>CM065794.1:15097204-15697204 GCA_033296515.1 Macrochelys suwanniensis
CCCCCAAACCGACGAGGTCGCTCCACAGCAATTGGAACAGTCTGACAGAAATAGCTGCCCTGGTCAGCATGAAACACCCCTTCCCGAGCGCTGCCGCCCAGCTCCCGTCAGCAGGCGGGGATCGCCCGTGAGGAGGGAGGGTTTGATGGACAATTTCTCAAGCCCACCCAGCCAGGATGCTGTAGGGAAGGCCGAGGCCAACCCGTTCAGACGTCAGCCTCTAGTTTCAGCCGTCTCCCTTGCCGGGTGCCCGACCGGAGGCCCCTGAAAATCAGGCCTTAGGAGGTGCCTGCTGCTCACAGAACGCAGTGAGAGTTACACGTGGCCAGCCCCTCTGGAGAAGAAAAGGAGGGGCAGAGTGGGCATCCAGAGACCCCAACTCAGCAGCCACTTCTGAAACTCGGAGCCTACAGCAGGAGACTCTTCAAAGGCACAAACGGGGGAGGGGAGCGGGGTGGACCCCCAAACCCCTTCCACCTGCAAGAAGAGCTGGGCTCCTAACTGCTCCGGGCACCCCAGAAAAGCTCCCGCATGCTCACGAGAGATGTGGCTAGCGGGTCTCTCCCACCCAGAAGGGAGACCCAGCCTGAGGCTCTAACCTTCCTTTGAATCCCCAGGTATTGGACATGACTGACTCACACACCATCCCCCTGGCCCTGTGCAGGTCTTCAGCCAGAGGGCAGAGCAGAACAGCCTCTCTTTTACACTGATTCCTAGGCGTTAAGGCCATTCGATCATCGAGCCTGGCCCCCTACATAACACACGCCAGAGAACTGCGCCCAATTACCCCTGGACCGAGCCCAATAATTCCGGGGTAAGTGAGCGCACAGGGTGCAGGGAGCCAGGCCCAGGTACCAGAGTTGATGGATTCGGGAGGTCCCATCCCTAGACAGGCACAGCTACAGGGTAGGGCAGCAGCGTCTGAATGATTTGTATTTGCGTTGTGCCCTTCGTCCCCAGTGCCGCATTCCAGATCCGCTACTTGAGAATTGGCCTTTCTGGCTCGTCAATTCTTAGCCAGGCGCCCGCCCCCGAACGGCTCGGACGTTTGCGCTGGATTGGACCCAGGCTGGGGAGTTTGGCTCCGGAGCCTGCCATCAGCAAGTGGGGCCGGGGTGGGGGGGCAGAACCCCAACTCCAATTCTATCCTATGGGGCCAGGGAACGTGAAGGATCTAATTCTGGGGAGAAGAAGCGATCGGGGTTGCTTTATGATGCCCATTGCACCTCGCTCCCTTCTCCCCCAGAGGACTCTGTGGACGGGTCGTTGGGCGAGAGGAGTAGTTTATTAAGCACATGGTTAATTCTGGCACAGACCCTGGGCTCCCTGACAGATCCTTCGCCAGGGTGGGGGAGAGAGCGGTGCTGTCTCTGCTGATGCAGCGGTCGGTGGGATGAAAAATCCTGCAATGCAGCACTGCTTCTTAATGAGCCATTTGTCTGAGTCTTCTTGACTCATTAACATTCCAGGGGAGGGAGGGGAGTTGCCCCACGTCCCCATCGGAGCAATTATTCCTAGAGCAGAGCGAAGCAGTGACACACACTCCAGCCTCTAGGAATCCCTGGGCGTCATGGAGACTCAGGCAGGACCCTCCACGTTGGAGCCGGGCACCTGTACATGGGACACTACTCCTCCATCACCCTGCGCCGCAGGCCGTGCGCCGCACTGTGCTAGAGCCGTGCAACCAGCCCAGCTGTGTTCACCATCCCCCCTGCACCATTTACACTAGTGCAAAGCAGGCACGGAACATCCACCAGAAGGGCAGCACTCTGCACTGGTGTAAGCAACAACACGAGGTGCAGAGCAACCAACCTAATCCAGTGATTCCTCTAGATAAAGAATTGAGTCTAATCCTGGACATACCAGTGCAAAACCTCAGTAACTCCTCACACGTACGTACACACTCTCTCTCTCTCTCTCTCTCTCTCGCTCTCCTGGTTAGGTCCCATCTCGTCTCTTTGACATTACCTAAATGAGATCAGAATCCAGCCCTTCCAGAGGCCCCAAAGTGCTTTGGGACCCCTCCAGAGACTCTGCAGGCCCACATTTTACCCTGAAGGATGGAATTCAGAGCTCCCACTTTAAGTTAGGCAATGGAGCTAACTGGCAGCACCCCAAGGTGCAGAAAATACAAGCAACATCCCCAAACGATGAGACTTTTGGTTAAGACACAGCACTGTGAGTCTGGACTCCTGGGTTCTATTCCCAGCTCTGCAACTGATTCACTGTGTGCCCTTGGGCATGTTACTTGTGGAGTCTCAGCTCACCTCACAGGGATGACATTTCTTTACCTTCCATGGGCGTACGTTTAGGGCTTCAGTTTCACCAGGACAGAGCACGATCACCTCCTGAAGCAGCCCGTGGGAGCCATAGCCTCTCGGCCCCCACTAGCATCAGCATTGGTGAACAGCTTCCTGTTGAAGATCTCAAAGCACTGCAGCAGCACATCCCCCACGAACAGAACCCCCAGTCACCAGAGCTTCCAAGAAGGTCAGTCACCCCAAGAGCCAAGCAGAGGAGCCGGCATCAGATTATGGCTTTATTGCTGTGGATCATGAACTAAGGAGATAGAAGAGGGTGGCTCTTGAAAGGCGTCAGACCCCATGATGCGGCATTGGAAGCTCAGAGACAGCAAGCTGCCACCGGACGCCTGCCGCGCCCCATCTAGCCAACCGACAGGTGCCACTCAACAGGGAGCTCAACTCTCAAAGATCGTCAGGCTCCGTTTGAAGACGTCAGCTCAGGAACGTGGCGAGGACAGAGATCGCGCCTAGGATTTCACAGCGATCGCAGCCACAGGGCCCGCTCCGCCGCGTGCGTAAAGCGGCATTCCTCCGCCGAAGTCAAGGGCGCCAGGCTGCATTACACCGGCCGAGCATCTGGCCCACAAGAGCCAGAGCTGCCGAAACAGCCAGGCAGGGGTTGGGGTTTTTTTTTGCTTTTCCAATTAATGTGCTAAGAAAAAAGAAAACGGCAGGCGCAAAAATGAAAAGGAAGGGAGAACACAAAAGCTGAGGCTCTGAAGCAGGCTCGGGAGGTGAACAGAGGTGGGATCGCTGCCCCCTTCGAGAAAGGTGGAGCCTGACCGGTTTGATCATGCAGCCAATTCAGAACAGAGAGAGAGAGAGAAGAGAGACAGCCTCATGGTGACGGGGGAGGGGAAGGGACCTCCTGGGGTGAGGGTCTGGCAGGCATCAAGCAATCAGATAGGAGAGGAGCCGTTCTCGGATATAGGGTGGAGAGAGACTGATGCAACCCCAAAGCTAGTCTCCTCCTGGCGTGGCCATGGGATGCTAGTGCGGGCATGGCCATGTGCTGAGGGCCACTCCGGAGAAGCCAGGGGACTTTATTCCCCTGAAGGGTGGGAACATCGGGGGCAGCCAGTCCTTCAGAGCAGCTGGGCACTGAGACGTCTGCACGCCGCCCAGGAAACGGTCCGGACGGGCCCTTGCATTTCTCCGTCTGCCTCGGCAGAGAGCCGGGTGATCGGTTATTGGAGCTGCTCGAGGTTCTGGCACCCGGCGGGCAGCCGCAGCTTCACCCCCGCCCCGGGTCCCGCGTGGGCGGCCTGGCAATGGGAACACGGTGGGCCAAGGCTTCCCCAGCGGCATGAAGCAGCATCCCCCAGCCCGTTGGCAGCCAAGGCCTCATGCAGGCAGGGTGGGAAGTTCCAACCCCCGCAGGCGTCCCAGCACACAAGGCCTACACGGGCCACATTAGGATTATCCTAATTGTCCAGCCCGGAGCCACCGTCCATGTCAGTTAGGCAGGATTGGCTGGACGGGGCCTGCGACTCGGTGGCCCGTGGAAGAAGCGGTCTCTCAGCAGCCCCAACGGGGCCGCAGCGTGGAGGAGACGAGCCAGCCCGGCAGGAAGGGACGGGATGACAGGCAGCGTCCCCTTCCTGTCCCCGCAGGGCTCTGGTCTGCCGCCTGCAGACGCCCCAAGGGGAATCCTCCCGGCCAGGGGAGGGGAAGCAGCTGCCGCTCACGGCCCCCCACCGCAAAGCCAGGCAGGGGAAGCCAGCCCGACTCTGAGCAGCCAGCCTGGCCTCTGAGCCGGGGAACGTGACCGGGAACAGGCCTTCCCCAGCCGCTTTGAAAGAGGAGTGCGGCAGGGTCCCACAGCTCCGGCTAGCCAGGCACCCAGCGGAAAGCCCTTTACCCGCTCCCTGCCTGGAAGAGCCAGGCAGCCCCTCCTTGGGGCTTGGTTTGGAGAGGCCTTTAACACCCCCCCCCCCGCCCCCGCCACAATGGGGGTCAAATCCTACACAGGCCCTTCGTCACCCCCTTCCAACAGCGGAGGGAAGCCCAGCCATCGAGAGACAAAGCGGGGAGGGGAGGAGTCAAGACGGGGCCAGAGACGCCGGCGGAGGCAGAGTCCCGCTCAGAGGCCAGGAGGGGAGAGAGTCCGTCTTCTCCCGCTCAGCGCCTCCTGCGGCTAATGCGACGGGCTCCAGCCAGGGCCACGACCCATCCATCCTGCCCCAGGTGGAGAGAAAGCTGCAGTGTCACGGAGGTAAAACAATCGTACCATGGGGGAAGGGGGAGCCCTGTGGCCAAACCCGCCCTACATCCAGCCACTGCAACCGTCCCACTCCCCCAGCAGAGGAATTTTTCTCCCTGCTGGAAATGACAGCGAGGCCCAGGAGATGGGATCTGGCCCAGCTCTACCGTTCGGGGCTCGAGTTAAATGAGGAATCCGGGCTGGGACTGATGAAGCGGTTGAATATTCCTCATTTTAACAAGGCTCCGCCAGGCTCAGCTGCCTGCCAGGAGAGCGTCTGAATAGCCCCGTTCTTCACAAGGAAAAAAGGGACAGTTACAAGTTCCCGAGTCCACAAAGAAGTGGGCATGGAAGGGAAAGGCAGGCAGACAAAGGGACTGGGAGCAGCAAAGGGGAACCGCTTCATCATAAGGACGAACAGAGAGATCAAGGCGCCGGCACACACACGGATCACGTACAGCCTCACAGGCAACGGGAAGTTCAGCTCAGCCTAGCAGGCTCCGGAAGATAAAGAAGAGCTCATTATGGGCTTTGAAGTGTCTTTAGCGCCAACGCACCCGGATCTGCGTGCACCATGAAACTCAAGCAGGAGGGAGCAGGGGAGAGTCAGAAGCCAGAGACACAGAAGCAGGGAAGGAAGTGGGACAGGATGATCGAGGAACTAGCCTTGGCAGAGGGAGCCCCTCGCCTCTAGGTTGGTACATCCGGCCCAGTTCAAAAGCCGTCGCCGCCACCTGCCGGGTCCCACTCCGGTTCCTGTTCGTACTGTGGAAGCACCCAGGATCTCCAGTCATGGACCGGGACCCCAGCGTGCTAGGAGCTGTACAGTCCCCTGCCCCAGAGAGCTCACAGTTCAAGTCCCCCGTGGACCAAGGGTCCACATCACAAATACTGCCGCCGCCGCCACAAACTCCCACGTTGGCCACCTCAGCAGAGAGGAGAGGGACAAAGGCTGCAGCCCAGCAGTAGCTTTCATCATGGGATCGTGGTGAAGCCCAAACTCCCCAATCCTCCCTCCCTTTGTTCTAACACCTTCAGCTCCCACCTTTGCAGGGGAGGGACCCAGACCATCAGTTGCCAGGAGACAGGGTGTCGGCCATTCTCTGTCATCACACTGGCCCTCCAGGGCTCTGCAATTACACCCTTTATCCCACCACCTAGAGACTTAACACATGCCTCGGGGAAACTGAGGCATAGAAACATTAAGAACAGTCCCATTCCGTCACAGGGGCCAGATCCCCAGATGGTGCAAACCTGCACAGCTCCATTGACTTCAGTTATACCAGCTGAAGATCGGGCCCATTTTCGTCAGTTCAGTCGGTGTTGGCCAAACCCAAGTTTCCCCGTCGCTCTTTTTCTAACTAAAAACTCAAAGCAACAAAGAGTCCTGTGGCACCGTACAGACTAACAGACGTATTTAGTCTAAGGTGCCACAGGACTCTTTGTCGCTTCTACAGATCCAGACTAACACGGCTACCCCTCTGATACTAAAAACTCAAAGTGAAACTCAGAGCATCCGCTGAGCAGAGCCTCGTTTACAGGGCTTTGATTCAAAGCGTGCATGGTTTTGGCACAGGGTTTGCCCGCGTTTTGCTGCAAAGGTTGCAGAAGTTTTGCATGGGTCTGACGCAAGGTCTGCCCAAGTTTTGCACAACGTCGACCCAAAGTTTCACATGGCTTTGTTGCAAAGTTTGTACAGGTTTTGGTGTTAGACTTGCACGGTTTCAGTAGGAGGTTTGCACGGCCTCAGCGCACGGTTTGCACGAATCTTTCCTGGGTCTGATGCAAGTCAGCAGGAGGTTCGTATGCTTTTGATGCAATCTCAACCCCAGGTTTTCTTGAGGCAATGTTTGATCACCAGTAGAAACGGGCCACGCTGCAAAGTCTGGTGTGGATCCTGATCGGACTCTGAATGTTTCCAAAGCTGGGGAGTGCAAACAAACCAGAACCGGCTTTAAATTCCTAGTTCATCAAGAAGTGTGAAATCAGGAGAGTTTCATGCAGTCCAGTTGCCTTGTAAACATTCCCTAAGCTCCCATCGCAGCCCGTCAATCCTCCCTCTTGCAAGTGTCCAAGTCCACCAGCAAACATTTAACTAGCAACCCTGCGAGTTGCCAAAGCAACAGGCGATCCTGGGGCTCCCAGCTGCCAGGGCAGGCGCGGTTCCATTAGAGCAGCCGGGGGTGTTCCTGCCACTGAACGTGCTGCTGACACGGATGGAGCTGGGTTTCCACTGCACACACGCAGCACCCAGTTCAAGGCGAGGGGCAGTGAGCCAGACGCAACGAGACAACAAATCGGAGACCCGCGCGCCTCTCCCGGCTGAGCCTCGGTTCGTTAAAGCGAGCGCCCTGTGTCCTGTCCGACTCACCCTGAGCAATGGATGAACTCTGGAAACTTCAGAGAGTCCATACACCTGGCTCTGGGCCACCCCTCCCCGGTATCACAGCTTCTTGGGGCTGCAGAACTGGGTCAGGAACAGCTGGAGAGCAGAGCCTGGCTGGTGGAGGTCTCGCTAGAGCTGGGCTGGAAATATTGCAAGACCAGGGCCCTGTCTTCCATCCCAGCCATTCTCCTCCCGGACAGATCTCGGAAGTGCAGAAACAGCGCTGCGAAAAAAGTTATCCGAACCGTACTAAACCCCTTCCAGCACAACCGGGTCCTTCTCTGGGGCTTGATGCTGCGTCCGTTGAAATCAAAGGGAGTTTTGCCTTTCCGTGCAAGATGAGCCCGAGTCCGTCTCGGATGCAAAGCACTCAGAGTTATGTTCTGTACCCTGCCTTCCCTCTGATTGAAGCTTTTATCAGTGAAGGCCCATCTAACATTATCACCACTATTGCTTAGGTAACAAAAAGAAGTGGGTGCGAGGAAGAGGAAATCGATGGGCCCCTATCATGCTGGACAGTCATTACAGTGCAGAGAATTCATGACTGCAATAAACCAGGCCTGTCGCGTTGGGGAGAAGCAGCTCGCCAGGCAACACTGTAAATTATACACTCATCCTTGTCGGTGTGTTCAGATCCTCCCAGTCAAGTCTCCTCTTGGTGCATAGCAGGAGTAACGCCATTGGAGCAAGCGGGGCAAGAGAAAGCAGGATCGGGCCCTGCTGCTTCCAGGCAGCGGGGGAGCAGGGCCGAGGGCAGCCCACTCCGGGAGATACAGGAGAACCACAAAACCAAACTCCAACGGGGCGGGGGGGAAGGGTGAGCAGCGTTGTCAAGTCACCATCCAAAGCCCGGGCGGAGGCTGGGAACAATCTGGGCAGAGGTGCTGGCGTTGCTGTCTGGGAGCCGGGTACGGCGTATAGGACGTGAAGGGTAGGGTGGAGAGATCTGTGTGACAACGGGGGCGATTCTGCTGCGGGGGAGGGAAGGGAAAGACGGTTGGCCTCTTGCTGCACTCACACTGGTGTAAATCAGGAGTCACCCCATGCAAGGCAAAGGCGGTACGGTGCAAAACACGCTAGTGAAGAGAGAACCCGGCCCACAAACAGGTGGAGACAGAGCTATGAAGAGACACAGAGAGGCAAACGGCCTGATTTCAAGCCCAGTCACACCAGTGTAAATCCAGAGCGACACCACTGACTTCCATGTGGCTAGTCCGGATTCACACCCGCGTAACAGAGATCGAATCTGACCCAGACACGCACAGGGCCAGATTTTCCAAAGAGCTCAGTTCCCACTAAGAACAATGGCGATTCCCCTCAACCGCCCCCCTTAAGAACAATGGAGAAACACCGCCCACCCCCAAAACTTTGCCCCCCACTGAGAACAATGGAAGCAGCTGGGAGCCAAACCCCTTGCAGACGCTGGCCAGCAGAGAGTGAGAGGCAGAGAATGCCTGCTTTTCGCTGTTACCTTCAGCTCCATTAGACACACAGGAGGGGGAAGGAGAGAATTAACATTTGCCAGGCAGAAAAGGGGCAAACGTTGGTCAGGAAATAAATGGAATATTACAGCTTCTAACAGGGAAAGAGCCGAGCGGGAATATAGAGGGAGAGTATGAGGAACAGTTCCAAAGCAGCGGCCGAGGTCCCGGGAAAAGCGCCACCACGTGCCACCGGCTGGCCACAAACAGGAGCAAAGTCCGGCAGCCAGCTGCCCCCTCAGAGCACAAGAGACCCTCACAGGCCGCTGGGCAACGCCACCGAAGACGACGACGGACGTGGGTTCAAGACTTGGGGCTCGGTTCCGCTCTCCGCCACAGACCCCACCCCACGCAGGGGCACCCTGAGCAAGTCTCTGAATTGCTCTGTTCCGCCCTCTGCGTAACAGGGGTTATAATGCCCCCTCTGTGTCTGGTCTATGCAGACTGGGACAGGAACGGTCTCTCAGCGTGTGTCCGTGCAGCACCTGGCACGATGCCTCCACGGTAATACAGTAACTAACTAGGTGGATCTGATTTGCAGGCTTGGCCTTTTCGTTTTGTCCTGACGCTCCTGCGGCTTGTTTCTATTCCCCTCCTCCCCAAACGTCACTTTCACGTCAGGTTCGAACAGACCCAACTCGGTTCCAAACGCGTCCCGCCCGGTGCCTGGGCTTGGGTCAAAAGCAGGAACGCTTCATGATTTCCATGCAAACGCATTGGCTGACCCCGGGGCATGGGCACAGGAAAGAGGGGTGCGGGGGGTGCAGCAGAACCCCCAGCCCACACCCAGGACTCTGCTCCTGGCCCCGGACAGGGGTAAGGGGGAAGGCGCGAGGTAACAAGTTTGGGGGATGCTGCTGTACAGTTTCCTTAGCTGGCTTTCAGCACCCCCACCATAAAAAGTGGCCCAGTGCCACTTCCCCAG
The DNA here is from genome assembly GCA_033296515.1 of Macrochelys suwanniensis. Taxonomy (NCBI): domain Eukaryota; kingdom Metazoa; phylum Chordata; order Testudines; family Chelydridae; genus Macrochelys; species Macrochelys suwanniensis. Next base: position 15,106,503 of record CM065794.1, read on the forward strand.
TGTAGCTGGGATGGGGGCTGGGCTCCCAGGAGAGGCCCGGGGCGTTTAGCGACTCTCCTGATGAACGGGGCCTGGAGTCAGGTTTGCAACTGAAGCTGGAACCTGGGGAGACATAGGATTTTCCCAGGGAGGCTGGCGGGCGGGGAATATTCTTTGCAGATTTCCATCAAGGCAGTAAAACCAGCACCAAGCACCAATGCTGCAGGGTGCTGAAGTCAGAGGGGGCTCAATGGGCCTCTCAGCGCCATGCAGAATTTGCCCAGAGCAACCCTCTTCCTCTCTGGCCCAACAGGAGGATTTGAACCCTGGCCCCTCAGCACCGAAGGCCTGAGCCAGGGCCGTAACGAGGGCGAGGCGAGGGAGGCACTCGCCTCGGGGCACACTGCTGCCAGGGGCGCGCCCGTCCTCCCCCGCCGCCGAAGCCGCCCCCGCTTACCTGCGGGAGGTCCGCCGGTGTGTGCGGAGAAGGCCCCCTCCGCCGAATTGCCGCCGAAGCGGTGGACCTCCTGCAGGTAAGCAGAAGCGGCTTCAGCTGCAGTTTGGCGGAGGGTATTTTTAGCAGCCGCCGAAGCCGCTTCCACTTACCTGCGGGAGATCCGCCGGTGCCGCAGCTTTGGCGGCAATTTGGCGGAGGGTAAGAGCCCCTAGGAATTTCTGCACCTCGGGCGCAGAAATTCCTAGTTACGGCTCTGGCCTGAGCTTCCACCACCTGACCTAAAGGACGTAGCTCATCACGTGAGGCTGCCACAGACCCGTCAACCTGGGCCATGGACCAGCCATTAAGGGGCGACAAAGCCCCCCACGGCGCTAGCATGAGTGATGTCAGCCTCAAACAAGGCGGGGTCCAAACCACCCCAGCCAAGGCAAGACTCGTCCAATGGCTGCTGCTGGGGTGGGGTTCTCTGCACCCCCGTGAAAACGGCGCCGCGGGAGCAGGAAGAAACGCCAGCCAGGTGCGGCTCAGTCGGCGCACCGCTGTCTGATTACCCAGCGAGGCCCGGATTAATCAGGGCTCATCATGACTCGGAGACGCGGCCTCGCAAGAGGCGGGAAGGAGGCGAGGGTCTAATTAGCAGCCCCATTAAAGCCACTTGCAAATTGTGCTAGCGGCACCACAATTACGCCGAGTCAAGAGCCTGAGCCGGCGTCTTCTGCAAGTGACGCCGAGCGCCGGCCAGGAAGGAAGGAAGCTACGATAGGTACCCCCAGGCCAGGTCCTCAATGAGCGTAAATCAGTGTAGCCCCATTCGTTCCAATGGAGTGACGCCGATTTACACCAGCGGGGGATCTGGCCCAATATAAAGCCCTCTCCAAGTGGACTGGGCGGCTCGGGCCGGGGCTCAGGCCCACCCAACCCCGTAGACTGGAGAGTCTGAGCTCAGCCCGAGCTGAACTGTCCCTCAGGGGATGGCCCACCCTGCAATAAAACACCTGCAGCTGGCCTGAGACAGGCTGTTACAGGCCTTTGCCATCACTGGCTACTAGGGGACAAATTCTGGGGACTCAGCCCCCGGGCTGGCTCGCAGGGTCGCAAACGACGGAGATTTCCTACAGAACCTTGACATCTGCTCTGCGGACTTGAGCCCCGACTCTCAGCTGGTACAAATGGAAGCGGGTCCGTTATAGCCAGCGCGGGGACACCCATCTCCAGCCACTGAGGCCCTGGGCCGGTATCCAAACCTCTCCTAGGTTTTCCGGCTCACGAAGGAGATGCAGGAGAGTTAGCCAGACGCCTGGCCTACGTGTCCTCAGCCTCCAGCCAAACACCTCTCTCCACCTTGACCCTGCGTGCCAGCTGGAGCAAAGCGAATCACTGTTACTAGGATGGATTAGGAGCATCACATCGCAGGTGATTTCCATGGACGGATTCCTTCAGATGGATGCTCTGAACATCTGTTCCGCCTGCTAACTGTACCGGAGAACAGCAATCACGTCCCACAGTCTAATGAGCAGGAAGGGATGTAGGGGACATGGATATAGGACTCCTGGGCAGAGTTATTCCTACAGTTCAAAATCAATACGGGAGGCCAGATCCTTAGCTGGCATAAAGCGGTGTAATGCCATTGACGTGCCTGACGGTTGGGCCGATTCACACCAGCCGAGGACCCCGCCCAGGGTTTGCTAAATGTTTTGTGAATGCAAGCACCTCAGTCAGTTCGGGCTGATCAGTGGGGCCATAATCCACTCTGGGCAATATTCACATACACACCCAGGGGCGGGGGGGATACAAGGCTGAGATCCCACAGTAACACTCAACACAGAGTCCAGCAGCAAAGGGATGAAAACCCAAAGGAAACCATTCCTCCTCGCTCTACTCCCCGGGCAGCGACAGGGCTTCCGCTGGCATTCCTCCCAACTTGCACGTCAGTGTAATTGAAAGGTGAATCAGGCTCACTGACATCAACGGCGTCGCTCCCGATTTACACACCGGTGTAACGGAAGAGAATCGGGCCCCACCAGCTGAGAATTATTCCGCCAAACGCTACAGCCAAATAACGAACAGCCCCACGGGAAACACGGGAACTATTTGCTCAATACAAATGGGGCTCAATTGGTACCCACTGGTTCTCTGGGCCACAGTTCTGAGCCCAATGCCTGGCACAGCTGCCGTGCGTCTGGCTCCCACCTCTCCTGAGTTTGCAGCCGTTTCCTGGTGGCGTTTATTTAGCAGCAAGCTCCCAGCTCCCGTCAAAGCCATTCTCCTGGGGGGCTGCGGGAGCATCTCACGCCTGCCCTGGGCAAGAGAGGAAATGGCAGTTCAGAGCCAGGATGGGGACTGATTTAGCAGGCAAAGCCCTGGTGAGACTGGAGAGGGAAGCTGAGGGGAGGGAAAGCAGTAGGGCCTAAGGAGAGGCGGTAGCAGGAGAGATCTCACACACACACACACACACACACACACACACACACCCCGGGGAGCTGAGAGGGGTGTGACTCAGGTCAGGACGCAGCCCAGGCCGGCTCAGTCCTCACCCCTGCCCATCTGCGGGGGCCCCAGGCAGAAGCTACAGGGGCTGGCAGGAAATCGAGGCAGGGTCGGGTTTTTGCGGCGAAGGCCTCATGAGCTGTAGGCCGCTCGCTTGGGAGCGATCAGCCGTTTCTCTGGGCCGGAACCGCATCTGGCCGGGCCAACAGCGACAGCCTCGTGCTTCCGGGCACGAGCGGGCCCCGTCCCCGAGGATCGGGAAGAGACAGAGTATTGCCCATTAGATGTGTTAACGACAAGGTGGGGTTGCACCTTCCTCTGAAGCCTCCAGCACTGGACACTGGCAGAGATGGGAAACAAGCCCGTCCTGGGACCGCAGATCCCCTCTCGGAGCAGGCCTGGGTGACCAAATCTAACGTGCCCTGCCTCGCAGCAGACCATTAGCTCTGAGGCAGGGACTGTCAGCCATGTTACGTGTCCGTACAGCACCTAGCACACCGCGTTCCTAGGCGCCATGGCAATAGAAATAGTAAGAGGAGTCGGCTCCATCAAGCCCACCCCAGCATCTGGCTGACTCAGGATTGTCCCCTACAGTGGATCCTATGGTCCATTTGACCCCTGGGCCTCCCAACCTCTGGGCTGAGGCCTGATGCTTCCTTAAACTCAGCACATGCTCTAGCCCCAATAGCTCTACCTGCCCCCCCTGCTTGGAGACGATGCTCCACTCTCTGCAGACACACACCCCGGCCCGTGAGCCACGCCGCCATCTGGCCTGGGGTGGCCGTGAGAAACAGCTGCGTCTCCATCTCTCTGGGGACACCCCCGGCAGCTTCCTTTTTAATAGATCTTCACCGGTGTCAGCTCCACTAGCGGGGCTGACAAACATCTCCTCTCCGGCCAGCCCCACGGGGACGCATCCATCACCCCGGCCGCTCGCGGAGCTGGGAGCATGACAGGCGGGAATGAAGCATCGCTCCCTGATCTCGCTGGGGAATGGCGTGGGAGGAGGGTGGAGCAGGGCAGAGAGAAACCTACAGCGCTGAGGTCTCTCACCCTCGCCTGGTGCAGCTGCCAGGATCAACAGACATTACTCAGCATGCCCCACCCCTGCCGTAATGAACTCCGCTCTGGACACCAATGGGCTTCACCCGGACTGCACATGGTAGCATTTCACGCCCTCTTTGCCCTGGTGCCAATGACTGCACCAGGGGTCCGTCACCGGAGAACGGGGCCCAGCGGGCACACCCCAGCCATGGGATCTGGTCCATTCTCTTTGCTGACCCTTGCTATTAGCTCAGGTGTGACACACAGGCCCTGACAGCTGACAATCAGTCCTATAGGCCCTTTCACAGCACAGGAGGTTAGACAGAAGCGAAGCGAGGGGCAGGACTGTTTCCTCAGCCCCTCGTGGGTATGGTTTCCAGGGGTTCACACCAACCTGCCTCTGCTTTTGGTTCCTGGAGGGTTTGTGCCCTCTGGGGCTTTGCCTGGAGTTTTCCATCCTTCGCAAAGCACTTTGAGATCCTGCAATGGAACTTGCTCCAGAAAAGCTCAGAACTAGATAATCGCGGGGTAATCAATTCTTTTTTGTCAAGGTGCAAATTTCTTGGTCAAGATATAGTCAAGGTCCAGACTCCAGAGAAAACAAAACAATAATAATAAGTAAATAAAAAGATTTCACAGTCCATTCAAAAGCATCCAGCAGCCCAGATTTGGCCCGTGGTCTGCCTGTCGACTACCCCTCCATTACTGTTAAAGGACTAGATTTACAGATTAACTTTAGGAACACAGGGATCACCATCCAGCCCACTACCCTGTCTTTGACTGTGGCCAGCACCAGCTGCCTCCGTGGAAGATGTAAGAAACGCTGCAGTTATGGACTAATCGGCCCCTAGGGAGAGCTTCTTCCTGACCCCCACATGTTAGAGGTTGGTTATATCCTGGAGCAGGAAAGTTTATAGCCCATCCAAAACTCTGGAGGGTTTTTCCATCCTTACGATTCTAACTCAATGTTCTCGGTAGCCATAAAAACATCCACTCCATTTTGATCAGTTTATAGAAAAAACAAACACAAAAACCCAAGCACTTACCTCTCTGGCGAAGAGAATCATCGCTTGGTAAATGCCCAGCACAACGACGGCTGTTTCCAGCACGTGGACCTGAGCCCATGGATGCTGGATTCCAGGGTTAAGCATCCCTGGATTTCAGCGGAAGCAGGGTTTTAGACTCGGTATCTCTGCCCCTGCTCCCTCGTGCCGGCTTTTATATCTCGCCCTCCGGGTCTGCAGCTCAACTTCCCACTTCTTACAATAAAAAAAAATATGTGCTGATGTCTGCTTAAGAAGCCAGATATCTCCCCGGCCACATGGTGTAATGACTTAAGCCTAGTGTCACTTTAAAGCTGCTATTGTGAGCTACCCGCTGACACTGAGCGTAAGCCGCAATCCCAAGTGGTTGTGGAGATCCCCGGCATTTCACACACCCGCCAGCTCCTGCAGCATTTTCCAGCACCCCAGCTGCTGGGGAACCTGAACCAACTCGTCGCTTAAAGAAATTCTTTAGATTTAAAAAAAAAAAAAAGAAATACTTGATGTCAGGGCCCCTTGACGCTGCATTTCCAGGGGCGCGTGTGCTCCGCGAAGACCCTTGATATTACTTCCACATGTCAAAGGACTTTCCCATGGAGGTCAGATGTCAGCACTGCATAGGAATGGCCAGCCTGGAGCGGTATCCCATCTCCGCCAGCACCAGCGGCTTTTCTATGGAATGGCTCATCACTACAGTTTGGGTTTAAACTACGAGCCTGAAGGAGAACCGTAGGATGTTATTGGAAGGGGGCGTGGCTTCCCAAGGAGCATGAACTGGGATACGGGGTGGATACAAACAGCACTTTATCCATTAGTCCATCAAGGCTCTTCCCACCCACGGCAGAGACGCTCAGCAGCAAACCTGACTGTATCGGTTCCAAGAGGCTATGCAGTGTGGGTGGGAGGCGGGGTTTCTTTGTGAGAGGAGGGAGGGGGGCTGGCAGCGCTGGGGGGGCACAGAGGATTGCATTTGGACTGAGCTTGCCAAAGATAAGCACAATGCAAAGAGCGGGACTTTTTTTTTTTTTAAACCGTTGGGTTTAATTTGCAACGCTGGTGAAAATCTAAATATTTCAACGCCCGACGGCTCTTAGCCCGAGTCTGGTAAAGGGAAAGGAGGGCAAGGAAGAGGGAAAGAATTACCCCCGGAGAAGAAGATTGGCAGAATTATGATAGCACAAAGCCTGCTCGGCTACTTTATCAACATCTCCTGCAGCGAAGGAGCAAGGAGCCGTCAGGAATTCAACCCCTGGCAGCTCAGGTGTGAGCTCACATTCCCTTCCCCAGAGGCGCAGGCACTAGAAGGCGGGAAACGTGCACTCAGGAGCAGATGGGCACACGTGGGCATGCCGGAAGCAGCACACGCTGCAGCGGGGAAGGCGGAGCTGTGATCCCATTGAGGAACTCGCTGACAGCGGGAAAAGGGAAGAGACTGTTTGAGCCAGGGCTTTGCTCACCAGGATTCTCTCACCTTGGTTCTTCCCCCCGGCTGCAGAGAACACTCAGTCAGACTAGCAGTAAAGCCGTGTGACTTTAGCTAACCAGTTATAAAGCTCAATAGGCGAATCCCAAGTGCCAGCCAATTGACAAGTCACAGACTGAGAAGCATCCGCCAGTTCAGTTGTTTGGAAAAAAATTTGGCAAAAAATGTCAAACACCAAACAAGCCTGTTAGGATCATGGTGGGTTTGGGAGCAAGACATGATCAGGGCGGAAAAGGAGATCATAGTGGATTCTCTGTCATTTGAAGTCTTTAAATCAATATTTGAAGACTTCAGTCGCTCAGCTAGAGGCTCTGGGCCTATCGCAGCAGTGGGTGGGTAAGGTTCTGTGGCCTGCCATGTGCAGGAGGCTATGCTAATTGATCGTGATGGTCCCTTCTGGCCTAAAGTCCAGGAGACTAATTCAATATAGGGTCCAGATCCTCAGCAGTGGTGGAAAGCAGTGTAACCCCCATTGAAGCTAATGAAGCTGAGCTAATTTACACCAACTAAGGAGCTGGTCCTATGGATTTCCCTCTCTCTCAGACACACAAACTCCCTCTTCCGTCTTATAGTTCCCTAAATCACCACTCCCCGTTCCAGATTTGATCTCGGCAATTGACACTTGAGCCCCTAAACACCTGCTTTAGGCAGCTGAGTTCCCTAATTCAGGAGCCCAATGTAATGATCTCAAGTAATCGAATCTGAGTTTCAACTGAGTATAAAATTAAGGTTAGATAAGAGTAGAATGAAGATAAGATGTGATAGGAGAGAGAGAGAGACTGGTCTTTCAACCAATGCTAACTTTATTGCATCAGAGGAAAATAACTTGTGATTTTTGCTGCTTTTTGTTCCCAGTCAGGTCAGAGAAGAGTCTAGTCATTAAAGCCAGGGGGGAGTTGAGTCAGGACGCCTGGGTTCTAGTCCTGGTTCTACCACTGACTCACTTGGGATTTCTACCCATATTAAAACACTTGCCTCCATCGTGGGGGCCAGAGAAGAAGTTTGCCAAGTCCTTCGAGGAGTGCAAAGTAACGTCGCTACCGGCACAGAGCGCCGTCTTTCGAGAGGAAAGCATTAAAGAGCGTGCCAGATGGGGGGCTGAGGCTGCATTAGTGATGTGGCAGGTTCAGTGAGCGAGCGGGGAGCAGGCAGGCGAGTGAGAAATGCCCTGGCAGGCGTTCCATGAGCCCTCTTCCCAAGCAGCCCGTCAGATGGGTCTGCTCGCTGACTGAGGCTTACGCAAGCACTGCAAATGTCCATTTTCACTCACCTCCTGGCCCTGCAGCACCCACTCTCCTTTCCCTTCCTGCGCCGTCACAGGCCAACGCGCATTCGCCCTGCGAGCCAGTCTCAATATTCTCATCGACAAGAGTCAGTAAATGTCCCTCAGCTCCTGCTCTCTAATTTGCCACTTTCCCAAGTGGCTCTGAAAAGCACCGTGAGTGGAATGAGCCACAGCCAATGAACAATCCCTGCTGTAAGTCTCCCAGCCTCCACCCCTACACCTGCTGTTTCCTCTCTGGGACTCGTAATGGGTTTGAGGTGAGGGTTACGTCTGAGGATCGGGGACCTGCAGGGTTAAAGGGCAGGCAAGCTTTAGAAGGACTATACATTTTATAAAGGCTATTAACTCTCATGCTTCAAGGCACCAGCCAAACACTAACTGCTTGGGGTCAGGAAGAAATTTCCCCCCCGTACATGTTATTATGCAACTGTCCTTTACCTGGGGTTTGGACCTTCGTCTGAAGTAGATGATACTGGCCACAGGGACAGGAGACTGCACTAGATGGACCACTGGTCAGATCCAGCCTGGCGATTCCTCGGTTGCGCCATGCGTGTATGTTGAAGCCAACTGACACCCGCTGAGGATCTGGCCCATCGTATCTAGTGCTTCCAAAGCGCGGTTCCAGCACCTGTCTAGCTCTGCTCATGCAGCCCTCGCCGTCAGCGGACATGGAGTAAGGGAGGGTTTGCAAGGTTCCCTCCCTTGCACCGAGGGCCAGTCAATAACAGGAGGTGAGGCTGTTTCGTTAAGGCTCCGAGTTGCCTCCAGAGCCAGGTAGCTCAGAGCCAGCACTGGGGGCCTGTTTGACGGTCACTCTGTTGTCTCTAGGTATCGCAGCCCAGATGGTCTGGACGATTGAATCCAGTTCCCAAAGCCTCTGCTCCAGGACAGTATCTCACGTTGCAATGGCCAGGCCAGGCGAGGTGGGGCGAGCTAGCAAGAACACAGCGTTTACTCGGCATGTCCTGGGTTTGAAGGCAGATGACTCCGTCCTATTTTCAGGGGCTTTGAAACAGGAAGGAGACAGAAGCCTTGTACTTCTCCACTGGGGAGGGAACCACTTCCACTTCTCTGGCCTTTGGAAACTTCTGCTCTTTGGAGCGAACACAGATCCTGGCCTTTCCAGCCACCCACTCTGCTGCTGCCCTGGCTCTCGGCCTCATCTCAGTTAAAGGCAACTGGGATGATTCCTTTAATCCTCAGCGCTGGAAAGGTGCTAGGCTGAGCCCTGCAGATCCACAGAACGGGCACAGCCCAGAGCAAGCATCTGCCACTACCATCACCGTCACAGCACCGCAAGGCCATAGCTGAGACCACGGCCCATTCCCATCGTGAGAGATGGTCCCTGCCCCAGAGAGCTTACAAGGCAAAGGGAGGGTTATTATTTCTATTTTACTGGTGGGGAAATGAAGCACGGAGAGGGTAAAAGTGGCTTGGCCCAAGGTCACACAGGGAGTCTGGGCAGCAGCAGGATTTGAACCCAGCTCTCGAGTCCTAGTTCGGTGCCTTCCTCTCACTGACCTCACCTCTGCCCTGGACAGCCCACCTCTGAGAGCCTGGGGGAAGGGAAGTCTCCCGCTGTGCTGGTGTTATACTGCCCTCCTACCCCACCATCTATTCGGCCCTAGGCCCGTCTGCTGGGATTGCCAGCGAGGAGGCAAGCGGGGCGGTCGTTTTCTCCGGGGCAAACACCTGTCCTCTAGGAAAGCACACTGAGACCCAGCAAACTCGTTCCACCAAAAAAGCCACCAGATGGCACAAACCACTCGCCCCGCCAAGCTGGGTCCATCGCTGGGCCCTTCAAAGGAGAGGCAGCAGAGCTCCGGATACCCCACCCTGGGATCTGAACTCCTGGCCCCGGGGCTGCCCCTACTGCTCCCAACCCTTCCCGGGTGGATGGCAGCTGCAAAAACAGCGAGCGAGGAGTCAGGGGGAGGTGCGGATGCAAGGTAAGAAACACTAATCACAGAACGGGGGGGCGGGAGGGGGGGAAGCCCTCGGCAGAGATTACACAAGTGATATTCCCGCTACAACAGCTCAGAGAGAAAGAGGTTTATAGGATTTACAGATTGACAATACAAATTGAATATTTAATTTTAGCTCCACTATGACAGGCTGGAAGGTGAGAGCCCTCAGCAACCTAGGGGCTCAGAGGGGTGCTCAGCACCTGGCAGGATTGGGGTAAGAAAGGCAGCACACTATACCCCATTCCTCGTTCCACCACCACCCATTATTCATCAATCTTTTAAACTCTTGGCTGAAATACATGGCCTGGGGGTGGGTGGGCTGAGAAGCGCATGTTCCAATTAAAATGGGGGGGGTCACCCCACAAATTCTTATACTCACCTTCCCCCCACCCCTCAGATCACCGCAATCTCTAGTGCAACCCAGGGCTTCCATTGAGGTCACCACTCTAATTACATATAAAGCATGAGCCCCACAAATCAAAGCCTCGATGTCTTTTCATTTTGGGACACGAACACCATTAGCGGAGCCTGGCTAAGCAGAGCCGGCTAATTACAATTGCTGGAGGTTCCCCTTCCTGACTCTCCTCTGACACATCTCTCGCTCATTACACATCAGAAGGCTCCTGAATACACGCGGCTGGGTCTCGGGGACAGGAATCCACCTAATGAGATTTGAGCAAATATTTTGCTTCCTCCTCTGCTCAGTTTTCATCTCCTTCCCCGTGAAAGGATTTATTTCCCAGAGCCATCACGATCTCAGGGAGGGGGAGGCTGCAGTGAGGTGGGTGGACAATAGGGGAGAGATGGGGTGATTTCAGGGTGGGCTGAAGGCAAGCTGCAGCTTCCAGGGAGATGGAAAAATACACTGAGCGTCTAGGCAACTGCTCCTCTGTGCTGAGCAAGCAGGGGAGCGTTTGCAAGGCGGGGCACAAAGAAATCTCATATCTCAAGTGACCTCTTGCAACCACGCTCGTGCTTCTGGGGCTCCCCATCTCTCCACAGCTGCACCCACCCTGGTTTTGGGAACTGGAGTGGCAGATCCCAGCAGCTGCTAAGCCTGGACATTCACTCCAGCTCTTGGCTTGTTGCCCCCCTTTGGACTTTGTCCTTCTGGGACCAAGTCATCAGGCAAAGTTCCCCACTGGTGTAACCCAAGAAAGCCAATGGAGACAGCTCAGGGGTGAATTTGGCCAGGAGAGGTAGCAATGCATGGAGGCTGAGCTAGGCTCAGCTATCAGCCACTCTGAGCCCAGACTTGTCTGAGCTCCCGGCTCAAAGACTGAGCCAAAAAACTTGCAAGAGCATCTTTCCTTGACAGGACAGTCTCCAAGGGGCTTGTGTTCTCCAGGGGCTGGGGGCTTGGTTGAGTGGGGAAGCAATTGCCTCAGAGCTGAGAGAAGAAACAGACCCTCAGAGTACAGCCCCCTGGCCAGGACAGGACTTTGTCCACTCTAGTTTGAAATGTCCCACACCCAGGGCCATCCACCTCTTCCCTTCTCTTACCAATCACTCAGCGCCCTTGGGCCCACCCCTTTCTAAGCACCCACAAGGCCTGATTCTCCTCTCACCTACCCCAGCATCACCCCACTGGCCCAGCAGAGTCACAGCTGATTGACGCCTGGGCACAACACCCCAAGCGCCATCATTCACGGCCCTTTGGCCAGGCCTTCCCCGCTCCATCCCCGCTGCCTCCCTCCCTGGCACGCTCCCACGCGGCCCTCACTCTCCAGCCAGCCCTTGAGGAAGGTGCCTGCCACTTTCATTCCTAGACAGGTCTTGCCGCGGGTTTTCATTTATGAAGCTCGTTTGTCCAAATCGGTGGCTGGCTCTGAGCAAAGACTGAACGGCTGAGCCAGTGGGAAACGCGGCCAGCTGGCACCGGTGCCAGGGCTGGATGCGGGGGAGGAGCTCCGTTTCTCTTCCACTAGCAACTTCTCCCCCGTTATTTGTTCATTAACCTCTTCAGTGCCCTGGGCTGCCCCGCGAATGGCCCTGGCCCCGCAGACCCAGCCGCCCTTCCTGGTACGACCACACGAGCGGGAGGTGGAGCGAAGAGAGCTGCCAGACGAGAGGATGCCCGCTGGGACCGGGCAGGAGGGATGGCCCCTTCACGCAGCTGACTGGCCCCCATCAGGGGTGGGAGACCCATGCACACTGCAGACGGCGGGAGAGGGTCACTGCAGCGCCCTCATGGCTCGGGGCAGCGGCCCAGCTTCCAGGGGGAGGCTCGGGGAGCAGCCAGGCAGGGCCCCTGCAGAGACGAACCCGCTCCCCAGTTTGAAGACAGTGGGATCGCTCCTCTCTGCTGCCTTTTGTCCGCGCCCAGGGGCCCCCTTCCCTTCGCACGCTCCCCGTCTGTCTCCCGCTCCCGCCTCCATGCCCCGGAGACACGTGGGCAGAGTCTGCAGCCAGCTCCGCTCCTTCGCGGGCCCTGCAGCGGGATTGGTGGGCAGCACGGGGCAGGTGCCAATACCTCCCCCTCTGGGAAAGGCAGCTTCACGGCCCTCTGCATCCCCTGCCCCCCAGACAGGAGACGCTCCACAGAGGCCTCCACCAAAGCTGAGGACTGGCTGGTCCAGATCCCCTCCAGGGCTCTCATCCCTCCCCGCCCCAGGAGGATACAGAAGGGAGGAATTGGTCCATCCCCAGATGGTAGGGAAAGGTCACCAGCAGCCCCATAGCACCAGCCAGGGGGTCTCCCAGCCAGACCCATAGAAGATGCTCCCTGCGGCAGGACTAGAACTAGAGGCCTGTTTGGAACACTCCTTCCCCCTCCCTTGTGCATACACTAGCCCGGCTCCCGCCCAGCCAGGTGTCCCCATGCAGAGGCAGGTGGCTTGTGGGGCCAGGTCACTCCATGCCTGCCCTGCTGCGGACGGCAGCCCAGGAGCAGGAGGCCGGAGAGCGCAGGAGCAGCTAGCGCCGGGGCTCCAGACCAGCTGTTTGAAGGGGAAAGAGATGAGGCTGCGGTTTGCGGCTGGGCAGCCAGGCTGCGGCATCCCGCAGGGCAAGGGCTCCCTGCACAGGGAGGGGGCGGGGGAGGAAGGAGTAAGATGAATGGGGGAGGGAGAGGCTCGCGTTCTTGTCTGGAAAGTAGGTCGTGTGCCGAGCAAAGAGATATTTATATCAAGGCTTGTCCCCCGCAGGCCTAGCGGGAACAGGCCAGGACACATGAGTTATTACCCCCAACACACATGCCAATGGCTCAGGTCTGATCTCCACACCCTTCCCCCGCCCACACCCCCACCATCCCGGGCCTTGGCTCCCCATGCACTGAGCTCTGCCGATGCCGCTCAGTCCTGCCCCACAGCCGCCCTTGCTCTTCCAGTCCTGGGATCCCCACACACCACTCTGCGGGTGCCCCTCAGCCACAGCCTGCAACCAGACGAGGGTTAGCCTCCCCCTCCCCAGCTCTCCTGATGCACCTCCGGGCTGCCCTGTCCTGCCATTCCAGCCTTGCCCTCTCTTTCGCACAGAGTGCCAATCAACTAAAACGCGGCCAGGCACTATTTTGATGCAGAGAACCGCCGCGCTGGACCAGCTCAACTCCCCCAGGCCTGCAGAACCGTTGGGCTCTCCACGTTTCACACCCTCCTGCGTTGGAAAGGGCACGGGCACAGGACTGGTGACCTAGCGGTGAGCGACTCTGGCGCTCCTGCGGAGGAGGCTAGTGGCTTTGTGGCGCCCGTGTGATGGATGGTGGTGAGTTGTAACCTTTGCCAATACGGAATATTTCCTGGCACGGCCCCTGGAGTGGGTAGCACAGCCAACCAGCGCTAAGGAAATAACACTAGATCTCACCTGGTAGAAACTCAGCTCCACTCCCGAGGCATGGTTTTCTAAGGACTAAAGTAAGAAGCGGGAGGTGAGAAGGGCAACGTACGGAGCAAGCACTAGGGAAGACACCTTCTTCCACTCCAGCAGACACCCTCCCCAACCCGGGCCTGCCCCACAGCCACCAGGGAGCCGCTGGGTTGCTGGATCCTTTTGGATCCCAGGCTCTCCTCTTTCTGGAGGGATGGGGCCTCATTCACCACTGTGCTGCAGCCCCTTTGCACCAGTGAGGTGGGCACAAAAGTGCCACAGGGCTGGCACAAGCTCCCTCTGGGGACTATCCCTACGCCTGGGCACACAGCCAGCTCTGGACCCCTTCTGCGGCAGCCCTGGGAGTGGAGCGGGGCTGGATGGAGGCAGGGCCGAGCGGGGATCCAGCACCCTTGTACGGGGCAGCAAGGCTCAACGTGAGGAAGCCCCAAGGGAGCAAAGAAAGAGAAAACGAATGGGCGGGCTGACAATGTGGGGGATGGGAGAAGAGCCCTCAATGCTGATAGGGAAGGAAGTAGCCAGATGCCCGTGTCAGGCAGTTTGCTCTGAAGGGGAATGACAGCCCTCAAACTGAAGTCAAACGTCTGGGGTTAGGGCAACTATCCTGGGTGCGTGGAGTCATTCAAAAGACGACGCTGTGGGCTAGTGGTTAGAGCAGGGGACTGAGCACCAGGATGCCGGCCCCAGCTCTGGGAGGGTGCAGGATCTAACTGTTACAGAATCAGGACTCCCGGGTTCTCGCCTTTGCTGTGTTCCTGACTTGCTAAGATGTAGGTGATTCATGCTGCCAAAGAACCCCCCACGTGGCTGTGAAAACCAACCGGCCCTGGGATGCTGCGGAAGCCTTGCTAGGCCGTCACAGTGCCGTGCATGCAAAGGGCCCCAGACTGCAGAGCAGGGACCCCAGTGTACCTTTGTCCTGAGCCTTTCCCCCACCGGGGGGGGGGGGGGGGGCTCTGCCTGCACGAGGCAGATTGCATCCAGCCACCCCATTCCCACACGTGGTGCACGCGCCAAGGTAACAGTGTCCGCTCAGAACGGCGATCCCCTGACCTGCCGGGGCCTGTGCCCGTGCCGCCGGGCTACTGCCCCCAGACAGCGCTGCCCAGCCAAAGCCTGAAGGCTGAACTAGCCCAGGCCCGGGCTCTGAAATCCTCGGATTTGCTTGGCACCCACTCCCGCCAGAGAGCGAGGGAGAGCCAGGCTCCATGCCGGTGTCTCCCATCAGCACCCGAGACAGCGCCCTGGTGCAGCTCTCTGCCCTCCCCAGATCAGGCCTGCCTTGAGCCCCAGGCATGGCTCTGACCGGGTAGTGTGGGCATGCCAATGGGTCTCCACTGCTGGAGCTGGCAGGGCACTTCCTGGGGACAGCCACAACTCCCCCCGTGCACAGCAACCCACCTGCATCCCCGGCCCGCCGGGAATGTGCAGAGGGGAGGCCGAGCAGCTGAGCACATCACATGGGGCGGGGGGGGGGGGGGGAGGAAATCAGACAGATACCAGCTACACCCCACCCCCCATGCCGTCCTGCCCCTGCTGCCTCCCCCACCCCCAGCAATCCTGGACTATTGGCTACTCACTGGCTTCCCTGGGCCATAAACATGGCAAACAGATGTGCCCCCTCTCCTGCTGTGCCCACCTCCCCAGTGCCACCCCTGCCCTTCAGCTGCCACCCTGGAGCATCTCCCTACCGCAGCCGGAGCATGGGTCAATGTACAAGATGGTCCCGGCTCCATCCAGCCTTTCATCTCTGCAGCCCCCGCCAGCCGTTCTCCCCTGGGACTTCGCCGGTCTAATGACAAACTGACACCGGATCCGTTTGCCTCAGGATTAGACCCGGATTGGCCTCAGAGTGGGTCAGATCCCCTGGATTTCCCAGCCACTGGGGCCCGCTGGAAGTGGCCACTCCCTGCTCTCCCCCGGCAGGTTTCATTTTCTCAGGCCTGTGGGTCTATTTCTTCTCTCTTTCATTTCGAGTGGCGTCCCTCTGCCTCCTGGAGGGGCAGCAATGAGATAGTTCCCATCCCCGAGTGGTGTCCCTGCCCGGAGTACGTGGCATGGAGTCTCCTGTATCTTCCTCTTTCCCCAGCAATCTGCGTTTGCGCCATTACACTATGGGGTGGTTGCTTGCCGTGATTGTCTGCCAGGACACAGCTCTGCTGAGGCACCTCCATGCGGACCCTCGGCACGCATCCCTGTTATTGCAGCCTCAAGCCCTAAACCCCCTTGCTCTGCCAGTGCACCTCAGCCCTAACCTGCTGCCCATCCCCCCGTTATCCCAATTGCCCCCAATCCTGCCCCGCATACCCTCCTCCCCGGTTATTCCAGTCCTGGGCTCCCCCCATAAACCCACAGCCTCACCCTGCCCCTCCAACCCTGGGCTCCCAACACACGTCCGCACCAATGCCCCAGCCACCCACCGCACTGCCCTGAGCAGCGCAAGGGGGTGGGGGGGAACCCTCTTCCTCGCGCTCCCTCTTCCCTCCCTGCATCTTAACCCGCGTCTGCAGCTGTGTTACCATAGTGCTGCTTGCGGCCCAGCGGAGCCGGCCTTAGCAGTCCTCGGGCTGGGGGAGTCGTGGGGCACGTCGTGGTCTCATTGACGGAGTTACTCTTAAGCTTCCCACGCCAAGGAGAGGAATGGAGAGGCAGAGGGAAAGGATTGGACCCATGCTGCTCTCTGGACACTGATCCAATTGCTCGCTCGCTCCGAGCAAGTGCTATTATCTAGACACAGGGACTCGGTGGAGTTGGATGTAGCGTTTTCAAAACACGGCTCCTTGTAAGCCCATTATCGGAGCCTCTTCTCTTCCAACACACACACGCCCGCCGCCCACAGCGGCCCAGCCGGGAGGGATGGGGACGAGGGCAGCCCAGGAAATGCCACTTGAAAGGAATCACAGCTTACACCTACAGAGCCGGACGGCAGACACACGCCGCTGGGACCGAGCCAATCGCAGCCTTGCCCCGGGCCACTTGATTGGGGAGTCCAGGAATCAGCTGGTTTGGGAGCCCTGAGCCTGCAGATCTTTCACTGCCTTCAGTAGGAGCCAGCATGGAGACCCCAGGAACCATCGAACTCAGCGAAACTCAGACCTCCACTTGGCTCCAGAACCACTGAGATCAACAGTCCCCAAAAGAGCCACGGTCGGGCGAATTCGTTCCTGCATTTCTTATCGATATTCTCACTGGAAAACGACCGACCAAGTATTCTACAGTTGGTTAATAACCTGATTGGTTAATAATGAAATCACCTGGCGTTGTAACATCACGTCCTGCCAAGAGCCGCAGGAGACACGGTGAAGAGCCCCTTGCGGTTCCCGAGCCTCAGTCAGAGTCTCCCTGGTCTAACCGCATGGGGGGGGCTGGATGCCGTGGGAGGGAGGACGGCAGGAGACGGGGGAGGAAATATTTGGGGAGTGGGGTTTGCAGGAATGACCCTGCTCAGGCAAAACAAAAAATACCCTGACTTCAATGGGAGCAGGAGCATTCCAACTATGCCAGGTGCTTCTCCAGCCCTACAGCACCTGAGCATCTCAGTCCTGAACAGATTGACCCTCACGGCCCCCCGGCTCTTCTCCCCTCAGTGCCTCAGCCAAGGCCACGTCTACGGCCGTGCCGCCGCAGCACCGATGCGCCCGACGCCGACAGAAGGGGGGTTTCCGTCCAGGTCATTAATCGGCCTCGCCGCATCCACCCAGGGGATTGGGCCTCTGAGCTAGGCCCATCTAGACAGCTAGTGTCAACCAGGCCTCAGGGATCTGTCCAAGGTCACACGGGGAATCAGCAGCAGAGCCGGGAACTGACCCCAGTCCCAGACTGTCGCCCGAGCCTCGGCTCTTTCTTCTCTCTCCTATTCTGGCTCCCCGATGTTTCCATTACAGGCCCACGGGGACAGCTCTCTGCCTGCTACGCCCCGCTGCCTCGGCTGCTTTGACCCAAACCCTTCCAATCTACAGCCTAGCTCCTGAACCACAAAGCCGGGCCAAAAGAGAGATCTAGGGGCAAAGGGGTCCCTCTGTTGCCTTCCCCCTCTACACACACCCCTTCACAGAGCCACTCCCCCAGCCCTCGGGCTGCAGCGTAAGATTCGCCGGCAGCCGCAGGAGACTCCTCAAAGCAAGCGCCTGCACTGCTCATGGTAACGAGCTCCAGTTCCTGTCATTTACATTTTACGGCTTCTCATAAGAGAAGAGGAATCAGCCCAGCGAACCCAGCCAGAGCCAATTTCTGCCAGAGATGGATTTTCTCTTTCTTGCTCTCCTTCCTCCGCCCAGATATCGCCCTCTGCCATCGCCACAGACCAGCGAGCCCCCAGCGGCCTTCTTGCTCCAGGAAAAGGAGGAGGGGGAGGCTCATCAGGACCCTTCCCCTGCTCTCCATCACTGGCTTTCTGAACCCAGGCACTGAACAATAGCTCCTGGGAAGGAGGGGAGTGGAGAGATTCAGCAGCTGCTGCCATTTCAGCCGCACATCTGGCAAAAAGGTGGCCAGTTAAAAATAAGACATTGGGCCAGCTTCTCAGCGGGCGTAAAGCCACCAAGCTCCACTAACATCACTGGGGCTGATTTACACTAGGCGAGAGGTCTGGCCCGTCAGCTTTAAACTTGGTGATACAATTTCAGTTGAGAGGCAATGGGGCCTAGTGGGCAGAGCCCAGGACTGGGACGCAGAAGATCTAGGTTCTATTCCCAGCTGTGCTGCATAACCCTTGGGCAAGTCACCGTCCCTTTGTGTGCCTCGGTTTACACACACACACACACCACTTGTCTGCCTTGAGAGTTTGTCTTTCACTCTGCACGTGTGCCGACCCACTCCCAATGGGGCCCTGATCTCAGCTGCGCACTACCATAACCACGTACCACCTCATTGCATCTCCTACCCAGCCACCTTCCCACCCTGCTCCTGCTGCCTGGGCACCCTCCCCTCTCTGACACCGTCAGAGCCATTGCAGGGAATAACGGTTCAACAGATTCAAGGAGGAGAGGGAGCAAAGGTCAACCACTCCCTATGCACACAACTTCACCACTCCATCTCACGTCCCCCTCAGGTACAACTACCACGCCCAGCACCCCTGACACACCCGGGGAGGGAGCCAGCCTGCCTGGAGGAATGCACGGGGCTGCATGCTCAGGCAGCGTTGCCAACTCTCACAATTTGATCACACGTCTCTCGGTATTTGGTGTTTTTGTTACAGGCACACACATGGGTGCCTCAAGTGGGGGCATCGAGTGACTGCAGGAGGATCTCCGCTTTCATTTCTGTAAACTCCCCCAAGTTTCTAGCCCTGCTGGCTGTGCATAAAAGCCTGGAAACATGAAACGAGGGTGCCCTAAAAGTTCACGAGGCAGAAGGCAAAGAAAACGAGCCCCAGGTTTATTACTTGGTAAAATCTCCTGCTTTTTTTAAGCCAACCATGTGATTTTGGGTGGGTCGGACTCTTTCATTTGGAATATTTGGGGTGGGGGATACTGCATCCGTGCATCTCTCTCCTCGCCGGTAAAGTGCAGATATGGCTACTTCCCGGCTTCTTCACAGAGCTGGGCAGCTCAGGACGGGGATGTTTGCAAAGCACGACCAGGCGGAGGGCAACAGAAAAGGGCCAAGTGCTGTTATGACACCAATGCTGTGTGTGTGTGTGTGTGTGTGTGTGTGTGTGTGTGTGTACACACACACACAAGCATGCTTGGGTGGGCGTGCATGCGTGTGCACACTTATTCCTTGTGTGCACACGCACAAGGGTGAGACCGCATCAGTGCCCCATTGTGTGTGTACCAGTAGCATGTGCATTTGTGAGCACGCGTATGTGTCCTGTTAAGTGGGTATGCGTGGGCCCACGGGCCCACAAGCAACTATGCCGCAGTACCACAAAAAATGCAAACTATTCCTCTCGCCGCCCTTTCTAGGCTCCCGTGTTCCCACTCCCACACTAGCAGGGGGAGGCAGTGCTAGCGCTATGGTTTCTGGTGCCCTGAGTAAACTGGTACTGGACTAACATCCACCCCAACGGGTCCTGCCCCGTCCTAGGTTCTAGGCAGCTGCCTGCCAGGGTGGGGAAGCTGCAAATGGGATTAAAACGCTTTGCACGGAGTGTTTCCCCGAGCATTTCACCTTGTGGATTTGGTAGGTAAAGGAGGCAAGAATAACGTCTCCTTCCAGAGCGGGGGAAAAGGCACGCAGCCCATTATTCTGAACACTGCAGCTGCTTGACAATAGCCATGCATTGTGCGAGCTGAGTCATGCATGCGGATTACATTACAGGGCAGAGGACAATGCCATCCCAAACGGAGCTCATTGCCCGTAATAAAGAAGATATCCGACGTTATCGGGAACAGGGGGTGGAATGCAGCGTACGTGGCAGAAATCCAGCCTGGGAACCTACAGAGACAGCACTAGCTCATCAGCTGGTGTAAAACACCACAGCCCCGTTAGAGTTAATGCAGCCACGCTGATTTGCATCAGCTGAGGGTCTGGCCCGCAGTGCTCGCATTTCCATCACCCTGAAGGCCGTGGCAGCTGGACACCGATAGCAGAAGGTGACCAGAACATTTGAGACCTAGTCCCAGCCCTGCCACTGACTCACTGTGTGACCGTGGGCAAGTCACTCCCCTTCAGTCTGCCTCAGTTTCCCCATCGGTAAAGTGAGGCTAATGATACAGATATGCCTTTGATCGGAGATCTATGGATGAAAAGACCACGACATATGATGATGATGCTAATTACTACTGTGATTTGTATTACATGAACTTAAGGCCAGATTTGCAGTTACTGCAAATAACACCCAGCTCTTATTTTAGCACTTTTCACCCACAGACCTTAAAGCACTTTATAAAGGAGGTCAGAATCATTAGCCCCATTTTTTGAACAGATAGGGAAACTGAGGCACGGAGCAGGGACGTGACTTGCCCAATATTACCCAGGAAACCAGTAGCAGAGCTGGGAATAGAAGCCAGCCCAGTCCGGCTCCAGCCACCAGGGCCACTCTGCCTCCCCTCCCCAGTGCAGCCTCTGCTTCTGGAGGTGCTATTTTGTAGATTTATAAATTGTTTTTCTTGCATTTCTGTGCCCACGATAACTCATGGCCCCAGCCAGGACTCAGCTGTCTAACTGCCAGGCGATTTGTTAGCATGACCAGGAGGTCAGGCACCTAACTACAAAGACCTGCCTCCACAATTCATTCCAGGAGCAAAACTGTGGGTGTCAAACTGCAAGGAACTGCTGGGAAAAAAAAATCAAACCTGTGACCCACAAATTCACAGCAGTAAAAATTCAGAACAAAACAAGATTTTAAAATAATGGCACCGAGTTTCCTTTAACTATACAGCATGGCAAATACACCAGCGATATGACGGGCCAAAATTCAGCTGGCATCGTTCTCCTGAGATCAAAGCAGCGAAGCTGATTTACACCAACTGAGGATCTGGCCCCAAATATCTATAGTCTATGAAATACCTAGGGAGTGATCCTCAGCTGATGTAAATCAGAGCTCCCTTGACTGGAATGGAGAGAGCTGGTGCAAATCAGTGTAAGGATTTGGCCCCTAACATTGCCATAAACTAACAGTAACTACTTGAACCAGCAATAAAACCAGGTTCATTGTCCACTGCAGCGCTTCCCACTTTGTGAGAAAATACCCAGGTAGAGAAAATAAAACGGCTGTTCCAACGTTTGCATGAATAAATACCAGCCTTCTGTCAATGGAGACTGGGGCAAATCTGGTGCAAATCAGCACAGCTGGGGTAAATCAGCATAGGTCCATGACTTCAATGGAACTACCCTTATTACACCTGCAGAGGATCTGGCCCTCG
This sequence comes from Macrochelys suwanniensis, assembly GCA_033296515.1. Taxonomy (NCBI): domain Eukaryota; kingdom Metazoa; phylum Chordata; order Testudines; family Chelydridae; genus Macrochelys; species Macrochelys suwanniensis. The sequence continues at coordinate 15,127,881 of CM065794.1, forward strand.
GGATCCAGAGGGCATGCACAGAGGGGGAGATCCTGAAAGCAGATGCCGCCAACAGGAAAAGCTTGGCCATAGGTCAACCACAATGGCCAATTCTCACTTGGCCAAGGACGTTAACGTCCATCATTTTCCTCCCCAACGTGCGGTGCTCCTGACCTGGGTATACAGAACTAGAGCAAGGTCAGCACTCACCCGGGGCAGTGGGAGCCATGCAGATGCCCCGATCTGCAGTGGGCTGGGTGGCCCTTCTGTCCGTAAACCAACGTGGAAATGCCAGGAGAAGGTACAGCTGGATCAATATGGGAGCACTGCATGCTGAGATCAGTAGTTTCCATGGGCCTCACCCCTGCTTGGACCAAGATGCAGTACGGCGTGATGGGACCACTAGGCTGCAGCTCCAGAGTAAAATATTTGCTGCCCATAGACCGTCCCCGCCTGCATCTCCCCTGACTCCTTGGATCTGGACTCTGCAAACTGATGCACAACATGGAATCACCCCCCACTTATCCGGCATCCCTGAAATCTCCCGTCCCTTTGCTTTCTAAATGCCGATCCGCCCAGCAGGGAACGCGAACTTCCATCCGGCGCTCCCCCGCGCACACGTTTGATCTACACTACTGCTTATCCCCTTCGCCAATCTCACCAGAGCTCTATAGGCAGATTTATTTCCCCGTACAAACGCTCTGATCTGAAGTTATTTTTGTTTACTAGCAACAAGGTACTGTAAATATAGCCTTCCTGATAATTACAGAGTCTGTGCGCGCGCCTTAATCTCCATAAAATATCAGATGCTTCAATTTGCCTGATTTAATGAGATTGGAGGCTGATAAGGCGCTGAGGTAAGCTGTAAAAATTGGGGAAATGATTGCAAATGCATTAAAATGTATCTAAAGCCTTCTCCTGCCCTTCCCCCCCGCCCCCGCCCCGCCTTCATCCTGGCTCTGCTGAACGCTCCCCCTTCCGAGCAGGTTAATGAATCATGTGGCTGCAGTTACATGCAGGGAGATGAAATTCTTAACTGCTTCTCCCGGGCTTTCGAAGCCACATAGCCAAGGTGGGACCAGCAAACGGGCGAGGCCATTAAATATTGAGAGGACAGTTGTTCCTCTAAAAGGTGGGGACTTGCCCTTGTTGGAGAGGTTTTCATGCAGCGTTAGGCATTTAGGACAAATGCTGCTTTTTATAGGATTTACCTCATTAAAACTCAACAGGGGGGAGGGATAGCTCAGTGGTTTGAGCATTGGCCTGCTAAACCCAGGGTTGAGAGTTCAATCCTTGAGGGGGCCATTTGGGGATCTGGGGCAAAAATTGGGGATTGGTCCTGCTTTGAGCAGGGGGTTGGACTAGATGACCTCCTAAGGTCCCTTCCAACCCTGAGATTCTATGATTCTATGAAAAAGCTCAGAGAGGTCTCTAAAACATTTAGGCCACGCCAAGCCTGCCTGCACCACAGCAGATAAAGGTCTGCATGTACACGTGTGTTGTATATGTATACGAAGTATGTATAAGTGAGAGGAATTGTGCACATGTGCGTATTTGTATAGCTGGGAGCCCAGCCTTGTGCATGTGGTGTGCACATGGAGCAGCGAACATATGGTGTGTGCACACACATATGGTGTGAGAGAATGCAGGCTGTCCATATGTGAGTGGAAGCAGAAGTGGGCATATCAGTGCAGTGCCCAAGTACCCATGTACACGGGACACAGTATATGTGTGACTGTGTGTGTGAGAGAACACAAGTGCAGTGGGTGGCATGCACGTGTCTGCAGTGGGTGGAAATGTGGGTGTATACGGAGTGTGCGGACGAACGTGCTATGCGGGCAGGGGGCAGTCGGCGTGGGGGGTGTTCAGTGTATATTCTTCCTATTGAAATAACCCACTCGCCAACCCCCGGTGCCAGAGCCAGATATCCTGGGCCACACGCATTAGTGACAGAACCCGGAGGAACAAGCCAGCTGCGACACAGGGAAAGGGATGGGAGAGGGAAAGCCAAAGGGGGAGGGGGGACAGCCCATTTCACCCCCAACATCATCGCCTCTCGGGATAAGATGGAAACAAGCCAAAGGCAGGCTGCAAATGGGGACTTGCAGTGTCTCACGGCTAGGCCAAATCGGAATGGATTTTCCTGGAGAGAACAAACGGCACCTCCCGGACCCCAGGATTCTGCCCCCGACAAATTCCAAGTCCCTGCTGCAAGGCCCGGAGCTCTGCAAAACAGTGGTTGGGGAATAACTGATAAAGGGGAGGTAAAATCTAGGAGCCGCTGTCCACGAGCCTGCTGCATGGAGCTCTGTGGCACCCAAAGTCTCTAACGGATGCCCCGGCCCCAGGGTGTTAGGTGCTGCACAAAAGACAGCTGCTACCCTGAACAGCTTGCAGTCGAAATAGATAAGGGTCAGGAGGGCAAACTGAAGCATAGAGACGGGAAGTCACTTGCCCAAGGTCGCACAGCAGCAGAGAAGCCAGGTCTCCTAAGTCCCAGGCTTGAGCCCTAACCACTTGGCCGCACAGCCTGCCTGAAAGTCAGCCCTGGGCGTGCAGACTGGGCCCAGGGTTTTATACCGCCTGACCATACAGCTGTAACCATGGGGATCCCTCGCTGGCAAAGACAGCGTCACACCGAGCACCGGCCTGGTGCGCCGAGCGCGAGACCGGCCCGAGCGCGCCGAGATCCGCGGAGAGCGACGCCAGCAGGAGCGTTCACGTTCCACCCTCCCGAGGGGCGTTGGCAGGAAGAGACACCAGAGGCCCGGAGCAGAGCTGGTGGATTGCGCTGCATTTGAACCGGGGGGGGAGAGAGGAGGAGGGAGGGTGAAATTTGAGCTCACTGGGCCTTTTCCCCCTACGCCAGCACAGGGCTCGGACGAATGTACTGCCAACTACCCCAGCCCTTCCCCCTTGGGAGACTTGCCTGACACGTCCCCCCGTCCCTCCTATCTCTACCCCCCCACACCAACCACCCTGGAATAACTCCGCTCCCTCTTGGAGCCTCCTTAGCAATGTCTCCAGCCTCCCATCTCGCACGTGCAGGGGACTGGCCTGGGCGAGCATCTGGACCCAGGCCTGTCTGCACACCACAGGTGCCAGCCCTTGCAGCGAGGGGATTTCCAAGGGCCCATCTCCGTGCCCGGCCCTGCTTCTGCTCCCCAGGGCTGACGGCACGGGCCCTCCCTGGAACCTGGCCATCCAACATGTGGCCCATTGGCCCCTAGCAGCGCTGCCCTATCCCCTCCGCTCTGGTCTCAGTGGGGAGCGCCCCCCCCCTCGCTAAACAGCGAACACACAAGGGGGGGGGGCCTGCCTGCCAACCGGAAAGTTGTTCTTCGCACGCTGAACGCCACCATTGCCATAGTAACCTTAAAGGCACAGCTCCTCACCTTGACTGCAACATGCTCTTACTGCCCTGGTGTTTTATTTAATGCAAAGCTCCTTCCCACCCCATTCACAGCCTCCCTCCTCCCCCTACAGTCAGTTCTCCCTTCCACCTGACCCAGGCAGCTCAGCACAATTAAAACCCGGAGCCATGTTTCCTCCAGCAGTGGCCCAGATCTCTGCACCTGCCCTAGAGATGATGGGGGGGGGGGGGGGGGCATGGGGAAGATTTTCACAGGCACAAAGAACAGTTAGGTGCCCTTTGGAAGGGGTGGCAGTTGAACACCTGAATCATAGAATCATAGAATCTCAGGGTTGGAAGGGACCTCAGGAGGTCATCTAGTCCAACCCCCTGCTCAAAGCAGGACCAAACCCAATTAGATCATCCCAGCCAGGGCTTTGTCAAGCCTGACCTTAAAAACCTCTAAGGAAGGAGATTCCACCACCTCCCTAGGTAACCCATTCCAGTGCTTCACCACCCTACTAGTGAAAAAGTTTTTCCTAATATCCAACCTAAACCTCCCCCTCTGCAACTTGAGACCATTACTCCTTGTTCTGTCATCTTCTACCACTGAGAACAGTCTAGATCCATCCTCTTTGGAACCCCCTTTTAGGTAGTTGAAAGCAGCTATCAAATCCCCCCTCACTCTTCTCTTCTGCAGGCTAAACAATCCCAGTTCCCTCAGCCTCTCCTCATAAGTCATGTGCTCCAGCCCCCTAATCATTTTTGTTGCCCTCCGTTGGACTCTTTCCAATTTATCCACATCCTTCTTGTAGCGTGGGGCCCAAAACTGGACACAGTACTCCAAATGAGGCCTCACCAGTGCCGAATAGAGGGGAATAATCACGTCCCTCGATCTGCTGGAAATGCCCCTACTTATACAGCCCAAAATGCCGTTAGCCTTCTTGGCAACAAGGGCACACTGTTGACTCATATTCAGCTTTTCGTCCACCATAACCCCTAGGTCCTTTTCTGCAGAACTGCTGCCCAGCCATTCGGTCCCTAGTCTGTAGCAGTGCATGGGATTCTTCCGTCCTAAGTGCAGGACTCTGCACTTGTCCTTGTTGAACCTCATCAGATTTCTTTTGGCCCAATCCTCTAATTTGTCTAGGTCCCTCTGTATCCTGTCCCTACCCTCCAGCGTATCAACCACTCCTCCCAGTTTAGTGTCATCTGCAAACTTGCTAAGGGTGCAGTCCACACCATCCTCCAGATCGTTGATGAAGATATTGAACAAAACCGGCCCCAGCACCGACCCTTGGGGCACTCCACTTGATCCCGGCTGCCAACTAGACATGGAGCCATTGATCACTACCCGTTGAGCACGACCATCCAGCCAGTTTTCTATCCACCTTACCGTCCATTCATCCAGCCCATACTTCCTTAACTTGCTGGCAAGAACACTGTGGGAGACTGTATCAAAAGCTTTGCTAAAGTCAAGAAATAGCACATCCACTGCTTTCCCCTCATCCACAGAGCCAGTTATCTCATCATAGAAGGCAATTAGGTTAGTCAGGCATGAACTCCCATTGTGCCTTGGACGGCACCTTCGCCTTTAGCTGCAATGGCTGCAGTTGTCTTAGTTCTTCATTTGTGCCCTCGGTATGTGCCAGCCTGTCTCTCTGAAGCGGAACAATCCCCACATCAGAAGCCAAAGCAGGTGCTGGCACATGCCAGTCAGCCAATCATGCAGCCACCGTGCACGTCACTGACACACTTTGCACGCACAGGTGCAGTTATTTTGCACGCGCATGCTCATCCGCGCAGGAAGCCCTTTGAAAAATCTGGACCCAAAATACTTTATAGGGTGAAACGGAGGCGCCGGCCCAAAACCCAGGCTTCGTTTTAGCCTCACTGAAGTCTGATTTGGAGTGATCACATGGTGCATAATATTTTTGGTGAATTTCACCCCTAAAGAATAACTTAAGTGGAACTGACACATGCTAAATATACCTTGGTCACATCCTAAACGTTGTGTAAAGCCAGGGTCAATCTACACAAGTCAGGCTGATGGGTTCATTAATTTCTGCCTTCCTCGGTCTGTTATCAGACGGAATCAGATATCACCTGAGACTGGTAATTAGGCTAATTATTCCAGTTTCCGAGTTTGAATAATTAGTTACCGTTGTCTCCAGCCTTATTCTAACCTTAAAAAAAGTCAAGTAATTTTAATGCTTGCAAAATGAGTGAGACCTAGGAACCTGCAGACAGAAGGATTCTGTTTATAGATTTGGCCAGGCACCAGATATTCCATTTCAGAGAAAATGCCACGATTTCAAAAATTTTCTGTTCTGAAATGGAACAAAAAAAAAAAAAAAAAAAAAAAAAAAAATCAAAAATTTCCTGCAAAACAAACCTCTGAGAAATCTCGTGTCTCGGAACATTTCGTTTCACTAAAAATTGACATTTTGTTCCAATTTTGACCTTTTTCAAAAAAAACTTTGTAAAGATGTTTTGAATCTAAAAACAATTCCTCTCATTTGGAAAAGCCGTTTCCAAATGAAAAATCAAAATGTGCCTGTCCGCAAATGCTGGCACAGGACCAGCCATGGAGGCTTCCGCGTCTGTCTCGGAGCGTGAGCTCCTGCAGCTGGTCTTTCAGTCCCGCTTCTTGTTTCAAACGGGACACCTCCGGATCTGATCCCCCACCCCCCGGTAGCATGTCTGAGGGCAAGGTTACCCTTTGACAGCCAAAGAAAGAAAATGCAAGAGCCTGATGCTTCTGTTACTGACACCAGCGCAACTCCTGATCAATGTTCCCTCTAATTTTTGACAGGCCGTGTGCACAAAAAATTTCTTCTGTGCAAATTGTTGTGCTTCTGCGCACATTTTTGTGCACGTGGTGTTTCGCCGTGTGCATGGGGTTTAGGATCTGTGTGCGCGCACGCACGTGCACAGCTTAGAGGGAACAGTGCTCCTGATTTACACCCTGGTGCAAGCTAGAGAGAACCAGAGCCATGGGGAACTGTGAGCCCAGGGAGGGCACCGCCTACAAGAACTTGGAGGGATGGTGACATTAGCACCTTACCCCCCGGGAAAGCCTTCCTATCGCGGGGGCATAGTGCAGTTCGCACCCAGAGCTTCCCACAGGGCGTGACCCACAATCAAGGAGAGTATTTCCACTACTTCAGTGAGATTTGGTCCAGGCCGTTAGCCTGTTTCTCAGGGTCAGGGCACAGCTGGCCTCTCCCCCCTTACATCTGGTCCAGAAACAAAACATACAAACACCGCAAGAGACTCAGGGGTGAAATCACAGCTGGGCCTGGACCTCCAGGTGAGCAGAATTTGGCCCATTGGCTGTTTGAGAACTCCCAGGGCTGTAGCTCTTGTGGTGGAAGGGGATAAAGGGCTTGTGCCCGCACGTGGTAACGCTAAAGGGCCACTCACCAGCCCGATGGGCTCCACGCCTCCCTCCTTCTGCTGAATGCCAGCCAAGTCGGGAGTGGGGGGTGTTTAATTCTCTCACTGGTAACCGGCATCATGTTTCTAGGCAAGCTCATTGGAGAGGCAGTGAAAGAGATGGAAGGAAAACCGGACAGGAGGAGGGAGGGGAGGAGAAGAAAGAAAAGAGCGCGAGGAGAGATCAGAAGGAAGGTGCACTCCCCCCCATCAGCCCCGAGACCCCTTTCTCCAAATGAATTGTTGGGGTCTGCCAGATTAGAGCAGGCTACAAGCAGCACAGCAAAGCAGAGCTACGGGAAGGCAAGTCTGTGCAATCCATGTGCCACCAGGTTATCGCTCTCCAGCAAAGAGCTGGTGTTCCCCCCCCACACACACACATTTTTTTTGCAGTGATAATTGGTTAAAAAGATTCCTATTAAAAAACAAAGGCGATGGGAGAATTAAGCTTTTGACCTTCATTAGCAGGGCTGCAGTCATGTTCCATCACAGCGCCGCACGGCAAGGCGCCGCGACCGCCTTCCCCGGTGCCACACGCGTTCGCAGCTCAGAGTACAAGAATGACTGCTGAGCAACCCGGCGCTTGTGCTTTCTGCCACGACTGGGGGCCCAATTTCCATCTCCGGAGCCCAAGAGCCCATTTCAGATCCCAGCCTGCCCAAACGCTGAAACGGAGAGGTTTAAGCCGGGGCTCGTGAACTCCAACCGACCGTCATTTTAAATAGTTACAGTCTGGGGAAGGGGGGGGGAATAGTTAATATCAAATGATAAGGCCACATGTTCAAAGTGCGGAGGCAGGCAATTGCGTAAGTAAAATGCAATTTGGAACGCTAATCCCCATTCATTTTAAATGCAAATCCCTCGGGTTCCAATCTCAGCCCTTAAATTTTGGAAAATCTGGTTCTTCCAGGGGAGGAGGGGTCTTCGTTGTTTGAATTTCTACACCCGCCATTTTTGTAAGATATTCAAGCTCCCCGCACAGGTTAAGCAGCAGCCCGTGGCTGGGAAGTTCTTCTCCCGTGACGGCTGCTGACACTTGCTATGATGCTGGTGCTTCACCAAGGAAAGAAGATGCAATGCCAATGAAATACCCATCAGCACTACTTCCAGACTCAGGATGCTAGAATCATGGCTCCAGCACCCTGAGGTGCCCCCCAACTCTGGCTCTAGAGAACAAACCTGGCGGTTGAAAGGTCAGAGACCAACTGGTCTCCAAACAGATGGCCCTCGTATGTCTACAGTCCGCATGTTCACTGTAAGGCAGCAGTAATGGGGCACACGCCATATACGCCATCCTGGTGTCCCATGCTTTGTACATGCCTTGTGTGTAACGTCCATATCGCCGCTCTGACTTCCTACCTCCCCACCTGAGCGGTGTCCTTTCAAAGAAAGTGACTCGAGTTCACACAGCCACGTTCACAACTATTAATAGCCCGCAAGCCTCCCTAGGATCCCATTTGCATATTTGATTGCACTCCGAGGAGGAGCGTGGCCCTATAATCTGACACTCTCCTGCAGACTCGTTTGCATGGCTGGCATTTCATTGCCAGGAACCCTGCAAAGATCAAACAAGATACTGTGCAGTCGACATGGCTCTCCCAGGGAGGGGGCAAGTGTTTGGAGGGGAGGTAGGTGAGCGGGTGACTTTCCAGGGGTTTCACCGAGTCTGAGACCCAACACTAGCAAAACGGTGGGGGGGGGGGTGGGAAGGGGAGAGCGGGGAGAGCTGGGATCCCTCTTGGCCAGGAAGTTTTTAGCACCTCTGCAAAGCAGATTCACCCACCCGTCTCTCCAGTCTCCCTTCTCGGGCCTTTGCCAGCCCTCACCTGCTTCAAATCCTCTCTGCATTGGGCGAAGTCGCGCTGATGTGGCTACACCAATGCCAACCCCTAGCGTAGATGGACCAACACCTCCAGACTGGAGGCAGAACCACGGCGCCACCACACAAAACGAAGTCTCTCGCTCATCTTTGGAGAACCCCAATCTCTTCACCCACGGATCTGAGCCCATCTTCTTCCACTGCACCCTACAGAACCCCTGCTCCCTAGTCTGCCTGTCCACTGCTCTGCTCCTTTTCAGGCACGCATCTGATCCCATCTTCTTCCTCGGCTCCCCTTCTGCTCTGGCCACTGAACCAGCCCATCCCATAAGCGGGGAAGGCTTCCCTGGTAATAGGCCCCCATGAAGGCAACTGAGGGTCTTGCAGACTGGCAGCTTCTCCACCTGCCCATCAATATTTTTGTCTCCTGCTGACCGTGTCTCTGCACTGCCTCTCACACTTATCCGACTCACGCTCTGTGGTGAGTCACGCTGTGGTGCTCCTTCTCCCTGTCAGACCCGTCGAATCAGGTAATTAACAGCACAGACCTGAGCCGGACACATTAATACATGTGGCCAGGCAGGTGGGCTGTTTGATGTTAGCCTGTTTTAAAGGTTAGCTGCCCTCCCTGTCAACCCTGCCTGGAGCTGCGGCACATGCAGGGGTTTACGCTGTGGTGAGGTGGCAATTGGAGGAGTGGGGGGAGAATCCTTGCTGCGCACAGTTGGCCGGGCCATGAGCAACTGAAACGCTCACACCGTCCCCTGTAGCCACGAAGGGACCACCAGCTAAGGGTGTGCAAGGAGGGGTAGAGCTAAGCATCCCTAGCTCTCCTTGGGTCCTCGCTGCCCTCTCTCAGCTGTAGCTTGCTGGGGAAACATCTGAAATGGGACTAGAGCAGGGGACGGGGACTCAGGACTCCTGGGTTCTTTCCCTGGTTTGGCCAATGATTCCCCTGTGAGATCTCAACTTCTTTGTACCTCAATCTACCCGGCTGTAAAAGGGGGACAATAATCATTATCGGCACCATGGGCAGATGAGGCTTAATGAATGGCTGCAAAGCGCTTTGAGAGCCGCAGATGAAAGGTGCTCAGGAGAAAGGCCGAGCGCCAGGAGTTAAAGCCTGAAGCCAAGGGCAGTCTTGTAATTGACTTCAGTGGGCTCTGGATCATTTGCTGCAGCCAAGGAGAAACTGACCAAGAAGAGATATTGCCTCACCCACCTTGTCTCTCCCAACAAGAAGAGAGACTTGCAAGCTAGTCTCTCCATTCAGCACCCTGGACAGCTCTCAGGCTTCCCAGCAGCCATAGTCATGGGGGTAGGCTGATCTCTAAAAAGCAAAATCCCCATGCTCATGTCTCACCCCCCACTCCCTGGCCTCAGCCCCGTACTCCACTCCCCACGGCAATGCAGCCCCCACATGCATGCCCACCCGGCCCGTGCTGGTGAAGGGGCAAAGGTGTCCATTCTCCTCCAGGGGGGCTGTGCACAGCTTGAAAGTTCCAGGAAGGGGCAATGAAGAACCATGGCTTCAAAGCCTCTGCTAGGAGATTAGCCTTCCCCCGGGATGGCTTTCCTCAGAGGCAGGCACACGGATGCTCCTCAATGGAAGCGGGGCGTAACGTGTGGGTCTCTCTCATTTTACAAGAGGAAGAGCTGCCTTGGGGCTGAGGCACTGACCCGCTCTCTGGACACCTGGGTTCAATTCCCAGCACTGCCAGAAATGGGGTGACCTTCGGCAGTTGCTTCCCTCCCTGTGCCTCAGTGTCCCCATCTGCAAAATGGGCACATTGAGGATACTGACTTGCCTCATGAGGGGGAGAGGTTGTGAGGGCAAATCCATCCATGCAGGTGAGCCAGTCGGATACAAGTGATGGGAGCCGGGGGGACCAAATAGCCCAGAACTAATCCCTACAGACGGCAAACGTGATGGCTGCCATCTTGGTCAACACTGGGGATCAAATCAGAGACCTCCAGAGCTGTCAGCACGAGGCTCTAGACTTGGAGCTAAGGATCCAGGCTCCCCGGCTGGTGCGATAACAGACACATATCCTACTTGGACTGGGCACTGTGACAGGTGCTGACCAAGAGGTCACACGAGGGCCGAGCTTTGCTGTTCCAGGAGCCCCATCAGGCCAAGAGAGAAAGTTGAAGAACAAGACCCCTCTCCCCCATCTATGCAGCCCTCGTTAGCTCGCGATGCTGCGGAGAGGAGCGCGGCCCATCTGCCCCATGCTGCCCAGGGCAAGGAAGGAAAATCTGCTCGCTGCACCGAGACATCACATCAGGAGCCATTTGCCAAGGCAGCAGGCAGACCCACAAAGGCTGCACGCACCCCAGAACGTGTTCCCAGCGTGAGCCGTTCCCCTCCTCCTCACACACACGTCAGCTCACACTTGTGCACCACTGATTGTGCTGCGAACGACAGACATTTCCCGTCACTTACAATTGTGTACATTCAAAAAAAACGGCAGTGTTTCTAAAAATAGCCATTTTCTTCCTCCACACATGCAACCCTGGTTTGTGCACACTCCCGTTTGGGCGTGTTTCTCCCCAAAGCCATTTCCTTCTCTCGCACGCCCGAGATTACACTTGTACACACAGTGCCGTGAACGGGACACTGCTGCCCGCAGCTTACTGTTTGGGTCAGACGTGGATTCTGGAAGGAAACCTCAGAGCTGCCCATCAGCCCCCGCCCCATGCTTCATCACTGTCCTCTTAGCCTCGCCTCCCCCTCAGCTCGTCAGCCAACTTGGCCCTAGACGCAGGTTTGGAGCTTTCTCTGGGTCAAAGTCCTACCAAGGGGACGTGTTGTGGGTTTAATGAGCATCGGGTTCCCCGTCCTCCCACTACCCCAGCGTAGTCACCAGGAGCATCACTTCACGAGGGGGCCCAGAGGCTGCATCCGTGCACTCGCACGGGTAGTGCCGCGGCACAACGTGCATGGTCACAGAAGGACCCTTCCATTTGGAGCTGCCAGGTAGGGCCTGGCCCAGCGCGTGACAACCACTTGAGCTTGTGCCCGTGAGCAGCAGCCCGGTGCGTCCCCACTGCTACAAGAGAAGACGGAGCAGCGGCCGGAACACTCCCAGGGGCCGGGCATGAAAGGGTTAAGACCGAATCCTGCCGTAGGCTGGCTGGCTCGGGGATTAATACAGGGCAGCGAAGTCCTGCAGGGCCGAGTCACGGGTTCAAATCCAGCCCAGGTCAGCAGCGACCAGGGGTCCCCGCATGAAATGGACTCGATGGAATAAGTCAACGTCCTGGCGGCCAGGTGTCCACAGCGCGTAAATGACAATCGCAGGTGGCAGGGGGCCGATGACTGCCTGAGCCGTGGAGACAGGATGCCCCTGGGAAGGGGACCTTTCCATCTCAGGCCGGAGGCCTGCTGGCAAGGGGCACAGAGCGTGCTCTGCAGCTACCCCATGCCACACCCTCCCTGTGGCTGAATAGAGGCCTGCGTTCCCCCAGCCCTACATCCACAGACCCCTGTGGTACACTGCTGGCCCAGGCCTGCATGCTGCCCCCCAGACCCCCTCAGCTAGCACCCCGGTGGGGCTCAACTCACTCTGAATTTGCCACCGAGCCATAAAGTTGATTGTCTCCACTCGGCGCAAGGAGGCAGCGGGCGGAAGCCGCGAGGAGAGAGAATTCGCTTTCTTCCTGTGGAACCCCCCTGGGCTTTCCATGCCGAGATTGCAGCTGAGCAGCTGTGCAATGCAAACCGCAGGCAGAGCCAATGTATCCGCTGGACAGCAGCGGGGGGAGGACAGACTTCTGGATGCCTGGGGGGAGGGGAATCCCGCAGGGCCTAATGCAGAACACGAGACAGGATCAAAAGGGAACAAGCTACCCGAGCGGTTCCCGCACACCCGGCCTGAGAGCTTCATCGACCAGATCCCTCTCCACACAACCTCCCTGACACACCCACCCAAACAGACAGATATTCGCACCGAATCACACCCACTCTCAGTACTGTCACACCTACACATGCACAGACACTCACGTGTAATCACACACATCTTCACACCCCCACATAGCCAAAACTCACACAATCAAACATTCACCCATCACTGCAGGGAAATTCACACATAGCCCTGTGTATACTGGAGCACATGAAGATAGGGACACCCGCTCGCACAAACACAGACACATACACCATCCCAGGCGCACACACATCCAGCACAAATACCGTGCGCACGCACACACACAAATGGACACATGCGCACAGGCACACACACAATCCAACTCAGACTCACACACATACAACACAAACACAGCACGCACATGTGTGAACACACAGAGCAATGGATGTGCACACACACTCACAGCCACGCACAATTCCACACACGCACACACACTCACAGAGAGAAATGGAGACAGGCACACACTCTCACAGACACACACACACAAACATGCTGATCACACAGGAACACCCAATACAGTCCCATGCCCAGACAGATGTTGCCTGCTTTCCCTAACCCAGCGAGCTGTGCCTGTGTTAATATTCTCACCAGCCCTGGGGAAATGAAGAGCCAGGAGCACTGAAAAAAGTGTATTTTGTTAAGAAATGCCGAGACCTTTCCTTTTAATCTGCAATAATAAAACCCGTGCAGCCCCGCCAGGTGGGGAGGCGTCGGCAGCCCAAACTGCCAGTCAGTCTTCCCGTGACTGAGAGCACATACGAAGGTAAGAACATATGAATATAAAATCATGACTGGTGTGGAGGAAGTAAATAAGGAAGTGTTATTTACTCCTTCTCGTAACACACGAACTAGGGGTCACCAAATGAAATTAATAGGCAGCAGATTTAAAACAAACAAAAGGAAGTATTTCTTCCCACAACGCACAGTCAACCTGGGGAACTCCTTGCCAGAGGATGTTGTGAAGGCCAAGACTAGAACACGGTTCAAAAAAGACCTAGATAAATTCATGGAGGATAGGTCCATCAATGGCTATTAGCCAGGCTGGGCAGGGATGGTGTCCCTAGCCTCTGTTTGCCAGAAGCTGGGAATGGGCGACAGGGGATGGATCACTTGATGATTACCTGCTATGTTCATTCCCTCTGGGGTACCTGGCATTGGCCACTGTCGGAAGACGGAGACTGGGCTAGATGGACCTTTGGTCTGACCCAGTCTGGCCGTTCTTATGAATCCTGCTGGGAACTACAGATCCCCTTGCAGAAGCGAGGACTCCCAGGGCTACGGCGCAGATGAGCCAGAGCAGGGCTCCATCTGGTCTGGGAGCCCAGTGCCAGCTGCTTCAAAGGAAGGTGCTAGAAACCCTGCGTGGACAACGATTGGACAGCCTGCGCAGAGGAGCCGTTTCTTCCTAACGCCCCACCTCCCACCCCAAAATCCATTTCAGGCTCGCTTATGCCCTAATGGGTCACAGGGCCCTAAAGCCAGCCCGCCATAGGATCCTGGGAGCCTAAATCGATCGCTGACAGCCTGGCCGTTAAAGGGGGGACATTCATAGATTCCAGGATCTTCTCGTCTCCCGCCTCGCACAGGCTCCAAATAGAGCTGAGCTTTTACAAAAAACACCCAGCTGTCAGTGATGGAGACTCCACCCCGCTCCGGGTGAATTGTTCCCATGGTTGATTACTCTCCGCGTTAAAAATTTACACCTTATTTCCAGTCTGAATTCATCTAGCTTCAACCTCCAGCCATTGGATGGTGTTAGACCTTTCGCTGCCAGACTGAGGAGCCCGTTATTAAATATTTATTCCCCATGTAGGTGCTCAAAGACTAATCGAGCCACTCCTCAGCTCGCCCGACTGAGCTCTGAGTCTACCGCTATAAGACAGGTTTTCAAACCCTTCAGTCATCCTGGTAACTCACCTGACCCCCTCTCCAATCTATTTACATCCTTCTGGGACTGTGGGCACCCCAGCGGCACGCAGCATTCCAGAAGCAGACAAAAGAACCTCTCCACCCCAACTCGAGAGACCCCTGTTTATACGTCCAACGATCGCATTAGACCGTTGAGTCACATCATCACCGTGGGAGCGCATGTTCAGCGGATTATCCACCATGACCCCCAAATCTTTTTCAGAGTCCTTGCTCCCCAAGACAGAGTCCCCCATCCCATAAGCATGGCCTGCATTCTTTATGCCAAGATGCACTCAGTCACATGGCCCCGTGCAACGGCTGCAATAAATCCGAGAAACGGGAAATGAGCCCAAACTAAACCCACTCGTGCGCCGAATTCCCGGATTACCTGGCACGTCCCCTGGCTGGAGGGGACTTGGCGTACAGGGGTGCAGAAGAGAGGAGAAGGAGCAGGGATCCTTTTTAATTGAATTCTCTTTTCGCATCTACATCTGCCTGCAGCCCTTCCTGCCAGAGCGGGGTCTGTTAAATAATTTAACCCAGGCAAAGGGAGAGCAGAACAGCAAAGGGGCGGATGGACTTAACATCACAGGACTCCTTGGTGGCTTCTCGGCGTCACCTGGACTGCCTCTCGCTTGGCTCCTTGTATTCTGGGTCTGCTAGTGAGTGGTCCCAGCATAGTCAGACAGGTCTCGGCAGGTGTGCACATGCGCACTACAGATTTGTTTGCTTGTGCATCTGTGTGGGTCTAAACATACGTGGCACTTCTAGAAAGATTTACAAAACATTTAGGACCAAATTGTGTCCCCATTTAGCCCCGGATAAGGAGCACGGCTTGGCCACCTCACGGTAAGCCCCAGAAGAGCGCTGCCAGGAGGCAATCGCCATTGGGTAAACTGAGGCACAAAGGTTAAGTAAGTGACTTGCCCCAGCACACAGCAGCAGAGCCTGGAATAGACCCCTGAGATCCCAAACTTCCAGCCCTGTACTTTTACCACAAGACCATCTCCTTATCTAACACCACACCCTCCTCTACATACATGGGGAGACAGCCACAGCTGCAGGGAGCCCCAATTCCATCGCTGAGCTGTGACCAAGCCGGCATCTCCCTCCATATCCAGGGGAATGTACACGCCACAGACATGCCTTTTCTCCTTCCCAGCGAGCTCAGAGAAAGATTCAACATGAGGGAAGCTCGAAGGAACGTGCAACATGAGGGACAGGGGAAGCATCCGCCACCCAGAGCGTCCAAAGGAAGAGCTGCGGACACAGCAGCTTTAGAGATTGGATCCTACCCTCTCACTCCGCAAGCCCACCTAGAAGCCCAAAAAGCAGAACCAAAGGAAGACACAGGCCCATGCGAATAGGCCCAGCTCCCAGAGTCACCTGCTGATGTCAGGACCTCCACTAGCGTTTTTAAAAATAGATGTTTCTATGCAACGGTGAGGGTTAGAAAAGTCTGGAAACGTGACCCAGCCAGCTCTGCCTGAGTCTGCAGGGGCGGAGAGCCTGAAACAGCTGCTCCGAGAGGGGGCGGGCCCTGAATGCAACTGACGCCGAGATGTCAGAAGCCTCCAGCAGAGGAAGCAGCAGGTGTCGCTAGAGAGGAAATGACCTGGTCCCACGCTCGCCACCTGATCTGGGGCTGGCACTCTGGGGGTACCACCCTAAAGCTACTGATGGGGGGCAAGCGTTGGCCCTCTGCTGGGGCGGTTGCCATGGCAACCCCCTCCTGGGGTATGCCTACAGCCCTGCATCCATCCCCGCTCAGAAGCGGCCCGTCATCGTGTCGCTCGTAGGGAGCGGTTGGCCGCAGAAGCGCCCCCCCTGCCCCTTCAGCCTGGAGAGGAAGGAGGCCGAGTGGGGATCCCTCTTCACCCTCATTCTTCTCTGGCCCCCCGAGCCCAAAGCCAGTGAAAAGCAGGAGGGTGATTTCATTGCTCCCTTGAATTTGGGGGCCAAGAAACCCACTGCCCCTCCTGCAATCGTAGCGCTCAGAGCTGAGAGAGAGCTAGCGGAACAGCTCGCCCGTCCCCCTCCCAGGGGTAGGGTCTGTCCATCCGTCCACGTCCTCACACCGGGCTCAACCCCACGGGATGCTCCCGCTGCTGGAGGCTCAACAACGGCTGTTCCCCAGGGGCTGCTCTCCCCAGGATCTCACGCTCAGTGACTGCAGTGACGGGGCTTCCGCCTTTCCCAGAGCCGCACGATCCTGTCCCACTTACCTCTAGCAAGCCCCTCAGCGCCCCGTCCTCTCCCTCCTTGACTGTGGCTGCAACTTCTTCTCGTGGCCCTCCTTAGTCTCATCCCCCTGCATCTCTCCTCCTCCAGCCCCTTTTCACCATCCCGCGCTGCTCTTTCCTGATGACCTTCACAATGCATCAGCATCTACCTGGCACCCAGACCACCACAGAGCATGGACCATGTCTCCATGCCCCCGTCCATCCCCACTGAAATCCACAGCCCCCGTCCCAAAGGAACCTGATGATCTCTCACACGCTCAATAACGCCGCGGAGGCGAGTCAATGAAGCACCATTACAAGTGAGAGCCGTAAATCTCCTTAAGTAATTCAGGGCTGTGCAACCAAGGACGCAAACACGCCAAGTGCAGGCTCTGAGGTTGTTCCAGGGACTTCATCCTCCAGTCCCCAGGGGCGAGGACACTTAATTGGAAACAGACCCCAGATCACAGCCTCAAGACAATGGTTTTCTGTGTGTCACCATGGCACATGTCAAACCTTTTCATAAGGCACATTAGGGAGGTCCTGGCAGGCACCTCTGGAGCGCAGAGTTCGGGATTGCTAGCTCAGAGACTTTGCAGGATTCTTCCCCAGAACAAAGAGACAGAGAGACTACATTAACACCTTCGGACTAATGGGTTTTGACTTGCTTGTCAGCTTACCTGGAAATGCCCAATCACCTCTCACATTTAAAAAAAATAAATAAGTTGGAACTGGAAGCACAAAATAATGACCCCATTTGTGACTTCACACCTGCTCACTGCACGTGCAGGACTAGTGATGTATGGTTTGTATCACAGCAGCACTTCAAGGCCCCAGCAGAGATCAGGGCCCCCCTTGTGCACAGACCGGACAGGCAAGGGAAGGAATATTATCTCCCCTGTACAGGTGGGGAATGAGGCACAGAGATCGAGTGACTCACCCATGGTCATAGAGCGTGTCTGTGGCAGAACTGGGCACTGAACCCAGATCTCCTGGGTCCCAGTCCAATGCCGTATCCACAAAATAACCCTTTCCCTTGCCAATGCTCCTGCCTTCCATCAAAGCCCAGAGAGCCGTGGTTTTCAAGGGATATCCCCCAGCCCATTCTATGGAATGGGGCGGGAGGGGAGAGATACAAAACAACCTCCCTTTGATGGGGAGGGAAGCTTAGAGAACCAACCCACAACACCCCAAAGCCCCAGGGAGCCCCATCACTGCAGGATACCACAGACTTCTGCTCTTACAAGAGCTTTCAGTCAAAGTCAGCAAGAGCAGCTCCCAGATGGAGAAATATCTATTCACAGCTACATTCACAAGTCTCTATACACACAGTAACTTCCAAATGGAGACTTTCAGAGCCAACTGCCAGCCAGTTCTATGAGTTCCCTAACCAACCTGCCCAGATTTTATACCCACATGTATTGTTAGACAGACAGACGGACACATGCCCAACATGACACAGCTGGGCAAGTTTCCCAGGGAGTTGTAATTGACAAGCCTATGTGGTTTAAATACGTTCCAATGGAATATTGAAACTTGTGCTACAACACAGCAGCTCCTCAGCCCCTCCCCCTCCCCATGAATTAGGTCAGTGGCCCACTGGCAAGGCATCAGCTCCAGCCCCACAGGCTCCCTCCTGACATTTGGGATTTCATAAGCTAGCTAAGGGTTCGCCTCCAGCGCCGCGCAGGGAGCAGCCCAGGGGAGGGGAGTTCTTTTAAGATAGGACACCCAGCTGAAACTTTGTTAAAAGCTACCCTCTTTTTTAGGGGCTGGGGATGCCGAGCCAGAGTCCTTTATGCCATCCCACTCCTGGGCGCCGCCCCACCTAACGGAGGGCCTGGGATCCACATCATGATTCTAAAGGCTTTATCCCACAGCACTCGCAGCCGCCGTATGCAGGCAGTGCTCCATTCAGCCACACGGCTTCTTCCATCGCTACCCAGCTTCTACCCTCCTCCAGAGTCAGAGCAGAGCCAGCCTCCATGCGCAGTTAGACCAGAACTCGGCTCCTCCTGCTCCAAAAGCACTCGCCCCACCTCTTGAGCTGCAGGAGAATCGCTGAGCAGTACAGGGCCCATGATGCACAGTGGAGCAGTTCGGATTCCATCCAGTAGAGGGCAGTGATGCACAAATGGGCAGGCACATGAGTTCACGACACTCTCGCTCTTACAGCTTTTGCTCCAAATGTCTGGCCTCTTTATCACAGGATGCTCCAGGAGCCTCTTCTCAGCACCTCCTGGCTTAGCTTTGTGTTCTCCTCCAGTCCAACCCCGGGAGGCTGCTTGGCAGAGTTCCCAGCCATTCCCAACCCCTGGCTTCCTCCAGGCTCCAGTCTCACAAACCACCTCTCTGCCACGTGGCTAAGCGCAGCCTCTGTCATTACAACCAGGCTTCCCGCCCTCCCGCTGCATGGCCCAGGCTGATCACCCATTATTCCCACCTGCTCTCATGGGGATGCGTTGCCCCATTGGGAGTACAGGGGGTTGCATTGCTTGGAAGCACCACCTGCACCAGAGGCAGGACCCCAGACCAGGTAGACCCCCACAAAGGTGGGCAGGGGACAGCCCTGAGTGAACAGGGTTAACAGCACTCTGGATGTGACTGGTCAAAAAAGTTACAGCGAGGGAGACCCCTACACAGATCCCAGGCTGCCAGCTCTCAGGCTTCTCTTGTTAGTCTTGCCATCTGTGACGTGTTTCTTAAAGCCTCAGCTGCACAGTGCCACGAGAATCCCAGCGTAAGTGTGTTTCTGTCTCTCCCGGTTCTGGCTACGACCCCAGAAGGCGAATAAACAGAACCCCAATATTCTGCCTCGCTTCAAAATCTCTGGGGCCCCAGCTCCTGATTTTTGAACCCTTGGAGCTGACAAAGCCACAAATCCCAGCATCAGAGAGAGACACGGATCACACCCCCGCAGGGTGAGGGGCGGGGGGGGGGGGGACTGCCGAGCCCTCCCCACGCACAGAGGGATCCCACCACCCAAACAGCCCGTTTCTTTGTTCACAGCTGCTCAGAGGCAGAGGAGGAAGCTGCAGCCGCTTGGGCCCACGAGCGCTCTCAGGCGAATTCATTAAACATGCTAGCCCCAGATTTCCCTAATACCTCAGCCCTGCCACTTACCCGCCGCTCCCGTCAGTGGCAGACTGGGCAGGAGCTGGGCAGCGCTCGCATTGGCTGCTGCCCCATCAGAGGGATCCACGCTAATCCCCCTGAACCTTGGTGGAAACGCTGCGGGTGGCGGTTGTTCAGTGATTAAAGTCCATGGGAGCCCACTTAGCCGGCTGGCTGCGAGGGAGCCAGGCCTGCTCCGAGACGAGCGCGTCTGCTGCAGCAAAGGGAACCCGGCGCGACTCACAACTGCCTGCCTGATGGGAGAGCCCGAATCCCCGACCTCGGCACCTCTGGGAAAGGGGACGCGCTCACCCCCGATTCCATGGGACCCGGTGGGTGAGTCAGGCACTCAGCAGCTTGGGGGAAAAAAACAAAAAAAGGCCATTTATTTTAGGTGCCTAAACGAGGCTCTAGAAGCCTGGCTTTAGGCTGCGGGAAAAAACTCCCCTCCACTTCCAGGTGGGAGAGGCAGCATAGGCTAGTGGCCAGAGTCACGCTCTGAGACCCAGGATCTATTCCCAGCCCTGCCACTGACCTTCTGTGTGATCTTGGGCAAGTCATTTCACTCTCTGTGCCTCGGTTTCCCCTCCACTCTGCCTTGGCTGTTTAGCTTGTAAACTGGCACAGGGACTGCCTCTTATTCCAGGGGGGTCTCAGTCATGCCCCCACCCAAGAGCTACCGTAATACTAACAGCAATGACACCAATCGAAACCCCAGATCTCGAGCTGAGTCCAGTGCCAAGTCCTCAGCTTGAGCCTCTGTCTCTGAAGGTCTGACTCTGAACGCGGGTTGTATTCTGCTCCCCCTTACGCCCCTCCATGGACGTGAGCAGAGCAGCAGGGTGTCAGTGACAGCTGGTGCCTTGCCAGACACTCTGAAATGCGGAGACGTTCGGATTTGGATCTGGATTCCAGACCCTCAGCTGGGGGTCTGGGGCAGCCTATTAGACAGAGCTGGAGTTTGGCTCCAGATTGACATCTTGAAGGTCAGCTCAGGCTCATGCCGATGCTTCCAGTACAGCAACGAGACAAATCCCACAGAACACGGCCCCAACAGCGGTACTCCCTGTACAGACCAAACCACAAACTGAGGCCCGGCCTTGTCCCACAACACCCATTGGCAGAGCTAGGAATACAACACAGGAGTCCTGACCGACTGCCTGCCCCTTGCTCTAACCAATAGGCAACAATCTCACTCTGAAGTATAAGCTTTGTTTTCCCCCTTTTTGTGTCTTTGTGAACTTGATCTGCTGTAAAACTGAATTCACACTCCTCACGCAAAGGGATACTTAGACTGTAACATCCAATACAAATACTACTAGTAATTTCCAATAGCCTGCCTTGCAGGTTCAGTCCATGATTTCCTGCTGCAGCAAGTTCCACAGGTTAACTACGTCTCATTTTAAAACAATACTTTCCCTTCACAGTGAATACCGAATCCTTCCCATGAGAAAAGTCAGTCAAGATCAGCCAAAACCCCGGAGGACAGAAGTTGGGAAACAGCAGTTTCTTAAAGCCATTAGTGGCTGTATGCTGAAACTCAACATGTTGCCACAGTTTTTAATTCATTTATGTGAATTTATTCCACTGTTATTTTATGTATCTAAACAGCATACTGCAAAGCCTAAGCGCTCAAAAAAAATGAGACTGGCTTTAAAATCATGAGATTTATTTAAACAACAACAACGATGGGACTGTTCTGCACTTTCTGGGTTTTGAACCATTCCGCTGCACACAGGTCACATTTTCAAGCTTCTTTCTACAACGATGAGGAGCAGAGACTTGCTTTTTAAAAAAAAAAATTACACCTGAGACTTTCATAGAATCACCTGACTCCAGCAGCTTCAGTTTTAAGAAAAAGCACCGACTATCAAGAGGCTCGCAATAAAACCACAAGAGTTGGCAACCCCACTAACATTTGCTATTCTACGGATATCCTGACTCACAGGTTGTCAGCACTCAGAAATGTTTGCATCCACCAGCACTGGCCACAGCTGCCATCTGAACAGGTTTCAGTCCCAGAGAACCAGAGGGGAAAAAAAACACCAGTACAGAAGTGCCTGCTTAGAGCAAAGATACAGCTAGCAAAACTTGCTCTCTTATTTGCCCAATTTGTTCAAGTACATGTGTAAGCCGCACCCACTCAGTGCAGCATTTTGTCCCCCTCTAGGGTGAGCAGTCTGAGACACTGCGGTAATTTCCTGCAATGCCCTTGAAAAAACCTTACTGAATGAAATGTAAACGTCTTTGGAGTCCACTGTATTCAATGCACAGGTTCTGTATTGTTGTGGGCCTGGATGATCAAAGGATTGTACTGAACAATGCGGCAGATCTTTTGGGACAGTGTATTTCCTGGGAAATTTCTAGGGCTGAACGTACATTCCTCCTCCAGTTATTCAAAAACCCAATCTTTTGAAGCTACGCCCTAAGCAGAGACACGTTGTCAGCTGATTATACAGTCAGAGCTAAGGCTGTTATAAAGGTGTAACCACAAGAAAGTCTCTTGGTGGGGTTTGAAGGACTGACCCCTACCAGAACCCCTGCTAGAGGGAATCCCTGGTAAGATGTTGGACATGGGTGTAGGTTCTTTTATTGTTTCCTCTGTAATGCTTTTGCCTTGCGAATAAATGTGCTTGCTTAGAAAGAGCTGTGCGGTAACATCACTGCTGGTAGTTACGCTGCTCATACGCCTTCGAAGAGAAAGCAAAGCAGATGCGTTGCAAGCTGTTTGGGACAGGGACTGTCTCTTATTCCACATGGCCAGTGTTGGCAGGAAAAACACCCTGGGCAGGAGGGAGAGCGACAGGAGCCTGGGCAAGAAAGGTGGCAGCTGAGGAGCCTGGAGCGGGTACCCTTGCAGGACCACGGAGGGGAAATACAGGTGCAGGTGCCCTGAACTGTGACGAGCTACTACAGTCTTTGGCTAACAGAGCCAGATCTTTAAGCTCAGGCAGAAAAGTCTCACGTGTTTCAATCCAGAGGTCCCAGGCTCAATCCCCACTGCTGACAAGGCACCAAGGAGCACCCCAGCTAAAGTGGATTTGTTCTGAGAGTTAAATTCCTTCCTGTGCAGAGGGCTTAAGTGGGACTTTTATCATTATTGTCCTTTAACATTTATCCTGCAGTAGCCCCGACAGGTCGGCTCTCCCTTAACACGCTCAACCAGGCACCTTCACAAAGCACAGGCCGTGCATACGGCTGCCCATAAAGAGCAACGCCGGCCGTATTAATATTACTTCAAACGCAGGCTTCCTTGATTGCAATTACGACGCTGCACCAGTCACCTGGGTGCCAAGTCACACATTACGGGGTTGTGTCGGGAAAAAAATGCCAATCCACCACTGAGGCCGTGTGTCGGTGTATCCGACCTGCATGCCAGATGACCCTGGGCACCCACCTGTAAATCCTTTTTCAAGTGCAACTCAACAGCTATGAATGATACATGATCACACCCTACCAATAAAGCTTTGTACCGCTATAGCAGCCCTCAGCGGAGCTGCTCAAAGAGACTGGCAGGCATCAGTTATGCCTCGCGTTGTCAAGAGGGATAAACTGAGGGCAGGTGGCCGGATTTCCAGAGGTCCCGAGCAGTGGCAGCTCCCACTGGCTTCAGTGCCTCTTAATATCACACTCCTCTAAAACTCACTAAGGTCCCAGAGTAAGTCAGTGCCAGCCAGGAATAGACCCTCAAAGGTCTGACTCTCCTCCTCTCTTACTGTAGTGTTGCTCACGGGCGCTTGGCTGCCCCCCCGCTGCTTTGTTACTGTAGGATTTCCCCGGGATTATATCCGGAGGGGCAGGGAAATTAATTTTCTGGAGTCCTGAAGCGTCCGCGTGCGGTAAGCCAGGTTTGAAAAGGGAGCATGGCAAAGCAGCTCTCTGTGCTTGGGCAGCACCAGCCGAAAAGCTGAGACGCTTCTCTCTGAACTGAACCAGGGCCGAGGAAAATAGGAATTCTGCGGCTGATTAGAAATCACGTCATTACTTGTTCCAATTCCAGCCTTTGGGGGGCGGGAATAAAAATGTGCCAAGTCTAATTAGGATTTATAGACGGTTTTAGGGGAGTTTAAATAGAAAGATGCCGAAGTTCATCCGCAGATACTCTGCCCTTTATCCCTGGTGTGGGAGACACACACAGATCCTGCCTGGCTTTATAAGAATGTATAATTGTACAAATTAATTCTCCTTAGTCCCATGTGCATTTGCTCTCCCATCACACGCCTCTCCATGTACCCCACTGAGCCGACATAGCTGCCAGACCCCCTAGTTTGATCAGACCCCGCACACACACACACGGACAGTACCGGCCTGGGAATGATTACGTCATTTCTTTCCCCTCGCTGTACTATCTCCCTCCAAAGGCCAGGTCACCCTAACCGGAACAGCAATCCGTACACCGAAACAAGCCGTCAGTTGCATTCTGCTTCAAAGGAGGCCGGTGAAAGCAGAGATCCCCAGGAGCGAGTGTCGCTGACAGAAGAGGAGCGGCTGGGAAAGGAGATGAGCGTGAGCACAGGGCAGGAAATCTGGGCTCTCTCCCATTGCTCCTTGGCTCGCTCCGAGCAGAAGGGGCTGTGCAGAGCCTGAATGCAGGGGTGCTACGAGCCAGCTCAGAGCCAGCACCTTCTGCAAGCAAGCGCTTTCTTGTTGATTGTGTTGCACTCTGGGGGAGAGCTCACCTTCTGGGCGGGGGTGCAGATGGGACAGATCGCAGAGCAGGGGAAGGGGAGCGGAGTGGGGCAGGAGAGAACGCGGGGGAAAGGAGTGCCGGGAGCGGGGGGAGGACAGAGGTGACATGGAGGTGCAGCCCTCCATCCCACCTTGCAAAGGGCAGGTCACCCAGGGGCTGCACCCGGCCCTCTGAGGCTAGCCCAGCCCTACTTAAAAAAGCAGGGCTACCTCCAAGCTCGACGTGGCCACCGCTTTATGGCAGCAGCACCGGCCTGCGACAGGGCCCTAGGCCTGCCTCAGCACCTGGCTGCCAGCACTCAGCCTGAGCTGTCCTAAGGGACCCCAGCAGCAGAGGAATCCCTAGGAAGCCGTGGGAGGAAGCCACGAACTAGAGACTTAAGTCTGTTCCAGCTGCACGGATTTTACAATGTGGATCTCAAGGATTCCTCTAGGATTGCCAAGCCCAGCAGTCAGGCAGCCCTTCAAATAAGGTGACTCATCTGTATTGTTAAATCTCTCAGCCAGGGTGTTAAAGAAAGAGAGAGAGAGAGAGAAACAGACACACACCACTGCCCTCTGCTGGATGGCATCAGTACCCCGCTGTGTCTCACAGGCCCTACACTGCTCAGAGCGAATAGGGATTTTCTTTTCATTCACGTAGGAGGCGCTTCTGCAGAAGGAAGATTCACTCTGACTGATTGATTGTCAGTATTATGGTAGTGCCTAAGGGTACGTCTACACTGAATGCAAAGCCCAGGTCTGTGGGGCCCGGACTTGTGGACCGTTCACTGTTGCCAAGCCCACGTTGGAGCGTCCACACTGCATTGTGAACCTGGCTCTCACAGCCTTGCTAACGTGCCCATACTGCACGGAGCAGACCTTCTGAGTCGGGTCCGCAGTGCGACCTGCATCCACACTGCAAAGGGACAGGGCTTGGACCCGAGTGGCAGTGGGGCTCGGATCCATCCCCCTAGCAGGGTCTGAGGACCTGGCTCCTGAGAGCTGGCTGACCCCAGTCAGACTGATGTGTGTGTGGATGGTAGGGGGGCTTGGGCTCAAGCCTGACTCAGAGCCCGGACTTCGTGTGCAGCATAGACAGGCCCTAAGGGCCCCAACTGGGATCGGGGCCGCACTGTGCTAGGCGCTGCAGACACACCTTGTGGGACAGTCCTTGCCTCAAAGAGTTTACCAACGAACTAGAAAAGATGGGAGGGGCAACTGATGCACTGAGGGGTTAAGTGACTTGCCCAAGGTCACACACAGGTCAGAAGCAGAGCCAGGAAGAGAACTCAGATCTCCTGAGCCCCAGTCCAGCCAAACCCCAGTGCCCCTCGGGAGCCCATGGGGAGCAGCAGAGACATAGCCACAAAGTCCTAGCTAACCACATGAGGCAGGGTGGTAGCAAGGTTGCATCAGTACAAGCTTAGGATGGTCATGTTGTTCACAGGGCGCTAGGAAGTGATGAATGGGGGCACAGTGACCTATTTATACACCTCCCTGGTGTAACTGAGAAAACCTTCCCCAGCCGCTCCTGATAAGATGGGTCCATTTGAGATTCATTCCTATTTGCCATGCAGCTTGCAGAAGGGAATTGCTCCATGTGTATGCAAGCTCCCTAATCTGCCTTTCAAGGGGCAAGTCTATGGCCTTTTCACAGTGCATCAGCCCACTGTTTGACGATTAACCCAGCTGTACATTGTAGGAAGGAAGAAGCACTAGATCATGGGGAGACAGGTTAAGAAGAAGAGAAACCAGCCGACTACTCTTGATTTCAATGGAGCTATGCCAGTTTATACCAACGGGGCATCTGACCTAAAGAGCGTAGGGCCTTAAAGCAAGCTCACTTTGGCCGCCAGGCATTTTTGAAATAAAAGAGAAAACAGGGGAGTATTCTTAGCACTCTGTATCCTCCCAAGCAATGCAATTTTCATTATTCATTGCCAAAGTCCTGGAGCAAGCACCCAGGACTGCAATGGGAATCTCCATGCTCTCCGTGTTACAGCAGAAGCCTGTTCAGTCAATAAATAACCTTTCTGGCCTAACATTCAGTCCTCCATTGGGTTTGCCCCTTTGAGAGCTTTTGGGGGGGGATCCTATTGTCGTGTGGACAGTGATGGGCTTAAGTCACATGATCTGGATCTGCGTCTACATTCCTCACTTTGTTTGGCTCCAGGGCTTTGGTTCGGCCTATTACGGTAATAAGGGCCAAGAGCAACATTTGGCTCCAGATCAAAAAAAAAAAAAAAAAAAAAAAAAAATCAAGGGAGGCTGGATCCAGGTTTTTCATTCAGCTTATTATTAGAGAGATAAGGACCATGCGCAAAGCCTGGATATGGATCCAAAGTGGCCAGCTGTTCAGGCGTATGATGGAAATCAAAGCCAAGTGCAAAATTTAGATCTGAATCCAAACGTCCTGGCTGGTCAGATCCAGGATTCAGGGCAGCTCAGTATAGACCTTAGCTGTAAGTGCAATAGTTGGACCCGAAATACTTGAAACTGGCTGTTATTCGGTGCCAGTGATATTCCATCCCATATCTCCCCCCACAAAACTCTTGAGGGGCCCAAATAAAAATTCTGGACACAAGTACCGGGAAACGTTTAGCCCCAGACAAACACTGTGCAAAATGTAGAACAGTGAAACTTTAGGAATTTGTATTTTGTTGGGGGGAGCGGGGGGGAGCTGGCTCTCTGCTGCAGGAGAGCACAGCCACACCATCGGAAAGAGTAGGACTTTCAGCCTCAGCCTTAGGTCTAAGAGTCTCCACTTCTACCCTTCATATCACGAGGCTAGACCATGATAAAACCCATGGTGTGGAAGGGTGTTACTTATTAGGACCCCCTTCCATCACAGATGTGTCTTGAGGTATGAGACTCATGTTCCCAGCATGGGTACCACCGTCCCCAAACTTACATTCCTTTTATAGCACAACCTTTCCCCCCCCTCCCCCTGCCAATAGCAAGTATTAATTAATATCCCAGGACACTGGATCACTTGCATTTGCAGCCCTGGCAATGACCCACATGCTGGCTAATGGCCAGGCCTTATCTACCTGCAGAGCAGCACGTCTAGGAGTTTAGTGCTGATGAAAGATCGTAAGCGGTGATTTAAGTCCTTTGATTATCCGCAGAGTCGGTGCAGCAGGAGGGCAAGCTTCCCACGCACCACTGTCCCAACACTGAGCCTCAGCCCCCGGGCGGAAAGACCCCCCCATAAAGCTGGGGTAGGGTCCCCATGGTCCACCCAGACCTTGACCTCTCTCAGCAACAAGGGAATGGGTTGTAGTGGTGGTTTTACCACCTGGACTGCGGCCCACTAACGCTAGACTTGAGACCACCTTCAGCGCTGCAAACTCCCCTCCTAACTCCAGCCCACCACCACCGCAGAGGGGACCCTCTCTTTCTCCTGTAGCTGGTCAGTCTATGGCAGATGCCTTATTGCCACACTGGAATCAGAGGGATGGCTGCCCTCTAGGGAGGATCTAGATCAGGGGTGGGCAAACATTTTGGCCTGAGGGCCACAGCTGGGTATGGAAATTGTATGGTGGGGGCCATGAATGAAGAGCTGTGATGGCAAAGTGGTTTTTTAAAATCAGAAAAGACATGCTGAGCCGGGGTGGGCCCACCCGCTTATGATCCAGGGCAGGCCCACCCCATCACTTGCCCCACTCCGCCACCCGGTGCTCCAGCCCGGGAGCGGGGTCGGGGCAAGCCCCCAACCCCACTCCCTGGCCGGAGCGGGGCAATGGAGCTCGAGGGCCAGATGCGGGCTGTAGTTTGCCCACCCCTGATCTACACGGCACCTGGGTCTCTCCTGTTCTCTGCCTGAGGCACGCCCCCACTTGGCCTCCCAAGGACTGAAATGCTTTAGTCAAATGCAAATTACTGGGCTCAACTGGATGAAAGCTAACGGCCTTTGATATACAGGAAGACCAATGAAAGGATCTAATGGTCCCGTCTGGCTTTAAACTCTATGAGCTGAGACTCTGTTAGTCTATAAGGTGCCACAGGACCCTTTGTCGCTTCTATGAGCTGAGACTATTTCTAGGGTGTGTGGACTAAGCCACCCACAGGTCACAAAGCAGCCGGGGTCATGCTTCATTGTGGCCCTGCTCAAAGCCCAGAACTTGTCTGTACGAAAATCTCCAAGCTGGGGCAAAGGCCTGAAGATGCTAACCAAGGGCATTAAGTATTACAAGATGCAGTTCACGGACAGTCTACCCAACTGAGCTCTACCCTGATGCGCTGAGCTGCTCTGTGCCATCTCGCCACAGGTACAAGCCCTGGCAGCGCCAGCCCCCCACCTTTTCCCATTCCAGGTACTCAAGCGGTTCTGTGGTTATGTTGGTGGTTGTTTATTTCTCGCGTTGACACTCCTGCTGAAACGGGAGCCACAGGCGCTTTGATAAATGCATCGAAAGGGCTGATCCTCTGCCAACCCCTCCTCTAAGTGCATTGGTGATGCTGTCGTGTGCCGCTCCTCACGGCAAGATCTCCTCCCTCAGTTAAAGGAAAGATCCCTCAGCCGCCTACGGAGGAGTGTCCTCGAGGACTCCTGCCGCTGGGGAACGCACAGAAATGTTTACAGGAGAGCACTTAAAAGCACTTGGGTGGGATGAAAAGGAGAGCGAAAGAGACAGGAAATGACATTTCTTTCCTAAGGGAATCTAAACTTTACCAGCAAGCTCCTGCTCTCATTTTCCAGAACAGTTACTGTCGTGTATCGCTCCAGATTCACACCGGCAGAATCCAGCCCTCCTTTGGGTTCCAGGGCCATCTTATGGGGGCTTGGCGTTATAAATGACCATCCGCCCAGCTGTATTTTCTTCCCACCAGTTCTGAGCCTCATGCTCAGGGTGTAGATGGCAGCCGTAAACCCGCCAATGGCTGTAACCCCTGAGAGTACATCTACACGGAAAAAAACACCTGCAGGCAGCAAGTCTCAGAGCCAGGTCTACAAGCTCAGGTTCACGGGTCTCATATAGCCCTGCAACCGTTCCCACTGGGGCTCTAAAACCCACCCTGGAGGGACCTATTGGGGGCAGCAGATGTCCTCAGGTGGGTCTGTCACCAGCAGGGTCCCTCCTCACCCCCGCCACTCCAGGTGCTGCACATATCATACCCAGGTCATACATATCCCAGATACTCCTGGTGCCTTGCAGTCTTCATGCCAGATTCCAGGCAAGACTGTAACAGAAGACAGGGAGGCCCACTAGAGAACTACCAAAGTATTTAAAGGGGTATTACCATATTCCTACACACTACAGAGACTAGGCTCTAGTAACGTACAGAGACCCAAGACCTACAATAAGTGACAATCTCACCCCCGCCACTCTGGGGTCTCCAATGCTGTTGCTAAGAAAGACCAGTCCCCTGCACCCTTATTGGGGGCCAGCAAGAACAGCGCTTGGGACACGGCAAACCCAGACCTCCCCAGGGCCATTGGCAGGACAAGCAGCTCATGCCAAGGATGGAAGTCCCTCCGTGCTGGGCAGCCTGAGGTTGACTCGGAGAGTGAGCCCAACATGGGAATTAAATCGTCCCATGATCGGCTAAACACGCTAGTGCCAGCAAAATGCCCCAAGCTGCTTTGCAATGTCGGTCAACCCCTGCCCCATAGAATTCCCAACAAGGAACAGCACTGCCCACCAGAGAGCCATCAACAAACAGATGCCAGGGAGCTGTCCAGGCATGGATGCCCACAGAACGGCACCATGAGAACACGTCTAACCCTCATCGTCACATTCTGAAGGGAGGAAGGTTTCACCTCATGCCAAATCTCCATGCCTGCCTTTGGTGTGTACTTGTGTCCCATCCCCCTTCCAGCTGGCCTGCCTACTAAGGGATAACAGCCCTACTTCTGCTGGCAGCTAATGGAGTTACTCCTGTAGCTCACCTAAAGTTGCTCTGCACTGCAGTGCCAGAGGTCCCCGATTCAAACCCAGCAGGTGGGCCCGGCTGGCAGTCATTACACCACGCTACCTTATCAGCTGAATCTACATTTAGGGCCGGATCCTGCTCCAGTTTAAGTCAACAAAGGAAGAATCCACAGCCAGCGAGGCTGGGATCGGAGACCGAGCTTTGCTACCGCCCGTCACCAGGCGCCTGGAGGCGGGCGGGCGGGGGGCGGGGAGGGGGAAGATTGTTGGATTTAGGGAGGAGAATAAGGCACAAACCTCCCTGCTTCTGAACAACAGCGGGAAGCCCGGGGCCTGATTCTGCTCTCCGTTGCACTGGTGTGACTCAGCAGTGACTCCACTGGAGTAAAGGGAGAGGAAATCAGACCCACCGCGACCCCTCTCTGGCGCACAGAGCGCGTTGCTCTCTACGGGATCGGGACTGGCACCATTTCTGCAACTCCACAAGCCGATTGCTAAGCAGGGGGAAAGGCCTGTCCAAGCAGCAGCGTTTACTATTAAAGTAGCCACCCAAAAAATAAAACCAGCCAAGAACCAAACCCAGCCCCCAAACCCAGGCGCTCGGAGTTCCTGCCCTCACCCTCCGCCTCACAGCCCTGTCCTGGGCAACCGGAGCGTCGGATCCTGCCCGCTGCTCTGCACAGTCAGGCACAGCGCACACCCCAGGCACGGCAGCTCACGGGATCTGGGCCTTACTCCGGGGACCTCCTCTGGGAATTGCCGGGGCCCAAGACTCAGGCTCCTCATTGCTTCTGTGTCACCCTCCCTCAGAGGGACTCCGAGCACGGCACAGATGTATTCATTCAGCCTCACCGCCCACCGGGCAGAGCAGCATCGCCAGCCCCATTTTACAGGCGGGGAAACTGAGGCACAGACCCACATTTTCCACAAGGGCCTCTCCTTCTGCCTGCTTCCCAGTCCGGGGATACTCCGCAGGGCACCCCCGGCTCCAAGCTGATCCAAGAGGGGCTCAGCGCCCCCAGGAGCGGGCAGTCACCTGGAGGAACTGCTGCGGGGCTCCCCAGCCAGACACCCCGGGCGGCCAAAGAGGAGAACCAGGCTCCCTTATAACTCTTTCATATCGCTGGTGCAGCGGGAGCCGGGGGCTGCCTGGGGGGATTCCCAGTGGGCCGGGCCCCCCAGCCCAGTGCTAACTCCCCGGGCGCGTCGGTGGGGGAGAGTCACCCCCACACCAGGAAACCCCACAAACTTGGGTGGGGGGTCTAGCTGGCGGGGGGGATTGCCCTGCTCCCTCGGTTTAAATCTCGGCGGGGGGGGGGGGGGCCTCTCACTTCCCTCCCCAGCAGGCAGATGACTGAGCCCAGCAAGTTTCGGCGGCTCGGGGAGACACACGCCCCCCCCCCCCCCCCCAAGTCGCTCGCTCCCCATACAGCAACGTCCCCCCGCTCGCGGGGCGTCCGCCCCTCGAACCAGCCCCGGCAGGGACGAGCCCTTGCAAAGCAGGCGACTAACGGTGGCAGGATTGTCCCCACTAGCCAGCAGGCTGGGCTCGCTCGCCACGATCCAGCTGCAGCCTCGTCCCCCCCCCCGCCAGCCAACCACCCCTCCAGCAGCCAGCCATGGCCCTGGTCCTCTTACCTTGCCGGGGAGCCGCTCCTCGCAGGGCTACATCCTTAGCTCCAGCTTCCTCCGGCGCTTTGCCTCCTCCTCCTCCTCCGGATTTTTTGCTTCCTGCTGAGGATCCCCCCCCCCCCCACTCCCTCCTCCTGCACCCCCCCCACTCCCTCCTCCACACCCCCCCGCCCCGAGGAATCACCCCCCCACCCCCGGCGAGCCGGCGCCGGCCCGAGCGGAGCCCGGCGGGGTTGGGAAGGGGAGGCGGGAGGGGCGCGGAGACCCCCGGGTTCCTGCCCCCGCCCCGCACTGCAGCGCCAGGGGGGTTAATCAGAAAGCCTCGGCGGTGCCTCCGCTACCGCCTGGCAGCCGGGGAGCGGCGCGGGGGAAGATGCGGCGGTGGATTTCCCCAGGAACCTGGGGGGGGCGCGGACGAGCCAGACACAAAAGCCTCCCTCCCGGGGGGGGCAGCCCGGGCGCCTTGGGGGGGTTGCAGGGAGGATGCAAAATGGTCTCAGCACATGGGGCCTCTCGCCGCTTTTCGGGGCTCGCTCTCTAGGCCAGGCCGCGGGGGTGGAAGCCGGGAGGTCCCGGGGACCCCCTGCTCGGGGCGGGGTGCAGGGAACCGGCGCTGTTGCCAGGAGCGGGGACAAAGCCCCTTCTCGCTTCGTTACCCAACCGCCGCTTCGCCGGGGGGGGGGGGGATGCAAACGCGGCGGGCGAGGGGGGACCGCGCCCCCGGCTGGGCTGGGGGGGACCCCCCCCCCGCCCCGAGCTCGCCGGCTAGCGGGGCCGGGGGCGCTGCGGGGCAGCTGGGGGAACCCTGGCTCTCTCCTCCCCCTCGCCAGCTAACGAGCTATTTCAGCGCGGGGCAGAAGCCGGCGGGGACCGGGGTGATTGCCCGGCCCGGCCCCACCCGCAGCTCACGGGTGTGCTGAGTTTGCCGGGTCTCCTTCCCTTGCAGGAAGCGTCCCGGAGCCTTCTCACGTGTTGCCCATTTTTAACCAGCTCCGTCCTGACCCACAACCCCCGGGCTATGAGTATCTCTGCCCCCCCCCCCCCCACACACACACACACAATGCCCCTTCACCCTGACCCACAGCCCTGCTCCCTTCCCCCCACACACATACCTAGCTCTTCTGATCCCCCCGCCCCCATCATCCCCAGCTGAGTGGGGAGTTTTGTGAGCTGGACAATGTTCTGCCAGGGACAAGGCTGAGGCTCCCAAACTCATCGCACCAGTGGCCGGAATCTGGCTGTGGCAGGCAGCCCCTAGGGGGACAGCCTGGGGCTAAGGCGGCCCCTCGGGGGGCTGTGGTTATGGGCCCAGGACAGCAAAGGCAACTGTGCTTAAAATGGGGAGGGAGGAGTTGGCCTGGCCCCCACTGGAATGAAGCAGCCATGAGCCAGCAAGGTGCCGGTTGTTGGGCTCGTCCTTTGGGAGCGTCAGTGGCCCCAGCAGGGCTGAATCTGCCCCACAGATTCCCGGCCGGAGCCAGCTGGTGGGAGCACCGAGGCCTGCGCTGCCCGCTGCACCCTTTGCTAACTGCCCTTTGCTGGGGGAGACCTTCCCACGGGACAGCGTTGGGAGCAGCGTGCGTGTGCACAAGCGTGTGGCTGTACCTGAGCGTTTGCACGTGTGAGGTAGCGGGAGGGGGGGGGGGGAGGGGGAGCGCTCACACCCCTGTCCATGTGTGCTGGGGTGCGTGCATGCACAAGTGTATGGGGAAATGTGCCTGTGCACTTGTGTGCCAGTGTGTGTGTCTGCGCACTAGTGTAGGTGTGACTGAGTGTGTGCGTGTGTGTGCACACGTGTACGTGGGAATGAGTGAGTGCTTGTGTGAGGAGGCGTGTCATTGTGTCTGTGTATTTGAGAGGGACATTTCACCTGGGTACCTGTGACACCCAACCCTCACCGCAATGAGCCACCTTCCCCTGGGCCCTGCTCCTGGCTCACCATGTCTCACTGTCACCCAGGCAATTCGGTGCCGTCTCCCCAGGGCAGCAGAGAGAGGTGGTCTCCAGTGTCCCCTAGCCAACCCCTCAGCAGCGCGGGGTGATGGTGCATGGTGCCGTGTCACTGCCTTTTCCCAGTAAAGCTGTCACTAAAGCTGCCAGTTTTGGCTGGACGTGTGCCTGGAGGTTTCATCACATGCCGTAATCGTTAGTGAAAGGTTGGTCTTTAACCCCTGGAGGCTCCAGGACCATCCTGGAGGGTCGGTGACCTTAGCGGCAACACGGTCACGGATTCGTTCACTCCTTGGCTAAACGAGCTCGGTCCAGAGAGGCTGGCTTGGTGAGTTGGAGCCTACCT
Organism: Macrochelys suwanniensis; assembly: GCA_033296515.1. Lineage (NCBI taxonomy): Eukaryota > Metazoa > Chordata > Testudines > Chelydridae > Macrochelys > Macrochelys suwanniensis. Next base: position 15,162,114 of record CM065794.1, read on the forward strand.
CCCTCTAGAGGTGATCGTAACAGTAGGCCGCAGACTGCCACCTGGCAGCCTTACCTCTATAGCTCACTCTGCAGGTTCTCTAGGCGCTGTCCCTGGCCAAGCGGCTGTGGTTTGCTGTCACACCGCTCCTGGCTCATGCTTGGCGGGGAGCAATAACAAATCCTTGCCTGGGAAATAGCTGCAGCCTTCCGAGTCTAACCTGTAACGCAAGTCTCTCCTAGCCCTGGAGAAAGTGATCTGCGACTAGCCCAGGAGCGAGGAGTGTAATTGGCCCTGCCATCGGGTTATGCAGTAACTAGTCATTCTGCCTTCGCCCAGATCAATGCAGAGCCCCGGGGCGCAGCAAGGAGATTCCTTTCTGCCCTTCACACGTCAAAACCCCGCACAACATGCAGCCTAATTCACTAATCATCATAATTACGGCAAGCACCAGTTAGAAGTGCAGTAAAATAATAAACTGGTTAACGCCTCCCTGTGTGCCCAGGAGAGGAAAGGCGCAGGGATCAGCGCATGCCCTTCGACTGGATTTTTCCTGTCTTATTGGGTTGCTCTCAGAGCACTGAAGACCTATTGTTGCTATAATAATAGGGCGAACTGTGCAGACTCTGTTCCCCCAGGGTAAGCCAAAGAAAATCCCTCTCTATTCAGTGGTGGCTAGATGACTTTAATAGGGGCTTGGCCAGGAACTGTTCAAATCATTTCTCCTTTCACTTGCTGGCATTTAGAATAAACCATGTGGAACATTAATCCTGTAATCGGCTGCCTTTGCCTTTGGTTTTTTGCCCTTTGCCACGCACACGGCGGTTTACTGTGGGGTCACTCGTGTGTGTTATGCACAATGGCTTGTTGTCATAGGGTCACTAGGGATGGTTGCGCCTGTCGGTGTGTTCGTGTCGAGGTTGCTTTGCACACAGGTTGTTATTGTAGGGTCACTTCGTGAGTGCTGTGTATACGGGTTTGTTACTTTAGGGCCACTTATTAATACTGGGCAAGCTGGTTATTATAGGACTGCCCGAGAGCGCGAGCCAGGCGGGTGTGTTAGTGTAGGGATGCTGTGAAGGCTGGTGTGTTAGTGTAGGGTTGCCATTGGTTTGGAGGAAGCGTTGACCCAGAGACAAGATGATGTGGACTTTGCAAACTGACCCAAAGGTCAAACAAGCAGGGCCGCCGTGGGGCCGTCCCAGCCTCCCGTTAGCGTCCCATGGCGGGAGGTGGCTGGGTCCTGGCCTATTCGTTTCCCTCCATCTGCCACTTCCAGCTCAGCTGCAGCCCAGCGCTCGTGGCCCTGGCAGTCACGCAGGGAAGCGGAGCAGGCCGGAGGGCAGCTCGTGGGCCCCTGCGCTCACATTCCCCTGTGCTAGCGATCTGGATCACGCCTGTAATTCACAGAGTGGCCTGAGACCTCCCACCCGCCAGCCGAGCCCAGTGCGCCCCGAGCAGCGACAGCCCCTCCCCGAACACCCAAGCCAGGGCACATCCCACTGCCTTGGGTCTGACCCACTGCCCTAGGGCAGGGTCACTGCATTTTGGGCCTTAACTCTTTCACTGCTGGGCTGGCGCTGCTCCCCTGAGATCAGGGAGGTTGGGGGCTTGCCCCAGGTCACACAACCAGTCAGCAGAGCTGAAACGCAGGAGTCCTGAGTCCTTAACCACTAGACCAGGCTTCCTCTCCCCTGTTGGGCCACGGGACGCTTTCAAGGCTCTAAGGTCCGTAGAGACGAGGGACGGCCTGGTGGTCACCCGGAGATCGGGGTTCAAATCCCAGCTCTGCCGCAGACTTCCCGTGTGAGCTGGGGCCTCAGTTCCCCATCGATGATAATCGCCCGCTCCGCGTGGCTGCGCGGCACGATCTCACATGGGCGCGTGTAACCAGCACTGACAAGAACTGCCCGGGCCGCAGGCCGGCTCCCCAGTGCTGGCGAGAGGCGATGAGCAGGGGCGGGGGGCTCTCCTCTGCCTGCACTTGGGGGGCTGGGGAAAGCTCCACCTCGAGGCACTTGGCTAATTGCAGGAGCCCGGGGCACGCGAGGGAGGAGGGAGGCCGGCTGCAGTTCCTGGAATGGTTTCTCTTGGCTGTAATAGAGAAAGAAAAAACAGCCCCCCTCTGGGCAGAGGCTGGAGCCGCAGACAGGGAGGGAGGGCCGGCAGGACAGACTCCAGCACTCCTCGCTTGGGCTGCCCCTTGCTCCCTCAGCCAGCACCTGGAGTTCTCCAGCACTGCCCCTCTCCAAGCTACGCCAGGGGCTCCGGGCTGCAGCAGCGGGGCGCTCAGCACCAGGGAAGGGAAGAGGCCTGGCTGGAGCATCCAGCAATGGCTCCGGCTGTTCAAATCCCTCAGCGACCCCTGGCATCATGGCCAACTTCCTCATGTGCCCCCACGACACCCAGTGTAACTGCCCCCCCCCAAACCTCCCACGGGGACTCTCCTGACCCGCTGGCCCCCCAGCCCGATGGGAACCAGCCGGGTAGCCGGCTTCCCAAGGGAAATGCCTCTTCACAGCTGTGATCACCACAGAGCCAGCTCCGGCCATGGTAGCGTCTCAGCAAGCAAATAAATGACAGGGAAACGTGTGCTTCAGCGCTCAGGTGACAGCCCCCACGCTTCCCTGCTCCCAGCCTCTCCTTCCTCTAGGCTCCCCCAAAGAGAATGAGATGCCCACAGCATTTGTATCGTGCTTCGTGCCAGTTACACCCCTACCTGGTAATCCCAGGGCACTAGAATCATCAGGGTGGAGGAAGTTCCCAGGAGAGAAGCAGTGGGGTCTAGTGGTTAGAGCAGCGCTGGCTGTAAGCCAGGACACCTGGGTTCTATTTCTGGCTCTGATCCCCACCTGCTGTGTGTATATGTATAAATAAGAGAGAGAGAGAGAGAGAGAGAGTGTGTGTGTGTCAGTGTCATCCCCATCTAGAAGCAGGTCCGCTAGAGGATAATAACCTACTACTGCTGCTAAGAGGGTTACTCTTTTAGCTCCAATGGCAGAGGTCTGTGCTGTAGGGCTGAAAGTTCCAGGTTCAAACCCTCCTGCTAACCTGTGATAGGGGCAGTTCCACTTGAGTGCTGCCTGATCTATGCAGGGGTGAGGAAGGAGTCCACCCACACCAGGGGTTAGTTTCCTGACATCCCATGCAAAGCCCCGCTGAAGGGAGAGAGCACGCAGCACGACGCAAGGGACCCTCGCTGGCAAGGAGCAGGGAGCACAGAGCCTCGACAAGCTTCCTGGAGCTTGTTTTTAAGAAAACGTATCCCTGCGTTTTCATGCATTATTAACCACAGGACAGCAGCAGGTAATTTACAGCAAAGGCTGCCCAGGAGGCCAGGAGATATACACCTACGCGGCTCTCCAAGCAAACACAGCTCACCGGCGCTGTGATTTCTTACCGGCTCGGGGCTATTCTCCCTGCCAAACCCCGAGCTGCAATTCTTTGCAGGGAGAGGACACTCCAGCCGGCGCCGGGAGCGTCTCCAGTGGTTTCTCACCCAGAGGCCGAACAACGGCAGAGTCGGGGCCAATGGACAATCACTGACCGCTCTGTGTTGGCAGCTCGGCGTAGCACTCATTCCCGTCACAAAGGGAATGGGTCATTACCCCCATCTTTACAGACAGGGAAACTGAGGCACAAAGGAGCAGGGACTCGCCCAAGTGAGTCAGTGGGGGAAGCCAGGCCTCCCCCCACACATCCCCTGTCTATTTCCGGGGGAGTTTGCTCCCCTCTCCCTTGTTGGCTGTGTGATGCGCTGGATGCACCTGGACTCTGGAAGGACAGACAGACCAACCGACCTTGATGTTTGCTGCCATTCACCGACTGGGCTTCAATTTTCACTCTCCGTGATGCTGCCCAGGGAGGATGCTGGGACGCACTGTCCCATTCGAGGCACAGCGGGCGGCACCTCCTGTAGCAATAGCTGCCCGACATGTCCCATGAAGTCAGTGGGAGTTTTGCCATTAGATCAGGCCCCATAACTGCAGGGGCGCTCTGCCTCCCGCATCCCTCCTCTTCCTCCCCTGTCTCTGTCTTCTCTCCCCAGGCAAGCTTTCCCCCTCCCACACACCCCAGCTCCACCCCTGGGTTATTTTAAAGGCTCAGTGCCGCCCCCCCCCCGCCCACTGCCCACCTTGCCCAGTCTGCCAGGAGACAGACTCACTGGGGAAGAAGTGCCCCCTCGCCCCCCTCCCAGCCTGGGTGCAGCGCTCTCAGACAACACGCCTCGGCCTTTAATATTTATTTACTGCTAAATATTTAAACCTGTTAAATAAATCGTAACACACAAGCCGCCCAGCAGCACCGGGTCCCCGCTGAGACCTGGGGCTGCCTTGGCAAAGAAGTGCGGGCGGATGGAAAGCTGCATCCAATCCTCCTAGCTCGTCAGGGCGGGCACGTGCCTTCTGACCACACGCTGCCGGGTCACCCGTTCGGCCTGGTGCCAGCCAGAGCCTGGCCCTGGGCGCTGTCCTCTCTGCCCATAACCGAATGCACGCAGCCTGGAGCGGGATTCCCCCCTGCCCTGTGTTCTGCACAGCCAGTTCCAATGGGGCAAAGACATTTCACGCCCCGTCGGCGCCGGTTTCAATGCGGCACCAGGGTCAGGGCAACAAGGAATCGGGCCCACGGAGGGTGTGGTGCAGATGTGCCATTTAAACAATAGTCTCCCCCCGTGTCCCATCCCAAAGCACTTTTACAGACATCAGGGATTATTACAGAGACGCTGGCGCATTTTCTTCCTGTTTGAAAGGCAGGGAAACCGAGGCACGGAGATTAAGTGACCTTGCCAGACTTAGCCAACAAGTCAGTGTCTGAGTCAGGAATGGAACCCAGGAGTCCTGGCACCCAGAACACCCACCCCCCACCCCCCGACATCCAAGAGACGGGTCGACACCCCGCTCTGCGCTGAGCTCACCGGCAGCAAAGCCAAAGCCTTGGGGTGGGAGCTGAATTCGTAAACCAGAGGCAAGAGTGACGGATACCGTGGAGCAAGGGGATGAGCTCACAGCAGCACCCACCCCAAAGGCGCTGAGGGGAAGAAGCTGCAGCTCCTATTCACGGCAGCGTGGTCCTGCGGATAGGGCACTGGGCTGGGACTCAGGAGACCTGGGTGATGCCAACCTGCTCTGTGACCCAGGCAAGTCACTTCCCCTCCCCCTGCCTCAGTTTCCCCCCACACACACTAGGACTGGTTCCCTGGCTAGCCCGCCTGAGCTGCTTAATCAAGGGCACGTCCCTCGGGCTGACAGCAGGACTCTTAGCATGTATGCTGGGCAGGATCGGAAGGCGAGCTGCCGAGGAGTCCGTGAGGTTTACTGGGCTCAGCAGAGCCTGGGATGATGCGCAGCACGACTGTGCAGGGTGCCCATGGGCCATGGCTGGGGGCTCCTTTCCCCGAAGAGGCGGGGTGCTGCCAGGCAACAGGTGACCCCCACACAGCCAACTGCAGAGTCACCAGCCAGCTTCTCCCCTAGGGAACCAGCCAGGACAACACCCAGAAAAATACACCCCCCCAGCCACGCCTCCTGGGCTACATCCGCCTCTCCCCTGCATCATCTCCACACCCGGGAAGCAGGAAAGTGATGGAGGGGCAGCGGCATGGACAGCGGGATGCAGGGGGCTAGTGTAGCATCCTGACACCAGCCAGAGCAGCCCCCACTTATATCGCTGCCCCCTGGGACTTTGCAGGGGCATAGAATCACCACAGCACATGGGCCAGTCCTGAGCTGCTCCCTATCTCATGACATTACGGTGGCCAACGAAACAATGATTAACTCCCCCTTTTTTGACTCAACCAGATGATAACTCTGAAACCTAATGATGGCTAGTTGAATGTGAGCTGTTTCCCTGCTAATCCAAACACGAGGAAGAAGAGGGATGATGACATTGCAAAGACCTGAGCCATTGGCTGCAAGCAGCGTTTTGTTATAGCCCCACTAGTTTGGTCTGGCGGGGGGGAGCTTAGCTCTGAGACAAAGGGACGAGCTTAAAGGGCCAGTGTAGCTTCACCCCTTGCCTGACGCACATCTGAGAATTAGCAAAGTCTGCCTCTGCTGAAGAGAAGGGATGGAAGGCGAGGAGGGAGAACTGAGTGTGTCCCAGCCAAAGCCTAGCCACATAGCGGTTTGCTTTACTGAGCACCAAACACTAGAGCCGCCAGGCAGGCTGCACTTTTATTTAGCTCGTGATTTATATTATACCCACAGCGCTGCCAACTCTGGCGGTTTTTTGGTGAGTCTCCAGTTATTGGGCATTTTTCCAAAAGCCCCAGCTCCTGGAATCATGGGATTTCATGAGACTCCCAGCTTTTGTTTTCTAGTCCTCAGGGCGGGAGAGAAAAGCAGGAAAATGTGGTCCTAGAATAAAGGTTTGTTGTTGTTTTTTAAAAGGTGAATTTAAAAATAATCCCAAAAAGCTTTTGATTTGTAAAACCTCCTGATTTTTAAGCTGATCTCCTGATTTGGGCGGGGTGGGGGGCGTGACTCCTGGTTTTTGAGTCAGGTTAGCAATGCTGGTGTTCGCCTGCCTGAAGCTTTGGGCAGGAACCGGATTGCAAACTGCTAGCTGCTTTCCTGTCTCCGCTGCTTCCCAGCATAGCAATTGTTGCTGGAGGAGTCCCGGTTACCAAGGAGGGACCGTGGTTACCAAGGAGGGGACTGGAGCGTCGTCAAGAAGCTACATACATTAGAATTCAATTTTCATATGTGCATTTAAAAATTAATACGCTATCAAGGCAGCTACGCGCGCTGCTTCCGGGCAGCTCTGTTCAAACCTCATTACCAATGGATGGTGCATCCCGGGGGGCACCGCGTGTTACAGACATTGACCTCTGGGGGTGGCTGGCAGGGAAAGTGAGCTAGCGGGGACACCCCACCTGCGGCTCCGGCCGACTCTCCATGCTTGGTGAGCCGCGAAACGGAGCCAGCCATGGGATCGGGAGGACGGGGGTCGTCAGAGAAGGCGACATGATCCAATGATGGGAGCACGGGGAGGTCAAAGGTCAGCCTGCCCAAGGGCCGGACCGGGAGCCCTGTTACTGTGGGGTAAACCCTGGGTCACGCCCCTGACTTTGCTGGCGCCCTTGTGCATTTGCAGCACTCGAACTGACAGATCGCCGGCCCTACAGGTCTAGTCCCAGCTCTGACACCGACCAGGGCAGCTGTGGGCAAGGCTCTTAGGGCCAGATTTTCCAGAGAGCCCATCCCCCGTTTAGGCACCAAAATAAAGCTCAGCCTTTCAGCAGCTCCCACTGCAACACCCACAGCCAGATCGCCCCGAGACTCAGCACCCACCGTGTGCTCAGCACCCCCAGCTCTTTGGGCCCGGCTCCCCTCCCGCCGGTACAGAGCCGGGTGGCTGCTGCAGTCAGCCACGCTCAGTGCCATTTCACCTACCCTGGCAGCATAAAGGGGCCTCAAAGTGGGGTGGGAGCAACCCCCAGGGGCTCCCGAGCTGATGGGTTGTGCCTCAGCTCTGCTCCCAGCCCTAGGGATGGGTCTGGATGGCATTGCATTACAGTTATCCTCTGCTTCCCAGAACCCATTGGGAGCAGAGCATACGTTAGAGCAACCCCGAGGCTGCTCTGACACTGGGATAGGCAGGGCCCTCCCCATGGCATAGCCCAGAACACAGGAGACACAAAGACGACTTCAAGTCCCCTTAACCTTCCCACACACACACCATCCCAGCCCCACATGGAGGATTGGAGTATCTTAGCCTCAGGACCCACGGAATTAAACTGAGCTAAAGCCAGTATGAATAGGGGGAGAGCCAGGCTTTCCCCCAGTACCTCCAGGTTAATCACAGTAACTTACCCTCCGGGCATTGCCAGGACACTCACTGCCACACACTGGGAAGGTGCCGCTGCAGGATCCGGTCAGTGTCTGCGTCACATGGAGCGTCCCCTGGCCTTGTGGCTCTTCAGCGACATCACCCAGGTTAGCCATCCCCCAGGGAGAGGCAGGGAGGTCTGGTCTGCAGTATCTCTTCTTCCCCACCCCTCTCCAGTCCCTGCCTGCAGGGTGCAGTGCAGGCCAAGAGGGGTCCACGGGGCTTGGTCCCGCTCAATGTGCATCATTTGCACAAACAACCCAGGGCCCACAGGAAAGACCAGAGCGATGCTGGGGAGGGGAGCCCGGGGCCTGATCTGGGGGAGCACGGCAGGAGAGGATTCTGCTAGCCTGGGCAGGTTTAAATCCCCACTGGTGGGCTCCACCGTATGGCAGGAGAATGAATGTCCTATCTCTTTAAGGACCAAACCCAGCCACAACAGGGCTTCCCTCGGCCACAGGGCTCGGCAATGGGGTAGGGCCTGGGACTCAGAGAGGACAAGGGAACGGCCCTCTCAGCCCCTCCACCACTCAGCTTCAGCCTTTTTCCCCCTGGCCCCAGTGCCTGGCTCCCCACCCCCAGCACAGAGCTAGATCCAGGGAGGAGTGGGAGTAATTCATCCCCCACAGCTGGTCCAGCCCTGCAAACCCCTGCACCCAGCCAGCAGGAGAGGGTTAACCCTTTCCCTCCTGAGCTCCGGATGGGGTCTATACACCCCCACTCCAGGGAGTCACCCCACCCAGGTCCTCATCCCTGGTGCAATGCAATCCGCCCTGCTGCGCTGGGCTCTCGGGCAGGCCAAGCAGGCGCCAGCTGCAAAAGGAAACCCGGGCGGGGGAGCAGCAGGAGATGGAGCAGTTACTCCAGAGGTGGGGCTGTCCCTCCCCAAATCAGTACTGGGCTAATACCACAGCATGGCACTAGGGGCACTGTGCTGCTTGTAGGACCTGAGCCTGGTACCCATTAAAGACCCCCATGGCTTTTTTTTTTTTAACTAGACTGGAAGGTTAGCTCTGGGGTCCTGGCCAAATCTTCACTCAGGTGATCGCATCCTGCCTCCCTGCATTCCCCCAGCAGTTTCAGCAGGACGCAGGATTCTTCTTCGCTTCCTGTCCCACAGCAAAGCGTTACTGTGTGGCTGCTAAGCAGTGGCCGTGTTCCACCCCAGAGGTGGCTGCATCTCAGCAGCAGGGGAGGCGATTCACACATGTCCTTCGTAAAGCGCTTGGGGATCCTCCAGCAGGCAGGGCTTGTTATGAAGTGAGGTGATCACGGTCACTGCACTTTGCGGCGTTTCCTGAGCTAGTCACCTCTTAGCCCAGCTGATTTTCACCAGACCACAAGTGGCCCTCGCAGGCTCCTTGGGCAGGGGCCGGGGGTTCAAAGGGAAAGCAGGAGAATTGCCAGCTTCCTGCTTCTCAGGCATTTACCGCGCCCAGCTGCTCCTGCTGCAGGTAGCTGTGAGATGCAGGGCGGGAGCTTTGCCAACGGGCTGGCGCTACACGCAGCCCCACACAGACATGCTCTGGCTTTTAACACATCCCACGAGAGCACAACCTTATCAGCCCCATCCAGCACAACCCCCCCAGGGCTCAGGGAGAGAGCGCGCCCTGATGCTTTGCTAAATTAAAGAGGCTCTGGCTGGCTGGCAGATGAGGTCTTCAATCACCCGGAGTTATGGCTCATGCATATTCATCTCCGGCGCACGGAAAGCCTGTCCCTTGCCCCATCTGGCAACGGGGCTGCCTCTGATGAACCCACGCCAGGGGCAGCGGCCTGGCCCAGTGGGCCATCAATACCCTTCTTTCACCAGCTCAGGCTGGAAACCCAACCACACCATCCCGCCCTCGGAGCAGTGCCAGGGAGAGATCAGAGCGGGCCCCCGGCCCTGGGCAGCACAAGGCTGCTCAGTGTATCGCCGGGGGATGGCACCTCCCTTGGGAGACTGTGGCCAGGCCAGGGCCCTGACTACGTGGTTGTGGCCATGCTGGAATATGGGGAGCAATACGGGATTCACTCACCAGTAGGGCGTCTCCTCCTGGCTGCTTTGGGAATTAGCTCCTTCCAGGTCCAACATCCCCTTCCGCCGCTCATTTGCACACTCCGCAGCCTCTCTCTCTCTGCAACTCGGAGTGCTCTCTCTCCGTGGCTTGGCCCTCTGGCCAGGTCAGTGTGTTTTCCCCCTTCTGAGCTATCAAAGACTCTCCCAGGAGGTCTTCAAATCCACTGCCCTGACTGTGCCACTCCCCCAGTGGCTGGTAGGGGAACCCGGGCCCACCCTGTACTCCAGGTTCCAGCTCAGGGGCCCTCTAATCAGCTGCCAAGGACTCAGAGGGTTTCTCATAGCCAGTGAACCCCTGGCCTCTGGCGGTGTGCCTAGTGATTGGTGGATGGCTGCACCAGGCAATTATCCTTCCCCAGCTGGGATGGGAAGCCGAGGTGGGACATGGCTCCTGAGCTGGGTAAAACAGCCCCCAGGCCTGTGTGTTTGCTGCACTTAGCTAACACAGCTCCAGAGCCAGGCCAGGCTGGGTGCAAATTCCCTTTCCCACTGTGGGATCATCCCCCGCAGTGCCGTGCGGGGGGAGAGGACCCCGGGCCAGTGCAGCGCCAGCCCTTCCCTCACCGGCTCATTTCTCGGCGCTGGCTGAAATAGTTAGCAGGCACTAGCCATGCTGCAGCTCGGCAGCCTTTGCACTATCTGCACATCACACTCGAGAGACAGCCTGCCTCCTAAATCAATTCCTGGAGCCCGGACAGATCACAGAGATGTAATAGGTAGACGCCTGCACTGACCCAGTCCCGTTTCCACCCCAGACTGGGAATGCGAGGGATCTCCCTCTAGTCCCAGAACAAACCCACCTGCCATTTGAACCCCAGCCACCCAGAGCCAAAGGGAACGTGAACTGCCAGCCACAGAGGAAGGGGGCTGGGAGAGCCAGTGCTAACAGCAGAGAAGGGAGCTGGCTGGTTTGATGAATGCAGTGCTAGCTCGGGCCGTGCTGCGTTACTGGTACATCTCTGTGTCCCTGCTAGGCCAAAAGGGACTGGTTTTATTTCATGCTCTTGCTTTTTTTATTAGCCTTCCTCTGTTGTATTAAAAATAATCATCACTTTCCACTCAAGCCTCAAATGAAGCCAGGGGCTTGGGTTTTGTTTTTTTAAATGCCAGAACAAAATCCTCCATAGAGCAGGCAAAATAAGGCATGGCACTTACTAATGAAGGCAGCGTTAACACTCATTCATCTGACTCAGCAAATCTCAAAAGGCCCAAAGCACAGTACAACTTCCCAGCACTGCTGAAATGCGGCCACCTCTGGGGGAGGGCATAACAGCTGTTTCAACAGCACCCAGCGGCAGTTTAGGGGAAGGGGTGATGGTGAATCCTGCATGCCAGTGAAGACCAAGGGGGAAAACAGCAATGGGAATGCGCTAAACCAAAAGAACAGGAGGTGAAGGAGGCCCCCATAAAAACTCCCTCCTCTCACCGGCGACTAAAAGCTCCGGTCCAGCTCGGCCACAGGTTCTGGGCTCGAGGCGGGATCCACCAGCAGAGGGTCTCTGGCCTGGCTCTGTAGGAACGCTCGGACAGTGTTCCCATCTGGCTTTGAAATCCAAGAACATCTCCCCTGACTTCAGGGCCTTCAAGTGGGAAGCAGCCAGCCTGACAGGGCTAAGCTCTCTATCCTTTGGTTCAGCAGCTTGGGAGATCCTGGATTCAACTCGCTGCTCTGCCACCGGCTCAGTGTGTGACCTTGGGCAAGTCATTTAGCCGCTCTGTGCCTCAGTTTCCCATCTGTACAAGAGTGACAAGAGCCCTACACTGTCTTACAGGGGTCTGAGGATAAATACATTAAAGGCTATGAGGGGCTCAAGTACTGTGATGACGGGGGCCAGATAAGTTCCTTAGACAGCCGGTCACGCGTCCTTCACACCCCCCGCTGTCTGTCTAAGGACGGATGGCTAGAGATGGGGAGCAGTGTGCCTGTGGCGATGACAGACGGAGGGGGGCACATGGTGAGAGGTGAGAGAGAACTCCAGGCAGCTTCACTTTCCTTTCCTTTGTTATTCCTTGTAATTCATTCCAAAGCTCTAATTAATTAAGCCCTCCAGAGAGCCCCCTCCCCCCAGGGTCAAAGGGCACACGCCCACTCTGAGACAGGAGGGGGTGAGGGCAGGTTTGCGAACGAAGGGGCTGAGGAAGGCCCGAGATGAAAGCGAGAGCACTCTGGGGACCTTCTGCTGGGTCCCCGCTGCTCCTTTGCTGGTGCTGGGCTCCCCAGAAAGCCGCCCGTTACGCTAATTGGCCAATTAGCGCCTGCATTTCAAATGGCGCTGCAGCGTTGAGGTTAGGGAGGCACAAGAAATGAGGCAGGATTGTCAAAGCGCCGGCTCCTTCTCCCACAGACGCAGGCAGCTCTCTGGCCGGCTGGCACTGCCACCCCCACGTTCCTTTCACACGGCCAGGGCCAAGTTCCTATGGAAAAACGGAGGTCACCTTTTCACATCCCCCAGCTCCCAGCTGTCCGGAGCCGCCAACAGCCCTTAGCCAGGGTTAACACAGCACCTGAGGAGCACCAGGGTCTCACCCTCTGGGAGGAAACAGGCCTGGCTTCACCTGGCATCCAGCTCTGTCACTGGAGAGGTGTCAACTGGTTACACTGGGAACCAGGGCTCCTGGGCTCTCTTCTTACTGGGAGTGGGTTAGAACAGGGGGGTGGGGGACTGGGGCTCAGGACTCCTGGGTTCTCTTCCAGCTCTGGGAATTGGTTAGAGCAGGGAGTGGGGGGCTGGGGCTCAGGACACCTGGGTTGTCTTCCAGATCTGGGAGAGGCAGGGGCATCTGGTTGTTAGAGCAATTAGAGCCCGAGGCCTAAGAGTCAGGACTCCTGGCCTCAGCAGCGAACAGAGCCCTTCTCCCTGTCTCTGGCTTTCTCTCCCCTGGCCTGTGGTTCATCCCTTGACTCTTCGGCTACGTCACTCAGCGCTGGGGGTGGGACACAGGCTCCGAGCGCAGCACCGATCTAGCGTGCTGCGTGACCGGAATGCCGAGCCCAGCCGCTGTCGATACCGAGCCCAGCCGCTCACCTTCGGCCTGGGGAGCAGAATCCCTGAGCCAGTCCAGCGCCGTCCTGCTGCCGTGAGCAGCTGGGCCCAGGCCACGCTGCTGAATTTCTTCCTGGGGCACCCGGCTTTGCCTTTGCAGTCGCCATGGGTGGTGGAGTCATCCTGGCCTGCAGGCGCCGTGAGGGGCGGGTCGGGGACAGCACCCCCTCCTGGCTGGGCTGATGAAGCTGGGCAGGTGGTGGTGTGACGCAGGCGTAGGTGGGGCTGGTATTGGCGGAGGACGGTGGTGGCCTCCAGCTCCAGCCGCAGGGGACCGGCACCCTGGCCACGCACCTCGGCTAGGCTCCCCTGGCTGGGCAACTCCATCACCTGGGGAGCAGCCGCCCCTTGGCTCCGGGTGAGTTATTTATTAATGATCTCTAGACCTGTCTATGCAGGTGAGCTGCTGCCCTCTTGGGGAGCACCGGTGTATAACACAGCCCCTCTCTGCTAGCCGCTCTCTGTCTGCGTTCTCCGGGGCTCAAGGTCACCTCTACGACTGCACTGCCAGCCGCACGCGGTCAGAAACCAGGAGCCAGGCCCCCTGCAAGCAGGCGTTTTAAAGGACTCACAACCCACGTGGGGGGCTTTGCCTTCTGCTGTCTGAGCCTCTCCTCCAGCTTCTCTACAATCCCCCGGGCTAGAAACTTTGAAGGCTGAGACGCTCACATGACTCCAGGAGCTGGGGCTTTAAGGGAAAACACCAGACTGGCAGGAGTCAGACTCCACGTGGCTTCCCCAATGTTGGGGCGTCTTATTTCTGTGCAGAGCCGGGATTGTTGCCGCTGCCGCAGGGACAAAGGAGCCGACCCTCCTAAAGAGACGTTGCCCTTCCTAGGGGATCTCTGTGCCGCAATAGCAAGAGGGAGCAAGGAGTGGGAACCGGCATCCTTCCTCTGCTCCCGGCCCCCCACCCTCTGCCCCAGCCAGTGCTAACCTCTCCAGAGGCGCCAGCCTGAACGATGGAGGCTGGGGGGATTCTATTGTTCTTGCCCCCGGCAGCTTGGCTTTTCCGAGCTCCTACGGAGCCAACCCAACACACGCACTCTTGTGGGGAGACTGAGAGAGAGAGAGACAGACAGACAGAGCTCCCCCTCTTCCATCCCCGCCCCCCAACTCTGCACCAGCACTCCCCCTCCTGGCAGCCAGAGGGACCAGCACAGGGGCAGAGAAAATTCCTCTCCTTTGTGCCTCTGAAAGGGGCCTCTCTCATGTCGCTTCCCCACTGCCCCCCGCCTGGTGGAATCAGGTGTCTCAGGCATGGCACAGTACAGCCAAATGGCTCCGGCCATGGCCCAGGGGCCTCCCTAGGCACAGGGGGACTGCATGGCCCGTCAGGGCCTCTCTTAGCTCAGCACAGGGGGTCACGCTGCAGGTGTCCTCTCATCTGGGGACTCTGCACACAATGCTCCCAGCCTCATCTCCTGCGGGAGCCCTGGAGGGAGTGGGACACGCTTAGATGCTGACTCCCAGTGTGTTTCTGGTGCCCCACGGGGACCATATGCCCTGGGGTGGGGACTGGCATTGCTACAGTGGCGTAAGTGCCAAGGCTTGGGTCAGGCAGGTGCCAAGCTGGGGCTGCAGGGATCCAGGTGACCGACCGGGCTGCCCCCACACACATCCCCGGCCGGTGATATCACTGTGGGAACCTCCACAGGGGCCGTGCCAACCCCCCCGAGAGTAGCAGGGTCACAGCCTGCTCTCCGGGCTGTTCACAAGCTCATTCACCGGGGCAGGTTAGTGCATCTGGACCTTGCTAGACAGTTGTGACTCAGTGTGAGAGAGAAGGAAGCTGAAATGTTTGCATGACAAGCAACCCCATTCAGACCGGGAGGAACAGATTCGAACAGTCAGCTCGTAGGCAAAGAAACCACAGCTCCGACTCTCACGCACATGTGAGTGCAGATACAATCACACACACAGGGGCCCATTTGATCGCACACAGCAAGACACCCCCCCGCCCCCGGGCAGTTGCACACAGGATAGATGTGCATGAAAACACACACGTGTGCAACTAGGCACATTGAAGACACATGCACACACAGACCCAATGGCTGGAAGATGAAGCTAGAACAAATTCAGAGTGGAAAGGCGGCGGACATTTTTAACAGTGAGGGTCATTCCCCACTGGATCCGGCAATTATTAGACACACATGCAGACACAGAGCCAGTTAGCAGCCATCCATACCTAGAGGAGCTGTTATACATAGCGAGGGTGTTGCTATTTCCCGGTGCCCTGCCCTGGATAACCTTCCGCACTGCTGCTACTAAAGCCTCCCCCACGGGTAAGCGTCTCCCCATCAGTACAGCAAACCCCCTGGGTCACTATCCACTCGTGACGATGGAGCTGCTCTCCTGGAGCAGCTGTGCCCCCTTTCCATTAGTCTGGGGAACTGCTATTGGTCAGTACCCTACAGATAGCTGTCCCCAGTCACCAGAGAGGACTGCATACCACAGTGCCCCACAGGGCCCCTGCCACTAGCTGTCTGGCTTTTTGCTGTGGGAAGATGCATTTGGAAGGGACCTGACAGTGACCCTGTAATAAGGCACCCCACCTGAGGGGCACGTGCCTCAGTTTCCCCTCAGCCCAGCCACCAAAAAAGAGCACAGTCTCTCTCACTGTGTGATACAAATGATGCCACTTCCGGGCAGAATTTATTCATGTACACATGCACTGGCCCGTGGACCCCTCCTGGGAAAACCCTTCTCCCAGTTCCCCCAGTAAGACACACCAATGCACGCTGGTTTTCCACTCCCCTTTCCAGAAACATCACTTCCAGGTCACCCGCCCGGGAACCCGTCAGCACTAGGTCCCCAGCGCCTTTCCACTCTTGCGGAAGGCCCCCACTCACCCGGCCAGCCACTTGAGAGCGACCACCTCATGGCTCGTCGACCTGACCACAGCCCCACAGCTCAGAACCTCCTCAGCCCCCCAGCGCTGGCTCTCCAGCTCCTGCTGGTCGCTGGGCAACCCCTCCCTGCCCCAGGGGGCCCGCAGCACCCCGACTCTCCCGGCAGCTCTCATCTGCTCCTTCCCTTGCTTGGCCCAGGCAGCTCTGACCCTCTAGTCCCCAGCTCACCCCGTCTCCACCCCTCTAGGGCCCTAATTAAACCCCAGTGAGGGTCAAGTGACCAGTCACAGGTGCACGCGCCTCTTCCCTCTTAAAGGGCCAGTGTCACCCTATGAGAGACCCCATGTCAACAGGCCCTTGGGGAGAGCAAACCCCAGCTCCGTTCCAGCCGCGCCAAGCTGGGAGACGAGGTAAAGAACTTGGCAGAGAAAACGCAGTTTATGCCCAAATTCACGTGGCCCATTTTCAAGCAGCCTTGTCTCCAAGCAGGTGGGAGCCTCTGTCCTGCCCCTGCTAGACAGGGGGCCTGCCCGTGGGCATTACACCAGGTTCAAAGCCACGCATCCCTCCCACCAACTCACAGCCTGTCGTAACCCCCCGGGGGCACGTCCCCATCAGGAGGGCCAGGAGCTAATCACTGCTACTTCTGCAGTCCCCAGGAACCAGCACGGAGGTTGGAGACACTGTGATGGGGCTGATGGGTGAGGGACATGCCCTGAGCAGCAATGGTAGGGGACATCTGCCCAAGGAGGAGCAGGAAGGCAACAAGGCCGGCACTGCTGAGGAGGGAGACGTGCCACCGTCCACACCCCTCGAACCTTCAGATCCAGCCGAAGCCCCAGGAGGCCCATGTCTGGACCCAGAGGAGCACTGGGGGCTGGATCGCCTGAGGACGGCAGCAAGGGAGATCCAGATGTGCCGGGTGCATCCGGGCAGGTGGGCTCAGACTCGTCCTGCCAACCTCCTGCCACGGGGCACGCTGGCAGGGAGCGGATCCCCAGCTCACGCCGGGCACTTGGTCACCCTCCAATCAGGCCAGGGAGATGCTGTGACCAGGTGACCTCCCCCATCCAGCTGGAAGAGCTCCGGGGGCGAGTTCAAGATACTCACAACGAGGCCAAGACGCTGGAGGCTGGTGCTAGGGCGGGCCAGTGCCCCAGAGAGGCAGCCGAGCTAAGCCGTGAGCCGTTCTCCCAGCGGCCCGGCTAGGAGGAGGTGAAGGAGGAGGAGCGGACGTTGGGTACGGGCCTCTCCAGCGGGGAGGGGGGCAGTGGGAGGCACCGGACGATCCTGCGCGCCGTCCTCCACAGATCAGCCCGGAAGCGCTTGATGGAGAAGCAGTAGATCAGCGGGTCGATGCAGCTGTTGAGGCTCAGCAGGGCCACGCTCAGGGTGTGCAGGACGTCCAGGGTGGAGGGTGGGCTGCAGCCGGGGGTCTGGGTCCGGCCGGCCACCCAGGGGGCCAGGGTGAGGTGGTAGGGGGCCACGCAGACCACGAACACCAGCAGCATGCCCAGCACCATGGCCCGGGCCAGCCGGCGGTGGCTGCCGGGGGAGGCAGCGGCCGAGAGCGACCTCATGATGGAGGCGTAGGCGCCCAGCACCACCAGGAAGGAGGCGGCGAAGAAGCCCACCGTGGCGTAGGCATAGTGCCTGTGCCCCGCAGACTGCTCAAAGCACGTGGTGCCCCGAGAGCCCGCCCAGGTCTGCCGGGCTGCCAGGGAGGGGATGGCGCAGCCCAAGCATGCCAGCCAGACCGCCACGCATGCCGCCGCAGCCCCGTGGCGCCGGTTCAGAGCCAGGTCCAGCCTGGCCACCCGGACGGTGCAGTAGCGGTCAAAGCTGATGAGGGTCATGAAGGCGATGGCGCTGTAGGTGGCCATGTAGTAGGCAGCCCCGGCCAGACGGCAGGCAGCGTCCGAGAGGGCCCAGTGGCCCCCGGCCAAGTAGTAGGGAATCCAGAGGGGCAGGGTGAGGTTGAAGAGGATGTCTGCCAGCGTGAGGTTGATGAGGTAGATGCGGATGGCCTTCCTCACCTGGCCACTCTGCAGAAAGGCCATTAGGGCCACCAGATTGCCAGGCAGCCCCACGCAGAGCACCACACAGTACACCAGGGGCACCAGCACAAACTGCACGGGGTCGCTCGGCTCACACGCCCCGCGGGCAGCGCCCAGGGGTGCCTCTGTCACCTCCAGCCCGGCCGTCCAGTTCCTCATCTCGGCACCACTGGAAGACAAGAGGGGGCAGGGTTAGAGGGGAGGCCTGGGCTGTGTGTACTTGAAAGGGGGTCGGAGTCCTGAGCTGGGGGGCGGGGGGGACTGACACTGATTAGGAGCCCCTCGTAAAGCTGTGTCGTCAACCCGGCCTCAGCACACCTTGCTGGGTAGGAGGAGCCAGCCTGACCCCCTCAAACTCTGGAGAAGTTCTATCTATCCCTAGCCCCACATCTCCATCTCCCCATCCACTCACCCCCTCTATTGATCTATCCAGCCAGCGCCATAAATACCCCTCCAGCTCTCTCTCCATCCACACCCTCCAATCAGCCAGCCAGCCACCCACACCTCCCTCTCTCTCCATTCATCCCTCTCCATCTGTCCATCTCTCCATCCATCTCCACACCCTCCTCTAGCCATCCAGCTAGCATCTAGGCCAGGGGTCTCAAACACGCGGCCCGCGGAGTTATTTCCCGCGGCCCGCCATAGGCGCCAACTCCACTGGCAGCCAAGCTCCAAACCTCACTGAGTGTTTTTATTTTATTAAAACCCCTCTTTGCATTACAGTTTTTAAAAAGTTAATACAGTGACTTAATAGAATACTCTATTACTCTTCATTTTTGACTATACTTTTGTATCATTGTACGAAAAGGTTTCAGTGATGCGGCCCTCGGGCCAATTTACTAGTTCTCATGGGGCCCTCGCGGTGATCTGAGTTTGAGATCCCTGATCTAGGTAGGCACTGAATTCACAGCAAAGTCTGAAAGCAGAAGACTCGGAGCACAGCGACTATAGGCAGAGATTGGGGGATCATGGAGGGCATTGCTCCCCCACACACACCCCAAACTGCAAGCCTCAGGCAGGCATCCTGCAGAGGAGATAGGAGATGAGCTGCTCCCAGCTTGCGCCCTGAAGCAGGGTCCAGGACTCAGAATTTTGTTTATAAAAAGAGTGATTAACGGGTGATTGAGATAAGAAAGGGCGGTTAGGATGTTTCCAAAAGTTAAATGATCTGTTCCAAGCTTGGTGAACTGGTGTTCAGTTCTGGTCTCCCATGTTTAAGAAAGACTAATTCAAATTGGAACAGGTGCAGAGAAGGGCTACTCGGATGCTCTGAGGAATGGAAAACCTACCTTGGGAGACTCAAAGAGCTTGGCTTGTTTAGCCTAACCAATAGAAGGCTGAGGGGAGATATGATTGCTCCCTATAAATACATCAGAGGGATAAATACCAGGGAGGGAGAGGAGTTATTTCAATTAAGCACCAATCTGGACCCCAGAACAAATGGATATAAACTGGCCATCTAGACAGTAATTGATCCTGCCATGAGGGCAGGGGGCTGGACTCGATGACCTCTCGAGGTCCCTTCCAGCCCTAGAATCTATGAATCTATGAATAAGTTTAGGCTTGAAATTAGGTGAAGGTTTCTAACCATCAAAGGGAAGTTCTGGAGCAGCATCCCAAGGGGAAGCAGTGGAGGCAAAAAACCTAACTGGCTTCAAGACTGAGCTTGGGAAGTTTCTAAAGGAGATGGGATGACAGGACTGCCTACAATGGCATGTGGCCCATCAGCGACTCCGTGTAGCAAAAATCCCCAATGTCTGGAGAGGGACACTAGCTGGGGAATGCTCTGAGTCACTACAGAGAATTCTTCCCAGGTATCTGTAGGGTGGGTCTTGCCCACATGCTCAGGGTCTAACTGATCATCATATTTGGGGTCAGGAAGGAATTTTCCCCTGGGCAAATTGTCTCTGCCAATGGTGGATTCTCTGGAACTTGAAGTCTTTAAACCAGGATTTGAGGACGTCAGTAACTCAGCCAGAGGTTTGAGGTCTGTTACAGGAGCGGGTGGGGGAGGTTCTGTGGCCTGCGGTGTGCTGGAGCTCAGACTAGATGATCACGATGGTCCCTTCTGACTTCAGTAAGACTCTGAGTACACCTAGACATTCCGACTTAAACCTCACCAGCGTCCCGTAAGTGACTTGCCACAAGGTGTCAGAACACGTTAGTATTAGAGCTGAACAGGTCTAATATTTATTAAATTTTCTTGCTTGCTATAGGAATTAGATACAATGCTCCTGTCAGATCATTTCTAAGTTGTTATCTGCCAAAAAAACAAGCGTTTTTAGTTGCCTGAGTAGGCCCTGGAATCATGGTTAAAGTTATGACCCCTCACCCCCAATCTGAAATGGTGCCCTGTGGGCAGGCAGGGAATTTGCCCACACACACACGCGGCCCCCTTGGCCTGACTGGAGCCCCCCCCCCCCCCCCCAATTATAGAAGTCAAACGAGACTGCTGCTCAGCACTCCATGTGAGCTAGGCAGCCCAGTCTGGTTTGAATAAGCGGCAGAACCGGGCCCTTAATCCCACGTCTCTCTGCAGAACGGAGCGAGCTGCATCCTCCACGGGTTTGAAACGCTTTGCAGAAGGAACAAAGTCCTCCAGCCGCGGGGAAATCCCTGCCCGGCCTGCAGCTCCCAGCCCCTGCTCCCCGTCCAGCTGCAGCGCAGGCAGGGGGGGGTGACAGGTGAAGGGAGGTTTCACATGATCCTTGGGCAGAGCAGAGCCCAGTCTGACACCCCGTTCCCGCTGGGAGCTAGGGATGGCAGGGGGGTTGGGTCCCATCCATCCTTGCTGCCTGTTCCCTCAGCACCTAGAGATCGAGGACACAGACACTAACTGGCCATGGCCGGGGGTGTCGGACACTCAGCCCCCATCGCTGTCCCCTGGGCTAGCCAGGCCCCAGGAACCCCAGTACCCCCGGACTGGACCAAGGGGAGAGAAATGCTAGCTATGCTCTTCTGCCTCCCGCTGACCAGAGAGCTGGATTCTCCTCCGGCCCCCATCCTTCGCCTGCACGGCGCGCAAGCCATCCCTTCGGCAGGGCCTCTCCCTGCAATCCAGCTCCATGACTGCCCTGAGACAAGCCCGGACCCCTGCTCCACTGCACCCGACGCCTCAGTAGAGCTGTCTGGGGCGCAGTCCTGGCCTGGCAGGATCTGGAGAGCGGCAGCACTTACCCGGCCTGGTGCCAAAGACACTGTGCCTGGGACGCTGCAGG
The DNA here is from genome assembly GCA_033296515.1 of Macrochelys suwanniensis. Lineage (NCBI taxonomy): Eukaryota > Metazoa > Chordata > Testudines > Chelydridae > Macrochelys > Macrochelys suwanniensis. Next base: position 15,183,159 of record CM065794.1, read on the forward strand.
GAGGCTGGCCCAGGGCACAGCCAGCAGGGTGCCACGCCCCAAAGGACCCCAGAGAGGACTCATTCAGGGACGAGCGAGGAGGTGCCTGCGTCTGAGCTGGGACACAGCTGCTGGGACAGCTCCCATCAGCGCGTAGATCTCTCTCTACGTGACTGTCTGCTCATCGCGCACTGTCAGCAGCCGCAGGGGAATCACCCGAGAACCCTAACCTCAAACCACCGCCTGGCCCCTGACAGCCAGCCAGCCAGATTGGCCGGTAACGTCTCACCCGAGCGAACGCAGTGCTCGCCCGCAGGCAGGTGGCTGGCGCTCCAGGAAGCCGGGTGGGTTCAGGAGGAAGGGATTGTCTAGCTCTGGATCCGTGCTCCCGTCCATCCAGCCGTCCCTCAATCGAACGATGCACATCTGGCCGCCTAGTCACCCTGCAATGCACCCATCCCCATAATATCTAGGCCCCAAACAGAGCAGGCCAAGCCCTGCCCCTCCACAACCCCGCCGGAGTCATTAGCCCATGGGAAATCGGCGCCAGGTTCCCACGCCACCCTCCAGCCAAACCGCCTTCTCTCCTGCCAGCGTGTGGGGCATCGCAGCTGGAAGTGTCCCTCCCCCCAAAACACACACACTTTCTGCAGCACGGCCCAGTCTCAGCCCTTTGCCTGGACACAGCGGAGCCTCGCTCAGCCGGAGCAGTGGCCAGGAGACTCAGCACTGCGGTTCTCACGAGCGGCCGGGCCGTGCACGCGCTATGCACGCCAACTTCCCCATCCCTTTCAACCCAGGGAAACCCCCTAGGACGGCAGCGCAATCGAGAACCCTAGTCCGGCTGTGGCTCTCTGCTCCAAGAGCAGGCAATAGGCAGACGTTCTCCCGACGTCCGGACTTTCCCTGCTCAGGAGAGGCCTGGAGGCTGAGATGCCCTGGCCAGCGGCCGTGCATTAGAAATACCAGCCCCAGTTGCATGGCTAGAGGTTGGAAGGACAGATGGGCCCTTGCTCCACTGCAGATATTTCCAGCTGCCACATAGATCCACGCAGCAAGCGTCAGCCTCTGCCATTCTCTGGGCCAAAGGAGAACCCCGAATGCAGAGGCAAAGGAAGCCAGATTTAGTCTGGCTTGATCAGGGGCAGCGAGTTATATGGGCCCGGGGTGTCCAGGCTCCAGCAATATTCAGGGCACGGGGGTCTGGCTCCACCAATGTTCGGGGCCGGGTTTGTCCCCCGGCCCCACGCACCGCCCCTGGGGCGTCCCTGCCTGCACCCTGGGCGGCGGGCGGCTGCCCAAGGGAGAGGTGCCGGTGGCAGGCTGAGGCGTTTGGGTGACCGTTCAGAGGAGTGAATAGGTGACCGCAGCAGCTCAGGAAACCCCAGGTGGCTGCTTTGGGCTATTTCTGGCCCTTCTTCTCCTCCACTTTTGCTCGTTTCCCTTCTGTGTGGCTGTAGCCGGGGCACTCTGCCCCCCGCCCCCCCATGCTTCCTCCTCCCCATCATCACTTTCGGGGGAGAAACTCGGGCTGTTCTCCGGGTCTTCTCACTGCAAACAACTTCACCGCTTCTCCTCCTCCCCCTCCCACTGAGCCAGCTGCTTCCCCTCTGTCTCCCTGGGTGCATCGCCCCATGGCCAGCGGGACTTCTCCGGGCACCTCCCGCAGGTGAGCAGCTCCTTTCAGGGCTCCCGGGGAGGCAGCATGAAGCCTCCCCCGGCCCCCGGCAGTCTCTCTCCGGAGATGAGGGTGGGGAAAAGTGTGTTGATTGTTGGTTTTCCCTCAAGTCGGCGCTCTTGTTTTCAAATGAGGATTTCTCACTCCGGGGAAGTGTAACCCCCTGGACCTGAGGGGCCCTAGGAGAACGTGCAGTGACAGTGGTGTGGGGTGAGTGTGCTACTGGGGGGGGAGTGGGGGGCCTCTCCCTTGGAGCTCTCTGCTGCCAGGGGGCAGAGGGCTGGGGGGAGTCCTCCTCTCTGGCCCCACCCCTGGGGCAGCCTGCCTGCACCCCAAACTCCTCATCCCAGGCCCCACCCCAGAGCCCACACCCCCAGCCAGAGCCCTCATCCCCCCCACCCCAACCCTCTGCCCTAGCCCTAAGCCCCCCCACCCCAAATCCATCATCCCCAACCCCAGCCAGAGCCTCACGCCCCCACATCCCAACCCTCTTCCCCACCCCAAACCCCCTCCTGAACCCCTCATCCCCAGCCCTACCCCACAGCCCTCCCCACACACCCCAACCCTCTGCCCCACCCCACAGCCCTCCCCCCACACCCCAACCCTCTGCCCTTGCCCTGAGCCCCCCCACACCCCAAATCCATCATCCCCAGCCCCAGCTAGAGCCTCGCCCCCCCATCCCAACCCTCTTCCCCACCCCAAACCCCCTCCTGAACCCCTCATCCCCTGCCCCACAGCCCTCCCTCTGCACCCCAACCGTCTGCCCTAGCCCTGAGCCCCCCACACACCCCAAATCCATCATCCCCAGCCCCAGCCAGAGCCTCACGCCCCCACATCCCAACCCTCTTCCCCACCCCAAACCCCCTCCTGAACCCCTCATCCCCAGCCCTACCCCACAGCCCTCCCCCCAATCCTCTGCCCTAGCCCTGAGCCCCCCACACACCCCAAATCCATCATCCCCAACCCCAGCCAGAGCCTCACCCCCCCCACATCCCAACCCTCTGCCCCACCCCAAACCCCCTCCTGAACCCCTCATCCCCAGACCTACCCCACAACCCTCCCCCCAACCCTCTGCCCTAGCCCTGAGCCCCCCCACCCCAAATCCATCATCCCCAGCCCCAGCTAGAGCCTCGCCCCCCCCGACATCCCAACCCTCTTCCCCACCCCAAACCCCCTCCTGAACCCCTCATCCCCAGCCCTCCCCACACACCCCAACCGTCTGCCCTAGCCCTGAGCCCCCCCCACCCCAAACCCCTCAGCCCCAGCCCCACTCCAGAGCCCTCCAGGCTGTCCCAGAGAGAGGGATTTCCTGGGGGATTTACCAAGCGCCATGAGTCAGAGGCACAGGTGCATCCAGGGCCGCAGGGTCGAAGCCCCCGAGAGAGGCTCCCACAGAGATGCTGCCCCGGCTCCAGCTCGCAGCTGCAGGGGCTTAGCCGCGTCCGCGCGCCCGTCGGAACGTCCCTGCCTGCGTCCTGCTCCAGCCAGGCCGGGCGGCTCCCCCTCGGCCGCGCCAGGCGCCGGCTTCTCTCTGCCTGGCAATCGCGGGCTCATCTGCTGCGCACACTCGCCCTGCACTGCTGCTAGCCACACACTCCATGCCCACGCGAGGAACCAACCACACGCTACGTTCGCCCCGGGAAGGAACGAGCATCTCAGATCGGCTCAGCAGCTACTGCCCTGCCCCAGAGAGGGGCCAGCTGCCAGCAAAGGCACTCAGCCACTTGTTCAGTGCTGAGACCAGGAGGGTGGAAATTCCTTCCTGACCCCTGCAGGCCATCGGTTTGAGCCCTGGAGCTTGAAGTTGAATCACTGCCCCTGTGAACTGGCCTCCTTAGCAGTCTCAGCAACAAGGCCAAGCACACTGAAAGACTGGCTAGCAGTGGCCCTCCAGGGCCAGGAGTGCGGGAAGCTGCTGCTCCCACTGTCCCTGCTCTGCGGCTCTTCGGAGGGCCTCCATCTGCTGGGCTGGCACATTTACCAGCTCTGAATTTGCAGGGACCAGATAGGTGCGTACGCCTTCCTCCCACCCAGAGCCAAGGCAACGAAGGTCTTGAATTGCCATATCCAGCTGAGTCCCTGCCTGGCACGGTGCTTTAGGGTGCTACGGAGCCACCCCAGCCATGCCATCTCTGATGCATCTAAACCCCCCCACCCAGGAGCTGGCTCTGCAGGGTGGGGGCCATGCAGACCCCCCACCCCAACCTCCGTGGCTGGGCCCGCAAGCAGCAGGGCAAAGCCCCAGAGATGCAGCAAAGAGCCCCCACAGAGACCGAGTGGTAAGAAAATTGGTTTGGTCCTTACCCACGGACTCTGCCTGTCTGACTTGTTCTCCAGCAGCCCTGCTTGCTTCAAAGGGGCAGATAAGAGCGTGAGTCAGGGAGAGAGAGAGAGAGGCTCCCCCAGCCAGACACATTCTGCTGGCCATGGACTGGCTGTCACAGTTACAAGGAAGCTGTGGCTTTTTTGGCGCGAGTCATTTCAGCCCCGCGCTGGGAGGCTGAGATGCTGCCAGACACCCTTAGCTGATAAAGCCACGACAGGCAGCAGATTTTCTCAAGAGACTCAAACCACCCGAGCTGAGCTTTTCGTCCCAGCCACAGAAACGCTCTGTGCTCCAGACAAGGGATCTGAAGGGCGCCCCAGAGTTCAGGCTGCCTTGACCCTTTCACATTAACCAGCACAAAAATCCCCCTTAAGTGTCAGTATTTACTCACCAAGGCCCTGATCCTCACAGGTATTTAAGCTCCTAACTTCCACTGACAACAGTGGAGGATCTGCCCCCAGACCCTGAACATGCCCGATCTTGTCTGCTCTTGGAAGCTAAGCAGGGTCAGGCCTGATTAGTACTTGTATGGGAGACCTCCTGGGAATACTGCATGGCCCTGATTTCTGCTGGATTTCTGGGAGCTCGGCACTTGAAGGTGGGGCTGAGTTTTGAACAGATGGGCAGGACGGGGGAGAACTTAGCCCCACTGGTGGGTGCAAAGCCCTCGAAAGCCTGGTGCTCTTGTAGACGACCCAGCACGTGTTAGACTATTCTGCATACACCAGCCCTGCTTCCAAGCCCGCTGGCAGAGCAGTGAGTTCGATAACAAAAACAGATTTGGCCCTCTTAAGCTTTCTCATTAGGCTGTTTATTACTAAGCAGTAGTGGCACTTAGCTTGGACTATCGATCCTCAGAATGCGCCCTGGCTCTTATATTGTGCTCAAGAGCAGTAGCTCTCAGAGCTCTCCACAAAGGTGATACAGCACTATCCCTCCTGAATGCATGGGGAAACTGAGGCACAGAGCGGCAAAGTGACGGGCCAAGGAGCGAGAGAGTGATACACTCTTACACAGTGCTACCCTGCTGGCTTCTGCAGCGCTGAGCCAAAAGTGCTGTTTGTCACAGCTGAACGGCAGGCCCGTCGAGCCCAGGGATCTCTAGGACTTTCCCATCTCTAGGAATAACAGGGCTCTACCATTCCAGGCCATTCCATGCTCTACGGCCGGTGTAGAAACAAGAGCAGCAACGGAGGGGCAGCTAAATGTTTTTTTTCGAGTAGGGGAAAGCAGCCTGCCCAGCTAAAGCCCCGCAGCCAGTTGCTCCTCTTGGAAGGGGGAGGCGGGGGGACTGGCTCTGGGCCCTACCCCAGCAAGTCACCCCCTTCTTCCGAGAGCCCCATCCAAAGAACTGGCTAGTTCTGAGCACTCCCCTCCAACGAGATGTCGCTGCGGGGGGGTGCCGGTGGGACGCCCAGATTTCTGGGTTGAACGGCTGCTCCAAGCCGGTGTCTTACCCTGCGAGGCTGGCTTGTGGGCCGGCAGCGTTCCCGACCCTGCTGCACTTCACTGTCTGGAGGCCCCAGCCAGGCTGTGTGGCACGTCTGGTCTCCGCGGCCCCCGAGCGCCGTCTCTCTCTGTCCAGGGTTAATCCGCCCGGTGTCGCAGGGGATGGGGCGGCAGCTGGAGGCCGGGCAGGGCACAGCACCTGTGCATGTTTGTAAAACAGGGACTCCTAGAGGAAAAGCCCTTCTAAGGCTTCCCCAAGCCCGAGCAGGCCAGCGACACTGCAAGTGGGGCTGTGGGCCCAGAGACAGCTCAGCCATGGGCCCACGTCAGCCCCTGACCCCCGTCACACACATGCGCACCGAGTGGGGTGCAGGTGAGAACAATGGGGCCTAACAGCTAAGGTGGAGAGTCCAAGGCACAAAGCACCGGGGGCCACTCTGTGTGGCGATGACGGGGGTTCCTGTTTCCCTGACCCAGCCCTCCCGCCCACGCCAGCCCAGAGGGAAAGCCTGGTGCCGGCTGAGATGAATCAGCCGTGTGTGACCGGCAGGGATAATGGGCCCTTTCATTCCCTGTCTCCGGGCCAGATTGACTGAGCAATGTGGCAGCTGAAGGCGCAAGCCAGGGTCTGCGCTGGCATGGAGTGCGGTGGGGCTCAGGAATCCAACCACAGAGCACTCGCTGCAGGACCGGGGACGGAACTTGGAGAAATTCACACTTGCAGCTCCCCCACCCCTGCCGAGAGCTGGGTGTCGCTAGCCCCCCGTTTACCAGTGGGGAAACTGAGGCACGGGGTGGGGCAGTGACTCACCCATAGGCAGTAGGAGAGTTGAACACAGAACCCAGGTGTCCTAGCCTCCTCTCTCGCAGTTGTGAAGTTTCTTCCTAACCGTCGCCGGGATACAGAACAGCAGCACCCGCCCCCACAGGTGAGAATTCGCCCCCTCGGGACTGGCGCTGGTTACACCTGTTGGTGGCCAACTACTCGGGCAAGATGCACCACTGCAAATTACAGTCTTTGCCCAGCTGCACGAGGGTTAGCACCTCTGGCTGGACCCGGGGCAGTGCCTGAGCACGACTGGTCCTGACCTCAACCCCAGACTCCAGCAGGACAACGCTCACCTTGGGAGATGAGCGACTCCCGTAGGGATTCCTAGACGCAAAGGCCAGGAGAGACCTTCAGATCAGCTGGTCTGACCCCCCTGCACAGCACGGACCACGGCCCCTTGCCCAGTTACCTGCCCTGAGCCCAGGAACTTGTGTTGGGCTAAAGCCGCTTCCCGAAAGGCAGCAAGGCCGGACCATCAAGAGATGGAGACGTCGACACTTCCTTTGGTAGCACGTTCCAACGGCTACTCACCCCGGCAGCTAAAAACGAGCGCCTCCTTTCTACTCCCACGCGTCTGGCTCCAGCTACCAGCCACCGGTTCTTGTTCCGCCTTTTTCCACTAGCTTAGAGAGCCCTCTCAGCGCTGGCGTTTTCTCCCTGGGAAGTTATTTGTGCACAGTAATCAAGTCGCCTTGCGAGTTCCTTTTTGATAAACTAACCCGACGGAACTCTTTAAATCTCTCACTGCAGGGGATTTTCTCCAGCCCTCAAATAACTTTCGTGGCTCTTCGTTGCCCCGTTGCCAATTTTTCAACATCCTTTTTAAAATGTGGGGGCCAGAACTGGATGCAGTATTGGTCTCACCAGTGCTGTATAGGCCAAGACTATAAAAGGGTTCAAAAAAGAACTAGATAAATTCATGGAGGAGAGGTCCATCAATGGCTATTAGCCAGGACGGGCAGGGATGGTGTCACTAGCCTCTGTTTGCCAGAAGCTGGGAATGGGCGACAGGGGATGGATCACTTGATGATTCCCTGTTCTGTTCAGTCCCTCTGGGGCACCTGGCACTGGCCACTGACGGAAGACAGGATACTGGCCTAGATGGACCTTTGGTTTGACCCAGTGTGGCCGTTCTTATATTCCTACTCACTACGCCCGTTTACACCTCCAACGATCACATTAGCTGAATGATGCGTATCCCATGGGAATGGGGGGAGCAAGGATCATGGCCTGAGGGGTTTGAACCCCCTGGGCTCTGAGCCAAGGGAAAAATTAGCAGGAATCCCTGAGAACCGGGCTCCCTGGGCTCCTGCAGAGACCAGCAGTGGGGCAGGACCAAGCATGTATTTGGCGCGGCGCAGCCCGAGGGATGGATGGGGAACACGACAGCTCCATGTGGCCAAGTTTCCACAACTCACCGGCTGTGCCGAACGAGTGGCGAAGGGAGAGCAACGCCGGAGTTTCTGTCCCTTTCAGGCTCTGCTCTTTGTTCATTTCAACGTGACGGTCAGAATTAACACGTGCTCCCGGGCGGCCCTGCCAGACAGGTGCGCAGCTCTTGATTGGTCTGTGCTCCGTCAAAGGCTCCGGCACTGGGGCTTCGGGAGACCTGGTTTTGTTCCGAGACTCGCGGCGTGACCTAGGGGACGTGACTTCCCCCTCTTGGTGCTTTGGTTTCCTCCCATCCGAGCAACAAGGTTTGCGCGGGTAAGTTAGTTAATGCTCATAATGTGCTTTCAGAACCTTGGCTGGAAGGGAAGAAATACGTTCTTAGCTGGTTTCCTTTTGGAACCTGTGGGCCCCTCTCCAGCTATGGGTGCGTGCGCCCAGAAACCACACAGATGGGCACTGTACCAATGTATGATCGTAGACCCAATACCGGGCCTGCTGCTCTGCGTTTGTGAGTGGGAAGCATGAGAGTAAATAATTTACTGCTCCCCAGGGCCTCCAATACAGCAGAGGTCAGGCTGTAGAGGGAAATGGAGCCATCCTCTATTCAGGCTCCGCCCACACCACCAAGCTCCACCCACAAACAGTGTGTCACTGACTTCTTGATCAAAAGGATCAGCAATGAAATATGCTGGTGTTTGTTTACGTGTCATTAGGTTTCAGAGTCAACACGCCATGGTGATCGATGCTCACATCCCTCTTGGCGTTTCAGTCTGTCTGCAGACTCAGGCTCACAGCACTGTATGGGCCACATTTTGCAGGGGTTTCTTTGCAGACATAAGAAGTAATAGTGTAACACACAGTATGTTGTACTGGGTCGCACCAGTTCAATAGGACCTCCAATGGTCCGATCTCCAAGCATCCCTGCCACGCTCACTGTGAGCTGGGAGAATGGAACCCCTGCCAATGGGAGACTCCTGCCCCCGCTGGGGGTCTGTGATGAGCACAGACACTGGGGGGCTCTTTGCTGAGACAGGGAGACTATGTGCACCAAGGACCTTCCTTCCCATCCACTCTGCAACTGAATAATCAATGCTAGTAGAAACACACCAAGAAAAGCCCTCCCAGGTCACTGTTGCATCATCCTCCCAATGGCTGTTTGTCCTCTGAGGCTGGGGTTAGCTGGGGATTTCAGCAGCAGCAAAATGTCCAAAGCTGGGGTCCGGTGCCGTTTTCTGGGCCTGGCTGCATTCCCCTGGGATTCCACAATAAACACCTCAGTAAGCCTGTCAAGTGTCCCCCCTCCTGTGTTCCCCCGGTCTCAGAGCTCCCTTTTGAGTGGGCGGGGACGGAGGCAACGGGCGCAGCGACCTGGTTCTCAGAGGTTGTCCTGCCCACGAGTTTCTCAGAAGTTAATTCTCTGTTCTCAGAAACAAAGAGCAAGAGGGTCAGAGGTGCCGATCCAAGCCCCTGAGCAGGGGGGCTTGAACAACCGGTGTAGTGGGGGCGCTGAGAGCTATTGAACCAAACTATATATGATGAAACCACTTCAAGCCAGGGGGTGCGGCAGCCCCCTCTTCAGCCTTAGTTCCAGCATGTATGCCCCTGAGGCTGTCTCTCATGGTCTCCTTTGGCCCCAGTTACAGAAACTCGTCTCAGGCTTGGGAAGGGGGTAAATAATTCCTTTTGATCGTCAGCGAAAATCAGACCAAGCAGCAGTTTGCCAAGCAGCTCACTGGGCTATGATTGGGCTATGATTCACCAGACACATTAGCATCAGGGTGAAGCATAGAAGGCTCTTCTTTTATTTTCAAAATGCTTTCTCATGCAGCACATAATCGAGCTGTGGAACTCCCTGCTGCAGGAGTTCTTTGAGGCAAATGCTGAGGCTGGATCACTAACCCAAGATCAGATCCTGAGCACTCTCAAAGCCACTGACTCTAGCAGGCGTTTCAGGTGTTCAGCAGGTGGATAGGATTTGGCCTATCCTTGGTATCTCTGCAAAGTAGGATGATGATGGTAATCAAATCCCAGGCTCCATAGTGTAAACTGTAGGGGTTGGGAAGGAATCCATCCCATTCAGGGAATCAGGCGCATTACAGGGATTTCCTCCTCCTCCAAGGTCTCAGATGTTAGCTAGACACATGCTGTCTGAGCTCACCTGGCAAATCCTCGGGGCTTGATTCTCCACTGCCCTGTTCCTGATGAAGCTGTTTCCACTAGTGCAGCAGTTCTCAAACTGTGGGTCAGGACCCCATCTTAACGGGGTCGCCAGGGCTGGTGTTCGACTTGCTGCGGCTCGGGGCTGAAGCCAGCGTCCACGGCCCACTCCCCACGGCTGAAGCCCTCAAGCTCTGGCCCCCCACAGGGAGGCGGGGCTGGGGCTTTGGTCCCCCTTTCCCGGGGCCGTGTAGCAATTGTTGTCAGGAGGTGGTCGCGCTGCAATGAAGTTTGAGAAACCCTGCCCCAGTGCTCAGCGGGTGCTGCTATTCTGAGCTGCTTTCCACACCCATGCAGGGCAATGGAGAACCAGGGCCTATATTCTCAGGCTGTCAGCGCTGTGTACGTACACACACCCTCCCTCTGGGGCTCTCCCGCCCAGGCCCTGTGACAGTTGGTCCGGCACACAGCTCAGAGGCTCCAGTTTGCTGCCTGGCTCCCGCCCCCACAGCGTCTGCGCCTCACCTGCCATCCGCCCACAGGCCAGTTTCTCTCTGATCTTCTGCTGCCCGGGGGTCTCGTCTGCGCTGCAAACTGCTCCCTGGGCAGCGGGGGCTGATGGGCAGGCTCCTGCCTGGGGCTAGGAAGCTGTGGGGCCCTGTGCTAGCCCAGGCCGTGCCCCTCGCCCCCAAGACAGAGGAGAAGCACAGACTCACCTGCCAACGTGCCCCTACCCTTCGCCGGTAGGGCTAAGCAGGGAGCTCAGTCCTTGGGGCTACACAGCCCTTGGCCTCGGGGTCCGCCAGCAAGCGGGCTAACGGGTTCACCAGAGACCAAACCTTGCTCTCAGCCCCCGAGCAGGGCCCTGCTCTGGGGCACAGCGGGGGAAGCCTGGCCCGTCTGCCCCACACGGCGGGTATCAGCCCCTGGAGCCGTCCTGCTGGACGCCCGGCGAACACCAGCCGAGGAAGGAAAGCGAATCCAGCGCCTGTAAGAGTAGGAGCCACAGGGGCTGGGGGAAAATGCTGGGAATGTTACACGTCACGGAGGGGCGAGGGGCAGGGGTGGGGAGCCAGCAGGGAGCCCTGAGCCTCAGGCGTCCCCCAGGGGCCTGGACTCCCAGAGAGCCACTCCAGCCCGGCAGCTGCAGCATGAGCAGTCCAACGCCCCCGCTCCCCGCCCCGGGGTCCTGAGCCATGGCCGCACCTGTCGCAGCCAGAATCCCTCGCAGCTGGGCTCTGGGGGCTGTCAGGGCCGGTGAAGCGAAGTGCTGCTGGGTGGGGGGGTGCAGCCGAGGGAGCAAGGCAGGGATTTGTCCCTCCCCATTCCCCCCCCCCCCGAATTGCCAGCAACTGCCCCCCCATTCGCCCCCGAATTGCCAGCAACTGCCCCCTGATCCCACACGGGCGCCTGCCTCTTGCCAGGTGCTACAACCTCAGGCCAATGCCAACATAGGCACAGCGGCACTGAGCATGCCAAGGAAAGGGAAACGTAACCCCCTGTAGAGACCCCAGCCCAAGGAGGCAGGCGATGGCAGGCTAGGCTGGGCTCCCCGCTTGCATGTGACTGAACACAGCCCACGCCATTGTATTAATTTGGATAGACAGTGCAGGCCCAAAGCATGACCATGACCCCGTCACTGTCCAACATTAAACAGCGCTAAATGCGGTGGGCAGCTGGAGATCTTGGCCACTCGGTACTACAGAAAACACCGCAGGAAATTCATGCCAAAGGCTAGAAATTTACTGACAAATCCGCAAAAAGAAAATCAAAACAAGGCAAAACACTGACACTGGACTCGAGGGATGATGCAACACAAATAATGAAACCTGATCAAAGTCTCTTTCTAGAGAGGGTGATGACGGGTGAGAGTCTCATTCTGCCAAGCGGCCCTCCCAGTTGGGGAAGAAATGGGTCGTTCTGGTCAATTTTGAGTCAGTAACGTCAGTTTCCTGCGTTTGACAAAACACAGACCCTGAAGGGAGAGAAGAGATAGAATAGCACAGTTGGGGAAAAATACAGATTTTGTTGACGTTCGCAGGATACAGACTGGTTGATCAGTTACGAAGGGATGCTTTGGGCTGGCAGGCCAGCCGTGACAGCTGTTCTGGGCCCCGGCTTGTCTCCCCAGTTGGGGACAGCATCTGGTTGGTCACGGAAGGTCCCTCTCCTTCACGGCACTTCCTCAGAGCCAGCTGGGCCGTCCCATCTTGCCCTGAGGGGCAGCCGATCCCAGGATCAGGTGAGAGCCAAGAGAGAGAGAGCAGGATGATCGCGGGGGATGGAAAGACACCCGGGGGCGGGGTAGACAGAGCAGGATCTCACACGTAGCAGGCTGGGGTCCTCGCTGGTGCAGCAATGGCCAAGTGTAAGCACTGGAGTATCAAGGAGTCCCCCCTTCCTTTCTCCCCGAGCCGTTGTTAAGGGGTCCCAAAAGGGGCGATGGGTGGAATGGTCTGGCCTCTCGTTTTCTGCCTACCCATTAGGCCTAATTGCCAAAGCACCAATTTTGGTCCATTCATTTCCCATCCCCTCCTCCTCGTTTACCAGTCATAATCTTAACCCAGTCCTTGGGGGCAAGCAGTAGACCCCCTCCCCGTTTACGTTAATTCAGTCCGTCTGTCTCCTTTGTATGTCGTTTCTTACACAGTTTTAGAGAACAAGCCCTTGTGACCACTCATGAACCTTCCCCGTCATTCTGGGCACAGCAACGCACGGGGGCTTTCCCCAGCTCAGACCTCTGTGGCTCACTGCTGCTTCCCGCGGAGCCCAACCCCCTTCTAAAGGGACGGGGGAGTGTCACAGCTACCGGATGGCCCCTTCATGGGCAAGCTCTGCCCAGCTACCCCACCCTGTGCTCGCACCCCACCTGCACCCTCCCCTGGGCCCAGCTGGATCAGCAGGCAGGCAGCGCCCATCCAGGGCATGGTCAGGGAGTCTCCCGAGAGGCCTGTTTTCTCCATCCACCAAGGGGCGAGGATGGGGCCCCCAGTACCTTTTCCATTCCTCAGCCGTGAGGATCACACAGTCCATGGCAGCGACACCCGCCCCCCCCCCCCCCCCCCATTTACAGCAGCCGCTGGCTGCAGAGGCCAAGACCAGGGGCAGAAAAAGAGGCAGCCCTTTGGAAATAGAGGTTTTATTTAAAAGTCAGCGCTATGTGACCCCTGTACAGAGCAGAGTCAGCACCACCTCCTCCCCCGAGGTCCGGCCCGACAGTTCTATGGGGCATGGGCACCACGATACGATTCTTAGCGACAGAGCAAAGTGAGCAGCCCCTGACCCCCAGCAGAGCATCCAGCGCAGTGCCGGCCGGCCGCCCACTGCCCTGTGTCTGCCTGGTTGGCCGGTCCTGGGACCAAAGGGACTTGGGCTCTCATTGGATGGGCAGCAGGGAGAAGGGAAAAGCAACGCGGGAGGCCACTGGGAATCAGCCCTGGAGCCTTGAAGACTGAAGGAATCAGCGCGAGAGAAGCCAGGCTGGCTCCTGGGGCAAGGACAGCGTGTGGGGAGAACGGAGACTGCAGAGCACGTTCAGGGAGCGGCCCCGTGGGGTTTGGCCCAGAAGGCAGGGAGAACGGAGAGGGCAGGATGTCTCGCTGGCAATGGTGGAACCTCAGTGCAGGTTTGGGGCTGACGTGAACAGAGGAGGATCCTGGGCTGGAGTCACAGACATCGGAGTGGAGAGACCTCACGACATCCACCCCGGAGAACCCGATGCAAGATCCGCAGCCTTCTGGCACCGCCTTGGAGGACCAAGCTGCATCTCCGTTGGCTCTGAGCAGCAAGGACGTTGCAGGTTTGGAAGGTTCCTGCTTCATTCCCGCTGCACCGAGTCCTTACACACCACGCTCCCTGCCCAGTGGAGAAGGGTGGGCCCCCCGGGAGCCGAAGGCTGTGCTCACCTCAGCTGTTTCCACTGAAAACCCAAGCTGTCTGCAGCTCCCAAGGAATGGGAGCTTCAAACACGCCCATCAAGAGCACCCCACAGGGCCTGGATGGGGATTAGCGAAGGGATGTCAGCGGTTCAGATGCAGCCAGGAGCTGTCTGGAAGTGAGATGAGTTTGCTGGGGTCTCAGCTCAGTTACTAGGGGGACTCTCCCCCTAGCACCGGCTGGCAGAGAAGTGAAGAGCTCGCTAGGCCATGGGAGCTTGATCCCCCTCTCCCCCCCCGACTGACCCCAGGTCACGCTGGAGGGTGACCCATTGTGGGAACTCACACAGCTGTTACCCATTTGGGGCGCACTCCAGAGCTTCCCTCCCCCGTCCCCATGAGGTCAGAGCACAATGCACCATGACCCAGGACGGGCTGCCTGCAAAGCCAGGGCAGAAAAGGAAACTTCCCAGCCTCTGCGCAAAGCTCCCAGCCAGGCAGCTGCTCCCCATGCTCTGCACACAACTGCCGCAGGTACCCCCGGCCCCCTGGACTAGTCAGCACTGGGCCCCAGTTCTGCCAGCAGGGCCTGCTGGTCCCTCACCAGGAGCTTTAGAGTTTGTACTGCGTGTAAGCGGCAAGTTCATCGGCAGGAAGCCATGTCACTGCAACACTTTGTTGCAGGGGGGGGGGGGGTGACATCATTTCCTGCCAATCCAGCACCCCCGCCCCCCCATTTCATTCCAGTCACTCAAACTTGGACTTGGCCCTGTTCCCCCTTCCTCGTATGTTGAGCAGCAGCAGGAGGCCCAGGCAGATGGTAGCCGGGGCACACATGGCTAAGGGCTCCTTCAGCACCAGCAGGGTGTAGATGGCACCTGGGGAGACAGAGAAGAAAACATGCTGGGGAAGAGTCAGGAGATGGACCGATGAAAGGTCAGAGCCACCCCTTCACCGGCAGTCCAAAGCAACCCGGCTCCAAACGGTGGCCCCGTGGCTTTGAACCATTGTCATTACACTTCAGAGTCAACAGACCCCATGAGAGGGATGGGGGCAATTCACCCCTCTAGGAGCTATTGTCTCAGGCACTCTGCAGACTCAGGCAAGGTACAGCACCCTGGGTCGGGCGCAGAGGGTTCTCTTTGGGGGACAGTTTTTGAACCCCACAGATGCTGACCAGGCCCTGAGGTGGGATGGTGCCTGCCCAACGTCCCTGCTGGGCTCACCCTGCAGGCCTTGGGGTCATGCCGAGGAGGGGATGGGGGTTGCTATTCTGGGGCGGTGGTGCTGTCTTTAGGGGACAGTACATTTAGAGCAGCCCCTGGGGATACTCTAATTTCTGCTGGAGGGGGCAGATCAGGTCCCAGAATCCCCAGAGGGGACGTAAGGGCCCCGTTGCCCCTCCCCACACCAGACCGCGCCCCTGCGAGCAACACAGCATGGAGTCAGGGCCGAAGGGACCCAGACATGACTCTAAAGTGCTTTCCACTCTCTCTTCCAATTAACCTTGCCACGGATCTGGTCAAAGCAGCAGCAGTAAATCCCCTGCACGGAGCCATTTGGACACATTGTTATCAGCCAACCCGCCCTGGCTAGGTGAATCCTGCCAGGGACAAGAGATGGAAACAGCAGCCTTTCACCCTGAATAGCCTCCCTCGTCAAGGGCGCTTGCATTTGCCTTTAACCCGTAGGTTGCTGGCATGGTGCAGACTGCTGCCCACCTTTCATTGCGACACCCCCATTAACACCGAACTGTTCCACAGCCGCTCTGAGGAGACTTGGTGCCGGGTGCGAGAAGGGAAGCGGCTGGCGAGGATTTATACCCATCAGGAGCTGGGTGGCGAATTTAAATGACAGAACATAAAGAGCTCGATTGGCTGAGCTTGGACAGTGATAATTAAGAGCCGGGGGAGGCTCGAGAGCTGGCCGACAGGTGTGAATAGGAGGAGATGGAGGGCGGGAGGAGGGAGTAGAAAATCTAGGTTGAATATCAGGGCAGAAGGACTTGGTGGAAGCCCCACTCCTGCAACCAGGCCAAGCCCCTGGGAACTTCCCGCAGGAAGCAAGCCACCTGCCGAGAGCACAGCCCTGACTGACCTTTTCTATCTCTGGCTCAGGACACTGGGCGTCTTTCAGCGGGTTATGTAGCCACACCTAGGCTAGGCCACCGCTTAGGTGGGCAGAGCCTGCCATTCGAGGTGCCGCTGCCCCAGGGCTGGGGATAGCGTGGGGACCCTGCACCCAGCCTCTGGGGAGGGAGAGGGCATCGCCCACCTGAGGCTGCTCCAAAGGGAATCCTAGCCCCTTGCCCGGAGAGCTGGCGGCCGGGCTGGGAGCTCTGGAGGACGGGGTGGCATCACCACAGAGGAGAAAATACCAACTTTGGGGCTCCGGCAGCAATAGCCGGGACTCCCTGGGGGGAGGGGAGGGGGTACATCCCCCACTGGCCGACTCCACCCAGGAGCCCAGCGGCTGACACCTACCGATCATGACGATGGTGAGCACGAAGTTGCTGATCTCCTGCAGGAGCTGGGGCCCAAAGGCCAGCAGCGCCCCGGCCACCACCTCGATCCAGCCGACCACCTGCAGGTACTGCCCCGGCTCCGGCTTGTAGCCGAACTCCTTCAGGGGGAAGACGTCGGCGAACTGCACAAACTGGGACTTCTGGAACGGGGAAAAGCGTCAGTCAGTGGGTGGGGCCGCGGCAGTTCCCTCCCCGGGAACGGGGCATTTGGGCCCACGGCACGGCGGTGGCTCAGTCACGGTGCATGGTCCTTGGAAAAGAGGAGATGGGCGGCCCCCTTCCGCAGCCTGGAGCCCACGGGGGGGCTAGGAAAGGAGCAGGGCGCCCCTTGCTTTGAGGTCTAGAAAGGCAGCGGGGGGGCTCCCAATTAAAGGGCCTGTCTGCAGTAGCGCTAGGTGCCCCCAAGGGCCGTCAATGGGGCAGCACTGATGGAAATCAGGCCCTAGGCCTAGAAGGAACGTATTTATTTATCTGTTAAGCACCAACAATCTGCCCTGCAGTGTAGCAAATTCTTACCCCACCTGAAATTCCCCCTTCCGCCCGCCCTCTGACCAGCCCCTTCCCATCCCGTAGGATCCCACTTTCCCGGGCTGCCTGCCCAACCTCTTTCCCAACACCTCTGGCCAGGCTTTCTGACGTGCTCAGCGCCCAGCCAGGCTGTGAAACAAGCACCCGGCCCTTCCAATCCAACAGCAAATTCAACCCTGGGGCGCCCGCTCTGTGCCCGAAGAGGGCCCCAGCCTAGCAGCGCTGCGCTTGGAACTCCACGGCGCAGGGCTCCAACCTGCATCTCCAGGCTGCTTCTGGACTGGCTCAAGGTTCTTTCTTGGGAGCAGGGGGAGGGGGCATAGTTAAGAATCCTCTCCACAACCACTCTAGGAAATTGTAATTATACAGGCTCTTACAGTGCATTGAGTGGGGGGCTCAGGCAGCCAGGACTCCTGGGTTCTCTCCCTAGCTCGGACACTAAATCAGTGGGTCACCTTGGGCAAATTACTTCCCCCGTCTATAGAATGGGGCTAACGATGCTACCCACAATGGGAAGTTACGTGCTCTCTGGATGGAAGGGGCTATATAAGGACTAAGTCATCAACGCTTCGGGTGGCATTTTTCCAGGTGGCAGAGAATGCATTGCTGCTCTGAAATGGCCAGTCTATTTCACTGCAGCTCTAGGTGACATTCCAGTGCTAAAACTCTCCTCCCGTGATAGTTTTTGCCAGCTGGCAATATTGCTCCTTAGCCACAGAGCACTGGAAACCTCTGCTCTTTGCTCCTCTATGCCCTGTTGGCCCCAGCTTAAATCAAAGTTCATTTATGTGTGTGTCATGTCGGGGAAAGTTCACTGGCAGATTAGTTAACTACTTCTTCTCTTGTCAGTTAGCTTCTGCAAAGCCTCTTGGCAGGGCGCCACAGAGCGATACAGGCGGTTCCTGAAAAATGGCCACAAGAATCCCACACTACTAGCGACCGATATTAAGCACTGTGAGCCAGAGCCTGCATTCACCTGTACAGGTGTAAAAGCAGTGTAACTCCATGGAGCTAAGTCTTGGTTGACACGGGTGGACTTGAGCACTTGAAAATGGGGGGCCTGCCTGATTCTGCTCTCAGCACCCACATCTGGGGTCCGATTTTCCAAGCTCAGCACCCAACCTGCTGATCGCTGGACAGTCCTTGCCTACGTGACTCTGGAGAGCGCTTACTCTCCCAAGAACGGCACAGGTCGGGGCTCCACAACTCTGACATGGAAGGGGTAACACAGAATCAGTTTGCCGTAGCCCCGGCACTTTCCAAGTGGTGGTTTATAACCGATCCCTGCGCCTACTTGAGGGGCTGAATGCAGTTCCCCTGCATCCATGGACGGCATTACATTTTCCAAATTGCTCGGCAGCCAACATGCAGCCCACGATCAGAGCTCCTCTGAAAATCCGTGCGCCCGCCCCAGCTCACACTGTTGGTGCTGAGCGGTGTTGGAAAATCTGACCCCGGTGACAGAGGTGAGACACAGAACCCAGTTCGCCTGACCCCTAGCCACTGGACCACCCCAGCTCAAGCCAGTTACAGCCCTTTCAGATGACACCTTTGGCCCGGTTCCCCCACCAGTTGTGGGTTTGCAAATACTATTTTGGGGGGGATTTTTTGCTTTGCTTTGCTTTCCCCTGCTGCTGTGAGAAAGCTACACAACCAACAGGGGGAAACTTACTGACTAGACCAGGGAACAGGGCAAGTGACTACAGGCAACATGCTGTTAGACATGCAAACAAACAAACGTGCGGGAAAGAAAAGAATTTCTCCAACCCCTGCCAGCTCTGCAGTCCTAGGGTTTAATGTGTAACAAGCTCAGTGGTTTGAGCATTGGCCTGCTAAACCCAGGGTTGTGAGTTCAATCCTTGAGGGGGCCATTTGGGGATCTGGGGCAAAAATCTGTCAGGGGACAGTACTTGGTCCTGCTAGTGAAGGCAGGGGACTGGACTCGATGACCTTTCAAGGTCCTTCCAGTTCTAGGAGATTGGCATATCTCCATTTATTATTATTATTATAAGCTTCCGGGCAGAGCGCAATGTTAAGTGGAGGTTTTGGTCTCTCTTGATAGGGGTTTGTAAGTTGTGCCAATGCTGGGTGGTAAATGTTTCACTCTGGGGCCCTGATCCTACTCCAGCCCCTCCCACAATGGGGTGCTGCCCCCCCCAGGACTGCAGCACTCCAAGAAGACAAAGCACCCATCACAAGGGAACGCCCCACAATCCGGGGGTGAGGTGTGTGTGTGTGGGGGGGACGACACCCACCCTCCCCACAATCCGGGGGTGAGGTGTGTGTGTGTGTGTGTTAAACGCACAGTGGCAATGGGAAAGGGGGAGGTGGAAATACCCCCAAAGGCTCCCTGGTGCAGGGAGGGGGAGACTTGCCAGGCCGGCTGCCCAGAGTCTCAGCCAGAGACAGGGCGCGGTCATGGGGTCGGGGCTCGCCAGCCACCGCTGCCCAGCCCCATTGGTCCGGGGTCAGACTCCCGGGGAGCCGCTCGGAGGCTGCAGGGGGGCGAGCCCCGCTTGCTGAGCCCGCTTCCCGCCCACGGCGGAAAACGAAATCGACCCAGCTCCTGCCCTCCAGGCGACCCGCTAGCAGTGATTTCCCTACACCCCCCCTGAATTTTTCCAACACCCCCCCCCCCCCCCCCGAGTTTTGTGAACTAGTTACATGCAGTGTTACCAGTTTAGTGATTGTTTGGGAATTTGAATTTAAATTGAAACATTAATACACACTTTAAAAGCATATAATGTATATGATAAAATATGTGTATCTGAAAATGTATAATAGATTTGAAAAGTATGAACACAGACTAGCTTCCTTATACAGCTTTTGTTTTTTGTGACTGTCAGTGCATTCATTTCGGTGATGTTGGCTAACCTAATAATTTCAAATGATGATTTGTAAGCAAAGTCTAAAAGAGCTCTCCCTGACAGCTAGTGATGAGCTGGGAACTGAGGGGAAAGGCTTCAGGACCAGATTGTATTTACATTCACACCTAATCTAGCTAGGTATCCACCAAACAGAGCTGTGTTCCCCAAGTGATAGATTTTGGCTGGGTTTGGGTTACAAATCACTTGAATGCGGGGTGGGGTGGGGTAATGAAATGTTGTTGTTTTTATTGTACGAGTAAAGGGCAGTAGAACTGTCCTTAGCCTGTGCTGATTGAGGGCATCAAGAGAGAGGGTGGGGACAGGTGTTTTGCTTTATGGTCTGCCTGAGTCACAAGTCCTATTTGACCTGCGCCTCTCCACTGTTTAAAGACCGAGCTGATCAGGCTTCATAGAGAGTCTTTTGGTTTGTTAAGTGACCACTAGAGCGGAAATCTCTGATAATCAGGTCTAAGGGCTTAGACCTGCTGTGGGACAGTGTTTCTATGGAAGAGATGCCCCAGTCTGCACTAGCACCGAGGTTCCCCCCACCCCGAAGAGCTGAAATCACTGAGAGTCAGGTGGAACCGCGAGAGACCGACTCACAGAGCTCACAGTGGCAGGTGGCAGCAGAAGGTGACAGTGTAGGGCTATTGGGGCACAGCAATAGAGTGAACGGTGGCATGACAAACAACAGCGGCCAGGAGCATTGGACTTAGGGTGACCAGATGTCCCGATCTTATAGGGACGGTCCCGATTTTTGGGTCTTTTTCTTATATAGGCTCCTATTACTCCCCACCCCGTCCCGATTTTTCACACTTGCTTTCTGGTCACCCAAATTGGACTATGTTTTAGTGACCTTTCTCCAGAAGCTATATTTGTGACTGGGAAAGTTATATAAATATATGTTTCCTAGTAGGCCAAGATTTTAAAAATGCATTATTTGCCAAGATCATTATCTCACATCATCGCTATCTCAAGAGGTCGTTATCTTGGGGAGTTTCTGTACTAAACTTTTTTATTATAATTTTTTATGTAAGAATGGCTATATTGGGTCAGATCAATGGTTCATCTATCCCAGTATCCTGTCTTCCGAAAGTGACTGTTCCACGTGCTTCAGTGGGAATGAACAGAACAGGGAATCATTGATTGATCCATCCCCTGTCGTCCACTCCCAGCTTCTGGTCAACAGAGGCTAGGGACTTTCAGATCATGATGTTGCAACCCTGCCCATCCTGGCTAATAGCCATTGATGGACCAATCTTCCATGAACTTTAGTTCGTTTTTGAACCCTGTTATAATTTTGGCCTTCACAACATCTCTGGCAAAAAGTTCCACGGGTGACACTGCGTTGGGTGAAGAAATACTTCCTTTAAAACTTTGTTTTAAACTTACTGCCTATTAATTTCGCTGGGTGACCCCTGGTTCTTTTCTTAAGTGAAGGGATAAACACTTCCTTATTCATTTTCTCCTCACCAATCAAGATTTTATAAGACTCTATCATATCCACT
Source organism: Macrochelys suwanniensis (assembly GCA_033296515.1). Taxonomy (NCBI): domain Eukaryota; kingdom Metazoa; phylum Chordata; order Testudines; family Chelydridae; genus Macrochelys; species Macrochelys suwanniensis. The sequence goes on from CM065794.1 coordinate 15,204,271, forward strand.
CTTAGTCGTCTCTTTTTGAAGCTGAAAAGGCCCAGTCTTCTCTCCTCATATGGAATCTGCTCCATACCCCTAATCATTTTTGTTACCCTGCTCTGTACCTTTTTCAATTCCAATATATCTTTTTTGAGATGGTGTGACCAGAACTACACACAGTATTTAAGATGTGGTCATGTCATGGATTTATATAGTAGAAGTGGAGGAGCTTGGTTTGCCACACTGATCAGCTAAGCCAATACTGACAACCTATATGAAAAGGCTCCAAGACACCATGCTTCTGGACTGCATCAACATGCAGAAAGCTTTGTAAGCCAGTCACTGTCAAAGCCAATTTTAGAAGAACTTAATGAGGCTATTAAGAATGCTGGAGACACAACTAAGTTTATGTGAACCAACATGGCTATTGCATCATACTTGCTATTTAAGCAAGAGATACCACACACTACACACTAGAGGCCTATGTTAAGTGCATTGTCACTTGTTAATCCTGAAGTTGGACACTGGTTCCGAACAAAACTGGCAAATGCTCACTATCTTTCTGCAAAAAACTCAGCTGACTCTCTTGAAACATGTGGTGCAACAGTGAAAGACTCAGGAGTTGAAAAAGTGAAGAATTCTCTCACTATATTCAAAATATGTGCATACATGGCCGACAAATGCACCAATGCAAATAAGCATCAAGTATTAAGTCATTACGTATGTTATCTTGATGTCTGTGGTAGGCCAGTAGATGCATTCTAGATGTTCAGTTATAGAAGACACATCAGCTGCATCTGTGACATCTTAGAAGAGTTAAATGCTTGTAAATTGAACCCCAAACAGATGGCTGCTTGTGCATTTAATGGAACTACAAACTTCTCTGGAAGACATAGTGGAGTACAAGCTTTGCTCAGAGAAAAGTGTAACCCTAATCTCTCCTATACACACTGTAGAGGCCATCTACTCTTAGCACTAGTACAAGCTGCAGAATCTTCAAAAGACATTAAAAAGCCACAAGTTTAATGGCTTTTTTATACTCTTTTTTTTTCAGCAAGAGTCCAAAAGGACTGAACATTTTGGAAACAAATAGAAGATACACTGGGATTGAAGTTCAAATGAGTCCAACCTGGGAAAACCTGCTGGCTTTCTCATGAGTGATTCTTGGCAGTTGTCTTAAAATTACTGCAACCGTTATTAATGGCTTTAGAAAGTATCCACCAAGATAGGACAGATCTAAGTAGTGAGGCTGGTGGACTACTTTTGTTACTAAGTTCAGAGAAGACTATGGCAATTCTCTCTCTTGTAAGTCTACTGTTGAAACCACTTGGGTCATTAAACAATGTAATCCAGGCATCTACTACAACAGTAGTAGATCTTTGTCCAGAAATAGAAGCTATCCTTGGATCAATCAGAGATATCCATTGAAAATGTACTAGAAGAAGCAAAGACTTCAGTCCAGAAGTTGACTAATGAAGGTACTTATATTGACTCCATAAGTGAAGAGGACAAGAAGTGTTTGTTAAGCCACCTGAAAAAGTACAAAGACTTGATTCTTACAAATCTACAATAGAGATTTCTGGATTCTATTCAACCTCCACATAGCTTTTACAGATGCCTGTCTTATAAAACACCTACAGTTGAGTGGAGTGAGGCACTACCAGCAATGGGGCTGCTATGTGATCAGGGCAGAATAGAGAATTTTGAACACAGAGTGGAATATCATACGATGAACGAATGAAGATTTAACTTCAACTTCATCATCACTAGTGGTTCGACCCAATCTTTGCGCTATGTTTCCTGCCATGAAAGTAGGAATTCATCTCTTGCTAATCCCAGTCACAACAGCTACAGCTGAACATAATTTTTCCTCATTGAATAGAATTTTGTGTTCTGAAAGAAGTCACCTTCTGCCTGATCATGGGCATATCATGAAGGACTGGAAGTAACGGACACACAAGAAGACACCAAGGAGTGCAAAATTACAACAAGAAACCAAGACTGATGTACATGTAGTGCTTCATAGTAGGCTTGAATAGCCAACTTTAATTTTTGTGATGGTTTTAAAACATGAATTAAATCTAATAAAATGGTCGTGAAACATTTTTCAGTTTTTACTATAGTGCCATACAGCCCACTTTTGCCCTCACGGTCTCAGCCCTCATCGGCCCCGACACCCCCCTGAATATTTCAACACCCCCCCCCAATTTCAATTCCTGGGGAAGACACTGCCCGCTAGTACCCAGCTCCCAGCACGGGAACTCGCAGGCAGGGAAGGGGGCCCGGCCGGCTGCTTGCAGGAGCCTGGAGCAAACAACTCCCCACCCCCGGAGCCCAGCCCGGCCCACGCTCAGCCGCGGCGGTTTTGCAAGACGAGCCCCGATTCCCCCGCCGGAGCCCGCTGCAAACCCCCTCAGTGGGTTTCCGGCAGCGCCCGGTGCAAGCCCCAGGGGCCGGGGCCGAGCGCGGTGCAAGCCCAGGGGTGGGCGTGGGGGGCAGTGCCCGGTGCAAGCCCCAGGGGCCGGGGCCGAGCAAGCCCAGGGGTGGGCGTGGGGGGCAGTGCCCGGTGCAAGCCCCAGGGGCCGGGGCCGAGCAAGCCCAGGGGTGGGCGTGGGGGGCAGTGCCCGGTGCAAGCCCCAGGGGCCGGGGCCGAGCGCGGTGCAAGCCCCAGGGGTGGGGGGCAGTGCCCGGTGCAAGCCCCAGGGGCCGGGGCCGAGCAAGCCCAGGGGTGGGGGGCACTGCCCGGTGCAAGCCGCCGGGGCCGAGCGCGGTGCAAGCCCAGGGGTGGGCGTGGGGGGCAGTGCCCGGTGCAAGCCCCAGGGGCCGGGGCCGAGCGCGGTGCAAGCCCAGGGGTGGGCGTGGGGGGCAGTGCCCGGTGCAAGCGCCAGGGGCCGGGGCCGAGCAAGCCCAGGGGTGGGCGTGGGGGGCAGTGCCCGGTGCAAGCCCCAGGGGCCGGGGCCGAGCGCGGTGCAAGCCCCAGGAGTGGGGGGCAGTGCCCGGTGCAAGCCCCAGGGGCCGGGGCCGAGCAAGCCCAGGGGTGGGGGGCACTGCCCGGTGCAAGCCCCAGGGGCCGGGGCCGAGCGCGGTGCAAGCCCAGGGGTGGGCGTGGGGGGCAGTGCCCGGTGCAAGCCCCAGGGGCCGGGGCCGAGCGCGGTGCAAGCCCAGGGGTGGGCGTGGGGGGCAGTGCCCGGTGCAAGCCCCAGGGGCCGGGGCCGAGCAAGCCCAGGGGTGGGCGTGGGGGGCAGTGCCCGGTGCAAGCCCCAGGGGCCGGGGCCGAGCAAGCCCCAGGGGTGGGGGGCACTGCCCGGTGCAAGCCCCAGGGGCCGGGGCCGAGCAAGCCCCAGTGGTGGGGGGCACTGCCCGGTGCAAGCCCCAGGGGCCGGGGCCGAGCAAGCCCCAGGGGTGGGGGGCACTGCCCGGTGCAAGCCCCAGGGGCCGGGGCCGAGCAAGCCCCAGGGGTGGGGGGCACTGCCCGGTGCAAGCCCCAGGGGCCGGGGCCGAGCAAGCCCCAGGGGTGGGGGGCACTGCCCGGTGCAAGCCCCAGGGGCCGGGGCCGAGCAAGCCCCAGGGGTGGGGGGCACTGCCCGGTGCAAGCCCCAGGGGCCGGGGCCGAGCAAGCCCCAGGGGTGGGGGGCACTGCCCGGTGCAAGCCCCAGGGGCCGGGGCCGAGCGCGGTGCAAGCCCAGGGGTGGGCGTGGGGGGCACTGCCCGGTGCAAGCCCCAGGGGCCGGGGCCGAGCAAGCCCAGGGGTGGGCGTGGGGGGCAGTGCCCGGTGCAAGCCCCAGGGGCCGGGGCCGAGCAAGCCCCAGGGGTGGGGGGCAGTGCCCGGTGCAAGCCCCAGGGGCCGGGGCCGAGCAAGCCCCAGGGGTGGGGGGCAGTGCCCGGTGCAAGCCCCAGGGGCCGGGGCCGAGCAAGCCCCAGGGGTGGGGGGCAGTGCCCGGTGCAAGCCCCAGGGGCCGGGGCCGAGCAAGCCCCAGGGGTGGGGGGCAGTGCCCGGTGCAAGCCCCAGGGGCCGGGGCCGAGCAAGCCCCAGGGGTGGGGGGCAGTGCCCGGTGCAAGCCCCAGGGGCCGGGGCCGAGCGCGGTGCAAGCCCCAGGGGTGGGGGGCACTGCCCGGTGCAAGCCCCAGGGGCCGGGGCCGAGCGCGGTGCAAGCCCAGGGGTGGGCGTGGGGGGCAGTGCCCGGTGCAAGCCCCAGGGGCCGGGGCCGAGCGCGGTGCAAGCCCCAGGGGCCGGGGGCAGCGCCCGGTGCAAGCCCCAGGGGCCGGGGCCGAGCGCGGTGCAAGCCCCAGGGGCCGGGGCCGAGCGCGGTGCAAGCCCCAGGGGCCGGGGCCGAGCGCGGTGCAAGCCCCAGGGGTGGGGGGCACTGCCCGGTGCAAGCCCCAGGGGCCGGGGCCGAGCGCGGTGCAAGCCCCAGGGGTGGGGGGCACTGCCCGGTGCAAGCCCCAGGGGCCGGGGCCGAGCGCGGTGCAAGCCCAGGGGTGGGCGTGGGGGGCAGTGCCCGGTGCAAGCCCCAGGGGCCGGGGCCGAGCGCGGTGCAAGCCCCAGGGGCCGGGGGCAGCGCCCGGTGCAAGCCCCAGGGGCCGGGGCCGAGCGCGGTGCAAGCCCCAGGGGCCGGGGGCAGCGCCCGGTGCAAGCCCCAGGGGCCGGGGCCGAGCGCGGTGCAAGCCCCAGGGGCCGGGGGCAGCGCCCGGTGCAAGCCCCAGGGGCCGGGGCCGAGCGCGGTGCAAGCCCCAGGGGCCGGGGCCGAGCGCGGTGCAAGCCCCAGGGGCCGGGGGCAGCGCCCGGTGCAAGCCCCAGGGGCCGGGGCCGAGCGCGGTGCAAGCCCCCCTCACTCACCAGCTGCTGGTAGAGCTCGGCCGAGATCTGGTCCGTCAGCTTCACCGCCCCAGTGAGCAGGAAGAAGAGGCCGAGCAGCACCCGGATGGCGGGGAAGACGAGCGCCATGGCCGCGGGCAGACACCGCCCGGGCTGCGGGGCGGCTCCGGCTGCTGCTGCTCCCGGGCCAGGTCCCGGGGAAATGCGGCGCTGGCGGGAGAACGCGGGACCCGCCCCCGAGCTCGGCGCACCCAGGGGCGGCGGCTGGTCCCTGGCGCTGCGGGCGCACCCCGGGCTTCCCCCGCCCGGCACGTGTCTCCTGCGGCCAGGCTCCGCCCTGCCAGGGCTTCCGGGCTGGGGCAGGAGGACAAGGTGTGGGGCTGAGCCCCGGGCAGGGCTGCAATACACCGGCAGCGTGTGTCTGCCTGGCTCGGGGTATGAACAACTCACCCCTTGAGACAGGTACGCCAGCCTCAGCTGTGCTTCTTGAGGGGGGTGGAAAACCTCTTCCAGCACTGGAGCAAGTGTCTCCCCCCCAGCGGTCTGGCTGTAGGGCCTGTAGCTAGACACACCCTGAGATTGGCAACCCTAAACATTAAAAAAGCACGAGGCAGCTCCCCTCAAAATGAGATTTTTTAAAAAAAATAATAAATGTTGGACAGTACAAGATTTTTCTTCTTCTTTCTTTGCCTTCCGATTCCTGAGCCTTTTGGGTGCCCTCTCGGCTGTGTTTTCAAGCTTTCCTCTGCAAGCATGAAGGCTGGACGCTTCCCTTTATAAACTGAAAGTCGAGACTCTCTTGTAATCACCTGACTCCAGCAGCTGGAGCTTTAAGCAATCAGCTAGTGCAGCGGGTTCATGGAAAATACCACAAGTGTTGGCAGCAGGGCCCTGTTCTCCCAAGTGCAGCAGAGTGTTTAGATCTTCGTTCTGTTAGTAGTAGGATTTGTTTTGCAGTTAGCCCCCAGAATCCCCGTTGCCCGAGGTGCTGCACAGACACAGAGCAAAGAGCCGGATTAGACCCCTGCCCTAGCGAGTTTACAGGCTAAACACCGTGGCTGTAGTGGCTTTGCAGCTGTTCTGCTGTCATCACTGAAAACGGGGTCTGGTTATTGGGGGGTGACTGTACAAATACCTGGGTTTAGTTGGACCGGGGCTGGCAGGAAAAACAACCAGAAAGGGAGAGAATGGCTCAAGATAAGCCACTTCTTGGCAAAAAGGTGAAGATTTGACAGTGCCAGGACAGGAAGAGGCACAAGGAACCCAGGAGATCTAGAGGATGCTGGCAGGCTTAACAAGGGCCGCTGCCAAGAGAGGGGGTAGCTGTTTGGGGGAACCAGGCTGAGACACAGGCACTCCCCGGGGGATCTGAAGAAGTGAGGTGGGCCGCCGTTATCTTCAGGGAAAGGTGAGCTTGTAGATACTGTAAACACATGTAGATGGTTTGTTGCTTCAATCTCCTTTTTTCCCTCATATGCTTTGTTCCCACTGCTAGAATAACCAGTACTTAGGTGGTAAGAAGGCTGTCTGATCGCTGCATAGCACTGGGCATGGACTCCCGATCAGAGTGACCAGACAGCAAGTGTGAAAAATCAGGACGGGGTGGGGGGTAATAGGCAACTCTATAAGATAAAGTCCCAAGTATTGGACTGTCCCTATAAAATCTGGTCACCCTACTCCCGATGGGCAGAATGGCAGGTGCTCCAACCCAGCCGGGCCTGCAGCGGCAGAACAGTTACTGTCAGGGTACGGTAGCCCAGAGCCTGGTGTCTGCCTCTGGGATAGGCAGACGCAAAAGGCCTGACGCCTAAGGGTGTGTTCAGAGAGACCAGGAAGCGGGGACAGCTGCAGCTAGCCCTGCAACCCTGACGGGTACAGCGTACGCAAGCTTAGGGTTGGCCTACTACGTCAAAGGAGAGCTTCTCCCATCAACACAGCTACGGCACTGCCTCTTGGGGAGGAGGATCACCTGTGACAATGGGAGAAGCCCTCCCGTAAGTGTAAGTAGTGTCTTCACTGCAGCACGACCGCAGCACAGCCTGTTAAGTATAGACAAGCCATCTCTGTCTTCATAAGCTGATCCCCGTCTCCTTTCCTCCATGCTTTGGTAAGCAGTGAAATAGTTAACAACGTGGACATGTATAGCATTCTCTCTGATGCACGGGGCCCTTCCTGTTGTGTAAATGCAGAAAGGCATCACTGCATCTGTTGTTATGTGGGTCCATGTTTTCAAGGCAACCTGAACAGCTGGGAACTTCCATTTAAAAACAAATAAACCTGGGTGTCGTCAGACGTCACCGGTGTGGTGCTCTGCTTGGTTCAATTATGATAGCAGTCGGCTGCGTGTGTGTGTCCCTCTGTGTGCTGCCCCGGCTCTGCAGAGCGCTGGCACAGCAGGCCCCGAGAGAACCCCCAATGACCACAGACTCTGATAAGGTACGAAGGCACCCAGCCAGGTTTATTGCCAAACGAAGCACAGTAATAGTTTCCTGCAGACTCTACAGGACATACTACGAATATGCGCCTTTGACAATGGACGGGCTCTCCACTGCCCCCTAGGCCAGACAAAGACATCCACTCGGGGGTGCATTCTTATACACAGGTACAAACAAGTTACACATCACTCCTGATGCATTGAGGTACGACCCCTCTACGTGTTAGGGTGCTACCTCTCTCCTGGTACATGTTGGTTCGAACAAACAACTCTATCCCTCATGTTATCCTTTTTTACCCTGTCTTTGGGAGGGGCCAGCCAGTTCCTCATTATCTCTGTGGAATGTGTTCGTACCAGGATGTTCTGGTGCCATATTGGCACATGTATACATGCAATTAGCAGCCTTCTTTCTGCCAACTTTTGTGAGCAGGGCCTGCCTCTGGCTCACAGCTGAACTTTGCTTTATGTTAGCAAAGTCTTGACCATTACTTTAGTTCAGGCCTCAGGCCTCATACCGGGCCTCTGACACAAGGGTTTATGTTTCAGGGCCTCATCTTACTACACTGGGCTTCTGGAGACCAAGGAGGCAGCTTCAGGGCATGCACCTGGTCTTTACAGACTTCAAGGCTTCAGTGGGCATAAGTAGAGTTAAACACGTGCGTAAGTCTTTGAAGTTACCTTCCTGAGGCGAAAGCAATCTTTGCTCTAGTGCTGTATTTATGTGGGTCAAACCAGAGTCAGGTTTCTGCCCCGATTTCTTTGCCACCGGTTCCTTCCTTTGAAGAGTTTAGCACATGGGACTGTGGAATAGAATGGAACAAACAGCCCAGTTCTGTCTGTCGTATTTTCCTTCCCCGACCCCTCAGAATGATGGCGGAGAGCTGGTCAGACAGGGCACCAGCAGACTAGTCTGCAGCACCCTCGGCTATTCTGGATTGCAAACTAATCAACAACTGGAAATGTGGCAGAGACAAGGGCGGAATTCAAGTGGGGTTTTCCGTGAAAGCCTTTTTAAAAATCCTTTCTGAATAATAGATTCCTGCATCAGGCAACCTCATTCCCTTCTTCCAGGATGGGATTTTGTGTCCTTAATACCTTGTACATCACTGCATGAAACATTAAACAGTTCTCCCAGGACTCTTGTTAAAGCAGGAGAGGTCAGAAGAGCATAAGGAGAAACCAGCCTGAGGAAATCATTTTACTTCAGCTGAAAAAGAATCTGCTTGTGTTTAAACAGAGAAGAGGTTTCACCCCAATCCTTTCATGTGTTCTGGAAACTCCCGGTAATCTTGATCCAAATTCTCTCTGCTTAGTGTGCAAAACAGAGGCCTGGTTTTAATTTTTAAAATGCTGCAAGAACCATTTAATTCCCCCTCATCCAAGAACAGAAGATGCCCATTTCAAGTGCCATAAGGATCAAATACCTTGCTGCTATAACAGCCCTAGCCTTGGTGGGGTTATGCTCGGCCTGAATTCACCCCGCAGGCATTTAAAAACGGAGATTACAGAAAGGATAACCTCCTAGGTTATGATTTACCCCAACAGCTTTACATTACAGCACATCTTAAAGATGCTCTTTGCATACCCCACCTCTTCCTGGGAGGCACAGAGCCTGCTTTTCAAAGCAGCTGAGTGCACCCTGTTCGCATTGACTTCGGGCTGTGCTCTGAAAATCAGGGCTTGAGCCTCTCTCTATCAGTGAACAGGATGAGACCTTCACAGGGGCAGATTATTCCACACCTGTCTGGGGGAGAGGGGGCGGTTCTTCCACCTTCCTCTAAAGCACGTGGTGTTGGCCACTCTCAGACAGGACACTGGGCTAAGTAGACCATGGGTCTGATCCAGCCTGGGAATTTAGGGGTTACCACACCCCTGTAAATCCAATGACTTCAATAGCATGAGATCAGAAATGTGCCGGTAGGGACTGGGTGCTGCACTGAGCAATCAATGCTGGTGTGATGCTGACATATGGCGTTTTGGACCATTACTGGAGGATACTGGGGTATTTTTTCCTAACACTTCTTTCAGCAACTTTTGTTTGCAGTTTACAAGTATTGCTGAATTAAACCTCACAGCAGGTCAGTGTTATCCCCATTGTATAGAGACTGAGACGCAGAGAGGTTAAGTGACTTGCCCAAAGACGCACAGCAGGGCGGCTAGGGATACAACCCAGGAATCCTTCCCTCTGTCCTAAACACCTTAGAGAAAAGGATCTCACAAGATGGTCCCCACCCCCATCATTAGATTTATAATGGAACAGAATCCATTGTTCCATGCTAGGGATGCCAAAGTGCTATGCAGCAGAACCACACCTGAGACTGTGCATTTAAGGCCAGACACTAATAATTCCCAGTGAACTAATTCACTTCTCATCTTGCAAGCTCAATGAACTCAGCTTACTGTCCATATCTTCATCCAGCGATTCCCAGTCTGTGTTGTCTTCCCCTCTGGGTATATAGACGTGGATCTCTGCTCTGGATTTTCTGATCTGGGGCAGCAAAGGCAGATCCCCCCAGGCCAATGGCAGGCAGGTGAGCCCACACACCTGCAAACTCTGCACTGTAGCACCAGGGAAGTGTTTCAGTGCTGCTGGCTGTATATTCCTCTGGGCCTCTGCTCCTGCGGGCAGGTTGTTCCCATTAGGCTTCGACTTGCTGGGAGATGTCTTGACAGCTGGTCGGATGGGACTGGAGAAGTGCACGTAGGCCTGTTGCTTCCTCGCCCTTCGATGGGTTCCTGTCCTCTCCCTCCCATTGGAAATGCCGCCATCTTGTGCTCTGCTACCTGCGGCGTGGATTAGCCCTGGAGGAGGTCTTAGGAAGGGTAACTTGCTGTTCTTTAGGAGGCCTTGCAGAGCAGAGCGTTCACTTCTGGTAAGGAAAACTTTGCACCTGCTTTAAAGACAAGACCAGGGGTTAGCTCAGGGAGCAGGCACGGGAGAGCAAGAGTTCAAACCCCAAGCCGAAGACCCGATCCAACGCCCACTGAAGTCCTTTGAAAGACTCCGTCAGGGCCCAGCTGCCTGCCAGTTCGGAAGACTGGAGTCCATTTTCCCTTCGCCCTCTCTGCAAAGTCTGGAGCTACAAACCCCTTTGGCCTCTCTGCTGCTGGCACTTGAGTGAGCAGGTGAGGGATGGCTCCCACTCCAGGGCTGGCTGTGCTGGCGTGAGTTCTTCCCACGTCACCACAACCTTTTCAATGTTGGGGGCCTTGCATGAGCTGCCTTCAGCAGGGGCCAGGTTCCAACCGCTGCTGCACCGCTCAGAAATGCTCTGCCCAGCAAGAAGAGCACAAGGGAGAAGTCGGGAGCTGCTATCCTGCTTCTGCCACAACAAAGTGATTAATAAAGGTCGGGTCAGGATCGTTATGGGCACAAAGAGGTGAAATGACACAGCAGGTCAGTGGCAAAGCTGGACATGGAACCCAGGTGTCCTGACCCCCTAGCACAGCATGATGTCTCCTGCCTCATATGGATACACAAACAGCCCTTGTTCAAGAAATGGAACTCTAGGCAAATTATTGCTCCTGGTAGGGGGGAGGATGTAACTGGGGATGTAGGCACTTAAAATACAGGCGCTACTTTGCTCTATTGCAGCATGTTTGCAGGTCTGTGCTGGGGTCCATTATCATCATGCCAGAATCTGAGCCCGGGAATTACTGGACCAGAATTTCTTCTTTACAGTCCCAGGACAGGAAGGAGCAGCAGCGAAGGCTGTAGGGAACCATCTCTGGGGAGGTGTCATTTCTAGGATCAAAGGGCTCCCTCCTGTTCTGAGAGTGGGTCTCAGACAGCGGGGTGCAGGAAGTGATGAGAGGTGTGGGCTCCGGCCGGGCGGCGCTTACTTTGGTCAACTCCTGAAAGCAACCGGCACAGCTCTCTGGCAGCGGCTCCTAGGCGGGGGAGCCAGGGGGTTTCAGCCAATGGGAGCTGCGGAGTCGGCACTTGGGGTGGGGGGCAGCACGCAGAGAGCCCCCTGCTCCCCCCCGCCGGGACATGCTAGCCACTTCCAGGAGCGGCACAGGCAGACAGGGAGCCTGCTTTAGCACCGCTGCATCACCAGAGGGAGAGGAGTTGATCCGCGGGGCCCACAGACCCCCTGGAGTACCCTCATGGACCCCCAGGGCTCCACAGAGCCCCGGTTTGAGAAATGCTGCCCTAGTACAGTATATAGCTATAAGGGTGGGGGGGGGTGCGTGAGCTCGAGGGAGCTCTCTGGGACACCCTGAGGCTAACAGCCCATTGCTTTGGACACCTTTGACGCTGGCCAGAGGAGCTAGGAGTTTGCTACAGGCAAGCTGGGCTTTGTTACAAGCAGGTTCATTCATTCACCTGCATAAAGTGCTTTGGAGTACAGAGAATTCATTCCATTCAAAGCTTTTGGGAGGGGGGCGGGCAGGGGTGACGTTTAGTCTCCAGTCTTGACTCCCTTTAAAGTAGGGAAGGTGTAATGGGGTCCCGCATATGGCTGGAGTGATTGGCCATGCAGCCTAAGAGAGAGGAGTTGCTGCTGAGGATATGGAGGGAGACACTCAGGGTATTGTTCCATGAGGATTGCAGAAACGCTGTGTCCTGCGGCAAGGAGCAGCGCTGTATTCGAACTCAGCTAATTCTTACCCCCCATGGTCTTATTCCCCTTTCCCATCTGCCTCAACCGCTGCTCCTCTCTTCCAAGCACTCCCTAAGCCCCTAGCCCACCTTCTGCACACTTTCACCACTCCCACCCCCAGACATCTTCCCCCAGCATTACCTGCTCCTCTGGCTGTTTGAACCAGGTTTCTTGTGCTCCCAGCAGTTCCACTCCCACCTCACTGCATCCTCCCTCCACAATTTGTAGCCCCATTTCTGATTCCCCACATATAAGAAATGGCCACATGGGGTCAGACCAATGGTCCATTGAGCCCAATATCCTGTGTTTTTTGTTCAACCCGCTCTTAATCTCTAATGACAGAGATTCTACAACCTCCCTAGGCAATTTATTCCAGTGCTTAACCATCCTGACAGGAAGTTTTTCCTAACATCCAACCTGAACTGCCCTTGCTGCAATATAAGCCCATTCTTTCTCGTCCTAGCCTCAGAGATTAACGAGAACAATTTTTCTCCCTCTTCCTTGTAACCTTTTATGTACTTGAAAACTGTTATATCCCTCCGTCTGCTCCGCTCCAGATTAAACAAACCCAATTTTTTAAATCTTCCCTCATAGGTCATGTTTTCTAGACCTTTAATCACTTTTGTTGTTCTTCTCTGGACTTTCTCCAATATGTTCACATCCTTCCTGAAATGTGGTGCCCAGAACTGGGCACAATACTCCAGTTGAGGTCTAATCAGCGCAGAATAGAGCTGAATTACTGCTCATGTCTTGCTTACAGCACTCCTACTAATACATCCCAGAATGGTTTTTTTTTGTTTTTGTTTTTTTTGCAAATGTTACACTTAACTTGTATTTAGCTTGTGATCCACTATGACCCCCAGATCCCTTTCCGCAGTACTCCTGCCTAGGCAGTCATTTTGTGTATGTGCGCAACTGATTGTTCCTTCCTAAGTGAAGTACTTTGCATTTGTCCTTAGTAAATTTAATCCTATTTACTTCAGACCCTTTGTCCAGAACATTTTCAATTTTAATTCTATCCTCCAAAGCACTTGCAATCCCTCTCAGCTTGGTATCATCCAAACTTTGTAAGTGTACTCTCTCTGCCATTATTGAAATCATTGATGAAGATATTGAATGTAACGACCCAGAACTGATGCCTGGGGGACACCACTTGATGTGCCCTTCTAGCTAGACTGTTCATGTGTGTCTGATAATTCTATTCTTTACTCTAGTTCCAACCACTTTTTCTGAAACTGAAATTAGATTTACTGGCTTGTAATTGCCAGGATCACCTCTGGAGCCTTTTTAAAATATAGCCATTCCATTAGCTACCCTGAAGTCTGGTAGAGGCTGATTTAAGTGATAGTTACATACCCCAGTTAGTAGCTCTGCAATTTCATGGCAATTACAATCCATAGCATGGCATTTGTGCCCTGCCTTCAGGACAGAGAACTCTGGCACCCCGCTGCATTAGGAACAGCAGTGGTACCTCAAGACTTCCAAAGTACTGCAGCTCCAGAGTGGATAGAGATGCTGAGTTTCCATTTGACAGTAAAGCAACAGCACGAGCCTGGGTGGGGGCCTAGGCAGCATAGCAAGCTATGCCAGATGAACACTTGACTTGAGCTGAGCTCCAAGTGCTAAAGCCACATTCCTGCCTCAGGTGTGCATGACCTACTTTTGCTTCCTGACTTTGCAAGGTGGCCTGCAGTAGGAGACAGCTGCCCCTTTGGATTTTTTTTACTTGGAAGTCCTGGACTCCAACGTCACATTTAGACGGTGGAACAGTCACACACACGGAGTGGTGGAAGCCCCATTGCTGGTGACAAAGCTAAGACAAATCATTGCAGAATAGAGTATTTGTTCGAAGGAGGTGGGAAGAGGAAAACCACAGTCCTGCATTAGCCAACGAGACAGACCAGACCTATTCTCCCCCTAGTCCATCTCTAATTCCTAAGATTTAATCAGGCACAGTAAAGAGATCTCAAGTATTTAACAAAATGTTACACACCAATAAACACAGGTGGTAGGGGACTCACCTGCTCTCAATGCGCAATTTCCAGCTGCACTGCTGCCGACGAAGGCTAGAGCATTTGTTAGATAGCTGGGGCAACAAAGCCACATACTCAGCATCTGGAAGAGCGGGATTCAAGGGGGATTCAGAGAGAGTCTGGTGAGCAGGGGTCCCTTTCCTTGCTTGCAAGTCCAGAACAAGTGGGCTGCTTGGTCCCAAGGATATTTTTGGCACTGCCAAGTGTAACATTCTGCCACGTTCATTCATTTCACTGAGTAACTTCCCAAAGGCAGTGGCAAGAGCTAGTCCTGGAAGAGTTCTCTGTGCCTCTTTCCTTGAGCATCTGCCCCCTTCCATTTTAGCTCGGGTCTAAACTAACATAAATAATTCAGCTGTTGAACTATGTAATATTCATGAGTGATGAGTAAAATGGGACCTAATTACCACCCAAACCTAAAGGGAAGTTAGCTTGAGTATGTAACATGAAGACTTGCCTACAATCTTGCCAGACAAATGGTTGCGTAAACAGAGAAAATGCAACATTAGACATCCCTCTGCAGCTGAAACCCTCATATTTTGTAGTCGCTTGAAAGAAACAGAGCAATGACTTTTATGAGATGCCAAATAACTGACTGAAATCCCCCTTTTCCTGGACAGATTTGTTCAGATACAGGACAATGTTTAAGTGATTGTATGGATAACAGGAAATCAGCTCAGTACGAGCTTGTTATGATGTAGAAAAGCCTGATGGCAAACTCAGCATTGCCACTGTGGGGCTGGACTCCCACTGCTCCTTTGCCACTATACCTGACTACTGGCCTGCAGCCCCCAGCTCTGGGCCTGTTTTAAGCAGGTACTGCTAACCATACTAAACAGGGTGGTTTGTTAAGAATGACTGAGCCCACATGATTGGAAGCTCAAGGCCAGTTATACCACTTGTTTCACTTGCTGATGTACTTTTGGGAGCGAGGTTAGGAAACCTAAAGCCCAAACAGAAGTCGCCGGTATTACACTTCAAGCACCTAATGTACACATGGCTGATTGTACCCATGCTGTAAATGAACACTTTCCACAATTATGTATATGCTCCAATCTAGTACTCTCTTCCCCTCCCAAGTAACACCCCAAGGATTGCCAAGAATGTTCTCAGGACACATAAGACACTAACTTAATTTTTAAAACTTAGGCCTTCACTCGGCTGACAGATTTCCTACTCAAATTTTCATGGCTTGTCAGGCTGCTGTTCAGTTTGACCCATGTAGCAATGAAGCAAAAGGCTGCTTCTCCCACTACCACACTTCCACTCTAACCCATTAATCAAGCTGTTTTAAGAAATTTTCTACAGCATTGTAGAAACCCAGGATCTTTTATTTGAAGGTTGGTTACACATGGGAAAAATTTAACTGGTATTATGTTAGTGTGGATTAGTTTGATTACGGTAATCTGCACTGTTGTAATGTTTACTCTCAAACCTTGGCTAGCAAAGGAATAAACATACAATAATGGCTATTGGCAGAGCATAAACTTCAGATGCTCCATATTACGTGGCAGGACAAGATCAGAAATATGGATATTCAAAGCTGAACACAGCAACCACCTTCATCCAGCACTGGTTTGGTTGTGGCAGCTCTCTTTGTATGGACATATTAGAATGGAAGACCAACAAATTCCAGTGTATTCACCAAGGACTGTTGCTACACTGTGTGCAATCACATGGGTGCCAAAAGGTTTGATAGCACAATAAGACTACCTGTGATAGAGAAACTTAATATCCAACCAAACCACTTTAAGGACCTAGACAGATCGATCCAGGTGAAGCTTCATCTGCAATGAAGCCACATCCCTTTGTGATGTCATCAGGACAGCATAAATTTACTTTCCTCTTCAAGAGTCAAGATAGCTAAAGACATGATAGGCTTTCTTTGCTAGACTTAAATCCTTACCCACACTGAAGCAATAAAGCATTACATAGCTGCAGGATTCATGCTTGCTACACAACCAACCTTATTTTGCAGTAGGTAGCTGGCTCTGGCTAACCAGTCACTGCAATTTTGAGATCTACTGCTGGAGAAGCATTTGGTCTGATTAAGAACCTGATCTCTGTAAGGGAGCCGTGTCTAGTAAGAACTTTTAGGATCAAGCTTCTAGTTCTGTAAGCATGATAGGCAAGCTCCCATCTGCTTCCTAGGCTTCATTAGGGTCTTGGGTTTGCCTTGTTCAGTACAGATGCAGCACAGTACTGGAAGACACTAATCATGCAAATGCTTACACAAGGTCAAAAGACAAGAGTCTTCAGTATTCCCCATACACTGTGATGTTTGGCTGCTTTGGGAAGTTTCACAGATTCTATCACATTATGCTACATTGCCACATCACCACCTCATTTTTAGCAGCAATATCCAAAGTACATAAATATGTTCAACTAAATGAACTTCTGGCGTAACAAACTTAAGAAAACAGAAATGTCATTTGTACAGCAACTGAGTATTTTATTGAAAGAAAAACATTGCCACTTAAGTCCCTGGCTCCTCTCCACTGGGTACTGGACTTCAAAACACTGCTTCTTCCTGTGAATGCAAACACACAAAGTTAGCCTCCAAATCGAGAGATGTTACCAGCAACCTTCATACATAGATCACTTGAAAAAAACAGAAATATTGAATTATAGTGAAACCCCGCTATAACGTGATAACTGGGGTCCAAAAAATTCGATCGCGATAAATGCGGGGTTGCATTATAGCAGGGTTATGAAAATTTACCGTTTCAAGCTGGTCAGGTTCAAGCTGGTCAAACTTCTCAGCTTTGGGAGAAGAGAAGAGACCAGCTTGAAATTGACCGGCTTGAGTTTCAAGGGGGGGAAGGAATAGGGGGAGAAGATGGAGTCAGGGTCGGCTCCAGGCACCAACCAAGGAAGCACGCTCCCGACGCTTTTTTTTTTTGCGTGCTTGGGGCGGCAGGAGCCATCTTATGATCACATTGTAGCCGAATTCGCGTTATTCACAGGGCGCGTTATAGCAGGGTCTCACTGTAACACAAAAAAATCACGCATCTGGCCAACAAACATGTTCTTCAGCAATATATATAAGCTTTTAGGATACACCTGGGATTAAGTGAATAGCATAGAAACAGGAACATAAAAGCAGTTCTGAATTGGACTACATAGCATTAGGAATCAACTCGTAAGGAGCTTTACATCACTGGTTTCAAATTTTAAGTGTGCATACAACCATCAACAGTGCAAAAGAAAATATTTAGCAAGTTTTCCCCAGGACTGTGGTTTTAAATACGGGCATAATATTTTGTGTTTTAGACTGAAGTCTGGTCAAATGGTGGGAGAAAAAAATACTAGTTTAATTCCAGCTCTGCAGATTCCTCCTTATGGTCCCTGCATACTACCTGTCTGCTTGCTTCCCCACATATAAAACACAGGTATAATATTGATTCACCTACCTTACTGGGTGCTGCGAAGTTCAATAGTTTGTAAAGTGTTTTGAAGACGACAAGCAGAACCAGTTTTTGTATCAAGTTTAATTTAGGTAATTGTTTTACTCAAGTGCTAAGCTATCTGCCCTAAACCTCTCTCCTCCTAATGCACCATGCATTTCTTATGGTGCTTGACATTAACATGTTAGGTTCCTTGTTTGTGTCTGAGCATCTGTAGAGTTCAGTGAGCAGGGTTTATTGATGCTGCAGAGCCGGAAAGCCTCAAACAATGCTTATCTTGGTTCTACAAAAGAAAGATTAAAAGGTTTTATAAAAAATCCATTAAAGAACGACTTCTGATCTTAAGAATCCATATTAAGATCAGGTCAAATTTTAGGCGGAAACTGCTAAGTACACTTAAGGTCGTTTCTTCATACAAATTCAGTATCCCAAAATTAATCTACTACTCACCCATTCACTTTGCAGTCTGGCTACTCCACATCACCCGACAGGTCACATTCTGGATTGTGCTCAGGCTCTACTGCTGTATGAGGAGAAAATTCGTAAGTTAAGGTCTCCCATAAAATGATTTTATACTCCCCAAATATAAGTCACTTATTTGGTGACTCTCGGTTTGGCCATTCTTTTTATGAGGTGCAGCATCTCAGTCAAGAGAGGCCATGGAATTAAGAGGAAATTGGAGTCAAAAGTAGAACATGACCATCTAAAAATGACAGCTTGCACAATTGTAACAACTTATCTGGAGGTGTAAAAAGCATGTTAACTCTATGGCAGGGGTTCCCAAAAACCTATTCAGAGGGTGAACCATATCAACAAGATTGTTTGATAACTACCTACCGTCCCCCGTTCGCTATTATAATGGGCTGCCTGTGGCAACTATCGCAATTGCTTACACAAAAATGTAAGTTTAGCTTTTTAACGCAATTTAGCTACTGGGAACAAGAACCACCACCAGCACTACTCCACAGTCCTTTAGACCAGTTTCTGAACTTCTTTTTTTTAAATGAAAAATTAAGATATGCTTACATCACATGGATGAGCACGTTGGTTTCACTCAGCTTGCAGCATCTTCACCTAAAGGATAACAACTGAAGTTATTATAAAAATATACACACTAGAAAGTTTCTGAAAACAAAGTTCTAACCCATTACAAAATTCTAACCTTTAAATTAAAAGTAAAAGTTTAAAAGATACATGGACTGATTAGTTATGAGGGAATTTACAAATTATTCCAAAATACTAGGTGGAAGTAGTATAAGGGGCAGAAGTAGGCTAGTCTAAACACTTGTAAGAAAGTACAAGAATATGCAGGTGGTTGAGTGAAGAACTGCACCTAGTCTGAACACCAAGCCATAACTGCTAGCTTCACCAGTCTGAGTACAATGAAGTTTGATTGCAGTCAGAGGTATACTATCCCTTATGTGAAGGTATGTAACTGTGAAACTATACTAGTTATTTAACCACAGTTTGGCTGATCTGTAGTAATAATCTACGCTCCATAGGGATGAAGCAAAGTGTCCCTGATACTAGCTGTGCCCAGCCTAAGAATCCTACAAGTGCATTGCAATCCAAAGGAAGACACTAGAGTTTGTCATGCGCTTTTTATTACCTTTGTTCTATGTCACAGCTTTTTCCCCCCCTCTGCATATTAAGACTTTATACAGCTATGTTGAGGGCAAACTGCAAGGGACTGAAGGTCATCTACTCATCAGCAACTAGGGACAAGTCTGTACAAAGTTCTGTGTACTATTAGTTGGAGGCAAAGCACACTGCCTTCACAATGCGACTTAGCCAGCCAAGTGGATGAAATACCCAAATTTAATATCAAACCCACCTCTTGGTACAGTGTTGACA
Organism: Macrochelys suwanniensis; assembly: GCA_033296515.1. NCBI lineage: Eukaryota > Metazoa > Chordata > Testudines > Chelydridae > Macrochelys > Macrochelys suwanniensis. The sequence continues at coordinate 15,223,395 of CM065794.1, forward strand.
CTGAATTAAAAGTCGACAATAGAAAAAATGTAGCATGAACATTGTTTTCTATGCTGTAGCACCAAACACCATGCATAAGGGATACTATATCTTTGTGCATCTTTTCAACACTCCAGATTATGCACTTGTAGCCACCCCCCTTTTCCCCAGTTAGCTCTTCAGTACTGGTGTTCAAAAGCAACATTTATAGATGGGGTATTCACAGCCCACTGTGGGATTACACAATCAAGTCCTAACTTGTCAATCATTATCTAGCAGCAATGACAGACGTGGGAGAAGGCCAATCCTCCCATTTTTTTCTTTTCCAGTAGGCAGCCATTTAAAAACCCCACTAGCTGACATGGAGAGAAATCAGAAGCTGATCAGTTGATTCCAGCCTTGCTAGTAGTGGAAGAATCCAAGTAACAGTCCAAAACAGCACACTATTTATGCAATTTCTCCAACATGCTTAGCCTCATTTAACATGTTACAATGCACAGGCCTTCCTGATCGTGTCACTGCAGCTGGCAATGATTAACAGAGACATGCAACCCCAATACCGCTCCAGTCCTAAAACTACTCACAGGCCTCAATATTTAGCTGTTTAGTGTTTTGCTATTGGGGAAACTGCAAGCAAGACTTGGTATGCTTAATGTTACAGTAAAAGCCCCCATATGCTACACTGTGCTGTGCTCTCCCCCGACAGCACCAGTATCTGATCTAACAGGTACGCATATGTATTCTGGCACCACACTTCCGAGCTTCAGATAAACTTTTGGGAAAAGTATAATTCATAGATAAAAAGATAAAACCAAGATGAAACACAATGCAAGCACTTCAGTGTACTGTTATTTCTCATACCCACTTATTACAAGTTATTTGCTTAAAACAGACATGCCTATTTGTTTTTAAGAGACCTACTGCACTAAGTTTCGTTATTGCAGACAAATCAAAGCTAGTATGAAACCCATTGCTTTGTCGCAAATTGCTTGCTCCAAGGGTGTCAAAAGCCTATTATCATTCCAAGTATGCAGAAGAAGGTAGATGTGTCCATATAACCCCTCCATGATATTCCTGAAGGCAAGTCACGTGTCTAGTAAATACTCAGCACACTGGCAAAACTGAACAGACCTGACTGTTGGTTTAGAGATACCTAGTAATCCAATTCTTGCAGTTTCACAGCAAACATACTGCCATCAATTTCATTACTGAATTTTATTCATAGAAAAACTCAATGGCAACAGCCAAACTGGCTTAGAGACTAATGGTGTGTCAGGTTGAACAGCTGAAGTTCAGCTACACATTCAATGTAACTAAAGAACTGTTACTGTCTGAGTTATGAAGTGCAGAAATTACTTTGATTTTGCAAAAGAACATAAACACAAACAGCAGAAGGCAAGCCTATCTAGTTTATAAACTGCTTACCGATGAGTAAGATTCTTTCTTGGAAGATACAATACAGAAGTATCATGTCCAAATTTGACAAAAGTGTACACCAGAAACAAGTATGCAAAGTAAAACTTTGCATCTCAAGTAGAAAAACCCTTGCAATACCTCTGAAAAAGGTTTCTTATGCATTGCCAAGAACCAGATCAGGGGATGAAATAAGGAAACGTATGACATTCAGAGACTCTGGAGTTACAGCTAACTAGCACAACAAAGCATATAGGAGCTGAAGGTCACCACATTCGGAAGTCTGGAAACACTTATGTATGTAAGCTTTTGAAACACCGTATCTGGTATTTCTAGCAGTGAAGAATTTAGAATAAGCACACACTTGAAAGATATTTGGATGAAAAATTAAGCTACTTTGATCAGTACATTCACTACCAAGATGAATATTTAAAGACAGGAATCCATAGATTCCCAGCATATTCAGTTGCCGTTAATTGAACATATATCATGATCACTGTCACCTAGAAATTAAAACAAACGTATCTTAAGTCGATAAACCCTGAAAACTAATAATGGAGATATCTGAACACAATTTATGACCTGAGACGTACTTACACCCAGTTGTAAAGCTCACTACAGTGAGCTTTACATCTTTATCACCTAGTTCACTGAAGGCTAGAGCAATGATTACCAATATATTTTCTAAATAGCCAAGACTCTACAAGGGGATGCACTGGAGATGGGATATTTTGCTACTACAGAAAGTTAATACAAGTGACAGGTTTTCTAGGTGCAAATTGCACCTAGTTGACTAGTTAAATGATTCTAAAATCACATTCCCTCTTCCCCACAGAGCTCACCTAGGAATATCTTCATTACAATGTACTTAAGAAAATCCACACAAGCCAAGTCATATATGTACAAAGGAATCGGGTCTGTGATACTTATCTAAGAATCGCAATAAGTTGCTTATTGCTGCTGAAAAAGATACAGCTTAAAACCGAAGCCACGCAACTTTGATGCAAGCTAAACGTTATACAAGTATGAAGAGTGCTGCACTGTAATTTCATAGTCGGAAGTGTGATGTCAGAATACCCACAGAATAAGGTTACACAGAAAGTCACCAAGTTATATTATATTGCTTGTTACCTACCTGTACGCAGTCGGCAATGAGAATCTCGGAGCAAGCAGGAATACTACATCCGGGTCCTAATGTCCATTGCCATTTGTGGTACTACGTTCCTCACAGTTATGAACTGCAGAAATGCTGGCTAAGTGCAGTTATGTAGCAGGCCACTACTTTTAAGAGTGTAAAATTGCAGTCTCAAAAACTCCAGCAAAAACTTGCTGCCACAGTAAGTGGTTGCCGCCAAGGAGAGGCCAAGAATTTTTCTACCATAAAAATACCACAAAATCTCACAAAAGCAGTTTCAATTTCTCATAAGCTGTATTTCTATTAGGTGGTGTGATGCATCTACATAGTACAGTAGATATGCTCTGTATTCATTTTGAAGGAAGTGTGAAAACATGCAAAAGGATACCCATTTCTATATGCTGCATAACGGATTAAAAGTTTAAATGGGCTCAATTTAAAGCAGACTAAATTGCAAAAGCCAATATTTTCTCTAAGTCCAATACAAAAAAATGTTCTACATGGTCCAGACCATCTAGAAATGGGTCTGCCAGACCAAGGACTTTTCTTGATGGATTTGAAAACCCTTTACTTCAGTTATGTAAATCACTTGACTTTGTGAAGACTCCAAAACCACGGAACCATGGGGAAAGACCGAAGGAACATGACAACTTCCTTAATACCTCCCACCAACTTAATAACTGAGTATAACATTTTAAAATTCTGACATTTGTCTGTCAGCTTTTAAGACTGTACCTTTAAAAAGGTTTTGAAATCAAATTGGCCAGAAGCTACTGTATGCCTGTTTAACACATGCAACTCAAAGCAGGACTTGATTCGGTTTTAAAAAGTCTGCTTATGCAACTACAACACTGGGTACACTTTAATAAAACTATTTCAAATGTTGTAGAAACTGCTGAATCTTTCAGTATATGTTTGCTAGACACAGTTTAGCAAACTGTTTATTTTTAAGACCTAGCAACAGCTTACATACAGATAGGGGTACTAAAAAGAAAACCTCTGGAAGTTAATGATTTAGGACATCAGCATCCTTCACTCTTCAAAGTTACAGTACTACAAAAGAAAGCATTTTAGGATATGTGCCAGCATCTCTTTAATAAAGAATGACATGTAATCTGAAAAATAAACTGAAAAAAATTAATTTAATGTTTACGGTCAGTTCCCCATCTCAGACACTTTCACCCTCTGTGGGTGTCCACGAACACCCTTTTGAAAGTATTTGCGTTGAGTCCCTACTGTAACATTCATACAAGTTGTAACTGGACTGCTGATTTTAAACTAAGAATCCTATACAAAGGATCCCAGATACTCGATCTCCAGTTTAAGAACTACTGATCCAAGATTTCCTACATTTCAATTAATAGTGGTAAAGTGTCATCTACCCTCTTTAAAAGTTCTGGGAAAATAGGAACAGATTTGCCAAACTGGCTGAATCTCTATTTAGACACTTAATATTTAGTCTCACACCTGGTTATCAACATTTCACAGCTTGCCAGTATTTTACAATTAAAGTTTAACAGTCAGCATTTAAACAGTGCTCACTTCTGAGATCGGACTGTTTGTATTCCAAGGTAATGAAATCTAAACACTAAAACTTTTAGCCATAGAGACAGAATTTAGGATTAGCCAATGCTTAGCACAAACAGTGGAAAGACCTTCTAACAATTAAAACTTCACAGAATGCTCAACATTTTGGGAGTCAGGTAAAAATACAACCAAACCAAATAAAATTTACCAACTTTGCACAAGCAGGTTCATGTACCCTGTCTTAACACCAAGGCATTTTACACTGGGAAGCCACGCTCCCAGCTTGTCAGGTACAATCACGGTAATAAAGTAACTACATTAATATCAGAGTCCAGAACACCTTGAATTCTTATGGGCTTTAATTAAGCGGACAGCAAACTGTAAATTCATCCATCCATCTCCTCTGTCAGAATCTTAAGAGGGAGTTTTATTTATACTATGTAGCATTAGCTATTGAACTCCAGGTTTAGTCCTACTCTTGCCTTCCAAACGTCAGCATTAAGATGTCTGACAATATCAGAACTGGGGTTCTCCACCAGAAGGTGCGGTGAGCTGAGCCAAACTTAAGGGGCACTATGACCTGGCACATGGGCAGCGGAAGCTCCAAGTAAAAAGAAATGCTAAGATTGGGCATGACAAAAAAAGCTGAGAACCCTGCTACAGTGCAAGAGGCTATTTATTTATCTGAATTTAACATGAGCCTTTTTAGGATTTAAGTACTACAAGGTCTATGAAAGGCTACCAGTTTTTACTGACCCCTGAAATTAACCCTAGTTGATTTCTGAACTGTAAGAGTTAGTCCACTCAATTAGCACAAGAACATAAGCAAGTTACAGAGTACATATTAAAAACCTCCTTGTTTTACTCAAGTAATACTCCCTGGTCTTCTTGCCAAGCAATTTTAGTTTGGTATTAAATACTGAACCAGACCAATCCTGCATCTCAGGCAGACAGCTTACAGATAAAACAAACATTGTCACGTTTACAGCCCTTTAATTGGGAAGTCAGTCAATCCAAGCCATTCTGTGGATTTATTTTAAAAAGTGACCTTTTCAACTTCTTTAAAGATTTCAAGTAGTGGATGCCAAAGAGATAAGTCTCTGCCACCATCCCACCCTCCATTGTTAAAATCTAAAACTCATTACATGACAGCATCATCATTTGCAGTTTAGTATCCATTACTGCATCTTACAACACTTGCAAAATTTCCATTTGTTTCCTTATTGCAGTATAACGAATGCGCTGAAAAATCTGTATCCATTGGAAGATCAAGTATCAGTCTATCACTAGTTGACCCAAACTTAAAGCTTGAGGCATAACGGGAGGAGGCGCCACCCTTAAGCTACTTTTCTGCATCCTGGTCTAAATCAGACCTAACTCCAAGACTCATGTTTTATGTTGAAACGTATGGCATTTAGCCTCATTTAGAACCATGAATGGCGAGTTTAAGATCAGAATAGTTACTACATTTAGTATTCTATTTATTTGAAGCACAGTAAAAAAAAGTTGGTACACTGCCATAAAGTTAGGGATGTTATACATCAAAAAAACAGCTAAATTTTTTTTGAAACACTGCATTACATAATTAAATTTTACTCATCCAAACAGACCACTTACAAATATTAGGTCACTAGTTTCTAACATCCATAAAAATGTAGCTTTCTTACTAAAATGCAAGAATTAAAAAGTTGGTGTCTAAACAAGGCAGACAAAAACAAACTGGAATGAAACTCTACTGGTCACATCTAAAATCGGGGCTTTTTGTTTGGGCCTTCATATTCTTCTCTCCCTCTACCATATCCTGCTGGTGTTCCAGGCCCCATTCCTCTAGGACCCTGGCCACCCACAGGCCCCGCTCCTCCCTGCCCAAAGCGTTCAGCACGCTATTGGAACAGTATTAACAGTTCATTATATGTAGTTGATGTCCATGTGTGTTAAGTATATATTTTTAGAAGGTTCCGTAGTCAAGGTTCGTCGATACAATCACCATTGAGTCGATCCACAGGTACCGGGAACATAGAAAGGAAAAAAGGGTAATTTAAAAATTAGTTTATTGTAATACATGCCTTGAGGTATGTTCCCAACTTGATGCATTCTCAATACATCTGTTACAAAGAACAGATACTCCCTGCAGTGCTAGAAATGTAAGCATTAGTGCAGATGTGAATTAACACCCTTTCCAAAATGAGCTCTAGCAATTTTCAACCAAGTTTACGCAAATAGCTTGCAAACTCTCACCTTTAGTTCAGTACAAGTTTTGTTTACGTCAATAAGTTATTTCCAAATAAGCCTAGCCAGAAACGGCAGATTCAGTTCACTGAAGTATGAGTTGACATTAATAAAATGTCATTGTAAAGAGGATGCCTACTCACCAGTTAATGGCATGTGCTGCATTAGAGACCATGTGCTTTTCAAGATGGGTTTAAGACTACATCTGCTGACTAAACTGCAGAAGCCTTAAGTAGTAAAACAAACAACTGTAATACAGTGCTACTGGATTACAAGAATGAAAAATGTGAAAGGCTAATAAGCAGTGATTTACCTAACCAACACAATTGCTTGATCAAAAGACCTTCATTTATTCTCACATTTTCAGGTCTACTGCTATATAACCAAATGTAAAAATGGGTTCACAGAACTACATTTTAATCACAGTGTTTCAAGTTTGCCCTTTGTGCATTTCACTAGGTGCACCCATTAAAGCCCCCATCCCTTCCCAGCTTCATCACAAGGTTTTGGAAAGTCCACTAAGACTTTACAATTATTGAAAGACTTCATGGACTGTCTCTCCCATCAGAGTTGTAAACACTGAATTGGACTGCAATAAAGCAGAGACTTCAAATATCTTTACTAATGCATCTAGCTGCACATATTTCTACCAAGCTACCAGATAAGTAAGTAGGTATGGCTGGCAGAAGATCTCTAAAAGTTACATCAATACTGTACTGTGAAGTCAAAGATAGCTTTCAACTTCCATTTCAAATAAGTTTCACTACCCCCTAAAAGAATAATAGTATTTTCAATTTACTAAACTAAGTCTGTAAATACAGACCATGGGTTAAATTCAAACTTTTCTCCAGTTATTGGTATAGAATTATTTGAAAGTTAGCATCAACCTTTGAGGAAGGAATTTTCAGAAAATAAGGAGTTTCTAGCGTCTCCATAATTCATGTCGTCTTTACAAAGTTTATATACCAGCTAAAACCTAATTGCAACTCTTAAGTCTTAACTGGGACAGCACTGCTTGTCATAGAGAGCCATGTCCTAGGGAACTTTAGGCAGTTAAACCATCTTAACGGCAACATGTTTTGATGGTATCAAGTTGTTTTAAAATTTTACACAAGTTCAACATGCACCTATACCAAGACTTTTAGAATGAGGAAAAAAATGTACACAGCATTCACCACAGACTACCTAACTGTTCACTAGACGCTTATGAATTGCTTAAAAATGTTATCAGTAGATTACAGATGCATTAAGGCCAGCAGCATCATCTACTGTATCAATGCTTTGCAAAGTTAGATACCAGAGGTATGGTTTCCATAAAAAGAAGATACCTGGCAAGCTACTGTGGTAGCACACCATATGAAGCCAGAGGCCTGAGTACAGTCTAACCTTAAACCCACCCAGAAAAAGATTCTCTGCATTTTGTGCCAGAGGGTGTGCACCCTCGACAGGGAGGGTGGAAGCATACTATCATCAACCACTTGACCCAGAATAGACTTCCATCCTATTAAAGCATTTCTGTCAGCACTGCTCCAATGGGATAGCACCAAGCAGACTCCAACCCCATGCACACATTTAGTATGCCAAAAATAGTATTGTTTGGAAACATACCTCTAAACGTGAGGTATGCAGTAGATTAAGAACCTGCATCTACAGTCATGCCCAACAAGTGGGAAACAAGAAGTTAGAAGAGGCTATTATTCCTTTGTCAGATAGGAGTCACAAAATGACTAAGGTCAAGGAGTACTGAGAATATTTAAACATGCCTAAAGCTAACAACTGCATTTCTGCTCTTTTGATATTATGGCAAACATTAGCACACAGAATATGGTATACTGTTTGCCATTTGATTACTCATCACTGTCAACTTGTGAGTAATCTGTTGCATAAACATACATGAGAATACAGATGTGCATTTTGCAGTGTATCAATGCAAGGGTGCACTGATTTTGTAATTAGGCTTGGAAGAACCAGATTTTAATTGGTCTCAGTAATTACACATTGGAGAACAAGAGTAGAACCATGTAGCACTTGCGGACATTTGATACAATTATGAAATAGTTTTTCGATAGAATTGACAAGCTGCAAGCTTCTCCTGTCTCAATTTGTTATAAACTAATTTCTACAGCAATTACATCTTGATAAATAAGCCTTAAATTTATTTCTTGTTAGAGCAAAAATTTTAAAGCTGTTGGAAATCAATCCAGTATTTTGAAACATCAAAATTCATGAAAAAATCCTTCCAAGCCTAAATATAACGCAGGTACTCAAAACCCAACCAGTAACAGGGTTACCAGCAAATATGCTTAATAGCACATTTGAATTTTACAGACAACTTCTGTCTAAATGACCATACTCATAAGAACTGAGCTATTACTGTACATACTGCCAGACTAGTCCTTAATATTGCTATTACAGGCACTGACCAAAAAAAGCAGTCAGTACTTAAGATTGAGATTGAAACCATCTACCATTCAAAAATTGGTAGAAGTTCAGAATTTCCTGCCTTAATTTCCCCCGTACTAAAGTAAAGCCACCACAGGATACATTACCATGTCACTTCCCATCATAGAACCACTCATGGCTGGTTGGCCAACGCCAGGACTGGCTTCATAACCTATGCCGCCGCCGCCACCGCCACCACCCATAGGTGGGAATTTCTGAGCTGCTGCACCATAGGGATCTGAGAAAGAAAAATACAGAGTCATATTCTGACAAGTTATATGTTAACCATGTAAAGATATTTAACAATCCTTTACCTCCCATGTTCATTGTGCTGGCACCACCCATTCTCATGTCTCTCTCTCTCTGCAAGGACAAAAAACAGAACATCAGAAGGAGTAATCAGTTCTGTCTCCCCTTTGAAGGCCTGCATTTCATGAAGCAGATGCGCCATTTAACAGCATCTGTTCACCTACCAAAACTACTTGATTAGTTTTGAACTATTTTTTGAAATTAAGAAAACCCCAGTAGCATCTCAAATCAGTTTAATTATCCATAAACCACAAGGTGTTATTTTGTTAATACTTACTGGATCCATGTAACCCATTCTACTGTAATTCTCTTCTCTCTGTCTTCTCATCTGTTCTTCCATCTCACGCTGGCGAATCATCATTTCTTCTTCCCGTCTACGACGTTCTTCCTCCTGCCTGATAATTTGTGTGTTATTATACCTCAAAAACCACAATATTTACACCCTTAATATGTATATAACCAACATGAACAACAAAGTTAGCGTCTTACAATGTGTGTTGGTGATTGGTGGATGAAAAGGTTAACAAGTGACTAACTACAGTAGTGAGAGCTACAAAAGATTAACCAGGTGATGCTAAGTGTAGTTGTTGGACACCGAGAAAAATACCAACACAATTTAAATAAAGATGTTCAAGTAAAAATGATAGCATTTTTACAAAGGTAAGCTAGCTTTAACATGCAAACCTCAACTTGAAATTGTATCCGCACATACACAACTGTCATTTGCACACAACATTTTTGTACAGTAGTTAATTTAGTTTTTAGTGACAAAACTTGTTTATCAAACCCAGGCCTACCTCAGCTGAATTTCCTTGCGTTTCTGCATTTCTTGATTATGAAGTTCCTCCATACGCCTCAATTCTTCTTGACGCCTCATAAGGTCTGAAAAAATAGTTTGTCAATATCCCCTTTGTACATACTTTCCCCCTTTTAGAAGTTTTTATTCTCACAAAGTATTACCTCACTTCAACCACTTACCCTAGCCCCATTTAAGTTCTACATGGCAGACAACTGATACTGAAACATGTCTGCTTTTCTCAATTACAGAGTCATTGATAAACCATTACAGTTGGCCAAACAGAATTTGAGCTATACTCACTAAAAAAACCTGCAAAACAAACTGACAACTTTGTGGGAAGCTTTTTCTCCTCACAGCATCCTACTGAGCAACCAGAATTCCCAGTCTCGCAGAGCCACAATAACTATGTACAGCCAGACTACACAAAGCCAATTAATAGGCTCCCATATTTTTGTGCAAAATAAAATTTACAGGGAGCAGGAAGCAAGATGTAATGCAAGTTGCAAGCTACTTTTTAAACACAATTCTCAAGCTCACCTAGCTTGTTTACTATGGATCAGTTCATGAAAACTGAACACACAAACATCCATATAATAGGACTATTTGTGTAGATAGCACACACAACCAGAAAACAAATGGCAACAGAAGAATTAGTGCCAATCACCTTGACGCAAGAGATTTGCCTGATGTTCATGATAGGCATCTTCCATTTCACTTTCAAGTTTGTCCTTGGCATCTTTCATGTTTTTCTCCACCTGATCTCTTTGCTGTTTTTCCATTTCATCTAAGGATTTCCACCTCTGGGAATATTCAAATTCAAAACTGCCATGCTGAGCAAAGCGGGGTGGAGTTTCTCTTTCCCTACAAACAGAATAGAAAATATTCACTAATAATGAATTTAAAAGAGGAGTTGAGTAATGGGTTCACTTTAATACTCAGTTCAAAATTAACCAGTTTCTTCCTAAGTCACAGTATTTTCAAGAAATGTTCGAATTATGCTCAATAGAATTTTCAAGACTTTTCTAAAACTCTTACTCACACTATATATTCTGCCACAGGCCAGATGCTCAGAACAAAGAATCTAGAGAAACCCAGTAACAGCAGTAGTAATTTCTTTCAAGAAATTAATGAACAAAAGAGGAACATATTGTTAGCTAGGTCCAAAACATGTTTTTATATTAGAATTAGAAAAAAATTATGTTTGACAGTTAATGAACCAAGGACTCTGCCCATGAGGGTAAGTGACTTAGTAGCTGGACTGAGAAAGGGTATTATTTACACCCACAGCTCATTGAAAAGTCAAATGATATCCACACCATCACTGCAATTCTCTGAAAGATCATTTTTGGTTAAACTTTTCTGAATGTGTTGGTTTCAGACCATTAATATTAAAATATTTCATTAAAGTGGCATCAACTTGAAATCTGGTTTTTATTAAACAACATTTTCAGAAGTAGTTAAGTCATCCCATTTTCAATAATGATTTGGGTACATCTGAACATTTTACTCAGCATCAAATACTACAACTGCCATTCCAATGTTTGTGCTTTTGCAATTTTTTATTTCCTTCTTCCCTGTTGCTGTGTGAAAACTGCCAAAGTGCTGTGAAGTGCACGCACAAAGCAAGCAAAGAAAAATTTTTTTTTACTTGTAAAAATAGTAGAGTAAGCCATTTTTATACAAAAGGGTGATTTTTAAATTAACATTGTTTTAGTGGATAGAAAGAAAAATAACCTATGAGAGATTGTCAAATTCAGTGTTGGCTTCACAGCAAAAATATTGAAGCTAATGTTAAAAAATATATATATATAATACACAGGTTAAGAAAAGACTGCCTGTACATGTGGGTCTAGTGCTTAGATTATCCACAAATACAAAGTTTGTTTTAAAAGTCGTAAGATACATATGCTAAACTATTATATATTGTAAATACCGTGTACTGTAAATGTATTTGAGATCAATGTGTCTTATCTTTATGCAGAGGAAAACAAAGAGTGCCCCTACTTTTGATACATTGGATTCTTCTGAGCAAGCTTTTCTGGAAGACCATCTTCATCATCCAGTTGTTCAAGTGGTTCCACAATAACTGGCCTAGGAGTACTAAAACAAAATTTTTCCAGTATGAATGCTGGTTTTAGCTTTTAGACGAAAATTTGTTTATAACAATTACCACTTAAGCTAACTTGTGATAAAACAGCAATAAGAGACTAAACGTTTACCTCTAACTGCCATGTTTAAATAAGATACATAACTTATATAATCAAACAGCTTACGTTGTCAACAAGAATACTCCTTCGGTGCACCGTTCAAATGCTTTCCTTGCAGCTGGCTTAGATGCAAATTCAACAATGCCTTTTCCTGTTGATCGGCCACGATCATCTACAATCACAACAGCTCTTTCAACTGGACCAAACTGTGAAAAAGCTTCCTCCAATAACTCATTGGACACATAGGGTGAAAGATTACGCACAGACAGAGCAGCAGCATGCGTGGCAAAACGAACTCGAAGCTGTCGGCCTCTCATAGGAATATCATCAAGTTCTGCCTTTGCAATTTCAGCCAGTGCTCTGGATTCCTGAAAAAATTTAATGAGACCCAGTTTCAACAAAATTGTCTTGCTGTAATTTAGCTGAACAGATTTACATAGCTACAGTATGAGAACCCACCAATTTAATGAATCCAAATCCTTTCCCCTTGTTGATAAAAACCTCTCCAGGCTCCCCATATTTAGCAAATAATCTTTTGAATTCTTCATCTGTAATATCCGCAGGCAAGTTCCCCACAAACAGACGGCAACGCTGGGTGTAAGTCTTCTCTCCAGGTCGCCTCAGAAGAGACAGATTTGCTTTAAAGCCCTACAAAAAACAGAGACCAGTTCAAAGAGGCCAGTTACAAGCCTTCAATCAAAGACGCGCAAATAGATACCACCCTCTTCATCACAGTACATGCTCCGCCCGCCAAACATCACACGCCGCACAGATCAAGCAAGAGACCGCAGGTACCTCAGCTAGCCCTCTAGGTGTGACAGGGTTTAGTTACCCATCTGCAAATTGTGCCTACGCAGTCAGGGGGCCACATTCCCTGCTATAACCCGTCCCGCATTTAGGCAAGGCCAGGCACTCCTGGTAGGGCAAAGCCTCGTTCAATGGGACCCATACCAGCTTCCCTCCGCAGGGCCACGTCCTCCCATCCCCCCCGGCCCTACCTGTGCGTCCCCCTCCCTACAGGGGTATCGCCCCTCCCCCCACTGTACGGCCACCCCGACAGGCCCCTCCTCGGCTCCCTTCAAGATGGCGTCGGGCGCGCGGGGAGTCCGGGCGCTGCCGCCGCCATCTTGTAGCTGTGGGGGAGGGGCGGGGCCTCGCTCACCTCGTCCGTGGCCTTCTCGCCGCTGCCTCCGGCCGAGCCCTGCTGCAGATTGAGGCCCTGCCCTTGGTGCTGCTGGCCGCGCCCGCGCTGCTCGCCGCCCGGGCCGCCGCGGTGTCCCTGCCCCCCCTTGGGGTGCGGACCGCCGGGGCCCTGCTGGGGGCCACCCGGGCCCTTCAGCCCCCCGCCCGGAGACTGGCCCTGACCTTTCTTGGGGCCGCCGGCCGGGGTGGGACTCGGCTTCGGCTGCGCCTGTCCCCCCGGGCCGGACGGGGTGGATGGGGGAGCGGCAGCGGCGGCCGCCTGGGCCTGCGGCTGTTGCTGTCCCGCGGCCGGTGTAGGCCCCGGCGGGGCCCCGGGGCCGGCCTGGCTGCCGGAGGGGCCCGAGGTAGTGGGAGTGACGGTAGAAGACGAGGCAGGCGGCGTGGACGTCACGACGGGCGGCTTCGGGGGTTCGAGCTTAGGGCCCCCGCCAGGCGGGCCGCCCCCCAAGGGGCCGCGGTTCTGGCCAAGACCCATGCCGGGCGGTGGAGACCGGAAATCATGGTTGGGGCCTCCCCGGCCTCCGCCACCCCCTCCGCGCCGGTGGAAACCGCCACCGCCTCGGCTACGGAACCGATCCCGAGACATGGCGCCGCTGCGGCTCTTTTCTCCTCAGGCTCGGAGCCCCGCGCACAAAATGGCGGCTACGCCAAACGGCCTCGCCGGCGCCTTTGTCCGCCCCTTATATACCTTCTCCTCCCCCGGAAACCACCCTCCATCCCCGAGTAACCAATAGAGAGCCGAGTTTGCAAAGACTGATAGATCTAATAGCCAATAGTCCGCACCTATTATGCCACATCTTTTCTCCCGTTGGTAGGAAATCTGCTCCCTGCCGATTGGTCCGTTTGACCTCCGAATACCCGACGGTATGAGCCATTATACTCTTGTGTGCTGATTGGACAATTTGACCGGCAGAAGGGCTGGTCATTAGGCAATGTGTATTACGATTGGATGGCAGCGGAGTCACTCATGCTACTAAGCTACCGGCTCTGCAGGGAAGAGTAGAAGTCTGTCAACTGCCACAATGTATCCGCCATGCAGCCTCAGCCACGTGGTGCGCATGACCCTGAGCTGCCCGGCTCGCATACCGTGTGGTGTGGAGGAGGGGGTCTGCTTTCTGGCTGTGTCAGTGGCTAATCAACACCCCCACACAACAGAAAGGAGGCCACTGATTGCTACAAGAGGTCCAATAATAACCGAGGAAGACTGTTCTTGTGGTTATAAGGCACTGGTCTGGCACTCAGGATAGTGGGGTTTCTCTTTATTCTGTGACAGACTCACTGCTATCTTCAAATCAATTTCTGGTTGGAGTTCTTCCATTTTTTGGTCCCCAATTTAGGCTGATTTTCAGAGGGGCTGAATATCCGCAGCTCCAACTGAAGGCAGTGGTGTCTAGGTACCCACAAATCAGAGGCCACTGTTGAATATGTTAAACCAGATCATAGGCCCTTCTGTAAAATATTATCTCAGTGGGGAATTTGCATGTATGGGGTGCTCAGACACTACAATTACATGTGCCATAAAAGAGATTATAAATAAATGTAAACAATAAAGAGATGGTGATATAATCGTAGGCACAATATAAAAAAGCATCGGAATTTAGTAACATTTGAATTAGACATATTTTATGTAAGTTTTTTTGTGCTCTTGAAGGTGGGTGGTTTGGAAGTCCTTCCTTTATCCAGGGAATGGTTGGGGAAAATGTAGGGGATTGAAATCATTAACATTTTTATTAAATTTAACCTGATCTACAGCTCAGGGAGGCATCACAAGTAAAGCTGGGCAAATAACAAATTATTGGTTTGTTGGCAATTTTGAGATATTTGAAAAATGTCCAGCAAATCAAAAAGTTACAAAAATAATTTTAGGTCAGATTAAACATTTCCTTGTGACCATTTAAAAATGTTTTTTAATTATTTTAAATAAAATGAAAGGAAATGGTGTCTGGGCACCCAAAATCAGAAGTCACTTTTGAACATGTTAAGCGACATCTTTTTTTACCAAAATAGGCCCTTCAATATCTCAGTCAAAACTGAAATGTTTCCTTTCAAAATGTCAAACAAAACATTTTGATATTTTGGAGGGTATTTTTTTGTTTTTTTCCTAAATTAACTATTTGGAAAAATCAACACAAATTCACAAAACAGTTTGGTGTCACCAAATCTGCATTTTTCTCTCCAAAAAAAGCTTAGTGTGAGGAATTTCACCCAATTTTAATCACAAGTGAAAATTTTCAAGTTAGAAAAATAAAGCTATTTAATGAACCCCTGCTATTATATAGAACTAGTCGTTACATTTAAGCTGTGACTTTGAGCTTTGTGGTAACATCTTATCCAACTGCTAGATTTTAGTACCAGCCCCAAGATGGGTGTATGGTAAAAACCCATGCCAACTAGCTGGTGGAAAAAGCAGATTTGGGACCCAAAAATAGTAACAGAGGAGCCACACTAGAGAGTTACTCTTAAATGTAATATACTACACAGATCACTACATAATACTGCTGTCACAACGTTCTGCAGATCAATATAGACAGTAGGCCAAATACATCCCAGGTGGATAGCACCATTAACTGCAATGAAGTTACACCATGGACTCATTTAGTTTGCTATAATTAGAGGCATGTGGTATTCTGTAGTTTCAGTTTTGAGTGTTTCAATCCATGCAGATTTGCAATTTCCCCCCCTCTCCTCTCTGTTTCACATTCAATATTAGGTTGGAAGGAGACCCAAAACTCAAAGAAAAACTCAATCAAAACCAAAAGTTTTGCTTGATTTCACACCTAAACCAAAACATTCATGTGGTAGGTGTGAAATTCTAAAGCAGACCCAGGTTTGTTGAAATTTTTTGTTAACCCTTTGGATGATCCAAGGCAGAGCATGGAATATGTACATGAAACAAAGTTTGGATTCCACTATGACTTCTGGTTTTTTAAAGAGAGATTTCTTACAGCTCTAATTATTTTTCAAAACATATACATAACAGGCATGATACTTCAATCGACTTAATTCCAGCAGGATGGAACCCAAAATGATGTTTTAAAATGGATGCTCTCCTGAGATGTGAGTTCCAACTGCCAAGAGCAGTAAACATTTCCACCGCTAGGTGTCTCAGTGGTTGTATGACAGGAGAAAGCATTTTTTAACTCAGTCTAACCAAAATACAAATAATTCTCCCTTACACTGGACTATTTCTGTTCAGTAGGCAGTGAAAACAGAGAATATTCAATATATAGTCAATATTTCTGCCTTTGCTGTGTCTTAAGTGCAAGCTATTTTTAGTTTAGGGAGCTTCTATTTGACAACATTCTTTGGATTAGATACAAAGTATGAAAGGCAATGGAGAAACAACTATGATCATTTGCTACAAACCTACAGGACAAGAGGAGAGTGGAAACAATGGGCAATTCTTGGGACCAACTCTCAATATACTTTTAGTATGATGATGGGGGGATGTAAACAAGATATCTTGTGGCTAACAAAGACAGCTAAATAGGCAATATCAAGGACGTCCTTGAGTTGTATAAAAAACAATTTTGTAACTCCGTAAAGCAGAGATTCCAACTTGGGGAGACTTCAACCTAGCTCTATCGGGAGAAACTTCCTGGGAATACGAGAATAATTGGGAAGGTTGGACCAATGACCATATACGCAGTATATGAATGAATTCATAGAATGCTGTAGTACAAGGCATTAGACTTCAAGAAAACTCATTTTAGGCAATTATTAAATCTGGTGAGTAAGGTACAGAGAGAGGAATTATTAAAATCCATGTGTGTGAAAAACTGGTAGGGAACCCTAAAAGACACTATAAATGAGGCACTACCGCTACAGTTTCTCTGAAAAGAATACAAGGAATAAAAATCAGTCCATATGGCTTCACAAGGTGTTCTGAGGTCAATATCCATATGAACTGGAAATAGAAAAGGAGGAGGCAACCAAACAAGAATTCTCAGAATCAGTTAAGGTATTCAAGGAATATAGAAAAACAGCAAAATAAGCTAATGCTATTGAATGGGCTAAGAGGGCTTTTACAAATATAGAGGAACATGGCATATAGGGAGAAAGGAAGTACATTAAATAAATGAGGAAGGGGACTAAATTAGTGATTTGAAAATAGCTGAGATATGTCACCAACAAGAAATAAATGTGGCCAGATTATTCCACCTCAAAGGACTATCCACAGGAAGGGGACAGAAGAGATTGAAAACTCTGTGCCGTTTGCCTCATGGAGTTTTCAGGGAATTATCACTTACATATGACTTTGCACTTTGCACAATTAAATTTCATCCCATTTCACTCTAGTTTCAAGGTCCTCCAGATCTTCTTTTACGATATTCTGCTCCTACTTTGTATTGGCAATACCTCCCAACTTTGTGTCAACTGCAAATTTTATTAGTACACTCCCACATTTGTGCCAACGTCATGAATGAAAACGTTAAATAAGATTAGTCCCAAGACTGATCCCTAAGGAGCTCCACAAGTAACTTCCCTCCAGCCTGACAGTTCACCTTTTAGCATGACCCATTGTAGTCTCCCCTTTTACCAGTTCCTTATTCACCTTTCAGTTCTCATATTAATCCCCATCTTCTGCAATTTAACTACTAATTTCCCATGTGGAACTGTATCAAATGCCTTACTAAAATCCAGGTAGATTAGAGCTACTACATTTCTTTTATCTAGAAATTCAGTTATCTTCTCAAAAAAAGAGCTCAGATAGGTCCGGCATGATTTACCTTTTGTAAAGCCATGTTGTATTTTATCCCAATTACCATTTATCTCTGCGTGGGAAGTGCAGAGAACAAGCCAAATTGAAGAAGTGGCCAACTAATTGTATGCAAAGTCTTGTCAAGAAATCTTTGCAGATAATAGTTCTTAGGAAAGTGCTCGTGCATTTGGGAAGGAACAGAAATATTGTGTGTAAGTGTAATGGTCTAAATTTAACCCTCGTGTAACTCTACTAAATTCACTGGAGTTACTCTAGGAATTAATTTGACACATTATGTTTCTTCTATATGTTTGACAGTTTTCTTCTGGTAATTTGTATAATCTTATAAAGACTAAATAAAGGGGTTAAACACTTATATGAATAAGAACAGCATCTGCAGTGACAGAAGCATGGATGAGTATTATAAAGGATCTCAGTCCTCATGCTTCAGCGTATGAGCAGTTTGACATCTAGCTCAGGAAGAAACCCCTGCTTTCTCCCTGCACCTTCCCTCACTTCCTCATACACATGACATAGCCCAAGAGTCTTCAAAAACTTACACATGTGCTTAAAGTTAAGCATGTTTGTAAGTCTTGGCAGAACTGGGGCCATAGTGCATAGCACAAGTGACCTGTGACACAAATTAATTTCATTCCAGTCTCAAGAACTCGAGCCAATTACCACATTACAGCCAATTACTATGACCTAGACCCGTATCTGTATCTGTATAGACCTGAAATCTGTATAGATAAGAAGAATGTCTGGATTTATCATAACCAATGGTGATAAAAAATTTAAAGGGTTATTAAACAATGCTTCAGGCCTTAAGCTGATCTCTAACTCTTGCAGATCAGGATGAGAATAATGCGGGGAGCAGATTATCCTATATCTGCTACTGCACTGTTCTTACACTTCCTCTGAAACCTCTGGTGCTGGCCACTGTCAAAGATAGGATGCTGGGCTAAATGGACCTCGGGTCTGATACAGTACAGCAATTATTATATTACAAACCCACACTACACACTTGTTTTTTATGTTAGAAGTACGAGGAATTGAATATTAATCTGATCTTCCCTGGTTTTGCTATAGGACTTTCTTGTGGAAGGGCAAGCTGGGGTCAGAGATATGTACTGTGGGCTCACACCTTAACTGAAGGAAAGAGGGTTGGATCCTTAACAAAGACATCATTTCTCTCAATTGTTCACTAATCACTGGACTTCAGTAGGTGTTAACAGAAACAAACAGCAGACTTTTAAAACAGTCTGAGGACTTGGGAGTTATACAGGTATAACTACAGTGCTATCACTACTATAGTTCTGCTGGTAAATTTCCCCATGTAGACAAGACTTGAGTAAAACCTTTTCCCCGCTCGATCACCTGCTGTCAGTCTTGTATATTTAGATGTCATAATTCTGGTCACCATAACTGGGCTATCAAATAGATAGCCTGGGGGCTGGATCTGGCCTGCATGATGTATTTTTGTGGCCAGATGACATGACATACTCAGATTGTGCAAAATCAAGTTTAATTTAAAAAAATGTAAGCTTCCACTTTTCCCAGACCTGAAGAGCTTTGTGTAAGCGTGAAAGCTTGTCTCTTTCACCAACAGAAGTCGGTCCAATAAAAGACATTACCTCACCCACCTTATCTCGCTAATATCCTGCGACCAACACAACTACAACAACACTGCACACTTCTCATGACTGCTGAGATAACCTGACCTGATGCCGTGATATCTGCCTGAGCTTGCAAGCAGCCTGACACAATGAATCAGAGAGGTGAACTCCCTGGTATCCTATTAATCTCATTGGAGCCTCACCTGGAAAGCCCAATGAAGATCTATCAATGTCAATATTAACTATTCCATTGCTGATCAGTTTACCAGATGGAATGGAGGATGGGGTGGGAATAAAGCCTCTGAGGGATGGGGATTGGGAATGGCTGCAGGGAAAGAAAAGCAGAGTGAAAAAAACAGGAGATGCACAAAGGCAGAAAAGAGTGAGAAACAGTGAAAGGAAGGAAAACGAAGGGCGGAAATAGCAGTGGCCTAGTGAGGAGCAGACTTTCTCACTCAGACCTGACATACATGTTAATGTTTTCACAGCATAGCCATGTTGCTTAGGAGTGTGAAAAAATCATACGCTAATATAGACAGAGTTACCCTGGCAAAAAAGTCCTTTTGCTGGTATAGTTTATTTTGTTCAGGGAACTAGTATAAGCTATACCGACAAAAGCTGTGTCTCCACTAGGAGCGTTTGCATACCCTTTCTACTGCAGACAAGGTCTGAGTGTGACAATAATATACTGAATAATAAATAATAAAAGTTGTCTTCTGAAGAAGTGGGTTTTTTACCCACAAAAACTTATGCCCAAATAAATCTGTTAGTCTTTAAGGTGCCACCGGACTCCTCATTGTTTTTGTGGATACAGACTAACCTGGCTATCCCGCTGATACTTAATAAAAGTTGAGTTACTTACTGCATGAAGGTTGTGTTCTCTTCTTGTTCTCTATTCAGACCTTCCTCTGACATCAGTGGGAGTCCTGCTGTGTATTGGGATATGAAGTCCTCAATATACATTCTGGCCCTCTCCTCCAAATGAGTTTAACATCCCTGCCACAGAGTCTTCCAAGGTAGATGAGACCTGAATTTCTAATGTAAAAAACAAGCTGCAAGTCAGTGGAAGAATGGGTGAGTCATGGGATAATTTGTTGTCCATTTGTGGGGGTGTGGACCAAGAAAGGTTAACATAAGAATGGCCAGACCAGGTCAGATCAGTCGTTCATCTAGCCCAGTATCCTGTCTTCCAACAGTGGCCAGTGCCAGATATTTTAGAAGGAATGGACAGAACAGGGCAATCACTGAGTGATCCATCCCTGTTATCCAGTCCCAGCTTCTGGCAGTCAGAGGCTTAGGGACATCTGAGCATGGGGTTGTGTCCCTGACTACCTTGGCTAATAGCTATTGATGAACCTATGCTCCATGAACGTATCGAATTCTTTTTTGAACCCACTTATAATTTTGGCCTTCACAACATCCACTGGCAATGAGTTCCACAGGCTGACGGTGTGTTCTATGCAGAAGTACTTCCTTTAGTTTGTTTTAAACTTACTGCCTATTAATTTCATTGGGTGACCCCTGGTTCTTGTGTTATGTCAAGGGGTAAATAACATTCCCTTATTCATTTTCTGCACATCATTCATGATTTTATAGACCTGCATTACCATTAGCCTGGACTAGCCTCCGGTGTTTTAAATGTGGATTTAGGTGCCTAACTACAGACACCCAAATTTGCATATTTTGGCCACTGTCAACTAAACATTTTATTATGTAAACAAACAAGTTCATTTTTTAAAGTTACTGACAGTGTGATTTCAAAAAAACCAGTGTACTTCTCACTGTTTATATTCTCCTTGTTTAGTTTTTGCATTTTTCTCTGGCTGGACAATGAAAATCATTGAAATAAGTTTCCCTAATTTGTACTTACAGTCAGTTTCACTTTCGGTAGCTTAGCACTGCCATGTTTGGGTTGCAAACACTGAATGTTGGCATATTTAAAAAAAAAAAGCTGTTTTCTTTGGAATAAAAAAAAAGGTGGAAGGTTTTATAAAAGGTTTTAGGTTTTATAAAAGCATGCTTATACTGATTTTCAATTCCGGGCCAAATTCTGATTGTCAGGTCCATCCATAGAAAGATTCATCTGATGATTAACACCTGATCATTCCCACAGCAAAAATGTTATTGGATGATTGATGAAAATATGGTTGCTTTTCTTCCCTAGTTATTCACATAAGTCCACTCTCTAGTTCCTGCAGTGTTTTGGGGTAATGTGGCACAAGCAAATCAAATCCATCACAGATCTAGAATTGAATAGCCCATCCTGGGCCTGCATGTCTGCAGAAAGTCCCTGTCGCAAGACCTTTATTGACTAAAATGCAGCAGCAGAAGGGCATCTGTTTGTGGAGGGAAAGCTAGAATATTCCCTTTTGAGTTCCGCTTCCTCCTTTCAATCCACCTACCATCAGACACTTCCTGGGCATCTCTCTAGCAGGGAGAGCGAAGCAGCTGCCTTTTTTTTTTTTTTTTGCAACGCCGGCTCCTTCGCTAATCAGTGGAAGACTGGGGGAAGGGGATGTTATCTCAGTGACAAATCCAGCCCTGCAAGTCTGGGAGGCGTGTGTGAGTGGGGAGTTTAAAGGTGAACTGCAAAGAAAAAAATTATGACCCTGCCATCACTCCTGTGTTAGTGAGTATATGACTGAGCGCCTGCTGAATGCATTTCTTTTTTAAACTTGGCTTCTGTCCTTTAAGTCCATGTTGTTTCCATGCTTGTTGTCGCTCCCCTTTGTCTTCAGAGCCTCAGGAGACCTTGCTTAGTGTAGGCTCGTGACATCACTAGTGCCATGGAAATGCAAATCACCGCACTGTAATCTGAACTCCTGCTGTCCCCGCAGTCTGCCAGCTTCCTTCTCCCCACCAATGGTGCCCTGTTCTGGGAGGGTTCTGAGACAAAACAATGGTAACTGTAAAAGAAAAACAAACCTAGGCTGCTCCCTGCATTTAATTTCCTCCTTTCTCTCCTGGGCTGCCACAGCACAAAGGTTGTGTCTACACTGGGGTTTTTTCTTCTGAACTATTGCTCTCCATGGCTAACAGTGATGCAGCCTCACCCGTGAGATGCACGGCTCCAGGAGGCCACCAACATTTTAAGTACCATGTAATCTAAAATTACTAGCTCAGAGCAAATCTACAGAGACTGCCAGCACCTTGTCTACACTAGAGCTGCCACCGCAGCTACTCTGGTGGAGCTAGACAGGAGCAAAGGCTACAAGATCAATAGGCAGTCTAAACTTCAGCTGCTAGATCCCACGAGCTTCTGCCTAGGGAGAGAGCCCTGATTCAGTCTTAGTTCCCCTTTCCCTGCTGCCATCCTCCTTAGAGCCCGTGAACACTGTCCTCTCCCCACATCCTACCACAGGCAAGAAGGCCCAGCCTCTGGGCATTGCTGTCCCCTCCTCTCAAGGGATCCGGTCCTGAGACCCCACAGTACCTTGCTGGCGCCATCCCCTCCTGTGCTTGAAGGGTGAAACGACTGTGAATAAGTGCTTTCCCCTGCCAGGTGTGCCTCCCCAGCGATCCTCTTAGGTCCCGTCTTCACTAGAAACGTTAGCGATGTAGTATCAGTTAGGGATACAGTATTTTGGTGACATTTCTATACCAGCTAAAGTCCTAGTGCAGGCACGGTTATACTGGCATAAAAGTGCTTTGGCTGGCATAGCTTATTTCGCTTGCTGAACTAGTATAAGCTAGACTGGCAAAAGCACTCTGTGTACAAACTGTGTGTACACTAGGCAGGTTTGCCTGTATAGCCAGGTTGGTATAGCTATGCCAGCACATCTTTTCTAATGTAGAAAGGTACTTCATTCACCTCCCTCTCACTGGCAGAGCAAACCTTAGCTCCTCCCCACACTCCCAATCCTCTCCCGCAGCTTTATTTGCATCCCCAATAATAGTTACAGATTTTCCCTAACATTCACCCATTCCCTCCCCTGCTGCTATGCTGGAAGGAGAGGGGTAGCCAGGAATGCCAATCCCACAACCCATCGTGTTGCCTGAAAGGAGACAAAACAGTCCCAGGCTAACCCCCACGTTTTCTACCCCAAGAGTTCCCTGCTGGACTGTGAAGTAATGGTGGTTATTGAAACAATTGGACACTATGGCATGAATGGATCGAGTAAACTGGCTGCTGGCTGGTAGTGGGAGGAGTAAAGGTAGGGGAAATGCAGTGC
The DNA here is from genome assembly GCA_033296515.1 of Macrochelys suwanniensis. Lineage (NCBI taxonomy): Eukaryota > Metazoa > Chordata > Testudines > Chelydridae > Macrochelys > Macrochelys suwanniensis. Next base: position 15,247,128 of record CM065794.1, read on the forward strand.
TGTGAATAAAAAGAAGGCCTTGCGCAGGGTGGCAGACTTGAGAAGGAAAGAGATTGCACAGCTGAGCTGTCCTGCGAGTTGGTTCGGAAAGCAAACCAAATACCTGGTCAGGATGGTGTATTGTGTGTTTCCCTTTTGTATTAATAGCCAGAGTAGTGGCAAATTCTTTTACCACTTCCCTTCCAAGGGGAAAATGAGAGCCCTATGGACCGAGGCATGCAGAGGGGAAATGAGCTGGAAGCCAAGTAAAAATAGCATGCTCTGTAAAGACCCCTTTGATGAATGTGATTTCTCAACAATGGCTGACATGGCATGACGCTATGGATACAAAAGAAACCCTCTGAAGAAGAAAGCTGTCCCCAAACTGAGAATACGAGCAACTGCAGGGCTGGCAGCAGGGCGTAGAAGTCTGAGCTCCAATAGGAAGCATTTTTGTGTGGTAAGGGTGTATGTTCAGTGTGACAAGCCACACGACAAAAATGGTTTAGGAATGATTCCTATTGTAGGCGAGACTCCAATGTAACATTTCCATATTGCACTTCCCAGCCATCCACGAATGCAGAGGTGGATCCAGCGCTTGCTGATGAGAATGCTAGTCCAGGTGTTTCCGAACTTCCCAGGGCACATGTCGGGAATATAAAGAGCACTGCAGTGCGAGGACAAGCAACAGTGAGTACAGCTGAGGAGGTATCTCTTTAAAGGGGATTCTCTCTCACTCAGAGGTTTCCATCGGAGGGAAAATCAAAGTCACTATTTTTGCTATTAAAAACTATAGGGGAAAAAACTGGTTTGATATAAATAAGCAAAACGGAACTGAACCCTCCTCATTAACACTGAGCCTAAGAGACCGAACTCAAGCATGCTTTCCAGATCACTCCAACAGGAGGTCACTAAAGGAAGGTCTTTGCTGAGCAACTTTTCTGTCTAATGTAATTTGTCTAGGCTTGTGTTTCAGGCTCATCATCATCATATCGGAGTGTCTCTGTATTATATAAACTTGTAGGGAAGCAGTTCTCTCAGCCACAGATTTCTCACTAGAACTGAGCGAATAATTGAGTTTTTGGTTTGGTGGCTGAACCAAAAATCTGGAAGAAAAAAAAATGTTTCAACCTGAAATTAAATTTTTGTTTTATTCATTACATTTCAGGGGTTTTTTTTACACTTTGAATGGTTTTTAAAAATATGTAGCTACATTTAGAAAGGAAATACTGTTTCAGACAAAAAGTGAAAACGTTTCCTTGTGAAAATGTCAAAACTATCTATTTAGACTTTTCAAAAAAAAATTAATTTTTTCATTCCACCAAAACTATTCACCAAATTCATTAATAGTTTAATTTGCCCCAAAGCTGCATTTTTCAGTGTATAAACTATTTGACCAAATTTTTTCTCCCAGACCTAGTTCTCATCCCTCGAAAACTGGCCTGGTTCTTTGCTAATACAGCAAAAATGTTTTATTCTATAGGAGACATACAGTTCTGTTAACTCCAAACTCCCATTTTTTTAAATTACAGCTGTTAATATATTGTCCTATTAAGGTCCCAATGTTTCAACACTGAGCTGCCAACATGTGCTAACCATGTTCCTTCCAGGTAATCCCACAAAATAAAGCGAAGATGCTCACATAATCTGCTTCCAAATTTGGTTGAAATATTGTTATTTATTTGTATTGGATCAGGACCATTTAACAATTTTAAATGGTCCAAGTATTTGCAGCTGCAATTCTTTGAATAGAATTGAGTTAAAATAGAGGAAGGAGTGCATAGATAAGAATGTGCAATGCTAAGGGGTTTATTTGGATGATCCACACTCAGCTATTCATGCCTGCGGGTATGTGGAATGATCATGCATTCAATTCATTGAACTGCAGCCTGCACACGATTGGAGTTTCACAATCACTTTTTTTAAAAATGTCAATCATTTAAAGACAAATGCTCTTAAACAGAGGTGTGCCATAGGCTATGGTTTGGGGTTTTTTTTTTTCTGTAAATTAAAACCAATTATAAATCAGTATACAACTGAGCCCTCACATCTGTCTACTTGTCTAATCTACCTGTCTGTCCATGTTTTTTTTTTCTATAGTGTCCATCACCACATACTCTAAGTCCTGAAGTGGAGTGTTTATTTTCACACAGAAAAGTCACAGTTAAGTGAGTTTCGCTATAACAGGAGAGAGCCTACCTGGTTATTGCTCCCACCCATCCCTCCTCAGCCCAGGAACAATGGCAAGGGCTTTCTTCACCCCTTGCATTTTCAGGGGGCATTATCAGTTTTGTGTGTTGTTGCTACCAGTGGGAAGTAGCTGTGGCAAGAGTAATCCAGTTCCTTTTCATTCCACCCTAAAAACAGATGCACCAAGAGTGGGAGTCGATGGATGCCATATTAGCCTTTTGCCATGGGATATTGTCTACTTCTCTTAACTCTCCTCTATCACCTAGGCCTGATCCAAATCCTATTTAAGTCCCACAGGGTATGTCTACATAGCACACTAAATCCAGGCTCTGATTCAGCTTTGAGCCTAAGCCCCCGTTCCAGCCACACACAAAATCAGTCTGACTCGGGTCAGCCAGCACACAGGACCCGGGTTCTAGGATCCTCCTATTGCGGTGGGACAGCGCTTGAATCTCTCTGTGACTCAAGTCCAAGCCCTGTCATTTTGCAGTGTGGATACAGCTCAAGCCACAGACCTGAGTCACAAGGTTTGCCTACTTCAGTATGGATGCGTTACCATGGCTATGAGACTCGTATTCAGCAATTGTAAACCCAGGTTTACAGTGGAGTGTGGATGCTCAGGTTAGTGGTGTTGGAACAATTTTTATAGTGGGGGTGCTGAGAGCCATTGAACCAAACTGTAAACCCTGTATATAATGGAAACCACTTCAAGCCAGCACCCCTAGTTCCAGCACCTGTGGCTCAGGTGTGGGCTTGGAAAGACAGAGTCCACAAGCACAGGTCTCACAGACCTGGGCTTACAATGCAATATAGACATACCCATAGATTCCCAAGTGCTGATCAGGCCCCTAGAGCAGGGGAGTGGGTGGTGGTAGTCTCTTTGGAATGCATCTATCTGGTAGGTGGAAAATGCTGTATTCCAGGGGATTTAGCAGAGTGGCATCTGAGCACACTGGAGTGAAAAATTATTATTAATGGAGTGACGCTTCATTATAAGAAGAGTGAAAGACCACAGAAATGTACTGATGTAATTTAGGACTTTCACTCTACTCCACTGGTAACAATCTTACCTATATGCTGCTGCACACAGTTAACTTAAGATGTGATTTTAAATGGATTTAGTCAAACCAGTGCCAAAGGTTGTGTGGAAACTCTTATTTCAGTTGAAACAAGGCTTATTTCAGTTTATTTTAAATCAATTAAGAACAAGACTAAGTTATATGAATCTAAGTCATTCTTAAACCAAAATAAGAGTGTCCACATGGGGGTTGGCACTGGTTTAATTAACCCAGTGCAAATTTGTGTGCAAGTAAAGATAGAGTTTTACTATAGCTGAGCAGCATGTCCTGCGGTATTTTTGGAAGAATAGAGTTATACACAATCTCATATACCAATTTTAATACAAACTTGGTTAATATTAGGTGCAAGATTAAGCCAAGTTGTGGCAACTTTGCAAATTTGTCCCATCAGTTCGTCTACTCCGTTCCTAACAGGGGCTAATGCAAGACTATACTTTAGAATCTATGCACCAGGGCTCTGGCTGATCTAGTTTTAAATGTCTCAGGTGACATGATTTTCCCCATGTCCAGTGGGAGATTATTCCAAAAAATAATAAACCTCACTATCAGTAACAACGTATCAATACAAGAAAATCCTTTATCAGGCACACTTGTTAACAGCACATTGTCTTGTAACATTCAATTTGAATGACAGGGCTGATTGCTAACAAACAATATTTCTCAGTGTTTTGTATGCATGTTCAGTATCCTGTCAGATCTGGGAACTTATGCTGACATTTCCTCAGGTCCCCAGTTTATTTCTCTGATGAGAAAAACACAAGAAGAAAAATCTTATTGTTCCTGTCGTTGTGCGCTGAACAACTCATAAAAAATGTCACAGTACTCTACAGCATTCTCCCTGACCCGACAGTGCGCAACATTAGTTTTGCGAACACTTGTGATTTCATTGAGAGTCTGGTGATATTTCTTAAAGCCCCAGCTCCTGGAGTCATGTGATTACATAAAAATCTCAGCTTTCATTTGGAGCTCTAGCCCTCGTGATTGTGGAGCAAAGTTTGAAGATGTGATCCTAATGCAACTTACAGGCTCAGAAACCAAAAGTCAAAGAAAAAGAACTTCACATTTTTTTTAATTAATAATTTTTAAGACAACTTCATCATATTTTAGGATTTGACAATATTGTTACTCCATTGTTTTGGGCCACTAATAAATATTTATACTTTGCACTTCCATCCATCCAAGAATCTTAAAAGAACTTTATAAATATTAAGTCTCACAACAAATTTATTGTTTATATTATATAGCACTTTTCATTGTGAAGGATCCCAAAGTACTTTAACATGTAACAAACTGATATATCAACTATTAAATAGTTAATTCACTTAAGGATGAAAAGTAAAGTATTATTAATTATTAATTATTATTAGATACAGGAATTATTTCACCACCACTGGAATGCAGCCACCTCTAGAGAGAGACTTCGCAGCATTTTAATAATGAATCACAACAAGACACAACAGTTTAGGGTAGGAAGTGAAGGATACAATTTATGCAGGGATCATTTCAACCACCACTGAAATACAGCTATCTATGGCAAAGAATGTGGCTATTGTTTAACAGCTGTTCAACAACAGTGTACATCAGATTAGGATAGGAAATGAAGAATACTCTATTTAGTAAAAAAATTGATTAACAATTAGATTATTTAACTAGTAAACAACTGGGATTATGTTCATATTTATTATCCTTGGGTGCTGACAATGTGTTTGACACTATACTAGGTAAAAACTGATGACAGTTTTCAGTCTTCATGTTTTTTAGAAAGGCATATGTCCCGTTACTAGTGGGAGGTATCAAGGTGATGAACACCATTACCAAGCTTTAAAGATTTAAACCCTGATCCTGCAAAGATTTACACACATGCTTAAGTTTAACTTAAAATCAGTGGGACTATTCATGTACTTAAAAATGAGACCACTTATGTGCTTAAAGTTAAATGTGTGCAAATCTTTGCAGGATTGGGGGATTAGTTTCTGTAGAAACAGTTCTTTGCTGAACCTATGACCAATAGAAATCTTTCTGCAAAATTAGGAAAACTCCAATGAAAACAAATAAATTATCCTCCACATATTTGCAATCCAGGTATTGCACTGACAAAAAGTGAAATTAACTAGAAACTGACCATGATATTATTATTAGTGACTGACATAGCCTGGGCACTATAAACAAAAGCAAAACTGACTAATCTAGTTTCACTGGCCAGTCCAAGAGAGGTGCAAACAATAAATAGCTCATCAGGGTAGAGATTGTGTCTATTTTTGACTGTAAAACAATGGGGTGCTAATCCCAGGATGGGAGGGATGCACCTCGGGGCTCTGTCGTAATATAAATATTAATAATAAAAATAGATTGCCTCAGAGATGAAAGATAAACAACATCCTTTCAGTGCTAATGAACTCAGATGTCATGATCAACATAGGGGAGGAAATTTGCTTGTAAGATTTTTAACCTGCCAGCTTCCTTTAAATAAACAAATACATACTGCCTCCAAGAGTAATGTCATGACACCATGAGGTCACTTCAAGCATGACTTTGACGGGGGCTTGTGACCAGCTTGGTCACTGGGACAAAGTTCCCTTACCGCATCAGGCAATCCCACAGAGAGTGGCGACCTGCAGCCAGTCTTCATTGAGGCCAATTGGTCCCAGGTAGTAGAGAGGAGGGCACCAATGCATGAGGTGGGGATGTTGTGGTGTGTGATGGGGGCACTGTATCAGGAGAAGCAGGGGCGCTGGTATCATGGCCTGGATGCCGCGATGTGAGGCCTAAGGTGAGGGTGCCCGAGTGTGAAGTATGAGCGTCATGGTGCAAGGGAGCGCTGTGGCAACGTGGCCGGGGTGCTGTGGTGTGAGGTGGGGAGTGCTAGGGTGCAAAATGGGAGGCGGGAGTGCCGGAGGGTGAAGGGGGTACTGGGGCACCCTGCTGTGAGGCATGAGGTTGGGGTACTGGAGCATGGGGGAGGCCACTGGGGCACTGTGCTGAGGCTCCAGGGGACGCCTTGGCATGAGGTGCCATGGTCCCCCTGCAGACAGGCCATGGCGGATAGTGCTGCCTGGTGTGGTGCAACCCCATATACTATACCCAGCCCACCCCCTCCCTTTAAAGCACAGAGACCCAGGGGTCTCCACTGAGGCTGCAGGCTGCGTTCCCCCCCCTTCCCAGCTCAGCCTAGGCATGGATGCGGTGCCCTTTAAGAGGGAGCCAACCTGGACCTGAAGCAGCAAGCGGGGGGGGGGGAAGCGCGCATGCGCGGGGAGGGGGCGGAGGAAGCTGCGCCTCGGCGCATGCGCTGGGCGCATGCGCACTCGGACCCCCCGCGCTGGGGCTTGTCGTTGCAGCTTTAAGAGGTTGGCGGCCTGGAGGGTCCGACCAGCCCCCCCCCCCCTTCCTGCCCCCGAGGGAGCAACCTAGACACCCCCCCTTCCCGGGGAGCCCGGTCGGAGCCCCCTCCCCCGCCGCAGGGCTCGGGGCCGACCCCCACCGCTCCGTGTCGCCTCTTCCCGCAGGGGGCGAGCGGCAGAGACCCCCCCCCCCGGGGTGTGAGGGCTGCGGGGGCCCAACATGGCGGAGCCAAAGGAGGAGGGACCCGGAGCTCGTGCCAGGGTGAGCGGAGGGGGGGGGCCCTGGGGGGTCAAAGGGGAAGGGTCAGGTAGGGGTCAGGGGGAGGGGGCGTGTGGGAGGCGCCGGCCCGCAGAGGAGGGGGCCGCGCTCGCGGGGAGCGGGGCAGCCCGGGTGGGTGTCTGGAGTGGGCTGAGCCGGCGGGAGGGACCCAAGCGCCCGTTCCTCTTTGTCCCTGTGGAAGGGATGGTGCAGCCCGTCTCTGCCGTTGAGGAGCGTGCGGGGCCCGGGCCCGGTGCTCGGGACCTGGCGTGTGGAGGATGGGGGAGCCGAAGGCACCTTTTAATAGTGGTCTTAAAAAGATGGCTGTCTGGAAACGATCCTCCTTTCTCCTCTCCTTCCCCCGGCTAAAGCCTAGGTAGTGTAGGGCAGGAGGTCCTTACCGGGCTGGGAGTGAGGGGCCATCATAAAGCGGGCTGGGGATGCATGTGGGATGCAGTGACCCAACAAGCAAAGCCCCCACTAATTAAGGGCATGGAATCCCGTAGCTAAGGTGCATGTCAAGGGTTTAAAATTTTCTAGTTTTCCCTAAAATTGTCCGGTGCAAATCAGCTGAGCGATATTATTACCTCTTTAAAATTCTGTACGGGAGTGTGAGTTGGTCCTCCGGGTGTCGTCATTTGAACAACACAATTCAAGTTTATTAGGTTTTATCATCGGGGTTTAATTGTCTGGCTTTCCCTTGTTTAAGCACACCCTACTTGTTTTTAAAAAGTTATGTTAATTGTCCATGTCACACGAAAGTGAGTTCTCAGCATGGCAGGCTCATCCAGTTCTTAGCCACTCAGACTGCAGCCACTGTATGAGTACTATTAGCCCAGCTAATACTGAGACATGGTCCTTCAGTTTCACAGTTAAGTGTCCATGAATATCAGGCATGTTATTTTACCACAGTGATAAGGGATCTTAATAATAGATTTCTTATTCCCTATGTTGAGTTGCCTGAAGAATAGCTGATCAAAATAAGTTTTAAAGCATTTTTCTAAATAAATGTGCAGCAAGTCAGTGGCTCTTTTCTGCACTTGTATAACTCCAGTTGAAACCTATCAGTAATAAGTCAATCAATACTAACCTGGATTTGCGCTTCTGATTTAGAAATGAAAATTCATATTCCATTACCATTTTTCTGAGCTGTCCCATTTCCATTATCTGAGAGATGCTGTCTATGATGAAGTCCTTTCAAGTTCTGGACTTAAGAGTCAATGAGTATTCTCTACAAAACTTTTTGTTCCTACGTATACAAGAATATTAACTTAATTAATTTGCTTCAAATAACATTAACCTTGTGATTGGTTAGTTGTTAGGTAGCATATGTGAATCTTCTGGATGTAATTGACGACACTAAGTAGTTTTATATTGCTCAACTACCACAGGGTCATGGAACATCATAATAATGTTATCTTAGACCCCGATCCGTCAAACACTTATACATTTGTGTAGCTTTATACTTAGGAGCAGTCCCACTCAACTTGGTGCAACTGCCCACAAGTATAAAGTTTTATATATATATATAATATATGTGTGAGTGACCAGGCTCTCAGATATTAGCAAGGGAGGGGAGGGACTTGATGAGAGAAATACAAAGCAAAACTTCATTTCCACTCAATTCAGATGTTAGTAATATAGCTCTTCTGTGAACCTTATCTTTCTCTTAGGTACATTATGCAGTGTTTATTGCCAAATGTATTCCATCTTTGAGAGGAGATATTTGGGATACACAATGGTAATGTATTGTGAAAAGAGGAAAATCATGAATCCCTTTCCTTTCTGGATATCCTAATTACCCTTAAACTTTCTGGTAGCCTGATAAGTTATAATGCTTGCATATTCAGAAATTGCCCTGATCTGTGTAAAGAACCTTCTCCATGCCCCCCACCCATACCTTTTGCAAGGACTGTCACTCCAGAGTGATCGTTCTGTACATGTTGAAACTGTCATCTTGCTAAATCCATTGGATGCAATCTTGCAACTTGATCTAGGAGCATCTGCAAAGAATGAAGGAAAGATGAACTCTGCCATTGCAAAAAACAAAAAGCTGGCCATCTATTTGCTTTTTAATAATATTCTGCAACTTTTAATATTAAAAAATCACAATCCAAGGAGATTAGTGTTCTCCCCAGAACAACACTGATACATTTTATAAGGAATATAAATAAACCTACTTAAATTATTAAGTATTTATAAATGCTAAAGGTTTAAGTTGAAGGTTGTCCACTGATATATCTTCTACTAAGGAGTGAAATTCCTTTTTTTTTTTTTTCCAGTGCCTCAAATGCGCATGGCACTTTCCTCTTAGTTAACTATAATGTCCCTCTCTTGAATAGATTACAATTTAAACAGGGCATGTATTTATTTAGGTTCTTATGCTGTCACCCTTACTGAAATCAGTGGGACTCTTTGTGGAGTAAAGTACTAAGTGTGAGTAAAGTTAGGCAGGCTTGGGGCCTTGGAAATTTAAATTGGCGCTGATAGACAAGCAGGCATCTTACATCAATAAGGCGGATATCTTCAAACATTTGTTAACTTCAGTATGATTCTTGTGCCATTGACAATGGAAGGAAATGGTCTCTCATTTGAGAATTGCTATTGCTGAACCTCCTTCTGTGGTGCAAAGACATTATAAACAGCCTTTCATCTTGGCAGGGGGTTAGACTCGTGGTCCTTTCTAACCCTATAATTCTATGATTCTCAAAGGCATTTACTGTCACAATTCATCTCTCAAAGAACATGTTGCTACCATTATCCTTCCATTCTTGGCTGCTATATGTGAACATAATGGGCCTGATTCTCTTATACATTAAGGCCACTTTACATTGCCAGAGCAGTGTAAAGGGGTCTTTAAGTGGAAGTAAAATATACTTAAGCACACTTTCAGGCCCTTCACACAACTAGATCTGTGCAAAGTGTCCTTGCAGTGAAAATCATGCCCAGTGTTCTTGAAATGAATCTGTTTCCATCTTCACCTTCTAATAATGTCTAATGTAGCTGATTCTATTTACTGCATTTTCTTGAAGGACTCCTGTCAATAGCCCCCTCTATCCACATGGCTCCCATCTGTCCATTTTATAACAAGTTCCTAGCTGCATAGAAACAGAGCTATCATAGCCCAGTCCTGTTCTTGCTGATAACATCTGTGCTTTGTAATCATCTATACCTGTTAAAGTAAGACTTGTCCAGTAGAAGACTTTTCATCAAGCACTTGTCAATAGGGTGGCAACTGCTCCTGCTTTCCAGTGTCTTAGCCTATTTTTTGCCTTCCGTTCTATAGTGAAAGCAACATCATCTCTCTACTGGTGAAAAAGGGAGACAGGCAGAGAACAGCAACAGAAGTGCATTTTTTAATGTCAGATGTCTAAAGGGAACAGAAAAAGGATGTGCAAGGATCCATATGGGGAATTACCTGGAGAAGAAATTGAGCTGTGCCACAGGGAAGATTAAATGGATTATATCAGGAATGCAGTAGGAAGTCTGGCGAGTTGGCCTCTTGTGTGGAACTGGTTCCACCAGCAGGTAGTGTCTGCACTGCTAGCAGCATAGTTCACACTGAAACAAAGACCACATGACAGGTGAGTTTATGAGAGATAGGAAGTCTGCTACCGTGATTTTCCCTTTAGCCTTCTCAGGGAAAAGGACATCCATGTAAGCCATAAGAAAGGTGCTCACCTCATAATTTAAATGTCATCTCATTCTCTATTTACCGATTCCTTGTTCTTAGTGCTCTTTCTGCAAATGCTACTTTCCAGAAACTGCAAGGGAAACAAAAATAAAAGTAACTAGTTTTTTAATGACTTCTTCTCTGTAGCTCTAGGTTAGAAAAATGTTGTTTGTTCAACAAATGCATGCTACTTGCTGCCTTTTTTTAGACCAGCTGAGAACTGGTAATGTTGTGTAAACCATAGCTGCTTTGTATTTTCCATACATTTTTGCTACATATTATAAAGCAATCTCAAATGTAATATTTGATTTATCAGTGCAAAATTATTGCTTTTTTTTGTTTGGCTTTTGGCAAAAAATAAATTAGAAAGGTAAAATCACGGTCACGTGTCAAAAATGTTTTTGGTTTTTCTTTTAATTCATCCAGAGAGAACTAGCAGTCAGATTCTAGGGACACTCTGACAATAATATTGTCTCTAACTCAATAATACTGCAATTAAATTGCACATTTAGAAATTTTTAAGTGGTCTTTCAGAAGCATATGCAAATTGGAACACATTTTGAAGTTTCAAAGTGTCTATGTGTAACTCTTAATTTTCATTGAAAAATATATAATGATATTCAAATATCATTGTAATTAAAACTTCCTTAACCGTGGTTTCAATTTTATGGAAATCATAGAATTCACCACTTGCTTCGAAAACATAAAATTCTAGCTGTCCAGCAGTTCCCCTCCCCAACCCCCCACGTCCTGTGAAAATCTCTTATTTAGGCCATTATTCACCAGGCTGAGATTGGCAAAATATAAGAACTTCAATAATTTTCCTGATTTGACAAATGTTGCAGTTGTCTTTGTGTGCCAGTCCACAATGCAAGTGCTGAAATAACCTTTTCACACTATGTTGCACTGCAGGATTTTAAACACAGGAGCATAAGACCAGAGAATTTGGGCTGGATTCTTATTTATAATAGAGCCACTTTACTCTGGCAAAGGGACTGAAAATGAGAGTAAATAATATCTATCCCAACTTTGTCTCGTATTGCATGTGGTACACAGAATACTGTGGCAGGATGAACTCATCTGAACAAAAATTTTCCTAGAGCAGATGTTCCTGTATCTTTTGTTTACATTTTTTATTGAAATTTATTCTTATTTTTTCAATAAGTTATAGAAGTTCTCCCTTTGATTCTTGAATTTTTTCAAAGTTCCAACAAGTTAAAAAGTAAGTGGAAATTCTTTGCTTTTTCATTCTGGTACGTACTGAAATATTTCAGCTCATGATGAAGTATAGTTTAATTGATACTGGCTGTTAACATGAATGTTTATGAAATTTGATGTTGCCCTGTAAAAGTTGCCATGGTTCTTTATGAAAAATGACACTTTTTCCATGACAAAAAATTTATCATTAGCTAGAAAATTGCTTAGGGAAATCAATAGGGTTTTAGTAAAAAAACAAACAAATAAATCTGTCTTTGGGAAGATTATATAATCCACTTTTACTTCAGTCTTTAATATGTTAATGTTCAAAAGACTCCCATCTAAAGCTAAGTTAATAGCAAGTATACAGTGAAATATAAGTGGGAGAAATAATGTAGAAATATTCACTGTGTAAATAAAAATAAAGAAAGAGATGTTTAGGTACAAACGGTAACAAAAAGTAATTCCTGAAATTAGCATTTGAGACTGATTAAACATATATAGCATTCATAAAATTTCCCCCTTAGAGCTGTATCCATAATTATTCATAAATCACCAAGGGTGAAATCTCCAATCATGCTCCAGAGACAGCGGAGGCTGGTCCAACTGAACACTGATAATATAGCACAATGAAGTCTGGGATATGAACCACGAACAGCCTAATTATTCCTCAGGCCAAAGTACAATGCCTCTGTACTAAACACACAGTAATAATAGAAAAATTAAACCCCAGTCTCTCTCAGTTCAGAATCAAACAATTCTTTTTAGAGCACCATTCAGAAAAAAGTCCCAATCAAACACTATGGCAAACATCAAACCTATGCTTTTTCAGTTTAGATGGAAAAGCCAAAACAGAATTCTACATATAAATTTAATTCTGTAACTAGAAAGCATAAAGTTCATCTACCTGTTTGAATTAAAAATATCTGAAATCATATATACAAATACTCAGGCTATTCCTTAAAATTCAACACCAATGTTTATTAGGGCTGTCAAGGCATTAAAAAAAATCGTGATTAATCGTGCGATTAAAAAAGTTAATTGCGCAATTAATCACCCTGTTAAACAACAATAGAAAATACCATTTTTTTTTTAAATTTGGATTTTACTACATTTCAAAATATATTAATTTCAATTACAACACAGAATACAAATTGTACAGTGCTCACTTTATATTTATTTTTGATTACAAATATTCACACTGTAGAAAACAAACATTTTATTTTTCAGTTCACCTCATACAAGTACTGTAATGCAATCTCTTTATCATGAAGTTGAACTTACAAATGTTGAATTGTGTACAAAAAAACCTGCATTCAAAAATAAAACAATGTAAAATATTTGAGCCTACAAGTCCACTCAGTCCTACTTCTCACTCAGACAAACAAGGTTGGTTACAATTTGCAGGAGATAATGCTGCCTGCTTCTTGTTCACAATGTCATCTGAAAGTGAAAACAAGCGTTTGCATGGCACTGTTGTAGCTGACATTGCAAGATATTTACGTGCCAGATGCGCTAAAGATACATATGTCCATTCATGCTTCAACCACCATTCCAGAGGACATGCTTCCATGCTGATGATGGGTTCTGCTTAATAACGATCCAAAGTAGTGTGGACTGATGCATGTTCATTTTCATCATCTGAGTCAGATGCCACCAGCAGAAGGTTCATTTTCCTTTTTGGTGGTTTGGGTTTTGTAGTTTCAGCATCAGTGTTGCTCTTTTAAGACTTCTAAAAGCGTGCTCCACACCTCATACCTCTCAGATTTTGGACAGCGCTTCAGATTCTTAAACCTTGGGTTGAGTGCTGTAGCTATTTTTAGAAATCTCACATCAGTACCTTCTTTGCATTTTGTCAAATCTGCTATGAAAGTGTTCTTAAAATGACCGTGTGCTGGGTCATCATCCGAGACTGCTATAACATGAAATATATGCAGAATGCGGGTAAAACAGCGCAGGAGACATACAGTTCTCCCCCCCAAGGAGTACAGTCACAAATTTAATTGGCACATTATTTTTTTAATGAGCATCATCAGCACTGAAGCATGTCCTCTGGAATGGTGGCCAAAGCATGGAAGGGCATACGAATGTTTAGCATATCTGGCATGTAAATACCTTGCAATGCCGGCTATAAAAGTGCCATGCGAACGCCTGTTCTCACTTTCAGGTGACATTGTAAATAAGAAGCAGTCAGTAGTATCTCCCATCAATGTAAACAAACTTGTTTGTTTTAGGGATTGGCAGAATAAGACGTAGGACTGAGTGGACTTGTAGGCTCTAAAGTTTGACGATGTTTTGTTTTTGAGTGAGACTGAGTTTAGTTTTAGCTTGTTTTCCAAAATATCTGTTCTGTAGACCAACACCTTCTTATTTTTCTGTAAGGGCACTGGAGCATCATGTGCTTGCATTGTGGTATGAATTTCTATATCTTTTATGTCTCCTAAAATTGCTTCACTCCTTCTGTCGACCATGGAGTGAGTTTTCTGGAAAGTATCACAATGGATGAAGAAGTTCTAGACTGCTGGTAACAGCCATTTTGAATGCTGTCATAGGAGCCAGATGCTACAGGAGAAACAGTCTAATCTTTACCACTAGGGTCCTCATCTTGGATAGTTGTTTCCAGCATGTTTAATTTATGTTGGCTATTTTTACTGGGGCGCCTTGTGCAGACTGTCTTGTTTTTGTGCTCCCATTTATTTATGTGGTGCAACAATTCAGAACTGTCTTGTGAAGCGTTTGCTGGTGGGTTGCTGAGAGTTTTTGGGTCACATAATATTGGTGTTCTGGTTTCCACCTGTTTTTGGAGATATCCAAACTATGTATAACAGACATTGGAAACGAGGAGCATCCAGTCTAGCTGCCTCTACTAAGAGCCACACCTAGGTAGGAGAAGAGGAAATAGGAGCCAACCATGGGAACTAGAACCACAAGCTGAACTGCAATTTTAGCCAACAGCTGAAGGGGAATGTCCATATGAAAGTAGGGGAAGGAGAGGATCAGGTGGCAGGGCACCATGTAAAAGGGAGAGGAGGAATAGGCAAAAGAAAGCATCAGCAGGGAAGATGAATTAAAGAGCTAAAGTCAGTGTCCTGATTACATTGTTTCAGTAAGGACAAAATACATTGTAGTAGAGATATTTAAAAACAAATAAAGGCTTTCCTAGCTTCCATGTAAGCAACTATTGTAGTTGCCACAGGACAGTTATGGGAAGGGAGGCAACTGTAGGTAAAGACCACAGGACTGTTATCTGATCCACCAACCAATCTATTAATATAATGTTGACCACATGGTGAAACAATCGGAGAACCCCTGAAATAATATTTCATCAACCAGAGCCTCACTCCTGTATTGTCTTAATTTATATGCAAAGCCCTCTTGTAGGTCTCTTATTTGAGGGTGGACTAGAGCCAAAACCAGAAAAATCTAGACAGAGTCTGTTTCCATCAGTGTCTTCAAAGACTTATTGTCGTAATCTAATAAAACCTATGTTCTGTTAGTAATATAATTGCTGACAGAACAATTGTTAGTGTGGTTAACTAGTTAACCTCTTGGGAGATACACTGAGCAAAGGAAAGTGTGACTCTTAGATTCTGGTATGCTGGTCCTCTGGCCCCAAACAGTATATTTGTAGTCATCATTGTCAGTTGGCTGTATTATTTGGACCCAAATAGTCTGTTTTTAAATGCATGCGGTTTTTTTTTATAACATGATCAAAATCTCAATCCTGTGAGATACTGAGTGACCTCCTCAACTCACATTGAGTTAAATGGGAGCAGCGAGCTCTCAGCACCTTCCAGGATAGAATCTCCTAACAGAAAAAATGTTAATTTTTTGGAAGCTGCAGACAAATCCTTCTAAGCTTACACTTTCAATCTGGAAAATACAAGCACTCTAATGGGATAATAAAATATTTAAAGTGAAACTTGGTTTGGAATAATTCAACTAATGAATATCACATCAGTAACATTTGCTGCTAAAATGTATAGGGCCTGATTTTGATTTCATCCTGGTTTTTATACCATTATAACTGACTTCAGTGAAGTTCCTCCTGATTGACACTGGTGTAAGTGAGAGTTTTTCTAAAATTCTAAGAGTTGCAAATGTGTTTCACCACAATCCAGGGATTTGGGGGATGTGTGTGGAATGACTTAAATGGCAGGAGTAGGAAGGATGTTCAGCATGTAACTGATGTAACCCCCCAATTCCCCTCACTCCCCCTCCCCCCCTTTTTTGTTTGAAATGGTTGTAGATTCCAGGCATCTAGACTGGCAGGCTTCCGCTCCATGTGCACTAGGCTGGTGGTTTTGCAACCAGCACAAAACTGCTGCAAACCACAGCCTTTTTATGGGGGTTGGGCCAGGTAGGAAGGTTTCCCCCCACTATTACATTTTTTTGGTGAGGATTTTTTTATGGGGGTAGGAGCCCCTTCTGCTTTTATTGGGTACAAACTAAGAGTACCAAATAATTTGCAAAAATATGCAATAAAGTGTGTGTATGCATCTGAGGAAACCAATTGCCTGACCTCCTATAGCTTTGTTGCAATCTGCAACTGAGATTTGTGGGTGGGGGTGATGCCATCAGCATAATGCAGAGTTAGGCTTCATGTATAGTAGGAGCCTAGATGCTTGGGTAAAGATGCTAGCAACTCACTGTTAATCTATTAAGGAAATTTTGAGAATTTTTATTTTGGTGCTTAGATGGCCTAATTGATCCTTGGATTTTATCCTTACATTTTATCGTGAACAACAAGGTCAAAAGCAGTATAAAACAGAAAAATGTCTTCCTTGGTATTTTTTAACATGTATGTAGAATTGTTAGGAATTGCCTATGCTTTAAAAAAAAAAACACCTGTAATTAAAGGGATATTATCAAGGTTAGGCTAAGATTTTGATTTAAAAAAAATCTGGGCTTAATCCTGTGAGGTGTTGAGTATTTACAGTCCCATTGATTGTAAAGGATACATCTCACAGTATTCGCATGTTTATGTACTTTGCAATTATTTTCTAAAATGCATGCTGTAATGTCATTTCTTTGACTTAAAAAGAAAATCAGCATGTTCACTGACAACCCATATATATTTCCCCCCCCACTCCTCCCCAATACATGTGGAGAAATGGTAGGATCTTGTTGCAGCAACTTGTTGATACTTCCCCATTGTTAAATTTAAATTTAGTTGTGTTTTTTTTCTGTTTCAGAATAGATTTGTATCTAAAAATGTTTACAATGTAGTAGAAATTAAAATCCCAGAGACATGTTATAGCAAAACTTTATTTAAACTGTCTCCAGAAATAACACAGAAGTACATTGCACACCCACTGCAACTGAATGGCAGAAATAAGACGCTAGCTACAGGCAGCTGAAACTGCTAGGGGGCTCTGTAGAATTAAATAGCAGTCTTTAATGCACAACTCTGTGGCTCTCTTATTCACAGATCTCTATGGCTCTTCTGACCTCTAGGGGTTCTCTTCCTGTTGAAGTGCTTCTTTTCCTGTAGCAGGTATTTGCAGCAGGCTGGCTCTTTGTTACCCTCTGCTCTCCTCACTCTCTAGGTGTTTTGAAGGTATGAATCAATTGGTCTCTCTGTTATTCTGCAAAAGGAGCCCTAAGAATGGCCCTCTGATTAATTTTAACTATTTGTGTTGTACAGGTTTCAAATCTAAGAGGGGCAGTGTGATTGGCTGAGTGCCTAACAACCCTCCAGTGATGTCATGCACCAAGGGTCAGGGAGCACTTCCTGACCTCATTACACCTGGGTTCAGGAATATTAATTAAATTTTGAATGACCGTTTAAAAAAAAAAATCTGTCTTCTGTAAAAGTTTTCTGTTTTCCAAAGCGATGGCATAGGCTGTGGTGTGTGTACACAAGGGAAATTGCATAGGAGTTAGGAAACTGGAATCTGTGATTTAAAAAATATATATTACAGTTAACCTAGCATCCCTGCTCATAATCAGCCCTAAAACCTGTGGTGAAAAACTGTGAAGGGAAAAAATATTTCAAGCTTCCAAGGGGTTGTTACAAAAGAACAAGGGAGGGAACTTAATGGTTTCTTTTTAAAAAATGTTATACTTACCTGTTTTGCATAAAAAAATGAAATTACCAGCCTCAAGGCAGCCTTACTCTTTGTATTACACAAAAATAATTATTAATTAAATGTTTGTTTTATAGATATTGTTACAGTGTTGCAGTTTTGAATGCCATTGTAATGATGAGCAAGTTTTTAGTTATTACAAATTAAAGTGTATAGTACTAAACTACAGTTAATGCCCTTCTTTCACCCATGCCAGGCAAAAAAAGGGGCTAGTGGTAAGCATTCTAGTGTCTAATAATTCTGACGTGCCTTGCAGCGTGAGTAAAATACATTTTACACAGCAATGTGGTTGTTTAAATGCTTAGGCTTAAAAGGAAGAATTAAACTAAAGCACAACATACCGGATTTACTTAAATTAATCTGACAATTCTGCTAAATATTTTGGTGCCCAGCTTATCAAAGGCCTTATTTTCTTTATACAAGATAACATCTAACCAGGCTTCTTGTGTGCACAACTAAAGAGCATTTTTCTCTTTGCACTTTTGGTATGCAGAATACAAGCTAATGTAATCTTCAAACTAGAGAAAATACCTAAAACCCATATTCTTCTAAAATATCTCCATTATGAAAAATAGCAACACGTAACTTTTGCTAGTTTCAGAATTTAGCTGTCATAAGCATACCTTAAGTAATACCTATCACACTAAGTGCACTTTATAGAAATGATGTGACATGAATACATAGCAAAATAAAACATCCTCGCTTAGAAAAAAGCTCTTTGGCTAGCAAAGTGGTGCAGTAATCCTACATCTTGTCTTAATTTATTAAGATCACTTTTGGGAATACACTTGGAACTTCAGGCACAGACTATGGTCTGCTCCATCTTCTTACAGTTCCTCATCATTGGCCCAGAACATGGTCTGTAATCTGGAGGCAGCTCCTCTCAGGTCCTTCTAGCTATAATAAATGTGCATCATAAAGAAGTGTGGGTGATAGATACAGTACGTGGAGCTTTGCCCTGCAATGTGTGGGATACTTCATTTGATATGCAGAGTGACCCCAATTCCCACCGACTTGACTAGGGGGTTGAAGATGTTCAGCAAGATCAGACCTATAAGCAGTAGGATCTGGTTTCCAAAATAAAACTTGCTACTTATATAGCAACTTGCATGCTTAAATAGCTTTACAGATATTAGGTGATCCTCACTACATCTTTGTGAAGTACTGGCATCCTCATGCTAGTTTGGGAAACTGAGGTTCAACGTTCAAATTAATTTTCTCAGGGTAATGCAGTGGGTCAGCAGTTGAGCCATAATGAGAATTCCTGGACTCCATACTTTGACCACTAAAACACATTGCCAGCGATGTCAGAAGACCAAACTTAGGGCAAAGTGAAGGCAGTGTTCAGAAGAATTTAAAGTGGTATGGACTAACAGTTTTCTCATGTTGACTGAAGCTGTAGATCTTACAGTAGAGCTACCATGAAGTATTGTAGTAGGAAGGAGGATTAGAACATTGCTTTAAATGCAACACAGTATTTTCCCCAGTATTTATACCATTTAAAGGAAAAAGACTACATGCAGAAGCACCCAAATAGGCCTGTGGTAACTAGTGTGAGAGTATTATGATCCACTGGTAAGGAGTGTGTCAATTGTGCTGTCATCTATTAAAACCTATGTGCAGTCAAGTCAGGACTACAAAGTGATGTAGTAATGTGAGTAGCAAGAACACTCATTTATCTTATTTTATTGCTAATTTTTGCAGCCAGCTTCCTTAAAACTCTGCTTTGGGACAGTGCAGGTCAGGCAGCTTTTTATGGGAAAAAACGTTCCTCCCTCCTCCTCCTGTTTGTTAATTACAGTTGTTGTGAGTCTACTTACAGTATCACACCAGAACATCTGTATTTGCATAATATGGTAATTTATAAAAACCCTACTATTTTAATTTCACTGTATTACTCAGTGTAACAACACTTTGGTTTTGGATATTGACTTTTTCTGTTTACTATAAGATGGTCATGTTCTCATTGTCCCAGTTCGTAGTCGTTGTGTACTGCTTCTTGTAATCAGTGGGATACTGTGCTGTGAGCAAATTGCTCTGTACAGTTATGTAATATTTTGTATATGAAAATTACCTCAAACTCTGAAGCCAGCTCTTTGTCCCAGTTATGTAACTATAGGAATATATTATTTTTCTCCTAAAATTTTCTAGAAATGTTTTTCTAAAGGATTGTGCACCACTCATCAGAGCTATACTGGGGGTAGAGTAGACACTTGAGGGGTGAGCCTCCTAAGATTCCACTATGACAAGCAAAACATCTGCCTTTTTTGAAAAAGCAATAGCCAATCTGCAGACTTATGTTTTTAGGACTCGATGATGTGTGGTGCTCAGAACCCTCAACCATCAAGACTTCTGTGGGAGTTGCAGGTCCTTCTCATGTCACAGGGTTCTGCCCTTAGAAAATTAGGTAGTCTAGCCTCAACTTTGGAAGGTCAGATCTAAGCATTGATCTAAGCAGTTACACTCCAGTATGTCTTTCCCAGGTCAATTACTCATTGTTCCTGCGGTGATTGAAGGCTCCTCCAAGTCTGCTAAGGGTCCCAAGAAGGGAACCTATCAAGAAGGATATTTAATTCTAAGGTGGATTGTGTGATATACTGTATATAAAACTAGGGCCTTCAATGGTTGCCATCAGAAGTAAAGCAAAGTAGAAATAAAAACACACTCGTGATCTATTCATGTTTTCATGTGTGCCTTGAATCTGTAAAAAGAATAAATCCAAAAGGATCTAATATTGCCCAAGGCAAACGTACACATCACCTCTCATTCTGACAGCTCCACAGAGGAAAGAGACAAGAAATCCAAAACAGGTTTTTCCTTCAAGAATAATCTGATGGTTGAAAATGTGGTAAACAAGTTAAATATTTTTCAACCTGTTCAGAAAAAGAACTTGGTATAGTATGTTAGTGCCTAAGGTCCCATAGTGCTAGGTGCTGTACAAACACTTATTGCTTACAATCTAAGTTGAAAACCTACAGGTGACAATTCACAGGATCTCTCAGCTTCTATAAAGTGACAAAGGATTGTACAGTACTGTGTCAAAGTGCCCAAGTTAGAGAGGTCCTCTACAGGATAAATGTCTCTTTAACAGAGATTTCTTTCCAAAAGACTTCAGGGATGGAAAAATTGATGTGTTCTTGAGGTGCAACTTTCCAGCTTCAACATCCTCCATGTAGACTCCATTATCATCTGTGCCATGGTCAATCTGACAAGGAATACGTTTTGACTTCCATAAAGGACACATCTTGCAAATCTGCCATAAAGTAAATATCTCTCTGGCCCCTTCTTCATCTCTAACACTTTATGGTTCTGAATCCCCTCCATGGAGCAGAAGTAATTAGGGTTCTAACACTCCAGCCTACAGTAACTACAGGACTTCGGCACTTCGCCAGCACGTATGGGACCTGGAGAGGAGGAAGAATAGCTAGATTCTGAACACGTGTAAGATGACTACCAAAGGCTATGGTGAATCCTAAAAATTAGTTCTCAGAGATGCTCAAGAGCTCTCAAACGAGCCCAAGAATCACTTAAGATCTTAATGCAACTCAAGGAGAACGAGTTTGGTCTAATGCCTCACCTCCATTGGAAACTTAAAATGCCCCACTAGCAAGTTCTCTCTGGTATGTTCTTTATCCTCATGAAGAAGAGTGAAAACATTGCTACTGAACCTTGGTCCTTTTTTGTATATCCAGGAGACTTCCAGTATGGATACATACTTGCACACCCTGGGGAAATGGCAGCAAATGCCTACTGAGATTCTGCTACCAGGGACACTTCCAGTACTGCATACTTCTCTCTTGAGTTCTCAACATCTAGGTACCAGCATTAGGAAGACTTCTGGATTTATAGATCCTGATTTTATTCTCACATTGATTTTACATTAATGTAACTCCTTTCACTTCAGTGGAAATACTCCTGATTTACACTAGTGTAATTGAGAAGAGTATTGGGCCCATAGACCAGCCTGAGATTTGCACCTCATGAGACATTGCCAAATTCATTGCAGCAGTAAGAAAGCTCAAACCTTCCAGGAGCTACACATTACATAAGGGGATGTCTGTCTGTCTAATCTTACCTTGTGCTCCAGATGAGGAAGGCAAAGATTATTCTAGCTCGATGGAAAGTTTAACTTCTTTATCTCTTTCAGTTGCCTTAAGAAAGCAGCTATGACTTAAAAAGGAAGCTTTACCATTTACACTGAAAGGAAAGATCTGTCACCAGAAGAAATAATAATAATTATGTTGGACATTCTGGTTCTTCTTGGCGCACATTCTTGCTTTGAAAAGCCTCAAACGAATCTATCAATGTTAACATCGATCAGGGAATGTGTAATGAAAACACATGTTCCGTACAACACAAAAAAACAAGCACTTTTCAGTTCTGTGCCTGAGGGCTGGTCCACACGGGGGGCGGAGAGGGGGTGTCGATCTAAGATACGCAACTTCAGCTACGTGAATAACGTAGCTGAAGTCGAATATCTTAGATCGATTTTAAAAGGTACTTACCGCTGGTCCACATGGCAGCAGGCAGGCTCCCCCATCGACTCCGCTTACTCCTCGCACGGAGCTGGAGTTCCGGAGTCGACGGGGAGCGGCTCTGGGATCGATTTATCACGTCTAGACGAGACGCGATAAATCGATCCCAGAACATCGATCGCTACCCGCCGAATCGGGCTGGTAGTGTGGATGTAGCCTTATTTTCCTGTCAAAACTCTTAGGAAATAAGGTATTAATTTATGTGTGCTACAGAAAAGGGAAGATTCCCTGGCCAAATGGAAAGAGTAGCCATTATGGTTATGCAGTCCATAAGGTCAATGGAAGTTCTGTGTGCTGGTGTCTCTATATTCATAGTGTGCAGGTCACCTTTGTCATTTGGGTATGACAAAGGCTAATTTTGATTACATTAGGCCTTAGTTTCCCTTGGGTGGAATCCCTGATCTTTACTTGTTTCAGTGTGTGGAGTTTTTTTGTTGGTTTTTTGGGGGGATGAGGATTAAACTGTTTGGGGGTTTGGGTTTTTTTTTTTACCCTTTTTCTTAAATGAGGCAGTATTAATTCTAAACCTCAATGCTGTACTTTTCTGCACACTACTAAAGCAGCTACACTAAATATCACTTTGCAACTTCTAATGTAGTTATATTTCAGAATAAAATAACCCTAATTTACAAAATCTTGTATTGACAATTTTGGTGGTGGTGTGTTGTGAATTTTGTTGTAGGGTAAGTTGCATCACAATACATCACACTTGCCATGGATAATCATATAATGCTTTCCTTCTTACAGTTTGAAGACAAATCTAATGCAGTTTTTGACATTACAGAGAAATGTAAGTGCTTCTTTTATTTATGTATTTATTTATGAGTAAGCTAAAGTTTAATGCTGTGTGCATATTCTCTGTTAAACCCAAACATGGCAGTTTTTGAAGACCTGCACTCTTTTTCCTTATTCATAGGTGGTGATATTCTGGATGCAGAAATGTCTGAGGACACGGATCATAATATAATACCTGTCCTTGAAAGCATATCCTATGAAATGCAGAATCAAACAGGATCTGAAAACTCACTGTTGGATGAAGATGATTATTTTCTGAACTCAGGGGATCTTGCAGGGATTCCAGTTGTTGGGAGTGACAATGAGGACGATCAAAATTTTACTCTGAAAGACAGTCTCCCTTCTGCGATTCACACTGAAGATAACCTGGAGGATGGAAAGAGAGTTACAGAACACGAATTGGACAGTGAAAAAGAATTGCAAATACAAAATGCAATCCAAAAGGACATCACTTCATCCTGTGACCAGGGCCCTATATTTAAACCCATTCGGAAGGATTTTAGCATAGCAAGAGATAATGGTAAAGAGACTTTTTCAACAAAAGAGAAAAGCAGAGAAGGACCTTTCCAAGAACGTGAAAAACGTTTGGAAAAAATTCCTAAAGAGTTGGATTCCAGATTGAAAAGCAGTTTCCTTGATAAAGCAGGTAACGGTTTAACCCACATAAATAACAGCTCAGGAGAAGGGAAAAAGAGAACTAGATACAGACCACTCGTAGAGTTAGTTAGGTAACCCATTATCTTGGGGAGGGTAATGTGCCCACCTGAATGCAGGGAAAGCATTTTACATTGAACCCTGAAATATGACAAATGCATATTTTATAAATTATGTATTTAGGCTCTTCTGAAAATTCTAGCCTTTAGGCATTGAGTGCTTGACTCCCTTAATCTTTGAATATCTCAACCTAAACCCTGTTATTGTGGCTTTATTAAGTGAACTCAATGCCACCTTAAGCTTCCTTTCTGTGATTTTGATCATGTTCTTTCCAGTCTCTTTATACTTCCATTCTTCTCTTCCATGATTTTTGTCTTTAAAAGTTTGTCAGTAATGCACTGATGCTTCTGTGAAATGCATGAATATGTGTGCCCTTCAAGGAATGTGCCTTTCATAGTGGCATTGGGGGAAGGTTTATTAGAGCTACACTAGTGCCTCCAAGAAGTCACCTAGAGAGCAGCTTTGAGACACACACTCTACTGGGACAATGAATTTGCTTCTCGGACTCTCTCTCCAGCCAACGTGGACAGGGCCAAAGAGATGCCTGGGGATCCTCTCCTCAGGCAAGGGAGCCTGAAAGTGGCCTAGTGGTCCTGCTACCCATGCACCTATTTCAAACTTCCCAGGCTCTGGAAGCCTCAGTACAATGTGGGATGCAAAGCTTGACAGTAACAAAACAAGCTGAATTAACATATGGTCTAATCATATTCAGAAATCTCTGGGGATGGGGAGAGAGTAGGCTGTAGGGCTGGCCCTGGAATGAGAGGTTTCTGATTGCTGACTCTTAGTGTTCTGCACAATTTACAACTCAGGTATTTACTGCTGTACATACCCAATCCTGCATTTTCAAAGGCTTGTAACTATACTTGTAAAATACTACAAGTATTTTAAAATCAATGTTTTACAATCTCCGCGTATGTTTGAATCTCAGCATATGTAAAGGGAACAGCACAAGGGCAGTTTTTAAAGTGGAGATAAAAGTGAATGGGATTTTTTCCCCCCAGACCACGTCACCATTAGGCAGAGACTAAGCACAAAATATTTCTGCCCCAGAGGGGCATATGTTGGAAAATGAGGACGAGCTTAAAATTGAAATGCTCAGGAACTGTTTTTGCAACCGTGCGTAAAGTGGCCACTAATTGTGACAACTATAATAAATGTTCACAAACTTGCTAGCCTTGTGTAATAAATGCAGTATCTTTGAACATTTTAAGAAGAGCATGCACTGAATACATCTCTTCATGTATTCGCTGCTAGTACTTGTGGAGTGAGGGAGAGGGGCAGAAAAGCAAGAAATAGATGTCTTCTTTGCTTCCTTGTTTTGAAACAGTCAATAGCCAGATATAAATGTAAATGCAGAAACATGGCAGGATCCTCAGAGTTCATTCAGATGCAGATAACCCACAGGGAGGGGTGATCTGGTTCAGAATTTTATGACCAATTCACTGATGTGGGGAAATAAATTGTCTAATAGAAGAACAAAAATCTTAATTCTGTTTGAGCATTATATTTAACCTGCTTTGGGAAGGAAGAGAAGGAGAAGTTTGATTATAATACATTGGAGATACTCAGATACTATGCTGATGGACATTGGTATAAGACCCTAGACAGATTTGAAGCAATTTTGTCTAAGAACTGTATTCACTTTTATTTAATATACATTTTCCCCAGTTACTAATCAAGTAGAAGAAACATTACGGACGCAGTTAGCACCACAGATTCCAGAAACTAACTTCAGGGTAAGCTATGAATCGCTCAGGTGTTGGGTTTTTTTGGTATAGCAAAATGTGTTTGTTTTGGGTATTTCAAAATAACTGTTTTATGTGTGAGTGTAACTTTTGAAAATGAATTTTTAAAAAATATCTCTAGTTTGTCTCCATATACATTTTTACTACTTTGAAAGATCAAATGCAGATTATTTTAATTTTGCTCACCCTCTTTGTGGGGGGCCCTTGATAGTAAAGTTGCTGTACACATCATTTAGAGACCAACTACTAGACAAGTGGTTGCTTTTTGGTGAGCTCTTCTGCGGTGGCCCTAGCCTGTTTGCCATAAGCTGGGAATGGGCGATGGAATGGATCACTTGATGATTACCTATTCTGTTCATTCCCTCTAGGGCACCTGGCATTGTCCACTGTTGGAGGACAGGGTACTGGGCTAGATAGACCTTTGGTCTGACCAAGTATTACCATTCTTATGCAGGAGAAACTACTTAATAGCTGAAATCCTGACCCTACTGAAGTCTGTGGGAGTTTTACCATTGATTTTAGTGAGGCCATGATTTCATCCTAGATTTGTAGAGCCTACTGTTTTTAAGTGTCTGTTGCTTTGTTTACAAGAGCCAGAGTATTTGAAGAGGGAAGGGAATAGTTACAGACATCTAGGAAATGGTCATCTAAACATTGGATATTGTGTAATTCTTTTTCACATTATTGTGCTTCAGGAATCTAGCTACCTGTTTGCTAGTAAGGAATCCATTGGTCAGGAGCTGGGGAATTCCTTTGCATCAAATATTAGAATTAAGGAAGAGCCTTTGGATGATGAGTATGATAAAGCTATGGCACCACAGCAGGGACTGTTAGACAAAATTAAAGATGAACCTGATAACTCTGAGGTAAGTCTGTCATTACTTTTTATATTCTGGTTTCTTACATCCAGTCCTGTAAACTGGATATGAATTAAATCTTGCACTTGGTTGTTGGTTGAAGCTTAATCCTACAGGCCGTACAGCTTAGTGCAGGGATCCTCTATCTTTTACCAGCCCCAATCCCAAAACCAAACCACTTTTCTTTTCCCTCCCATGACCATATATCCCAGAATGTTTCATACTGTTTGTTAGGTAAAAATCAAAATGCCGTAATACATATTTTTTTAAAAAACATAGCATTGCATATAAGTTTATGTCATTTGTGGCTAAAGTAGACACTTCGGTCCAGCCCATGGCTTTCATGTTTAAAAAAATCTGAAGTATAATTCATGTTTTTTATTGACTGTTTTGTGAATTGTCATACCTTAGCAGTGTATAAAAATAGACTACATCTGCTGTTTACATCCTAAAGGTTACCTTCACAAGCACAAGGGCTAGAAACAATTTTATGGAAATAAAGCTTAGGGAATATCTACACGGGGATAAAAAACCTGTGGGTGGCACAGATCAGCTGGCTCAGGCTCGCGGGGCCTGACCCCAAACATCTACATAGCAGTACTTTCAGCCCCAGAGCCTGAGCCCAAGTCAGCTGCAGCTGTGCCACAGATCTTTTATCCCTGTGTAGACGTACCCATAGAGGCCTTGATTCACGAAAGCAATTAACCCCATGCTTAACTCCCATTGACTTGACTTCAGTTATAGGAACACTTAAATGTATGCTTAAATGCTTCCTTGAATTCTTGAGCTTTATAGAAATTTTTGTGACCACACAGAAAAAAGTTTAATGATTCTATGGTTGAGAACCATTGGTCTAATGCAGTGGTGCCCAACCAACGGCCCACGGGCCATACATGGCCCACCGGAGCATTTCATAAGGCCCACAGGCTGCTTCGGTACAATATACTAATGGTCGATTCTTTAGCGTTTTGTCGTCATGTTTACATCATTTTAGTTTACACAAATGTATAAATAGGTTGTTTCTATATACAGTATTGTCTGTCTAAATACATATGAAACAAAGTGAACTTAAAATATAAATCAATACAGGTGAGTTTAAATCTTATTAAAATATGTAGAATCTGTTTGGCCTCCCACACACTGTTGTGCTTAGGTTTATGTGGCCCTCCTGTGTAATAAGTTGGGCACCACTGGGCTAGTGGATTGAATTTGGTGGCAGGGGGGGCCTGGGCAGGATTTAAAAAGTTCTAACCTATCTTTGCCACTTGATTGTTTTGTGTCCTTAATACCTCAGTCTTCCTCATTCCTAATATGGGTATAATATCCTCATAGGGTATTATGATGGTTAATTAGTGTTTGCCTAAGGCTTTTAAAAATAAAATGTGGGGTGTGTTAGAGTTTGCAAATACTGACAGTATTGACGCTGCTGCCTGTGTTTTGGTGTCTTTGTTTAGTGCTGGGGTTTGTTTTGTTCTTTGTTCTTTCGGTACCTTTTTGTACTCTTTCTTCTGTGTCTGCCCCTTTTAGTCTTTCCATTTCTTTTTCTTTGAAAATCTTTATACACTTGCACTATGGTGCCTTCTGGGTCCAAGTTAACAAATATGTTATTCAAAGATAAATGTAAAGAAAAAGTTTCTTGTGTACTGGAAATATAAATATAAATAAAGCTGGAAATATCATTTGTAATAACTATTTATTCAAATTTCACCTAACTTTGTGCAAAGTTCATGAACATTTTGTGATTTTTTTTTCTCAAGTGTATTTATTATTCCAAATTATTTGACAAAATATTTTATGAATTTTGTTTACTCTAGGACTTGCTAGTTGGTATCTGTGTCAGTGTTGGAGAATACAACATTGATGTTTTTGTTTTATTTATTTTGTTCACTGTAATTAAACATTCATTTCTGTATGTAATAATTTGCAGATTCTTATTTCAGGCTGCATGGGTTTGACTATGAAAGCAGAATTTAATGCAGGATATCCTTTGCTTATCAAAGGTTATATTAATGAATGTCAGCGAAGACTTGGAAACTAAGATATATGAAGTTTAAATTCTAAGACACACAAATCCCTTGGGTAAAAGAACCCTATAGTAATCATCTTTATTTGTTACTGAGGAGAAATATTGAAGCGGGTGAGGATTTTCTTAATTTGGCTTTGTTAAATTAGGAATGTGTTTTTTCTTCAATCTGAAATACACAGCACACTTTGCTGCAAGTGATTTTCAAGGCTGATGTTTCTAGTTTTCAGCTCAATTGTATTGCTTTGAAATTTTGCTCTCTAAGGACCTAATCATGCATAATGGACTTGTGATCCTATTCCCATTACCAACAATGCCTGCAGCTAACACTATAATTAAAGTTGTTAAAATGTCTGTTTACAGCTGATATGTAAACCTTAAAAGTTGTAGTGGTTTTCAGGTGTTTTAAAGTTTTTATAGTTTAAAAAAAAAAAAATGCTCTGTTCTGGTGCACACAGATAAAACTTCACTTTTAAAAGAGGAGAAACTTTAAATGCTGCAGTCCATCAGTTCCCAAAGGGGACTAGTATCCCTGGGTGTTCTTTTGGGAAATTCTAAGAGACATAACTCAGTTGTCTTAGTAAAGAAGTTTGGAATTTTCCTCCATCCCCAATAGAAATATTATAAAGCTCGACATTATACACAGTATATGGATTTTACTGTCCCCACATGCCTGGAAAAAGGATAAACTTTATCTGCCTTGTAGATTCCATTACAGAACATTGAATGTATTGTGTGTTTTGAAAATTGTTTAAACAATTTATATAGTTCCATGAAACTATTTTTTTAAACTTTAGAATCTGCATATAGAATGTGCCTTGCTTCTGGGTGGTGGCCGCTGTTTGGTTTAAATGTCTGGAGAGCAAGTAGGGGAGCATGGTCTGAATAGAAGACAGGAATACCTCATTCTAGTTCTGACACCTACTCCCTTTATGGACATGAGGAAGTCACTTAATCTCTGTTTTCTCATCTGTAAATTGAGGATTATACTTGCCTCTATCTTACAAGGCAAGGGTAAGAACAATAAATTGCAACCTGCTTTGTAGATGAAAAGCTTTCTAATAACTGCGAATTATTTGGGGAGAAGCATGGATTTGTTTTAAGGCTTGGCCATCAAAGTGTCTTGAAAATATAACCGAGGAAGGGAACATATAATTCATGCTATGAAATCTCCACACAGCATTACACAATTTGCATACACCAATGTGAGCGTTGTGAATGCAGTGGGTATATGTATGGCTTTTGTATGCAACTTATGCAACAATGTCTGGTATGTCTCTGGTCCTTGATTTTTGACGTAGAAGTTTATGAAGAGTTCTCATTTTTTGATTTCTTGGATCTTGTATTCAATAGCACATTATGAAGGAATTAATGTCATTTAATTCGTTTTAATGTCACTTTTGGTTAGGTTTGTTTATTTGGTCTCCTTTTCCCTTTGTTCAGGAGTACGGCCAGCAGCCAAAAACTCAGGAAGGGGAGCTGAAGATCAGTGCTGTATTTTCAGTCAGTGGCAGTCCTCTTGGTAAGGAACAGGAAAAGACCAAATTTAATTAAATCTTCCACATGTTTCAACTTCAAAAAATGACCCCATGGGTTAGCATGCTTTTCATTTGCTATCTAACTGCAGCAGAAATGAAGTCTGGTTCAGCTTCTAGACACTCTGGACACTCTTCAGTTGGAGACCTACAAAACGCTTGTATTTCAGAACCCAAGAAAGAATTAAATCTGAAAGGGATGTAAAAGTATGTATTTAATTATAACAATGGGTGGAATTTGCTCCTGTGCAGAAGGCCAGCACAAGGCGCATATATACGTATGTCTGTACAAAGCTTGTGCATTACTGAAGTCCCAGTTAGTCCTTCAAATGCAAAGGCTGGCCTTCTACACAGGGTGAATTTCACCCAGTACATATTGGCTGTTAACATGTATTTCCTCTTGTTTTTCTAGCTCCACAGTTGACATCAGGTTTCCAGCCTGCTGTGGCATCCTCTGGCATGAGTAAAATGCTGCCTTCAGTTCCAACCACAGCCATTCGGGTTTCCTGTTCTGGCTGTAAAAAAATCCTCCAGAAGGGACAAACGGCGTACCAGAGGAAAGGCTCTACTCAGCTCTTCTGCTCCACACTGTGCCTCACTGGATACACTGTTCCAGCTTCTCGTCCACCAGCTTCTACAAAGAAGACATGCTCAAGCTGCTCAAAGTAAAGCAGTGTTCTAGCTAGTTCTAGTAATAACTAACATTCAGATGAATAATCAAAGGCTTTGTTTGTGAAGAAAAGTCAGCTTGTTAGGGATCGCTATTTTACATCCTCTCCTCCCCCCCCCATACCCACTGCTACCACCAGTCTTTCCTTTCAGAAATACATTTCATTCTCTGCCTCTGCTGATTGAGCTGTCTGCAAATGGTAGTGTGAACTTGGTTTTCTGTCACTGCAAATGGGCGGTTGTATGCAACTACATATATTTTTTTAAAACGCTTACCCTGATATGCACACCTTCTTTTTTTCCAGTTAAAATCAACAGGAAATAAAAGTTTGCCTCTCAAAAGGTACTTGGTCCCCTTCCCCCATTATTAAAATAATCATATTCAAAATTAGACTTGCTCTTCTTTAAGTTTTAAAAATATTTTGAGAATACATTTAACAGATGCTCTTCAACTTAAAACAATTAAATTACTAAAGTCAATGAGGTAAAATCAAGTTTTAGTAGTTGAATGTAATTGATAGATTGTATTTCATGAGATTCCCTACAAATTCT
Source organism: Macrochelys suwanniensis (assembly GCA_033296515.1). Lineage (NCBI taxonomy): Eukaryota > Metazoa > Chordata > Testudines > Chelydridae > Macrochelys > Macrochelys suwanniensis. The sequence continues at coordinate 15,278,363 of CM065794.1, forward strand.
AGCTCTCTACGTTATTTATCAAACTTAGCAATAGGAGTAGTCTCTCCACTTTGCAAGGTTAGGTTTTGTCCGTTAAGTTTTTGACCAAAGAAGCCCCGTGGTGGCACTTTATTATGTAATATCTAACCCCTTGAGCTGAAGAGATGAAATTATTGAGCATGAAATAAGTTTCTGGTTTATGGGAATATCAGGACGTAAATTAGATGCTTACAACTCCTGTGAGGTATGGAAAAAGAAACTTTACCCTTTATAGTCATAATTTGATAAACCTGTTCTGAATAAGAAAGTAGCATTGAACCAGGATTTGTTGTCTGCTGCTGCAGAAGCAATTTTAATTCCTATAAACCATATCTTCTTTTGTGTCCTTATGTCCAAACTAAACCAAGAGAAATTTTGGGTGTAGCGGTTCAAGCTTTCATCAGTATCTAATATATACCATAATCTGAGGCAAATGAATAGCCTCTGAGCCTAATTGTGGCAGGATCTGATTATCAAGGAGAGTTATTCCTATGTGGTATTTTTAGTTACCAAAGTCACTTTGCAAAGTGAATGCTACTTTGTTTATATATCACTGTGACTTCCTCAACAACAGATTTGTTACCTTCAGATTTACAGGGTCGGCTCAGTTTAAATATAAAACTGCAATTTGTTATTTTGGTTTGTTTAATGCGTCACTGTGAAAAATCCATACAACAATGTTCAGTTGTCTGCTGTTCATATTTGTGTTCAGAAAAGGAGTTCTCGTATGCTATAAGTGCAGTGTTATTTTAAACTTGATTTTACTGTCAGATGCCTTCCATCAAGAGCATTGGCACAGATGATTTTCTCTAAGAATTTTAAAGCATTTTAGCCAAAGAGTTGTAGTAATTAAGAGGGCAGGCAGGGCAGGAAATAAGAGGAAAAACTAACTCGTCTCTGTCAAATTCCGCGGTTAAGAATCAAATAGAGCTGCACAAAAGGTGAAAAAAAGGAAGGATTGGGACAGCACTGGTCAAGCCATCTTGGGATGGGCTTCACGGTGATCAGGAGTTGTATTTTGTTGTTGTTTTTCCCCTCTGATGAATATTTTCCATGTTAAAGGAACTCTCTTCTGAGTTTAATTTATGTATCCTGCTTTCTGAAGTTTTGAACAAATGTTTCTCTTGCACAGTCTACATCACCTTATTTTCCATACTGCATTTAAAAACAGTTACTTAGTGACATCTAAGCAAACCGGATCGTCTAAGTTAATGCGTAAAGCAGTCACAAAAACAGCAAAAACACAACCCACCTTGAGAGTAAGAATTTTAAACAAAGAAGTTTGTCTCAGTGTATTCTGCTGGGTTTATAGTTGAGGAAGGCTATTGTATTGAAACAACGCCCACGGGAGTGAGAGGCTGTCATACTCTCTTATTACTGCACTACTACTGTTCCAGAGAATGTGTTTGGTCTGCCAAAGGCCATGGGTGTATCAAGCTGATCTGTCTTTTTTATTTTTTTTTTATTTTTATTTAATTTAAATAGAGAGATCCTAAATCCAAAGGATGTGATCACTGCACAATTTGATAATACAAACTCCAGCAAGGATTTCTGCAGCCAATCATGTCTTTCTACATATGAATTGAAAAGGAAACCTGTTGTTACTATTCATACTAACAGCATTTCAACCAAGTGCAGCATGTGCCAGAAGAATGCAGTGGTAATTTATATGTAACTTCTACTTTCTAGTTTGAATTTCCTGCAGATCAGAACAGTTTAATGTCTCGGACACCAACTATTTTACCTTTTATTCTTTTAGATTAGACATGAAGTGAATTATCAGAATGTTGTACACAAACTCTGCAGTGATGCCTGCTTCTCCAAGTTCCGTTCTGCTAATAACTTGACAATGAACTGCTGTGAGAACTGTGGGGGCTACTGTTACAGTGGCTCTGGCCAATGCCACGTTCTTCAAATAGAGGGACAGTCAAAGAAGTTCTGCAGCTCAACATGTGTTACCGGGTACAAACAGGTACTTTTTTGATACTTCTAAAACTTCATGTGTCCCACGATTGAGAAGTTACTTTACTTAGGCCATTTAAGGAATAGACCTGGTCTATTAATAGAAGGCTTCAGTTCTCATGAACTCTGTCCTGAATTCCTCTCTGCCCTTTAATTTCTCAGGCTCTGCTCAAACATGTCACTTTGTCTCCATACCTTTTTTTCATGCCACCTTGTATGCCTAGAATGGCTACCAGCGTAAGCTTCCTCTGACTTCACCTCTGATAAACTAGAAATAGACCTGAACCAAAGTCTCATATCCAGACACCACCAACTGGAGAAATTCAAATTGACATCCAAACTATATCTCAAGCCTGTCTCTAAGAAAACCCTATGTTGAACACTCACGCTCTAATGGCTTTGCCCGTTGTTTTGTTGTCTTTAGGTTGTAAGTCCTTAAGCGTAGGGACCAATTACCTGTTTGACACCCACCTACCACACTATGGTACCCTGTAGATTTGTAGCACTGTATAGAAGATAAATAATAAGGCCCTGATATTTTAAATGTAACCTCCATTTTTGCATTGTCCATTCAGGTATCACCATTAAGATGTCAAGATACTTGACTCTGCCTGCAAATCAGGTACTTGGCTGATTAAATGGTGGCATTTTTATCTGCAATTAATTGATGTGCAGATGCAAAAATGTACCTTCAAAAACAATGATCATTGCTGAAAATTGTAGCCTAAACCTGGATGAAAGAGCAAGGGAACAGGTCTTAGATGGAAAGGAACCGGGAAAAGAAGAAAAATGTGTCTTTATGCAGTAGAAATCTAGCAAAGAATAATTTCAAACTTAAGTTTTATGTTGTATATCATCGGAAAAACCCATTTGTACTGCATAAATGAGTTACGAAAATGTATCACAAACATTTTCATATGACAATGAGTTGAGGGGCTTTATTTCCTCTCTTCCCAATCCTGCTTGATTCACTGCCCTTTCTGATCTCTTAACTTTTTTTTTTTAAATAGCTGGCTAATTGTTGCTTTCCAATGTGAATAGTTAATGTTTTATAGCTCTGCAGCTAAAAGCTGTATGCAATTAGCTGTATGAAATAATCGTTTCAGTATCACTGGTATATATTTTGTTTAGACATACCTGGAGAAAAATCTCCATTAATCTGGTGTTAAATTTTGAGAGTATATATCAATAATTGAAGGGTACAAAATCACAAGAATGTTTTTATCCCCAAAAAAGGAATGTGACTTCAAAAAACTAGAGTTTAAGGCTAAACTTAAGCAATCAAACAATTTAAAGAAATGTATAGTCAAGGCACCCACACAACTGTAACTGTGTCCTCTACTAATGTCAGCCTCCAGCTGACATTAGTAGAGGACACTTCCTTTCTTCCTTTCTTTATTCTTTATTTTTTTCTTAAGTTCTGTTCCTGCAAACGATGCAAATAATCCCTCCCCACTCTCCTTCTCCCAGGGCTTTAAGAAATTCAGTCTATGGCTGAGAATATTTTAAGTTTTGGTCATTTGCATCCTCTTTTTTTCCCGTCTCTCTCCTTTTTAAAAGACATTTTTAAGACACTGTAGTTGTACAGTTGCAGATCAGTGGTGGGACTTAGATGTCCCTCAGTGCCCTCACATCTCTAACAAACACACATGCCATCCCCACTCTCCTCTTCTGTTCCTCCAACTCCAGAAAGCAGTGTTGTGGGGAGCCAGTGGGAGTGGAGAGATGACTGTGTAAAGGGAGTTGGGTGGAGGGAACAATGGAGGGTCATCCATATCTCCCTATTCATTCATCTTTACTTCTGATGTTATAATGGTGCCTCTTAAAGACACAAGCTTTTGATTTATAATTAAAACAAAAATGTTATATTAGCAAATAGCATCTAATTTTTTAAAATTATTTTAGAAAAAAATTCCCTCAACTGTAGCTAGAGTAAGCATGCAGTATGTAATTTGAAGAGCCTGTAGTTCCATTATTCAGATTACCTAAATCAAAAAAAGGGGATGAATTTCAATTTTTATTTTTATTTTTAGTGTTTATTCTGGAAAAGTAGGAACATATCCAGAAAATGACCTACAAAATTAAATTGTCTTCTGAAGAGCTGTTGGGACAAATTAAGAAACCAAATTAATTAAACAGTGAAAAAAGGGATTTTAGTTCTGTTTGTACAAATCTCAGTATAACCTTAACTATGGGTACCTTACTGACAATAATATTTGTCAGTAAGGTACCCATATTGTTATTGGTTGTCACCATAATATTTACAAAGCTTATAAAAAAAAGAAAATGAAAGGTTAATAAATCTTGTATTGCTTTTATACAACTTATGCCCAAAATATATTTTATTGCAACTGATAACCCAGTTCTAACCAACTGCTTGTGATATTTTAAATCCTTAAATTGTATCTAGTCTATCTTTCCCTTGTGTCCTTCCACAAAATTCTGATATTACTTGATTACAGAACAAAATGCATTTTTAAGGATAGGAGATGGTAGTTGACTAGAGTCTGCCAGTGACTCTGTGTTCCTAGGCAAGTAACTTCACCTGTCTGTGCCTTCATCTTTCCGTCTGCAAAAATGGCAGTGTTGTGTACCTACTTCACTGGTGTGTTGAAAGTTAATGTTAGCAAAATATTTGAGACACTCCAACAAAAGCTACTAGATGCGTGGAATTGTTGGTGTTGCAGCAGTGACTAGAGGCGCCAGAACTATTATGCTAGGTACTGTTTAAACACATAAAAAGACGGGCTTGCAACCTAGACATAAAACAAGGAGTACAAACATGAGGGAGCATAAGGTTACAGTGTAGAAATATATTGTAAATAATAAACACTGCAATAACTTCATAAGAAATCAAATTTCACATGCACTGGCTCTCATTTTATGTACATTGTATGTGCTAGAGTGGTTAATTTGCAGGTTTGATACAAATTTTAAGCTCCAAATGAGTGACTTATTTTATTCTTTCCACAGAAATCAGCAAAAATTACACCTTGTGCACTGTGCAAGTCTTTGAGATCTTCAGCTGAGATGATAGAGAGCACAAATAATTTAGGAAAGACCGAACTCTTTTGCTCTGTTAACTGCTTGTCAGCCTACAGAGTTAAAATGGTTACATCTGCAGGTAACTTTATTCCTTTGTTTTTGTTTTACATCCATAGTTCCATCTAGTTTAGATCAAACTTAGTTCATCTTGAAAACAAAGCTTAAAAAATAATTTGAATAATAGGTTGGAATAAGAGCTATGTTTTTTCCTGTTGTATACACAACTATTAACTTTGCAGTGCTTCCAGTTTAAATATTATCTTCTTTTGCCAGGAAAAAAGAGTAAGAAGCTAAAGTTTTATCAACTTTTAGTTTACGACCTCTTTTTCTTTTTGTGTGCTTGGGTGTAAACTTACTTGCATGCTTTGAATGCTGATAGCCCTAAAAGTGGATCTGTCTGCTGTGTTGATATCTAATACACATGCTGTTCCCTGTCTGCTAGAATAACAACCTGTGCAGAATTTCCTATGACTTCAGAGAGCAGGATGATACCTATAAATCTTAATGTACTTCCTCTTCACAAGCATGAAACAGATAGGTGTGGTGTGAGTGGCAGGGGGCACTAGTCTACTGCACTGTTTTGTCATGGGCATGCCTTCAGTTGCGATGAAATTGTGCATAAATGATGGTTCTGAGGTAATAACCAGTGCATGGTTTGTTTGTTGGCCTTTGTTTGTAAAAACACTCCAGTTATTTGCAGGCCAAGTTCTTAGCCAGTTAACCATGGGATTTTACCAAGGAACATACATTCTTTCACTTTCTGTGTACGCTGTGTTCCAGTACTACAATTATAATTTTAAAGACTTTAGTCACTCTAGTACTCTGCTTCCTGTATCTTGTACGTAGGTCATCGCGTTTTTGCCAAACCCTTCAAATGTATTATTGTTTAAACAGCAGCTTTTGTATTTTTATTTTTTGTTTTAAAAGGGTTGGGGGTTTTACATGTCACAAATGACAAGTGTGGGCCCTGGAATTTTTGCATTTTAATATTCCAGATTGACACTCATTCCCCCTTTGGCTTTAGCTTCTGTCCCTCGGATGCTTCTCTTGTAAAATGGGCAAATGCTTACTGACCTGCCAGCAATACTGTGAGCATTAATTAACTATAAAGTACTATGCAGGCACCTGTGTACCACCAGTGCAGTGCTCATGTCAACATATCATAAAGTGCTCAATCTTCTCTGGCTGCTGCTGCTTTTTCTGTAGGACATTGGTCATATTCTCTCTTAGATATATAGAATTTTGTCATTCAAAATCCTTGGTGTTTTTTTGTACGCACAATATAAAGCCATTTGTAATGCTTTTGTGTGGCTTTATTTACTGGGTTTTTTTTTTCATTGTTTTTCCATCAGGTGTCCAAGTTCAGTGTAACAGCTGTAAAACTTCAGCAATCCCTCAGTATCACCTGGCTATGTCAGATGGGAGTATACGCAATTTCTGCAGTTACAGCTGCGTTGTAGCTTTTCAGGTATCATGTCTAGACTTACTTTCAAAGTTCAGTTAATAGAATGGCAGCCTAATGCTATAATCTCCAAGAGATGGGTTTCCTGTTGCAAAATATACCTTCCTCAATTGCTTTCCAACAGAACTTGTTCAACAAGCCTGCAGGAATGAACTCCTCTGTGGTGCCCCTGTCGCAGGGTCAAGTCATTGTAAGCATTCCCTCTGGGGCAACGGTATCGGCATCTGGTGGCACTACCTCGACTGTCTCCCCCAGCTCCATGAGCAGCTCAGCTGCAGCTGGTCTCCAGAGGCTCGCTGCTCAGTCCCAGCAAGTCACTTTTGCCCGCACTGTTGTGAAACTCAAGTGTCAGCACTGTAACCGACTGTTTGCAACCAAACCTGAACTGCTTGACTACAAGGTAATAAAGATTAGAGCTTTGCATGCAGATCTTTCTGAATCAGAAACAGACACAAAACCATAACGTGGGGCAATAATCTGGCACTAGTCCTTTGGTGTCTTGCTATGGCCAGCTATCCTGGGATTTGGGTAGTAGGGTTGGTACAGCAAATCCATCAACAAAATTGGCATTGATTTGCTTCCTTTTTGATTCCCTCAGAAGAAAGGCAAAGGATTAAATGACTATGTAGGCAGCGTTCCTTCTTGTCTCTAGAGATGATCCCTTCGGTCAGGAGTGAAGCACATTGGTGGGTGCATCTGTGGGAATCTTTCCACTCCCCCCTGGTGCTGCACCTGTTCTGTGGACTTTATTCCCCAGCATCATCAAATGGTGACTTCCACCAGCACTAGAAATCCCTTACATTTAAAAATACTGGCTTTGGGGGGAAAACAAGATTTCACATAATTGAATTATTCTCATGTAATTACAGGGTAAAATGTTTCAGTTTTGTGGGAAGACCTGCTGTGACGAATATAAGAAGAGAAGTAGTGTAATGGCAATGTGTGCATACTGCAAAATTGAGAAGATTATCAAGGAGACAGTGCGATTCTCAGGAATAGACAAGCCATTCTGTAGTGAAGGTAAGAAAAGGCAGGCCTGTGTATCAGGTAAATCCTATCAGAAAGCATCCTGCCATAAAACTGGAGCAATAAAATGAGAAATTTCATCTGTTAACCTAACTAGGTCTTTGTCCATACTTTACACTTTTACGATCAGTTTTAATAAATTATCGTTAAGTCACAACTGCAAGAACTAAATAGACATCTTAATTTGATATTAATTATTTTTTCTTCCTTTTGATGTCTTAGGTTGTAAACTGCTCTATAAACACGACTTGGCTAAACGCTGGGGAAACCACTGTAAAATGTGCAGTTACTGTTTACAGGCTTCCCCCAAACTGGTCCAGAATCACTTTGGGGGGAAGATGGAGGAGTTCTGCTCAGAAGAATGCATGTCTAAATTTACGGTTTTGTTTTATCAGGTAAGAAGCTTTCATGCATCGCTTTCTGAAATTTAAATGCAGTAACAAAAGAACTTCTGAAGCCCAAGAGCTGTGTGAAACTGTCTACAGTGGACCTCTGCTTCCTTTAAAGATCTTGCATATCTGTGGGAGCTGAATGAAAAAGAAGTCTTCACTCTTTGGTGTTTTGCATTTACTGTCAGAATTAGTCAGGTTATTTGGGTCTTCAGCCCTGCTTGTTCTCTGTCTCACTCTGGGGCACACTCAGCTCACCACCCTGTGCCTCTGTAATGATAAAATCCTGTTTATTGGCTATGGTGCTGCTCCTAGACTTTGCAAGGGAGATAGCCAAAGGCAGAAAGGGGAGCTTGGTGCCTAGGTTCCCTTTGTACCTTTGAATGTCCCTCCCTCCCCCCACAAGTTGTTATGAACACCAGTTCTACATATAAAGGAGCTTCACAGGAGAACACAATCTAATGCTGTCATTCCTTAGACTGTTTTGTGGCAGCGCCAATAAGTGTTGCAGCTATTATAAAAGTACCAGCGTATAAAATGAAAGCTTTTTTTGGAGGTAGGTGGGAAGGGGGTCACTTACATGCATTCATTGTTATCCTGCTATTTGAGTGTTTTAATTTTTTTCCCCGTGCTGTTTTTTTTTAGATGGCAAAGTGTGATGGTTGTAAAAGACAAGGTAAACTCAGTGAGTCTATGAAATGGCAAGGGGAGATCAAACATTTTTGCAACCTGCTTTGTATTTTGATGTTCTGTAATCAGCAAACTGTGTCTGAACCCCCACCTCAGAACAACACAGGTAAAATAGGATGTGAATTAGAACAGAACAATTGCTTTGGATAATGCAGTATGACCAGTTCGGGGAAAACTCAGTTCAGTGGACCTTTTCATAAATAAGATAATGTACACACACACATCCTACTGAGAGAATAGCCATTGGATGGACTCAGGTATATCCCGCATCTTAGCAGGGGGTTAGACTAGATGACCCTAGCAGTCCCTTCTAAACCTACAATTCTATGATACAGGGCCGTGTTTCTCAACCTTTTTGTGCTGGCAGCCCCCTTTGGTCTTTAAAAAAAAAAAAATAAAAAAAATTGTGACCCCCTCTACTAAGCCAAAGCTCGAGCCCTGCTGCCCGGGGCTAAAGCATATAACTTAGCTTCACGGGCCCCCCTGTGGCTTGAGGCCCCAGGCAGTTGCCCTGCTTGCCACCCCCTAATGCCAGCCTTGCACTTGTGATCCCTCCCCACCCAGGTTGAGAAACAGTGATATAGGGCTCTTCTGCCTCTTGTTACTTTAATTCTCTGTAGAGGAGAAACAAGATTTCTCTATGTTAAGTAGACACAAATACTCAATGTAGAGAAAACGAGACAAATAAAAAATTACTTTTGAGTGTCACTGTTTGCAGAAGCACATTCGATTAGAGTAATATCTGTTGCAGAGATGTCAGGCACCTGGTTTTCTTGAAGCAGCCCACATGGCAGCATCATATTTGGCAGAATCTAAGTATTCATTAAAAAAAAAAACATTTGTAAACTTCCTGAATATGAAGACAAACTTTCAAATATGAACTCAGTTTAACCAGTGCTGGGTTGTCTTCCCAAATGTGCAGATATTTTGAAACAATGACTCTGAGCCCCAGTTTCGTTAGGTGTTAACCCTTAAAACATTAGTGTTAAGCTTGATGTAAGCTGTAGCTATTCCTCACTGATTATTTGAGCAGATGAAATGGGAAGGAGAGTGAAAGTTCATCCCAAAGGAATAGGAACTATTAGTTGCTCTAGGGCAGCGGTGTCCAATACATTCGCCACTAGCCACATGTGGCTAATAGGCTATTGAATTGTGGCTAATGCACGTGGCTTTTTTTATAATGTGGCTAATAAGAAAAATTCAAAACCACAAGTGTGGCTAGCATCGAATTTCTATTGGACACCGCTGCTCTAGGGAATGAAGTGATCGAGGGGAGAAAGACAGGAAGAGAAACAAAGGGGAGAAATAGTAGTGGTCCTGAAGAGGGTCATATTCGGCCAGTGAATGATAGTGACTGCAACACTGTAAGTTACTCACCAGATAATAAATAATATTAGTTTATTGTATGCTTCCAGGCCATATTCTACCCTTGATCCTTGTGCAAGTCTCCTATTGATAGCAGTGGGACTTTTGCTGTGGACTGAGGATAATATGTAACTCAGTAATTAATTTATACTCTCCCGCCATTACTAAAACATCTGACACTCCTGGTCTAGTGTAAAGTTTTGTCAGTTAGTGTGTTTTAAGTAGAAAGGATAGTGATAAGTACCATGGCCCTGATTTTTCAGAAGTTCAGAGTACCTGCAACTTCATCTGAAACAGATGTGTTAAAGGTGTGCAACACTTCAGAAAATCTGGCCTTATGCTCGGGGTAATACCAGAGACTGCTGGGAACAGTACCTTTGGTGAAATCTGGTAAACATGGGGATTATGAATGTCAAGGACTTAAACAAACCTTTGACAGTGAAGAGTCTTGTAGGACAGTTATAATCTAAATAACTCAGGTGAATTGTAAGATTTTGGGGCATGGACTGTCTTATACTACTGTTTGTACAGTCCTTAGCACAGTGGGGTCCCGTTCTCAGTTGGCCCTGTGGCACTTACGTAATAAAACATAATACAAATAGAAAGGCCCTTTCATGCTGTGAACTTCTGAGATGTCCCACTGACTGGGTAGCATGGTTTGCATATGAAATGTAAAGAAACAGATTTTTTTAATCTAAATTGAAAACCTGCAGTTAACACACAAGCTTTTAACTATAAGAGTGTATGTATTGGAGTGGAGGGTGGATCTTTCATAATACGTTAGACCAGCTATGAATACGTCCTGTTATCAGTAATATTAATGCTTACATTATATTTCTTCTGTTCATTCTAAACAGCAAACCTTTCCATGACACCAACTTCTTCATCAGGCCCTCCTTCTCTAAGGAAGGATTCAACTCCGGTTATAGCAAACGTGGTATCCCTAGCAAGTGCCCCTGCCGCCCAGCCCACGGTTAACTCCAACAATGTCTTACAAGGTAGAATACCTCAATACACAATTTCAAAGTCTTTACATCTTTTTTTCTTGGGCTTGTATTTTGATTGCTCATAGATCTGATCAGCAGCATTAGGTCCTGCTCCCATTGAAGAGAACAGACCCAGTTCTTCATTGCCCTGCACTTTGTGCCTTCACTTACACTACTGCAGAGCAAATGTAAAATGCTATCAAATTGGAATGGCGAGGGCTTCACATTCTCTTTGCATGGGTGTAAATAACTACAATGTGAATTAAATTCAACAGAGAACTGGGCCCAATGGGGATTAATACTTGACCTCTGTAGGATGCGGGCCTTGCTGTTAGGCAATACAGAAATTAAGTTGATGTTGTTCTAATTAACAGGTGCAGTTCCTACTGTGACAGCAAAGATCATTGGAGATGTAAGTTTTTTGCAAAAGAATCTTTCCACTCCTTCCCCACCCCCGCTGCTTTGCTCAGACACACTGATTTGTTAGGGATATTATCCAAACATTGAATATCTCTGTTCCATATGTAGTGTTACAATGGTTATTTGAACTGTTTCTGACAGTGACTGAGATTCAAAATACATCCAACTTGCTAATATCTTCATAGATAGCTAAAATTTTTACTGCACAGAGAAGTTTCTTCTGGTGTACACTGGTAAACTGCTGATTTGATGTTCGCAACTACAATATGCCCATTAATGCAAATATATGTTCCCCCCTAGTGGAGTCTCTACTGTAATCTGATCATGCTCTTAGAATAGAGGATGACTGAGAGAGAGAGAGAAAAAGAGAGATTCAGCACAGTGTGCAGGAAATTAGAAGCAAAACTAATCCGTCTGCTTACAGTGAAAAAAGTGATCCTAAAATTGACAGGCTTGGTGTGTTCTACTTTTGTATTTTTTTCCCTTTTAGTGACTTCACATCAGTTTGCCTAGTTGGTGGGATATTTCTAATTGCATTCCCCACATGGCATCTGAAAATTAAGCTATGTTCTTTCTGAGTCTTAGATATTTGTTAAACAGTTAAGGTTTCAAAATCAGAACTTAAGCAGCATGATTTGTTATCTAAAACTAGACACTCTTGCAGGTTTATTCTCAGCAGTGTTGACAATAATAAATAAAAACACCCTTTGCTTTACTGACAGAAATAAGAGGGAGATGTGAAGACACATGAGGAGCAAATAAGATACCGTTTTTGCAAATTTTTTTGTGGTTACCACACTTTAACAGTAAAGCATGTTGCATGCCAAATTCTCCTTTTTTAAAATTGTCTGTATTATATTGCAGGAGGCTTGCATCTCGTATTGTAACAAAATACCATAGCCAAATGTACTGAACTTAACATACTTTCTTTTCTGTATTTAAAACCAGGCTAGTACTCAGACAGATGCCCTGAAACTACCACCATCACAACCTCCAAGGCTTTTAAAAAACAAAGCATTATTGTGCAAGCCGATCACCCAGACCAAGGCCACATCTTGCAAACCACATACCCAGAATAAGGAATGCCAGACAGGTATGTGTCAGATTGCCTTCCTTTTTTTAAAAAAGGCCTGTATTGCAGGTAAATGAGTAAGTGTGTGACAAGGATTTTTAATATTAAAATAAAAGGGTTTTGCTTGATTGCATAGTGCTTTTAAGCATCATTTTGTGTTATAACTATACAAGATCTCCATCTGCATTTCTTGAAGTCCATGAAAACTGCATGTGGAATGCATCTTGGAATCAGCTCGAACTCTCACAAGGGTGCTATCATCATGTTATAGATATGGAAAGTGAAGTAGGGAGGCCAAATGATATGCTGAAGGCTGCAGAGGGAGCTTGTGTTGCTCTAGGACAGGTCAGCAACCTTTCAGAAGTGGTGTGCCAAGTCTTCATTTATTCACTTTAATTTAAGGTTTCACATGCCAGTAATATATTTTAACGGTTTTAGAAGGTCTCTTTCTATAAGTCTATAATATATAACTAAACTATTGTTGTATGTAAAGTAAATAAGGTTTTTAAAATGTTTAAGAAGCTTCATTTAAAATTAAATTAAAATGCAGAGCCGCCCAGACTGGTGGCCAGGACCCAGGCAGTGTGAGTGCCACTGAAAATCAGCTTGCATGCTGCCTTTGGCACACGTGCCATAGGTTGCCTACCCCTGCTCTAGGATTAGAATTAAGGAGTTTTTGCTCCCAATTTGAGTACAAGACACAAGATCACGCAGTCTAGTATTCATTGCAGTCATCCTTCTTCTGATATACAGAACAGTGTATGAAATACCTCTTTCTCCCTCATTGTTCATGTATATGGTCACAATATTGCTTACATCTGAATTGTATACCTAACAGTTTCTAATAACAGCACTAAAGTTAAATGTCACTTCCAAGGAAGATGCAGAGGATTTGCTAGAGTAAGTCCATAAAAAGAGTGGAGTGTCAAACTTAAAGCCAGTGTGGGCAAATTTAGTATTAGATATGGAATAATCCACTTGGCATGTGTAGGTGCAATTTTTAAATAAAATGCTGGCTTTTATTGATGCAGACACAGGCACAAATTTGGCATCCTCTTTGAATAATTGGCCTAAACATTTTAAGGCTACATTCCAATTCAAGTGAAATCAATGGTAAAACTCCCATTTGACCCTTTGCGACCAGGATTTAGCCCCTGCCATAAAAAGGGGTGGGAGCTAGTCCAGTGAAGAGTGGTCTAAGTCACAGCCCTTGACTTTCTGTGATACATACATTTATCTGTCTTGACAGGAATCCTGTCCTGTTTCAGGTAAATCTGTCTTATTACCTGGCATGTAATCCTCTTTTAAGAGCTAGGGGCAGGAGGTGTGTGCACAGCTATGTAGACGTGTCAGTCACTGGGATGAACGTACAAGGTTGTGCATGGGGAGTTACAAGCAGAAGTCACTGTTAATGGAATTATTAATAATAATTCTCCATGGACCACTCTGAGATGTTACTGAGTTGTCAGACGCTCCCTTGCCTCTAGGAACCAAACCACTTTTTTTTTTTTTTTTTAAATATGACAGAGGAAGATGAAGTTCGACCCCAAATCCTTGTGGTGCCTGTTCCTGTACCAGTGTTTGTGCCAGTGCCCCTTCACCTCTTCACCCAGTATACGCCAGTTCCACTTGGGGTCCCAGTACCTGTAAGTTACCCTTCTGCTCATCTGACAACTCATGGTTATGTTCTGTGGCCTGCAGTTTAAAGATTGGTCTCGCTAGAACAAAGAACAGTGAGGGTTATATTTGTTCTTACTGTGTCTAAACACATCCCAGTACTCAGTATTCAGGGGGAAAAGATGGTTGCAAGAGCTACAGTCATGTCACATTGCCTTAGAGGTCACTTAAAATTTAATATCCATCCTCAAAAAGCTCCTCTGATGCTGTACCTTAAATTATACCCCAGGGGTCCCAACTTCATCATCAAAAGATTTGAATTAGAGATTTCCTAAAATCTTCAGCATGAGTCTCTTCTCTCTAACCAAACACCTGGTTATGTAGCGTTTCTACTACTCTGCCAGGGAGCTTTCAGAAGCTCTAGCAATGTAAGTACTGTAAACATCCTTTTAGGAAAAGAGTTCGCATAGGCTAATCCAATGTGAGAATCTTGGGTTCAGATTCAGATCTTGGGGTCTAGGTTCCAGAGTTTTCAGAGACTGGAAGTGCCACAAAGGCAATGTGTTCAGACATTGAGCTCTTCTGGCACTCAAATCTCTGGTCAGTTATGGGGTTTGGAGGGAATCCCATCCAGTCCTCTTCTGCTGGATTGATTTTGGTCATTATGCAGGGTCATAAAGCTGGGCAGTAGGGGAAAGAGGTGGTGAAAGAAATACAGCAAGTTGTCCAATCTGCAGATAGTCTGTGTTGCCCCTTTAGTCTAAGAGCCAGAGGAAGAAAAACAGCTGGATCCTCTTTAATGCATTTGGTACACACAAAAACTACTTCATGTGTGACAAAACAAGTCACCGCTCAGAAATCTAAACTTTCCTGTGTGTGTTTAGGTACCAGTTCCCATGCTTATCCCAACTACTCTGGACAATGCCGATAAGATCATAGAGACTATTCAGGACATCAAGGAGAAGATTCCCACAAATCCATTTGAGGCTGATCTCCTTCAAATGGCAGAAATGATTGCAGAAGATGAAGAGAAGGAAAAAACGCACTCTCATGGAGGTATGTGATCATTTTAAAAAGGATACTGAAGGAAGCATTCCTGTGAAAGGAAGGTAAATGTCAGCTTTGCCCCTGCATCATGCTGTGATAAACCTTCCTTTTGCCCCATCAGCAAGCTGCTGTTTTATTTTCCCAAGGGCAAATGCAGTGAAAATGGTCTTACTCCATACGGGATTTTGGTTACCTGTCTCTTAAAGGCAGGATGCCTTCTTGAATACTTTAAACATAGTCCATTTAGAAATAATTTTGCTTCCATATCCTACTGCCTGTATTTTTGTTTATTTTGAGGACACTTTTTTTTTTTCTTTAAAATTCATGTACTGTTGCTTCTTGGTTCCCATTTCAGGTCCTGATCCCCTCACTCACAAGTAGCCACTTGTGATTTTTGCAGGGGTTTATGGGCTAGAATTTTGGGTCTGGTTGAGCTGTACTTGTCACAGGACCAGAGGAGATACAGGGGGCCAGAGGCAGCAACGCGCCATTTTTGCACTTCCCTGATCCTGGGGGAAGCCAGGGGTGGTCTAAGCTTGCATTGGCAGCGAGAGACCCCAAGGGGTGCTGACAGAGCCGTAACTAGGAATTTCTGCGCCCGAGGCAGGGGCGCAGAAATTCCTAGTCCTTCCCTCCGCCGAATTGCCGCCGAAGCCGCGGCACCGGTGGACCTCCCGCAGGTAAGCGGAAGCGGCTTCGGCGGCAGGGCAGAAGTGCTGCTAATAATACCCTCCGCCGAAGCCGCGGACCTCCTGCAGGCAAGCGGAAGTGGTTTCGGCGGAGGGTATTATTAGCAGCACTTCCGCCCTGCTGCCGAAGCCGCTTCCGCTTACCTGCGGGAGGTCCGCTGGTGCCGCAGCTTCGGTGGCAATTTGGCGGAGGTGGCCTTCTGCACACAGACCGGCGGACCTACCGCAGGTAAGCTGGGGCGGCTTCAGCAGCGGGGGAGGACGGGGCGCTCCTGCCAGCAGTGCGCCCCGAGGCGAGTGCCTCAATGGCCTCGCCCTCGTTATGGCCCTGGGTGCTGAGCTGTTGCCCCAGAACTTTGTGCATTTTCAGGCGATGTGCCCCAGGAGAGTAGCATAGAGCTGGTTATGTCACCAGCTGTCTGTTTAAGCCAGGTTTTCATCAACTGGACTGTAGCAGGGATTGGAGGGAGAAGGGGGAATCTCCCCTTATGAAAGGTAGGAATCAACCTGAAAAAGGACAAAACAAAGATCCTGTTTGTCTGCAAATGACCCCAGTAAATAGCGAGGTGAGGAAAAAAATTAAGAAAATGGTGTGTGAATGATGAGGGGTTTGGGTCTATTTTTCCATGAGATGACTGTGGCCCCGGTTAAGGAGGATAGAATCTGCACAGCACCTGCCTGCACTATTCTTGGCCTGAGATTGACTGGTTAGTCTCCTGACCTTTTGGATCAATTGTATGAACTAAGAAATTCTGCATTTCAGCTGCTGTTTTAAATACGTAAAATACTTCATGTCCATACGAATTTTAGTTGTATTTTTTTTTCTTAAGGTTCCCAAACATCTGAACATGAGCTATTCCTGGACCCTAAGATATTTGAAAAAGGTTGGTATTTCATTTGTAGAGAGGATTTTGGTCCTACTGTAATCTCTTTTTCCTTTTGAGGCATTTTGTATATGGGTCCTCTTAATTACAGATCAGGGCAGTACTTACAGTGGAGATCTAGAATCGGAAGCAGTGTCAACTCCACACAGCTGGGAGGATGAGCTGAATCACTATGCCTTACGATCAAATGCCATGCAGGATCCAGACCCCGAGCTGAGGCAATTCTCCAAAGGGGATGTGGAGCAGGACCTGGAGGCAGACTTTCCCTCAGGTTTGTGTAACGTAGAAAAATGCACTGTCACGTATTGAAAAAGATATACATGATTTGCTGGGAACTATCCTTCCATTATCTTTGTTGCAATAAGTTAATTTGCCCACGAAGGGCTTATGTTTGTACTCCAGTACAAATGCATGTTGTTAAAGCTGCAATACATCTTCTCTAAGGGCTGGTCCACACTAACCCCCCAGTTCGAACTAAGATACGCAACTTCAGCTACGTGAATAACGTAGCTGAAGTCGAAGTATCTTAGTTCGAACTACAAGGTACTTACTGCGGGTCCACACACGGCAGGCAGGCTCCCCCGTCGACTCCGCGTACTCCTCTCGCGGAGCAGGAGTACCGGTGTTGACGGCGAGCACTTCCGGGATCGATTTATCGCATCTAGACAAGACGCGATAAATCGATCCCAGAAGATCGATTGCTTATCGCCGAACCCGGAGGTAAGTATAGACGTACCCTAATAGAGATACTTGGTCCCTATTACATAGAGCACATGTTTGCTTACACTTTAAAAAAACATAGTTTAGATGTTTCGATAGAGAATAGTGGTTACTCTTCCTTGACTGCTTGTGAATTTGTCACCTCTCTGTCCTGGCTGAGCCCCACCGCAGCCCCGCCATGCTGCCTCTGCACGTCTGTTCCCCTTCCCCCTATGGCCCCATTATCCAACCCCCAGCCTGGCACCCTTAACAAACCACTCAGAGCAGCGTGTGGGCGCCTGACGCACTGATCCGCCAGAGCGCGCAGCTCTGCCCCCCCCCGAGCGCTGCATTACTGCGTTGTATCCAAATTCGCGTTATATCGGACCGTGTTATATCGGGGTAGTGGTGTAATTTATTTAACTTGTGATGATGTTGTTTTGGCTTTAGACTCATTTGACCCTCTCAGTAAAGGACTGGGTCTCCACTCACGTTCGCGAGCAAGGCGGAGACATAGAGATGGCTTCCCACAGCCAAAAAGACGGGTAAGAAAGCATCCTTCCATCATATTAAAACTCCATGTATCTAAGGGGCTAATCTTCCGTACATATTTACTTCTCGTGAGTTTGAACAGACATCAAAATAAGGAAACCGATCAGGATTAGAAATATTTTATCTACATTTTATGTTTATTCTATAAAATTAGGTATTTTTGCTAGGTGTTCTTTTTATGGGGTAGCATTTAAAAGCAACTCTTTTGGAGCCTTTATTTTTAGTTGTATAATAATGTACAGGAAACTATCAAGTTTTACTCGTTTATGCATTTGAATCGTGGGCTGTAGAATTGTTGTCCAGTGGTTAGGCCAGGGGACTAAAAGCAAGGAGACCTGTGTTTTTTGTTTTGTCTGTCATTGACTTGCTGTGTGTGCAGAACCTCCCTGTGCCTTAGTTGTCCTTTCTTTATAATGAGGTTAATATTTCTCCACTCTTTGTGAAGTCCTCTGACACTCTGTTATAACAGGAGCTTCAGGAGTGTAAGCGTTTACTAGCTGGTCAAAGTGTAATGCACTTTTCCTGTGAGATCAGGTTAAAAGGGATCCATAATTGGACATTGTGTTATATGAGCTTTTTTGGATTTCCCGCAGGGGAGGAAGAAGTCCATAGTTTCTGTGGAGCCTCGGAATCTTATGCAGGGTTCCTATCCAGGCTGCTCTGTTTCCGGGATGACCCTGAAGTACATGTATGGGGTAAATGCCTGGAGGAATTGGGTCCAATGGAAGAATGCACAGGAAGACCAAGGGGAACTAAAATTTGGAGGTAAACTTGTTTCTATTGAAGCAAAACCTGCTACCTGGAGGGCACCTGTTGTGATGTAGCTTTCAAGATGGAGTTTGAGGCGTGCATTGGTACTGAGGCTCACGTCCCTATGAGTGGAGTAAGGATTTTAGGAAACAGGTCTCAAGTTTCATGGCTATTGATTTTTATTTATTTATTTATTTTAAAGCATCTTGTTTGTCTGTTGCTTTTAATCTTCTTATGTCACCTATTGAAGCAGGACTCAGACTGAAATTTGGACAATCACTGATGTCCCTATAAGTGTTCATTTTATGCACATTTGTACTTGATTTGAAGCACGGGTGTGTTTATAAAGGTGCAGGGTTCTGATTGAGCTAGCGTAGGGTAGGACCTTGTACCGACCTTTGTGTTGTCCCCTTCTGTTTCTCCAGAATTTAAGCATTCATATGCCAATTTTGTAACTCTTCACTGGTTTTATAGTGAATGATGAAGTAGAGAATCAGACCCTTCATTTCTTGCCCTTACAGTTACATAGAAAATCGTCCAGATGTTTCCCAATGCCATGAAACTAGCTCAGAAAGGCATGAACCATTCCTTTCATACCTGGAAAGCTCTAGAGCCTAATGATGGCTGACATGTCAACCATGTTAACATTTTCACTGGTGATGATTTTTAGCAGAAGCATCCAGTGATTCTGGCAGAGTCACAGTCAAATGCCACTGGTTCCCTTTCCCTCTTCCCTAGTCTGACCTAGGAATACACCAAGAGTTTTATGGGCATGCGTTCAGAGGCCAACTGAAAATTTGGCGCTTAATTTAGAAATAATAGTTGGGAGTTGTGGAAGAGGTTGGTTGCAGGGAAGAGAACAAATGAACAGATTTTAAAATACCTTTGGGGAAATACAATTTTTCTGAAACAGAATGTGAGGGATTTATATAAGGAAAAATCTTCTGATTAGGAAGAGAACTCTTTCCCCATGCTCCTTTGGAATTTTTTTTGTTATATGAGAACAGCTGGTTGTAGGTCACCACAGAAATGCAATCCATTAAGTTTTTGTCTATCCTATTTTTTGCAGATGAGGGAAACTCCACTCATCTTCCTGCATACTCCCAGGAGCCACCTCCATACCCAAACTTACCCCCACAAAGGCTTTCTGTCTAGTCTGCAGAAGCAACTTGCCTGTGGGATGGAGGGAGCAAGACCAGTGCATTCACTCAGAGTTCTCTGACCATTTATTCTGGAACCAACTCTTATGTTTGCTCTACTTCCCACTCTCCATCCCCTGGCCCATTAAACTCTTAATTCCTTCCTCCCTTTAAGTAAAGGAGTCAAACATACTGCACCCAATTCATTTCCGGAGCTACTAGGAAATGCTCAAGATCATTCTCCCACTCAAGAGTCCCCTGAATCCAGCTATAGAAATGAAACTGATTTATGAAACCTACACTGCCAGCCTAAAGTATAAGTCACTATTCCTTGCGTTCAGTGATCAGACTACTGTACAGTCTTGCTTAGTTTTAAGTACCCACTTTCTTATTGCTCCGTTAAAATTTGTATTGGTTACGTATGGTGGCAGTTAAGGTTGTTACTAAATATTCAGAAAACAATATCTGCTTCATAATTGTTAACTAACAAATGGGAAAGTGATGAACTGTTATTTTAGACGTGAGATGAGTTGTGTGTCGGAGATGGATTTTGTAACTGCTCTGCTCATGTACGGGACCAGGAAGTACAGAAGGACTGACCTGCAGAATGGAGTCTTATGTCTCCTGTGCTTCTGTTCCCCACAGTTCGGCCTGTGAAACTCAAGGAGGATATTCTCTCATGCACTTTTGCTGAGCTGAGTTTTGGCTTGTGCCAGTTTATCCAAGAGGTGCGGAGACCAAACGGTGAAAAATATGATCCCGACAGCATCTTATACTTGTGCCTTGGAATTCAGCAGGTAACTCATTGAACTACTGCATTGCCAAGTGTGAAATAAGATGTTTTTTAATGTAGTGTCTGTAGTAATTGGTAGCTGTTGGGAATTTATTTTGGAGATGAGGGGCACTTGGTTACCCCATTTTTAAGGTTTATTCTTAACCCCTCACACATACCTGTAAAACCTGTCTGGCAGCAAGGGCAGGCCCTGTCATGAGTGGTTAAGGAACACCCTTCCTTAACATGCTAGCATATCTGGAAAAAGTCTTGGACTGCCATTGCTAGGCAGTTATCACAGAGAGATCACTTACAGAAATAATATCATGAGAACAATAAAATTAGAATTAACCAATAGGAACCAAAAATGTGACTAGTTATTGTGGCCTGCTTGCTTACCGTAAGCTGAAACGATGAAAAAAAAAATCAGAACCTTACAACTAGCTCTTTAAAATGCAAACTGACTCAGTTCAGGGTGGGGCCAATTTTTCCTTAGGTAGCATATTTGTTCACTCTCTCAAGTAACCATTCAGAGATTTGGGATCAAATGCTTTCCCAGGCATTAAACCTCATTTGGTTGGTGGTTGACTTGTCACCTTAACTTTTTTCACCAGACATGCTTGACAAAATGGAAGAAGAGCTATAAATTTGGTTTGCCTGTGACCAGCATCCAGGAAGATCAGAAATTTCTTAACGTATTTTTTTTTTTCAAGCTAACTCTCTTTCCAGACTGCAGTAGAATGTTTGTAGCCTAGTCCATTAGCCATTAAAGGACAATACATTCATGATGAAGATTGAATCCCCACCCCCCAAGATTACTGAGAACAAGCCTGCCTGTGACATCATAAGAAGTCTGTGGTTGTGCCCTTTGTAGGCTTATATTAGGTGCTGTCTGTGTTGGCAAGAGACGCTGTATTAACATATTTAAGCCCAGTTCATTAGAAAGATGCTAAAATGATGACACTGGCATCTGTAGACAGAGCCATATTTGGGGATATATTTTGTCGTGTTCAAGGATGGTGAATTTTCAGAATACTGCTCTAGATCTGCGCATTAATAATAATTCTTGCCTGCATCTCCCATTTAATATGAGAGGCCACCAGCCCTGTGTTTATCATACCTGGGATGCCAGTAAAATGCTTTGGAGCATAACACATCTGGAAATGCACACTCAGTTTGAGTATAATTGTAAAAGGAAGGCAAAGATAAATACTTTAGGAGAGAACCAACATAAATCTGACACCCTGTAACCTGTCAGCACTCTTCTATGTAACTATGAATTGTATCTTTCCTTTCTTTTCTCTTGTAGTACCTGTTTGAGAATGGTAGAATAGATAACATATTTACCGAGCCCTATTCCAGGTTTATGATTGAACTTACAAAACTATTGAAAATCTGGGAACCTACAATACTTCCAAATGGTAGGACAATTATTTTTCATATTGTGTTGTTTTTATATACATGCATGACAGTGAAACCCATCTTTATAAATGAACGAGTTCTCAAGGGTGCTCCTTACAGTACGTGTCATCTGAAGAGTGCTGTGGCGAAAGAACAGTAGCATTGAACTACTCCATTAAGACTACCATGATTAGGAGCATGATCTGTACTGTGAGGTGCTATCCTTCTCCCCTCTCCACAACATGTAGTCATTTGAGAGAGACGGGAATCCGTATTCAACTCTGATACATGCTTACTATGGGACCTTTAGCAAGACACACTTAACCATCTCTCTGCCTCAGGTTATACCTCTGTAAAATGGGTATAACGCTTCCCATAGCCATATGTCATGCAGCTTCATGAATTAACGTTTGAATGCTCTTAATCTAGCATATTTCATCGGCGGCTTTCAAAGTATTGTTATAAATCCTCCCTCTGTTTCCTGCAGAGTTGGCTGGTTGGTGTACTTGGGAAGGGCTCTGAATGAGACAAAGGTGGTAATTTTATAAATACAACTAAAACAGCTGAACACTTTTTTTTTTTTTTTTTTTTTTTTTTTTTTTTTTTTAACATTATCAGAGGGGTAGCTGTGTTAGTCTGGATCTGTAGAAGCGACAGAGAGTCCTGTGGCACCTTATAGACTAACAGACGTATTGGGGCATAAGCTTTCGTGGGTGAATACCCACTTCTTCATCTGGGTGGTATTCACCCACGAAAGCTTATGCCCCAATACGTCTGTTAGTCTATAAGGTGCCACAGGACTCTTTGTCGCTTTTTTTTTACTGTAATTTGGATAGAGGAGATTGGTTTCAGGATACCAAAAGAACCTTTCGTGATTGTGGTGACTGCATACCTGGATCCGTGACCATCTCTCTGTGTATTTCTTTTAATAAAAAACCCCATGCGTTTACACAATGCTACATCCACCAAGGCCTCTGGTTGCCTAACACATCTGTGATTAACCTCCATAATTCCTTTTCTTTACCTGCTTTCAGGTTCACAATGTCACAGCAGTTTTATCTCCACATGGAGGTATCACATAATTATCCATGCTCTACACCCAAGAAGTGTAATGTTTGAGCCGTTGATTGAGCTATATAACATGTAACTGCTGAGGTCTTTTTGAGATAAATAATGGCTGCTTTAGACCCTTCTTTCCATTCGCTTTTGAAAAGTCTCACTGATGAATAGCTTGGTCTTTCTCATGCTTGATGGGTCATATTTATCCCCTGTGTTAGTGTATGCAGTTCTGTTGATTTCAGTCAAGTTAAATCTACTTACTGTAGGTCTGAGTTTGACCTGCATCAGGTTGTCTAGGAGGATTTCATTTATATTATAATTTGTCTGGCAGGACCTGCCTTTTTACTGTAACTCTTCCCCCCCATCCCCCCTCATCCAACAGGGGTTTATTGCTTTCCTTAAACCTATGAAAATCTTCAGGGATCACATTGTGCCCTCAGGTCACTGCTGAAGCGGCTTACTCATACCTGAGGGCAGAGAGTTGCCCTTACAATGAGATGGCTGTTTAGTAAAGAGCTGATTTTTCCTTTTCCTTTACCCGTTATCCTCAGGTTACATGTTCTCGAGAATTGAAGAAGAACATTTATGGGAATGTAAACAGCTTGGTGCATATTCCCCTATAGTCTTATTGAACACACTTCTGTTCTTCAATACCAAATACTTCCAACTGAAGAATGTCAGTGAGCATCTGAAACTGTCCTTTGCCCACGTTATGAGACGCACCCGGACTCTGAAATACAACACCAAGATGACGTACCTGCGTTTTTTCCCACCTTTTCAGAAACAAGAGGTAGAATCAGGTGTGTTGCTGCTTTCTACTTACTTGAGATGGTTTTAATTTGGATGTACTTAGCCCTAGCAGCATTGCCAGTGCTTTATTTTAAAATAAGGAGAAAACATTGTGCATTTTGCACATTTACTAATATTTGGGCTTCTGCTGATACTTTAACTTCCCTCCCCTTGTCCTCCCCCCGCTTTCTTTTTGACTTCTAGCTGGGTTCAAACCAGTATTCTGTATGAGCCCCGACAGCTGATCGAAACATGGGGAGGAGATGCCCAAAATATTTGAAAGATTGTCACTAATCATTTTCAGAGCAGCGTAAGCACATCCAGCCATTCAAACCTAGAATAAGATTCATTCCCTTCATGAAGAGCTGTTTGTCCGAAGGACCAGGCTCCTTAAGGTGCTGAGCACCTTTAGCCCCCATTGAAGTCAGGGGCACTGGAAGTTAGTCTGCTTAGTTAGGGTCTGCTTTCTAGTATGCACCCCCTATCACACTGGAGCAGGCCCTAAGACAGACCAGCCACAGGACAACAGTTCAGATAAAGCCAAGCCAGCCAGAGCTGTTGACACACATGAAATTCAGGAGGAGGGAGTGGAAACTGTCCTTTTGCAGGCCCCAGCCGTAGAGAGAGAATGCAGCTTTGCTTCGCTGCTGTAGTGGTTGAGCAGCTCAGTGGTAAGCTGGGAAATGCTAAAGCTAAATCTGATTCTGTGAGGGGTGGCAGTGAGCCCTGGTAGAGGAGCAGTTGGTGGGATGGTGATGTTTGACTGGTTTATGAATTGAAAACTTGGTGGAAGCATGCTGACTGCCACTGATCAGAGGCTTTGTAAGGACAGCAAGCAGGCTCATCAAGCTACTAGCTACTGTAGTTAATTTTGATAAGCTATGAATTCTCTCTGTTAAGATAGTTACTATTGTTTGTGTGCTTTTGCTTGGTGCTAGGTCTTCTTAGCTTCTCCAGGAGGGGAGTAACACTTCTGCTCTTCCCTCCTAGAGTCAAAGTCCTTGATAAGATTGATCACATGCACTACTTATTTTCTAAGTGAGTGACCATAAAGTCTCTCTTAAATGCTTGTCAGGTGGTTTCTGCTATTATGCCCTTTTATTATTCATAGAATCTTTCACTGGGGAGGTACTTTGTAATATGTCTGGTCTGATTGTTCTGTGGGTGCTGGAGGATACTGGGCCAATTTCTACCTTGACTTACACCACGTGTAGCTCCATTGATTCCAATAGTGTTACAAGTCTATGCAGAATTGGGCCACTGTGTCTTAGGCTATGTCTACGCTACAGCCTATGTTGGCAAAACTTATGTCTCTCAGGGGTGTGAATATTCCACCCCCCGAGCAACACAAGTTAGACCGACATAGCACTGTGCACACAAACGCTTATGTCGGTGGGAGAGCTCTCTCCCATCGGCATCGAGCATCTTCCCCACACGTGCCGTGGCGGTGCTGTACATATAGACATATCCTTCGTTTTGGAACCTATCAAAAATTCATTCTGTGGCCTGGCAAAGGTCATTTGCATAAGCAAGATACACCGTGTGGTAGATCTTTATTTCATTTTTATATAACTACTATTAAAAGCAGTGGGGGTGTATGCTCTGAAGGTGCAGCAGAAGGAGATGTGGGGAGAAAAGGATAGTGGCGGGGAAGTGGATCTGTCTTGGAAAGGATGTACACACACTGAGGTAGATGGAGAACAGACACACAGAGGATGACCATGCACTGGTATGATGGTGTTCTAGCACTTGAGCTGTGTATGGGAGCGAGGGGTCTTATCAGTCCCTGTAAACCAGCATTAACAAGGTGAAACTATATATTGTTTAAGCAATTATATTTTCCTGATCCAGTATTTAAACTTGTGTAGACACAAATCCTTTCTATTATGTTGGGCTCCTTTTTAACTATCAGCGTCACGAATGATGGCATTCATTTGATAAAGTTGTTTCCAGTGTTTGACTTGGCAGTGCCAGTTTGCGTGGAAAGTGATCCTCTCAAACAGCACGTCATTTATGCGCTGTGCAAGCCCCATCAGGGTGCAGAACTAAACCAAACAGGTTCAGCTTACTCCCACAGAGGAGGACTGTTCTACACTGAGCTCGTGTGGTGTCATTTTTCTGTATCCAGATAAATTATCTGTAGGAAAAAGGAAACGGAGTGAGGATGAGGAGGTTCCAACAGCAGTGGAAATGGCTGAAAACACAGATAACCCTCTGCGATGTCCAGTCCGACTCTATGAGTTTTACTTGTCAAAATGGTGAGTGATTGGCACAGCCTAATTTTGGATTATACTTGGACCAGATTGTGCGCTCCCGTGTGGAAACCTGGGGTGGGGTAGGGCAACTCTGCGGCTCCCCTGGGGGAGTTTTCTCCAAACACCCCACAAGAAGGGGGTTGCCACACACGTAGCTACCCTTAAAGAATCAAGGGACTTACCCATCCCCCAATCCCTGTTGAGACCCTCAGGACCAGGGTCACCCAGCCCTCTGCCTCTGCACAGGCTCTGAGGCTCAACAACATCCTCCTCAACAACATCACAGCTCAAATGGAGCCAGCCACCAGCAGCTTCCCCGGGGTGCGACCGGTGATGGGGAAATGCTGTCACATGGTAACACAGCTGTGGCTTGCATTAACTTTGCCAAGAGTTCCCCAGGCTGGGTGGAGGAGAGGGGCAAAGGAAGGTGCAGTAGCCCCCGCCATTCCTTTGCCCTCACGCTCACGGATCCTAGACCCTGCAGAATGATTGTAATCTGGCCCCTTGCTCCGAGAAGTAGAGCCAAGCTCTACAATGCAGTAATCCATTGCTCAAGATAAGCGACATCTCAGTAGCACTTTCCTTGTAAAGCAGGGTGGAAAAGTGTGACTGAGAGGTAACAACTAGAGATGCTGACATTTACTTGCTGAAAGATGAGATTAACTTGACTCCAGGAGTCACAAAGGAAGCTGCAGAAGAAGGATGAACATATAAATCGTTCAGTCTCTCCCCCACTCTCCACTTAAGATCATCGAGCAATGGAGTTCAGTATTCTTCTCTCTCAAAAGAACATACATGCCAGAGAGCGAGATATCATTAGTGCCCACTAATAGCCCTGTGAATCATTATCTGAAAAACACACAACCAAATTAGTGCAAAATAGCCCTGCTCAGGCAAAGCCATGTCCAGCAACCCTCTCCACTCCCTGCTCCTTTCACACGCATTCCTTGTGTTCACTCGCATACCATCAGAAGGTGTCATTCTGAGTGATCACACATTTGCTGCACCACCTCATATGACATCATAGTTCAGCCTCGGCAGTGGTGGCAAGTGGCAGTGAAAAGCCTCTTTCACTTTCTGGATTGTAATGTGACCGTTCTAAAGCCCAGCAGGGAGCGGAATCCTTTTTGCTGAGGGCTTTACGCTTCTTGCCAGGCAAGATTGCAAGGCACTCTCTCAGATGCTGAAGGCCAGTCTTTCAAGTGGACGGGTTCACTATTCTGCTATCACTAACAGGCAGGCTAGGCTCTGATTTTGGAGATCACTGGCTCTTGTACCCTCAGTATCCCAAAGAACGCTTCAAAAGTTATCAAGTGTCCCAGGAAATATCAGTAATGCAATTAGTCTCCATTTACTTAGCAGGAGCTCCCATATTGCCTAGAATACTAGAACCATTTTTATTCTGAGATTGAACGTTAATTGTGTTACAATGGTGATATCATGTAATGGGATGAAACTGCGAGTGAAGAACCACCTCTATAAAGGAGATGCGGCTATTCTGTTTGGTTCTATAAACAGCTAATGCCCTTTGAGCTGGAGACGGATTGGCAGCTCACTGCAGTGAAGGGCGGAGATTGAGTCACTAGAATGGAGATCCAAATTTTACTATTTCAATTTTAGTGATTCAGTCTCAAGGTAATGTCAGGTAGTAGGTCTAAGCTACTTTCCCTTTGTCTCTTAAACTGTGTTGTAAACTGGACTGCTAATGCTGCCTTCTGATATACAGTCTCCCTTTCTTTACACTAACAGTTCTGAAAGCGTGAAGCAGAGAAGTGATGTGTTTTACCTTCAACCTGAGCGTTCTTGTGTACCTAATAGCCCTATGTGGTACTCCACGTTGCCAATAGACCCCGGGACCTTGGACATCATGTTAACACGTATTCTTATGGTGAGGGAGGTACACGAAGAACTTGCCAAAGTCAGATCAGAGGACTCTGATATTGAATTGTCAGACTAACTGAAGTGGGGTATTTTCCTTTCAATACACGTTGCAAGTACCAAACTGTGAACACATCCAGCCTTCAGAAAATGTTGTGTATCAAATAAGCCAAGTTAACGTCACTACACAGGCATATTTTGAACCACAATGGATGTGCAAACTGGAATCAGAAGGAAGCAAACTACTTTAAGCTGCAAGAAACGCCAGTGTCCAGTGCAGTGATAAATCCTCTAAACAAACTCAAGATGAATTAACCTGTTCAAGCGGTGCATAAATCCTTCATTTGTTTGGGATTAAAACAAAATTGTGAAATATTTTTAAGGAAAACTGTTGTATAAATTCTACCATAGTAACCATGGGCATAGAGAACTAGACTGTGGCTCACATGACTTTGCAGCCCGATGGCTAGCAGCCATTGCTGCCAAAGAGCCTGTGGAGATCCTAGAGGTCTCCATGTGATCAGGAGACAAAGTGCAGTGAGGTCTAGACAAATAGACACCTTCCGTTATGTATACACACACTTTTTTAGTTTTATTTTATTTTTTACTGGGATCAAAGATTAAGAAAGATATTAAGCCAGAAGTCAATGTTATATCTGCCAGATTACTACCCTAGTGGATGACTACCTGGGCTGCGTTCAAACAGTCACATGACCCCAGAGTCTAGCTCTTAGTCCATGCTAGTAACTACGACTCTGTTGGATCTCTGATGTGGGGGAGATGCTGTAAGTCCAGCATCAGAGCAATCGCGTTATGGGACAGAAATCTCTGGAATACATACAGGAGAGCGAGGGTCTAGGGCTTTGTGCAGAAAATCCCCTGAATAGCCTCTGCAGTCTGTTGATGTAATCTAGCAAATGCTGTGGTGCGCAAAAATAGTTGTTTTGGAGGGAGTTGTTTTGGTTTGGTTTTTTTTTGTCATAAGGCAGCTTTCCTTCCCCCTTTTCCCCCATTCCCACCTAACTCTTTGTTTTTATACAGTGCAAGTCTGGAGGGCCTTGTCATTTCAAAGTGAAGATACTCTTTCCACCCTTGCAACGCGTGCAGTATTACTTTTAACAACAGAACTGTGGTAGAAAAGTACCTTGTGTGGTTTTTTACCCCACCCCACCCAAAGAAATTTAGTGATAGTGTTGGAAATTGAAATACTTTTTTCAATGGCTTGGCTGTTACTGTATCTTTTAAAAGGAGAATCTCCCATACTGTATCCAGAGGACAGGACACTGATTAGATAACATCTGTCTCTCCATTTTCTCAAGCTTAAAATGCTCGTTTCTGAGGACGACAGGTCATAAATACATTAGAAATACAAGACTGTTTTTAAAGAGAATTGTACTTTTTTTTTTTAAATCAGTAGTTGCAGCCAGTTGCCCAACTTCTGTAGCAGGGGTTTTGATATCTGACCCTCACTGCAGTTTCAGGAGTTGAAAATCAACAGCCTTGAATTAAATTTGTTTTTTTAATTTTCTTTACTTTTAGCAGTAACAAAGGTAATTTAAACGATAAAATTGGAAAGTAGTCTATTGACGTTGTGTACTCGGTAGTCCTGTCCCTGCCTGTAACGGATTTCACTGATGTATTTTTTAATACAGAAAACTGTGTGAAAAGTAAACCTGCCCCTGATTCTGTATGATCCAAGTCCATCTGTGTCTGTCATTTCTGATCGGAGACTGTTTATTTCATATCTTGTCCTAAAGCTGTGGGGGAAAATACCCTGGCCATTATTACCCTACCAATAAACTACCCAGAGACTTGGAGGCTTAATGAGCTCAGTTACACTAATTTTACAGTGTATAAATACTAACCTTCTCCCTATAGTAATATTAAAAGTAGTTAGATAGCAAACACACAGCTTGTGTTTGGACAGCTGATGTGTTTCAAGAGGAAAAAATATCCCTATGCCTTTAACTGACAACAGCAGATACTGTATGGTTGAAAAAGAAAAGAAAAGAAAAAAAAACACAACGCCATTGCTCCTAAAAAACAAAACAAGTAGTGTCTCAGTTGCATGCTGGTCTACCCAGAACCTCACATCACAGGAAATATCCATGAATTATTGTAATTCTTGGGCATTCCTCATGAGTGCAGCTATAATGTCTTTGTCGGGTTGTTTTTTTCCCTTTTCTGTTATAGGGTTGTGTGAAATTTTTTCAATGAATAAGCAAGGGAAACAGTCAAGACATCCTGTTAGGTTTGTTTTTAAACAAAAATTTCTGGTTTTCCCTGGATAGAAGTTACAGAAATATTCCCGTAGAATAAAATAGTATATTTGTATATGATGGGTGACCTCCTCATTTTTCTTTCTGTCTCTGGAGAACCTCACTCTTTGTTGTCTATGGAACTACAGAATGTCAGTTTGTTCCAGGTTCTTGGAATGAAAAATAATTACCCCTCATATCCTCTTAGCCAACAAATCTATACTACTTTAGCCTGACCAATTGAAAGCAACGTTGGTGAATGTTGTATTTGTCTTTTTATTTAATTTTTTAATATGATAAACAGTTAATTGCAGTTTTGGTTCCTTTTGTCACATTAACAGGACAGTAGTTCATTTTTTCCCCCCAGTGTAACAACTTCTGCTTTGTGGCTCTTTGTAAGAGACAGTATGCATTTCCTCAATATTCCAGTGCTGCCTCAGCCTCTCAGATCTGTGGACTCAACACGGAGGCAAGATCTGTTGCCTTGAAGATTTCAACATACATTAATTACACACAGAGTTTCAAAGTTACTGGATCTCCTAAAACACTTGATTTTTATTATAAATAGTTCTATCTGTATTGCTTGCTGCCCAGGCAATACTGTTGGTAACTTGAAGTGTTCCATTTAAGGAGAAAATAAATCACTTTTTTAGTCTGAACATGGCAAAGAAATGGCAGTGGTGAGTGCAAGCAGGACAAACAGAAGGTGCTGCTTCCTGCCAATAGGGTTTCTTTGCTTATTTTTAGGCATCCTAACCCAATGACACTTACGATTTTCAAGTGCTTCTTTTCTGGGCACAGATAGGAAAGCATAGCTGTTGAGATTGTTTAGCTTGAGGGCCTGGAAGCCAGGCTGCCTGGTTACATATCACAGGCTATATTACATAGTGAATTACAGCTAGAGCCAGTCATTTGAGACTGTTGATTTTGCAAAGATTTTAAAAATGCCTTTTTGGGGCGTGGTTGTCCTCTGCACAGTTCTGACATTTTCTAGTGGGATGCATCCTGAAATATGCTGAGCATACGGTATGTGCTGAGCTCCATCAGCATCCACTGACTTCAGAATCAGGCACAAAGGAAAGATGCATGTTGCATTAATTATTCCACTGACCTCATTAGCCACTGATCTAAAAAAAAATCTGCATTCATCTGGCAACAGTCTCCAGTTCAGTAATGTCTCCTCATAAGCTTAAAATAAAATGGGAGTGGTGGTATCGGTTTCTTATTTCCTAAGGGTACAGTAATATAATGGCCAAGCAGTACTGAGGAAGCTTTAGAGCCAGGGTTATGAACTGTTGCCTTACAAAACAGCTACTGTGTATAAAACCTTGTGTACTGTGCTCCTCTTTTCATCTTCAGTCTCCATGCTTTATGTATAAAATGAGGGCGTTTGGCTGGCCTCAACAAAGCATGGTTGCATTCTCTTGTTGCTGTATGTGTTATCCTATTCAATGTCATTGATAAATCCAGTGGATTCAGAATCTGGATTTGCTCTCCTCCACTGCTGCTCTACAGTACGTTCCAAGTAGAAGGGAACATCTTTGCAGGCTCGTTTCCAGGCCTGAAAGAAGCAGCTAGTTTTGAGAAGCCAACATAGCAGACAAGTTGCAGAAGACTGATGGCATCTACCTATGTTCCCTGTATATACTGAGTCTATTTACACCTCAACCACTACAGCAGCAGCGCAATGTAGATGCTACCTACGCTGATGGGAGGGGTTCTCCCTTCACAGGTAGCGAGGCGGTAGCTAGGTCAACAGAAGAATTCTTCCATCAACCTAGCACTGTTATACCTTGGGGGTTAAGTTGGCATAGTTGCATTGCTCAGAGGTGTGGATTTTGAGAGCCGTAGCTATGCCAGTGTAACTTCCCAGCGTAGACCAGCCCACTGTAAATCTTTTTTTGTAGTCGCAAAACTTTTTAATTCCCAGGACAAATCCTTACACACAGTCAAAGCCTGTCAAATCCGCTCGTTGTAAATTGCATCATTTGTCCAGAGAGCAACATGAATCAGGCGTTTCTCCGTTCTCAAGAGAAATTGTGCAGCCAGTGTCGAGACATGGCAATTACATACTGGTTTATGGATTACTGGGCGAGAAGTGGCAGACCAACTGCTGGTTTCTTATTTCAGGTACTGTGGACGATAGTTTTATCTTTCTTCTGCAGTAGTAAAGCTGAATCATGGAGTCCAGTTTTGCCCTTAAGAACTGCAAATTTAGAGCCAAACCCTGCTTGCATTACACAAGTATTACCACTGGAGTAAAATTTGCACTTGTCAGGGCTCATCTACACTGGGAATTTACACTGGATTAGCTACGTCTTTCTCAGGGTTGTGAAAATCCACACCCCTGAGAGAGATTGTTAAAATGACTTACCCCTGCTGTAGATAGCGCTAGATTGGCGGAAGAATTCTTCTGTCAACCAAGCTGCTGCGTCTCAGAGAGGTGAATGACCTATGTCTACACTGAAGCATTGCGGCTGTTTGCTTGTCTTTGCGTATACCTACAATTAATCTATTGCCATTTTATGTCTCTGCTCATAGATGCCTTGAAAGATGACAGAGCAGGACAAGATTCTACACAATAATTGTAATCCCTCATTCTATTATGGTCAGTAGCTTGAGAACCATCTGTAGCTCAGTAAAGCCAAGGAAAGCATGTCCAGGAATTAGCCCTAGCCATACATGTGCCAGAAATATTTGTATATTTTTGCTCAGGGAAAATTGACCTGGAAAACAAAGGGTACAAATGTTTGGTGCACAATAGGGTTGGATTTACAACTGTTTTGACTAGTTTGCTTTTAAAGCTGGGATTTCCAGCTGTAAATCTCAGAGATGAGAGTCTAAAAGGGAACATTATGATCATCTAGTCTGACCACTTGCTTTAACACAGCCCATAGAATTTCACCCAGCAATTCCCCCCAAGCCCACAGTGGTTGAGCGTAAAATCTTGAGTGTTGTTTTCAACAAAAATTCTCTTGATACTTTTGGGGGGGGTTTTGTGTGTTTTGTTGTTTTGCCTTAGAAGGCAGTTATTTTGCACTTGCCAAGGAGTAATGGAATATTTAAATAAAAGTGGAGAATCTGCAGCTGCTGCACTATTCCCAAGAGTTCTGTGTTGCAAATACTTTATCATGTTTGGTGTTGGGGTCAGTTTATGCAGACAAGTGATTTTTGTATAGCAGGTGAATAATGTTAAGGTGTAGGTGTATGCATTCCATCATTCTGCATGCAGTGTTTCTTGTTCAAAGAAGATCCAACGTAATCAACAACATGATGGGCGTATGCACTTAGAGCAGACATGGGACAAGTCTGTGGTAGCCCTAATTTAGAAGTTCATAGGTCTAGAATTCCAAACTCTGTCTAATAAGTTTTTTGGCTATTTAGATTTGAAGAAGGGGGTTATGATGGTGTTCTGGCCAACTTTTTTTTTTTTTTTTTTAATTTATAAAAGTTAGAGGCCACATCTATTGAAATCAATAGAACTACACTTATTTATATCAGCTCTAGATCTGGCCCCATGTGTTGCAAAATTCTAGAATGGTTTTAAAAGTTTTAGCGGTTTCATAAAATCCAGACCTCTTGGCTTCTCTGATGCCTAGTTCTAGTTACCGTCTGATAAGATGGTAACATTCAGCTAAAGATTTTCAGTGCTAATTGGTGGAGGTTTGTGTTAAACAACTGGAATTTCCCAACCACACTCTTGGGGTAAAAAAATGCAGAGGGCAGCTCTTGAAAAGTGGTCAAGTTTAAAAAAAATTTAAGATCAGATCATAAAGGTACAGTCCCATTTCATTGACCAAAATCCAGTCTGCATTCTTGGTGTCCAGACTGTGTGTACAGCAAGTGGATTGGGTATGGAATGGATAAAGCTCTCATAGCATCTCCATAAATGAACAGACTATCTTGGGTGGAACTGCTTCACTTTTCCTTTCCTATGTGTGGTTATAACCCTAACAACCAGAATACACCAAAGGGCACAGTCTGGATCTGTTGGGCAGCTAGTGACCTTAACAAAATTCTCTAAGTGTTAGACAAAAGGACTGAGACAGGACTCCTGCGTTCTATTCCCAGCTCTGCAATTGACTCATCGTGTAGCCCTAGACCTAACGTACATTATAAAAGCTGCTCTTGTAATGTAGATGAAAGCCTTATTTAAGTCACTTGCCCCTCTGTACTGAAGTTTCCCCATCTGTAAATTGGATATACTTTCCTACCTCGGGTATTATGAGACTAAATTCTGTTAAGTGCTTTGCAGTCCTCTGATGAAAGGTGCTATGCAACTGCAAAGCATGACTTTAAAAGGCCTAAATGGGTAAGTAGGGAATAAATACTACTTATAGAAATCAGCTTTTTTAGAAAGTGGAAATTTATGTAGTTAAGTGTGTGGCACCTAAAAGACAGGTTATTCACTCACCAGATGGGCTGGCCGGATAAGGATGTTCTTTGTTTATCAGCAATATCTGTAGTCTGGAAAAATGACTAAACATTTTTCTACCTGGCTGAAAGTTTAAATCCTTGTTTCACAAGTAACGGCAGGATCCCAGTTTAAAGCTTACGTCTTGTAACCTGTTTTTATTTTAAAAAATCCAAAGTTTAAGCTCCTCGGGGCAAGGACCATGTTTTCCTGTGTGTTTTGTACAGGCCCTTGCACAATGGGACTCAATCCTGTTTGATGTCTGAGTGCTACCATAATTATATCGAGGAACTACAAAAGGTGGGGCACACACCAGCAAAACTCGAGGGGGAGACAATCACTTTGTCCCCCTATTCTTCTCTAACTACGTACAGCTAAGCCCAAGTCCTCGTTTTCCTTTTCCGTTTCCCTGCTTTACAAAAGCATTTTCATATACATCCTATTAGAACCATTTTGAACTTCTGTCCCTGAAGGCTTTGGGGATCTTTACACTACTTCTGTGGACAGATTTACACAAGAGCAAGGCGACCTGCCGTAGTAATAAGCTGTCAATCACTTTGCTTGATGGTAACTGTAAAAATCAAGTGACTGATGACGTAAGTGCAACAGGTGTGTGTGAGCACAATTGGCATTACCCGTCTGCTGCTATGAATGACATGTAATAATCCTTAATGGCCAGCTAGATTCCTTGGTACAGGACAACTTAATTTAGCTGTTGCCCCTGAAAATCCACAGTTAGTTTATCTTGTCATCTTGATAATTTAACTGCCAGAAGCTGGGGATGGATCACTTGATGATTACTTGCTCTGTTCATTCCCTCTGGGGCACCTGGCATTGGCCACTGGCAGAAGACAGGATACTGGGCTAGATGGACCATTGGTCTGATCCAGTATGGCTGTTCTTACGTTCTTATGTTAACATCACTTTAGGAGGGAAAAAAAAATCAATCCAAAATGTGGTTTATGCCTTCTAATGTGTGCAGTGAAATTGTTTTTCTAATTAAATCCCCATTTCTCCTTTGTATTTGGATACATTGGGGGTGGGAGGCAAGTGAGAGTGTTTTTAAGGCCCTGAGTCTGCAAAAACTTGCATGTACTTAACCTGAAACACATGAATAGTCCCACTGGCTTCAGTGGGGGCACCCACGAGTACACATAAGCATGTGTATAAGTGGTTGCAGGATTGGGACCTAAGTGGTGTATTTGCAGCCTACTAGAACCCTTCCTGGTTCACAGAAAGCATCTTAAAGTCGAATGACTGTTCAAAAACAAATAAAAATTAAAAAAAAATTAATTTAAACTTGCTGAACACGACTAAGTACCACAATAGGTAAGAGAAACAATACGCCACTGGTCACATTTCTGTTTCGATAAAAATATAAATTTATAATAGTGCAGTTAACATTTGCCACACCAATAACTGTCCTGATAGAGTAGGTGTAGTATTTATATACACTCATCCATTTTTTTTAGCACTAAATATTGCACTAATACTGTTTAGTGGCAAACTACTGAACCACAGGATTTTCCTCTAGGTAGCCCAAAGAAAGAGTGACCAGATATATTAAATCCGCTTCCAAAGCTGTAACCTGGGTTCTTATGAAGCCAAATCTATCAAGACAAGTTATGGAAGCGCTGTATTTTTTGTATTTTTTTTTTTTTGGTATCTTTGTAGTGTCATTTTAAGGGACCCAGACAGGAGCATTAACAGCTGGTGTTTACTTAGGGAGACAGAAAAGGTTAACCCAAGACTTTTGTTAAAAATAATGGCATGTGGTTTGAAAAGGTAGTAGCAAAACTATGGGGATGGCACCTTGATGACCAATACCGTTGCTTAACGCATTTATTCTAGGTAGTTTATTGTAGAAGATCTAGTAACTGGAATACAAACGTTTGCAATAGAACGCCTTGTACACTGATGTATTATAAGAGTATAACACTGGATAATGCTCCCTTTTTACAAATGCTTCAAAATACAAAACGTGGAGATTTTTTTTTTCAAGAAAAATCTTGTGCTTTCTATACCTAGACATTAGGGAGGGCATCAGTATTGGTGCGAAGGCAGAGAAATACATTCCTGACCTCAGAGGCAGAACTACTCTGAACTCTTATTTCAAAGGGAACACAAGTGATGGTTTTCTGCCCCAGGGAAAAGTCTCACATTTAATATACAAATAATTTAAAATACATTAGCAAATCCATTCTATGTAGTAAATTTTTTTATTGCTCTTGCAATTATATTTTTCTTTTCCCCAGGATTTAGGCTCAAATCCCAGAGATACTCACGGACTTCACTTTAAACTTGTGAATAGAACCCTAGACGTGAATGAGACTATTCGTGTGCTTAAAGTTGAGCATGAGTGTTTACAGGATCAGGGCCTTAATTATATACAAATAAGATTTAAACATTAATCTACTTTCTTTATAACAAAGTGTTTAGGCAATTAACAAATGATAAATCCATACAAGTTCTTGGGCTGGTCCATACTATTGCAGTGACTTTTTTTTTTTTTTTTTTAACCCAACAATTGTAGGTCTGGTCTCTGCTATCCGCGTGTGTAGTGGCTATGTTTTGAGGAATTGCAGTGGGGTGGGGAGGTTTGGAGAAAGTGGCAGGTTTAAGTGTGTGTGTATATTAATCACCTACTGCATTTGTATTTTTTTTTACATTGTTCTGATAAAAAGTTCTCATTTCACATATCAGTCCAGTCGCTCATCTGTCACCATGTACAACTTGAATTAAACACTGTTTATAATAAAACTACCTACATCGTTGTCGGTGTCTCATCTGTGTGGGGAAAGTTTTAAAAGGAAACAAGGGCTGGTCCGATTCTGCTCTTACACCAGTATGAATCCTGAGGAATTCAGGATTTACACGGGTGTAACTAAGTGCAGAACCTGGCCCCACATACTCTTCCGCATTTATCCTGCACGTTTAATGTGTGTCCAGCCAACCATTTCTCCCTACCCATTCCACCACCAAAGCTGTGCCTGATGGAATCATGCAAACCACTCCCAAATTAACGTATACAGGTTGCATAGAGAGTGCGCTGTACAAGTTAACATTCATTTGTACGTCAGCCCTATGTTGACTTAGTCTGGTTAGGGAAAGAGGAAAGAGCCTTTTCTTAAGCCCACCTGAAAGGAATTAGTTTCTAGCTGGTGCTTAGGTAGCCTTTACTTCTCCACCAGCTGCCTTATATTAGCGGGTGAGCTTTGGAGGCGCACAGAGAAGGTTTCAGGGGGAGGTCAGCCATTTTTAGGAACAGTACCAAAGGGAGAACTTCATATTCTGCAGCCTGGAAAGCTTTGCTGCTTGGTAAAGGTGACCTTTGCCAAGATGAAGGTCAAGCCGGCAGACACGCTGGAGAGACCCTACTGCTAGCGTGACATACTGGACCTACCACTTGCACAGCCCGGGGAAGCTGCCTGAGCGGGTGCGAACGCGGCGAGATAAGATTGTCCTGCTTCGAGATTCTTTACAGCCGGTGTCATGTGAATATGCTTAACTGCAGCAAGGCTCAGACTGCTCTCTACTGTTGGGGTGAAAACCAAGTGGGTAATAAAGATGAGGCGTATCCCACACAGAGGCAGGGGGTTGTCACCTGGGGTCGCCGGAGAGGAACCTGAGGTCCTTTTAGCCCCCCCAGAGCTGTGGAGTCTGGAAGTAAACTCATTTTTTCTCTGCATCAGAGTATCGTGCTACCATTGATCAGCACATTGACCAATGAGACATCATTTTACAGGCTTCCCCAAGCTTAGCATTGAAATCTGGCCCCATACCAGTTTGCTGCTGTAACAGAGCTGGGAGGTTGCGCTTTGATTTTGGAGGGTCACTCCAAAAGTGTGCCAATACTGAGTGTGCCGATACTGCTTTGTTACCATCATAAGGCTGGTTGACAGGCTGTCTTGTTAAGAATTAAAAAAGGGGGTTGGGGGGAGGATTTGGTATGGGGCAGATGAGCGGGTGAGCAAAGTACCTTCTGATGAAAATGTGGGAAGATTCCTTTTGATATATATTTTTACACCCACCCAACACTTGAGCACAAAACCACGGCCCCTTCCCTCCTTTCCATCTCAGCCCTGTCTCCAGAGCAGGGAGGCCGACAATAAAGGGTTGGGGTGAGAAGGGAATAAGCTGATGTGCAGGCTTGTTTATAGGGCATAAAAGGCAGCAACACAGACCCGGCAATGAACTATAGGCTTTCCCAGCTTGGCTGCAGGAGCGGGCTAAACTCCGCTGCCCTCTTGAATGCCATCTACAGCGTGCCCATGGGCCAGTTTACCACGAGTGGCTGGGAGTGCCCCAGAACAGGTCCCCACCTATCCTGCATGAAATGAAAGTGAAGCTTGAAATCGGCAGCCACCCTAATCCAAGCACATGGTAAAGTGACAGTCTCCCTGCTCGCTCCTGAGAGAGAGAGACTAACTCCTGTGGCCAGCTGTGCATCAGAAACTGGCCTGATCCCATATCTCGTTAACTCATGGTGCAGATCCTGTGGATAATGACTTCTGGTCACTGACTGGGCCAGGACCTGCCTTTTCATTATGTCCGTACAGTGCCACACACACAATGCGGCCCTGATCTCTGTTTGGAATCCTCTAAGCGCTGCCCTAAGGCGAAGGACCTGGGATAACCTCAGTGCCCAATGCCCCGTGCCATCAGTCTGTCCCCTTGCTCTCGACACACCCAACTGCACAATAGGCCGCACTAAGTCAACCTTTACCTTGTGCGGTGGCCTCTGTGGGTGAGGTGAGCAATGAGACCTGGGGAGCTGCGTGGTTTCTCCAGGGTACTGGGTGAGGATTGGGGGACTGATCTTGTAGAGCAGTAGGAGACGGGTTCCTAGACTCATCTCTCTCAGGGGAAGAAGATTTTCTTGATACTGAGCCTCACTCTCCCTTAATTTCATTCTATTGCTCCTACTTCTATCCCTGGGGAGTAGGGTGCTTTATAGAGCCATCACTGACTGGCTAAAGCCTGGGGACTGCAAGGTGTAAAGGACTGAGTTTGACATTTTGGTGGTTTTTAAACATGTAGGTAAAGTATTAGGCTAATGGCTACTGCTTTCAAATCAGAAGAGCTGAGATTCTCTGGCAGAACCAGTGGGCTGTGGACTGAACTCCTGGATTAGAGCAGATTAGGGGATCCCTGGCATCTGGCCACCAATTAAATATTATCGTCGTCCTATTGTGAATAAATGATGGTAAAGAACAGATGTTCCATTTTCACACAATCATTCAAAACTTTTTTTTTTAAACTGAATATACCACCCACCCAAAATTTGCCTTGGTTTAAAATAGCTCCAGTTACTGGAGGGGTGAAGAGCTTCGTGACTCTATGAAAGTCAGCATCCAACTTTTTAAAGAAGAATTGGTCACACACAATGAAGTAAGGGCTGAGTAGCAGGTTGGGGCGGTGTCGCGCCGCTGGTCCTCGTGGCTGGGTATCTCACTTGTTTGTAAGCAAAGATGGGACACCCTGAATGAGAGAGAGATGAAAATGTATTCATGCAGGACCCTTAAAGAGCTGCACACTGCCTTCCTTTACAGAAAGAGCTATTGCCACTCCCAGCAGTCTCCTGCTTCTCAATTTAATATACAGCCCTCAAATAAAGGACATATCAGATATTAAACTGATAAGAACAGATACTATTCTACAGGGCAGACGCAAATAACTTTCAGTGCTAAGCGTGAGAACGCACCAAATCCGCATGGAGCAATTGGACAAAAAAACCAAACGAGCGACATCCCATGAAATGAGGGACAGTCGAGCGGTGTCTCTGAGCAAAGCTTCTTAGTCTTAAAGCCTGAACAGGTGCTGGGGTCTCTGCTCTTGCCACCCCCCCAATCATCCAGAGGGGAGTGCAGCCAGCGGAAGGAAACCCTGGATCTCTTTAGAGAGTGTCGGCAGGACCTTGTTGGACTCCACTGGAATTAATCAGGACTAGTCTGAGTCAGCAGGTTTCCACACTTGGGGCACAACATGCAACCGAGACGTATGCAAACATTAGAACGTGTGTAGGGCAGAGAATCTCTCACCAGCTCTGAGCGCGCACAGGAGGCTGTGATGCTTCTCCCTCAGCTCTGAAGTGTGCAGTGCCGGGAGCCCCCAGCATTGCAGTGCTCCACCGTTAAACAGCCACCATTAACATACATGCATTTAAAAGAGCCTGCTCTCCAACCCTTCCCCCGACGATGAGCTACTTGTCCTCACTTTCAAAGCCCTTGACAGCCTCTCCCCATCCCACCCATCATCAGTCATTTGCTACTGGGAGATCAGC
Organism: Macrochelys suwanniensis; assembly: GCA_033296515.1. Lineage (NCBI taxonomy): Eukaryota > Metazoa > Chordata > Testudines > Chelydridae > Macrochelys > Macrochelys suwanniensis. Next base: position 15,319,284 of record CM065794.1, read on the forward strand.
TCCACCTCCATTGCCCACTTGCTACGTTTTCAAACAAGCCCCGTTGTGCTTCCCCCCTGCCCCCCAGGTTTGGCGTTGCTCCCCCCGAATACAAGCTGTGCTACCTCAGTGTCCGCCTCTTAAAACTCTCCTTTTCTGTGATGCCTATGAAAAAACCCCTTCAATTCGATCTCTGGCGTGCTGAGATCACTGCTTAGCCTGCAGCCCAATATTATCTCCTCATGTCTGTCTGTATCCACGTGTTGTCTCTTGTGGCTCTTTGGGGCAGGGACCCTCTCTGTGTTGTGTTTGTACAGTGCCTCGCACAGAGGGGTCAGTATGCAGTAATGCAAGTAACAAGGTTTTGCACCAAAACAGTAGCTCCTGCTTTGCTAAACACAGGTTATCACCCGGCACCATTGTCCTTAAAAGGTGAAAGAAGAAAAAATGGCATGGGCCAGCTCCTCAGCTGGTGTAGAGCAGAGTGCTGTCATTCACTTCTGATTACACCAGCCGAGAATCTGGTTCTGGCCCCAGGTCGGTAGCTTGGTGCGTGCATTGGAGAACGAGGCTCTGATATATTTACAAGTAGACCGGTGACTGATAGGTTTCCTGATGCTGCAGAACACCAATCAGTTCCCTCGGGAAGGGCAGCTGGCTGGTCACTTCTCTGTATTTTCAGAGGGTGTTTACCAGAGACCCTCTCTCTAGAACAGGGGTCTCAAACACGCGGCCCGCGGGCCACATGCAGCCCGCGGAGTTATTTCCTGCGGCCCGCCATAGCGCCGACTCCACTGGCAGCCAAGCTCCAAACATTACTGAGTGTTTATATTTTATTAAAACCCCTCTTTGCATTAGAGTTTTTAAAAGTGAATACAGTGACTTTTAATAGAAGACTCTATTACTCTTCATTTTTGACTATACTTTTGTATCATTGTATGAAAAGGTTTCAGTGATGCGGCCCTCAGGCCAATTTACTAGTTCTCATGGGGCCCTCGCAGTGATCTGAGTTTGAGATCCCTGCTCTAGAAGGAGTCTGGCTGAAGTAAAGCCCAAATATCCAGGGTGCTGTGGAGGCAGCATGTTCTCTCTCTAGGCAAGAGCTAGAGGACGGGAGGCCAGGGGCTAACCTCGAGTGGACTCCCAGCGGAGCTGCTGGCTTGCTCGCTGTTTGAAATGCGCCTTGAACTAAGGTCACTGCATGGAATACTAGTTACAGAACAGACAGAGGCCAAGCAATGAGCAGCAGGAGCCACTGACCCACAGATTAACCACAGGCAAGAGGAAAGGGGGATTTCAAGTGGGGTGTTACTCTGCAAAACTGGCCTTTTGGGGTCCTAGGTAGCCAGTCACCAGACTCAGATTCTAACCATGGTCAGGCTGCAAGTTAAAGAGACGCCTTTATCTAACTTCCAGCCCTGCAAACCCCAGCCCCCTCCCCCGGGATCAGAGAGTGGAGCTGGGGGCTTTCCTTATGTGCCTTCGCCTGCAAGAGCTTTTACAGGCCAAATTCAACTCACGGCAACACCTGTGCAGTCACACACAGGCTTGCAGCCTGGTGCGCGGGTCTACTGAGGACACAGCAGAAGGAGCTGAATCCTGCTCCTAGGCTGGGGCTGCAGAGCTCAGAGGAAACGCCACATCAAGGTACTTGGTCACCACAGCAAGTGCACCCAACGCTGACCTCACACAGGGAGCTAAGGCGGGGAAGGGAGCCACGTTTGTATAAAACAGCAGGTACAAGTGAGACTCACCAGCCAGCCCAGCCCCCAGGAGCTGCTCATGGGACAGCAGGCGCTCCGTCTGCACCCCTTGCTGACAGGCCCTGGTCCACGTCTTCTAGTGGCTCGGCCCTCTGGCTGGGTCACACATAGTCCCACTCAATAGTCCAACAAATAGTCCACCAGCCTCGCAGTCTCACTAGTGCTTACACAGCATCAGGGGACTTCATCAGTCCTCTCCCCTTGTTGGGGGGTTTCTGCTCCACCTTCCTCAGTGGGCTGATAGGGGAACCCAGACCCTGCTTCTCCACCGGGTTGTGGTCCAGGGCCCCTTGACTCAGCAGTCAAGGCCTGACCATGCAGATCCCTTGCTGCCTCTGCGGAATCTCTTCCTACGTTGCTGTGTCTTGGGTCTCTCTCACAGCCTTTTCCCAGACTCTTGGTGTATCAGGTCCGCTCTCACCAAGCCTCTTCCCCAGGCTCCCTGCAGAGCTGCCTGCCAGCCAGCTGATTCTGCAGGAGGGGAGTTCTCTCCCCCTGGAAGGGCAGCCTCTGACCCAGCACACAACCCTGGGCAGACTCACTCCCTGCCACTTTCCTTCCCAACAGCCTTAGGCTCCCTGTTGCAGGCTTAGCTACCTTCAGGGAGACTCTGTCTGCCAGCCAAGCTTCCCTACTTGAGAGCCAAGCACCTGCTCTCCCTCCTAACCAGCCACACCTGCCCCAGGTTCAGCCCTTTAACATCTCCCTCCGGGCTTGACACACACCACACACAGCAGGTGTAGCAGGGCAGGGTTGATTGAGCTCCTCCAGGCTCTCGTTAACCCCTTCCGGCCCAGGGTGGGGTTGGTACACCCCATCACTCTCCATTGAACTGGCCTCTTGAAGAAAAACTGCAGCGACCATTCATGTTTCTGTGCACACCAGGACCAGCTGCATGAGCTGATCAAACTCAGCTCCTGTGTTGGAGGCTAATGGTCACCACGTTAGCATGGATTAATCTCTCTCTGAGGAAGCAGGTGGAGAGTATTTTTATATGACGGTAGCACTAGGTTTTACCTTTGAATCAGATCTCTGGTTCACCATAGCGGCTCCTTAGCGTCTTTGGTATTTGCTGAGCCAATAATCACTCGCTCAAATCAATGTAACAGATCCTGGGAGCTGTTTTACACGACCGTCAAGCTCTCAGACTGTTTGATCTTATCCAGCTACACACACAAAGACTGGTAGTATCAGCATTTCAGCAAGGGGGGGTCTGAGTCAGGCAGTGGTTTCTGAATCAGCTGCAGCAAGTGAAAGCTCAAGATGTAGATGACCAGACCTGATGACCAGATTAAGCTTTGTTCCCGCGGGGCGGCAGATAAATAGCGCCCAGCATAGGTGCTGGAACTAGGGGTGCTGGAGGTCCTACCACACCCCTTGGTTTAAAGTAGTTTCCAGCCTATACAGGGTTTACAGTTTGGTTCAATGTCTCTCAGCCCCCCGCCCCCGCCCCACGATTGTGCCAGCGCCCCCGGCAATCAGGATGCGAAATGGGCTTTGTGCCATTGGGCTAGCTGGAGACACCAGCACACTGGCCTGGACGCAGGGGACCATTTGTGATCTCCACTCCACAGGGGCCTTATTGGCAGACGCTAGTTCTTGTCGGAGCTTTCCCCGTTTGGTGCTTTGCACGTAGGTGGACGGCACTGGACAAAAGAAAAGTTCATTAGCTCTCCTGGCAGGCCAGTGACCTACGGGAATGGAAAGAGAAGCAGCATCATGCTCTCCAGCACCCTGCCCCTGAGGTAGGAATAGACACGAGCTGGAACCCCAAATGCCCTGCAGCGCCCTCTTCTGGGAAGGTGCTGGGCATGAGCAGACTCCAAATGATCGTGGCCGTGGTCACACTTTGACAACACGTGTGTGTGTGTGTGTGTGAGTCTGTATGGCTCCCTGTGTGTCTGTGTGTGAGTCTGTATGGCTGTGTGTGTGTGTGTGTGTGTGTGTGTGTGTGTGTGTGTGTGACTGTATGGCTCCCTCTGTGTGTGTGTGTGTGTGTGTGTGACTGTATGGCTCCCTCTGTGTGTGTGTGTGTGTGTGTGTGTGTGAGTCTGTATGGCTCCCTGTGTGTGTGTGTGTGTGTGTGTTAATGTATGGCTCCCTCGGGGGGGGGTGTGTGTGTGAGACTGTATGGCTCCGTGTGTGTGTGTGAGTCTGTATGGCTCCCTCTGTGTGTGTGAGAGAGAGAGACTGTATGGCTCCCTGTGTGTGTGTGCGCACGCCATGCATGTACAAACTCAGTGGTTAACTTCCACTCTGCCACACAATCAACAGCTGTCAGCTTTGTAACAACTAGATGCATTTCAATCAGCCAAAAGCTTTTATTGTTTTCTCACATTTCAGCCAGCAGGAATAATTCAGCCACCAGCCAGACTGATTGGAAGGGCCGTTTGTTGAGAGGGCAGAACAAGCGGCAGGTTGCAGTGGCTGTTTCTGCAGGAGGAAGAGCAGTTGTGGCTTTCACTTTCGAAAGAAGGAGGCAAGTGCCCCCCCTACAACGGTCAGGGCACCTTTTGTAGCCAGAGAAAGTCCTGCAGCACCTGCGAGGAAACAGGAAATTTTACCCAGTTCATTAGCTCTCCTAGCAGGCCAGTTACCCCCGGCCAGTGGTGCATCCATTTCTAGCAAAGCTCCTGCCAACACAAGCTGACTGGGGGCACAACAAAACGAATAACCCTCCTTAGTTTTTGGCATGAATGTAATGGATTACATTCTCAAATCGGCCTGCCGTCACCCAGGACTAGTAAGACAGCTCTGTAATTTGTTCACCTGTCTTCACAGAACACACTGGAATCTGTGTTCCTCTAGCTTGGTTCATTTATGTCTAATGCAGAAGAGTGAGTGAGCCCAACCCAAAGCTAGAGTGGCGTTAATCACGTATGGCTGCCTTTGCCCATAGCCTTTAAGGGCCTTCTGTGGATTTATATGAGTAACAGCAGCTACTTTCGAATCTCTTCCCCTCACTCCTTTCTCCTAGGCACTTAGAAAACCAAAACACTTTCAAGCATCTGCTTGTTTGTGTTCCTCTGCACTGTAGTGGCAGCCGAGTGTAACGGCCCGTACACCCGGTTTTGTGTTGGGACATGGCTAGCGCCCCTGGCTTAATTTCCCATGGCTGGCTAGAGCTGTGAGTTTGAGGAAGCATCCCCCACGGCAATGTGGAATTCCACCTCTTGCCTGACAGCCTTTGCAGCTAGAGGTCCTGCATCTGACGGTTTAAACTTTGTAAGAAGATCATGAACAGGATCCTAGGTGAGTGCAGGCTAAGGCCAGTGCTAGTTAGGCAGAGAGCCCAGGGACCACCGATAACAGTATAGTATGGAGGACCATACGAGCACGGGGGGAGCAGAGCTCATTTGCCAAGACAGTGGAGGGACAGTTCTTCACATGCAAGAGAAGTGAGAGCAAATGTGGAGACACTAAGATCATCTCTCACTGCAGGATTGTTTGCCAGCCATAAGATCAGACACTGGTGCTTATGAATGAAACTCAGCTCCTAATGCCCGCTAGACTTACCAATGGACTGCAGTGTGGCCACAGCACTTCCAGCGGCTACCCCTCCTCCATTTGCTACGGCCGCTGCTGACATCATCTTGGTCGCCATCGACCCAGCTGCAATGCCTGCGCCAGTAAAGCCTGCTGCCCCGAGTGCTACTGGGACAGCAACGGTGGCAACTCCTGGATGACAAAAAGTGCTGCCCTGTTAACTACAAAATGGGCTCCCAGAGCCCGGTCCTTAGAGCCCCCCCCAGACCGAGTCCCTCGCTGCTTCAACTGCTCATGCTCTGAACCACTGCCCCGGCCTCCATTTTTGCAGTGGCAAAATTCAGTACGGGGCTTGTACGTTTTCAGCAACTTGCTGCAAGCAGAAGGCCAAGGGACTTGTCTCGAGCCACGGGCGCCAACTTCTGCTCCCGCCAGTGGGTGCTCGATCCCCCTCTGCCCCTGGCCCCGCCCCTTCCCTGAGACTCCGCCCCCGCCCACCCTGCCCACCCCCATTCCAACCCTTTCCCCAAAGTCCCTGCCCCAAACTCCGCCCCCCTCCTTGCCCCTATTCCGACTCTTTCCCCAAATCCCCGCCCCAGCCCCGCCTCTTCCCCTCTGAGTGCGCCATGTTCCCGCTCCTCCCGCACATCCCGGAGCGGTCAAACAGCTGTTTGGTGGCGGCCGGGTGGGAAGCGCTGGGAGGTAGATGGAGGAGCGGGGACACGGCGCACTCAGGGGAGGAGGTGAGTTGGGGCGGGGGGAGGGGAGCTTGGCTGCCGGTGGGTGCAGAGCACCCACTAATTTTTCCCCGTGGGTGCTCCAGCCCCGGAGCCGGCACCTATGTCTCCAGCCACTCTCCCTGCTCCCCTGTGAGCGCCTGCAGCTTCCCGTGGCTTGGGGCAGGCATCGGGCAGGCAGGCGCTGCAGCATTCTGCTGGTCATAAGGGCCAACAGATCCCCAGCAGGCAAGAGCCCTGTGCTTTGGGAGAGCAGATGAGCCAAGTAAACCCAAGCCGAAATACATCTCAGTTACAATGTCACGTGCTATGCGATATCGACCCACTGTCCTGAGCTTGCAACTTACCTAATCCAAGAGTTGCTCCCACAGCAATGGGGATAAATCCTAGGAAAGGAAATGTTTATAGTAGTGAGCCATCAAAGACTTCAGCACATGATCAGCAGATAGGAATAGAAAGGGGGAGAGGCCGGTGCCGCTGCTTAGCATGAGTGACCTGGATTTTGTTTGAACGTTCCCTGCCTCTAAACATGCTGGATTCCACTTTGCCATCATCATCATTATCTACTCGATAATGAGCCGTGTACTCAGTGCTCCACTCTCTGAAAGGCTCTTTCATTCTCTGGATTTAAGAGCACTGACCGGCCCCAGGCCTCCTGGTAAGGTGACCAGACAGCAAGTGTGAAAAATCGGGACGGGCTGGGGTGTAATAGGTGCTTATATAAAACAAAGCCCCCAAAATCTGGACTGTCCCTATAAAATCGGGACATCTGGTCACCCTAGCTCCCGGTGAGGCCAGCAAAGCTGGGAAGATGGCTTGTGGGATTCTCAGTGCCGTGTAGGCGCAGCAGTGAAAAGGGAAGTAAAGTTTCAGATGCTCCAAAAGGGATATGTAAAAGGATCAAATAAAGGAGAACCGAGGGAGCAGTGAGACCAGTGGAATGACTCCTGATTTACACTGCTGTACCTCACCAGAATCTGGCCCCCTCCCAGTCTTTCCAAGCTAATGCTGGTCACAGTGAAGCTTTCTCTGCCTTGGTTCAAGGGCAAATAGATCCTCACGCAAGCTGCACTGTATGGACAGACCACTGGGCTGCATTGGAAGAGCAAGTTTTTTGGGCCTGCCCATGGACATAGGAATTGCCAGACTGGATCAGATCCGTCAAGTTGCCTGTCTCTTACGGGGGCCGGAGTCAGATGGGGAGAGGACAGTGCAGGAACCCCTGTTCTGGGCGTGCGGGGTTACTGGCTGCCTGCGCAATACGCGGACACATTAGTGGTGCCCGTGACGGAGGCTGTTCCCGGCCAAAGCTCAGTTAGTGAAAGAGAAGGACCTTACCAACCATGACTGAGACTCTGACCCACACGCCCTGATCACTGGGATAGCGGCTCCGCTTCGTCAGCCCTGAGCAAAAAGCCAGAAATACACTTAGACCAGTTCTGAGACTCCACCCACGCCCCCTGCCTTCGGCGCCGGTGCCAGAGGCCTGGGGTGATGTCTGCATCAGCCCAGGGCATCTCCCTCCCAGCCAACGCCCAGCACAGCTCTGGGGAGGTGTCCCAGAGCCACTAACACAAGAGAGCATCAGCACAAGCCCCTTCCTTTGCGGAGCCTGAGCTAATAGCCGGGGTAACCCACCTGCACCCCATCCTCCTCCTGCATAGCTGGTCCCAACACGGAGTGTGGGGGACCTCCTCACAGACAAGGGAACTCCTAGCTGCAAAGAGTCATGCCCAGCGCACATGCCCAGCGCAGATCTGTTGGGGAGCAGCACACGATTCAAAACATTCTAGGGTAACAACCATCTCCCAGCCCCTCCGTCTGCTCTTCCCTTCCCCTGCCTGGACTGTCACCACCTCAGCATAGGGTGTCTCTGCCCCTGTCTCCTTCCCGCGACCCCTTGGCATGTGCGAATGCCTCCCCTTCGATAGCAGCTGCAGTGTAAACTGGGATGAGGCTTCTACAAACCAGATAATGAGCCAGCCGGGGTAAAAGCCCTGCTGGGCCCTAGGTGGGTGAAGCCAGACAATCGCTGCGCTCTCGAACGGCCTCACCCATGAAAACGATAAAAGACAAAACATGCTATCACCTGGGTGGCAAACCCTTCTCACTCTGTTGTGATCTCTCACTCTCAAGCCTTGTCCTCAAAGGAAACCGGCACCCTCGAAAGACAAGCCTGGAAGCTTAAATTCATAATGTTGCTAGACACTAAAAATCCTGGGCTTAATAAAGACACTGGATTTCTGGCTTATGACAACAATCCGTAACCCACTCACCCCTTTGTCCCACGACTGCAGGGGTGTTAAACCGGCCACATCACCTGGACTGGGCCCTTAGACTAGGTGTCAACTCCGTATTCTAAACAATCTGTCCCACCTGGCATTTAGCTGCGACCCTCGGAGTCCCTGTCCCAGACCCGAGGAAGAGCTCGAAAGCTCATCTCTCCCACCAATAGGAGTTGGTCCAGGAAGGGCTATTACCTCACCCACCTTGTCTCCCCTACAAGCTGGTAGTAGACAGAGATTCAGAAGCTTTGAAGAAGCATTTGCCCCCTCTCAGCTATAGCTACGCAAGCTCTAAAGGACCACGTTCCCAGGGCTTCTCTACGCTGATTGGCCCGAACAGAAGGCCCTCTTACAGCTGTGTGTGCAAACAACACAGGAAACGAAACTGATTTCTTAGGTTTCTATTTTCCAGCCCACGTTGGACTTTATTCAACCCTGAAAGAATCTTTCTTCCAAAGCCCGATTAGTAACATGACTCAGGAACGCTGGGCGTTTAAAGTAGGATTTCATTTAAAGGCATCATTCACTTCCCCAGCAGTTCATCTTCCAGGGACTGTGTGTAAATGACATAACACAGTTTGGTGATTTTTGCCAAGACCCACTGACCCATCCACCCCTTGTAACGCTGAAACAAACAAGCAAAATTAACCCCCTGCCCCCGCCCACTTTATGTAATTTATAGTCATCGCCTCACTTCTCCTTGAGTCATCACCCACTTCACGCAGAGGCCCTAGCCTCAGACAGCATTAGAAGTGGTAGGTCAGCGCTGTTACAATGAAGTATCTCTTACCCTCAGAGCAGCAACTTACCTCCAGCTTCCGGTGAGCAGAATGAATTGATTGCTGTGCAGTGCAGCTATATCAGGAGCCCAGTTTCCAGGCGTCTGCTACTGCATGGGTGTGTGTGCAGAGAGGGCGAAGCATCCCCCACCAATAGCAGGGATGGCAAGATCCCCCACCCTGCTCCCCTTTAACCTCCCTGCCGCTGGACACACGGACGCTGGAGGAATTTGCATGTTAACATTCCTAGGGCACAAAGAGCTAAAACCACTTGAAGTGCCTCCCCTGGTGATCCAGACCCGGATGGTACAGTCCTTGTATGCCAAGACATCCTTGCCACATCCTGGCCGGGCAGAGCCCCACCCACCCATCTCCTCGCCCAAGAAACACTCTGTCGCTATAAGCTGCAAAACAACCGACCCCCCTGGGGTTCCGCCCTCTTCTGTGCTGCTTCAGAGTGGATAGAGGGGTCCTGTGCGGTTTAAAATTCTGCTTGGTTGGGATTTTTTTTTTGCTTGTTACATTAGCCTAGAAGATTCAGTGGTGAAGGCGCACTAGTGAAACAGTGATGTCACAAGAAGCTAAAAGGTGAGTCATTAGGAGGGGCAGGGATTTTTAGTGACATGGCCCAAAACTTGTTTTGTTTGATTGTAATACCCAGGTAACGCTAATGCCTGGGCTAGCCAGAGATTGGTTTCATCCTAGTTTCAGATTGTCACAGCAATGGGGGGTTTGGAGGACCCAGCTGCAGGAATCGTCTCCGCGAGGGCCTTAGTAGCAGGGGTTGCTCTTGTTAGAGCTTTATTGCATGTCTTAGAGCTGAGTCATCGAGAAACAATAAGGGACAGTTGGCAGAGGGGGCAGCACCCTACCGAGTAACCCGCCACTGAGCTAGGAATGGCTAGCCGTAGCCACGTTGAGTCACCACAGGATTAAACCCCAGGTTTATTGCAAAGCTGGCTCAGAGGAGGATGCTGGATGGATCTACCTCTGGCAGAGGCCTAGAGATTCTAGCTCTTTTTTCACTTTGACAACACTTTGCTTTGGTCCTGGCAATACCGTGGCGTGAAGGTGTGTGCGCCCATTCGCTGAACTATTTTTCACTGACACACAATCAACAATTTTCAACCATAACAACTCAGGGCATTTAAATTTGCAGAAGTTTATTGATTTGTCACATTTCAGCCAACAGCGATAATTCAGCCGTAATCCCACCAGAACTTGACGCCTGTTGTTGAGAAGGCAGAACAAGCAACAGATGTGCGGGAGCTGATTCTACAGGCCACTTGTTTTCGCATTCAACTACAAAGCCATTTCTCTAGCATGCTGCTTGCTGCATTAGCCTGACGGTGCCATTGAGAAGCTGCCAGCGGGCGAGTCAGGGTCTTCCAGAGCGTAAAGGAGCAGTTGCAGCTTTCAAATGAGGGCACCGACTGCTGCCCCAACACCTACTATCACAGCGTTGGCGGCTGCAGGGAGGCCTGCGGCACCTGAGAGGAAACAGAGAATCAGCTAGTCAGTATCACAGCAGGCCAGTTATCCCCTTCCCATGTCCTGGCACTAGAGCACTCAGGACTCTCTGTGCTGTCCGTATGGATGCAATAGGTCACACTGTTGCTTGGTAGAGTCCCTTCTACCAGGGGCCAAGAGGCCAGTTCTGTACTTTGCTGACCTGCCTTGGAGGGATAGCTCAGTGGTTTGAGCATTGGCCTGCTAAACCCAGGGTTGTGAGTTCAATCCTTGAGGGGGCCATTTAGGGATCTGGGGCAAAAATTGGGGATTGGTCCTGCTTTGAGAAGGGGGTTGGACTAGATGACCTCCTAAGGTCCCTTCCAACCCTGATATTCTATGATGGTGCAGCCTTGAACAGGAGTGGGATTTCCAAACACTCAGGGCACTAACTCTGTTCCCCTTAATGTCAATGGGGCGCATCCCCAGTGAGAACAGAGTGAGGTGGGTGAACCCCAAGCGCCTCTGAAGATCCCATCTGTCCCTCTACAGCAATGGAAGCAAGCCATGGTATGGAGTGTGCACCTAGCCAGAGGGATAGCGAACGGAGACGCTAGAGCATGTTGCATCGAAGTGCTTAGCTGTTTATTAGCAGGACCTGGGGGGAGCAGGTTTGGCCAGTCAGGGCAGAGACTTGTTCCTCATTACATGCAAGAGAAATCAGAACCACCGCAGAAATGCCAGACGCTCTCCACGCAGGATTGTCCATAAGGCGGGAGAGCACTACCAGACACACACGCATTTCAGTGAAAGGTTAGCTCCCCGTTGCTTACCAATGGATTGCAGCACGGCCACAGCACTTCCCGCGGCGACCCCGCCTCCATTGGCTATGGCCGCGGCCGACATCATCTCGGCCGCAACTGTTCCAGCGGCAATGCCTGCAGCAGTAAAGCCTGTTGCTCCAAGTGCTACCGGGATCCCGACGAATGCCACGCCTGCATTCATGACACAGAGAGGTTAAGTACAGTCCAGGCTCCTACAGCAACTGCTTCTGCAGCACAGCCAGCCCTCCATGGACCTGCACCCATCCACCCGCCCAGCTAGGGTGACCAGATGTCCTGGTTTTATAGGGACAGTCCTGATTTTTGGGTCTTTTTCTTATATAGGCTCCTATTACCCCCCACCCCGTCCTGATTTTTCACATTTGCTGTCTGGTCACCCTATGCCCAGCTCCTCTCCTGCGTGGTCCAATGGATCGTGGGGTTAGCAACCAGGAAGGGCGACAGGGTCAGAGCCAAATGAGAACCACTCCCTGAACTGAACTTTCGCTAATCTGTAGGGCGCACAAGTGGAGCTCAGAAGCAGCATCTTGCCTCCCTAGCTCTGCTCAGCGGAGTGCATTGATGCTACAGGACCTGGCCGTATCCCCCTGGGGCCGGTCGCCCCCTGGAAGGACAGCGCCAGGACAATGGCTGGGGATGGAGCTCTCACCGAGGGCACATACTATACAAGGAAGGCCTAGGCCCAGTACAGCCCATACAGGCTCTCTGTTTTCACACCAGCAAAATGAACTGTGGGCTTGCAGGGTTTCAAAGGGATTGTCTCCAGCCCCTTTCCCTGCTCCCACGGCGACCCTGCAGCCTCATGTGGGCTGGGGAAGAAGTCAAGCAGACAGGGCAGAGTTCTCGCTCCCCACGGGTCAATAACATTGGATGCCTGACTCTCCTGAGGTTCATTCGCACTAGGAGGGATCCCTGCACTGCAGGGGCAGCTGGTGAGCCAGGAGAGTCCCTGGCCAAATGAGTCTTTGATAAGTACAGATGTCAAGTGTCAACCAATCAGTGCCATGGGTTAGCCCCTTACCTGCTGCAATGCCTGCTCCAGCCAAAGTAACAAGAGTGTCTAGGGAATGAGAATCTGATGTTAGTGACCCAGTAAAGACATTCGCCTGCTATAAACATGTAACCATGCAAAGCTGGGGAGGTCGGGGCCCTTAGTGAGCCCCAGGATTTTCTTTTTATTCGAACCTCTGCATCTATAGCCGCTGGAGGGCCTGCTTCCAGTGTGCAGTGTTTGATAAGGAGAGCGAGGCTCACTCAACCTGGGGAATTGCTTCCCTGTCTCTGTAAAGCAGCATCTCACTGGCCAGGAGGCTGCAGCCGAGGCCAGGGAAGCCATGAAGCGCCTCAGCACAATGGAACCGAGGGTCAGAATAGCAGAGCAAGAGGGAAGGGGTTTGGGGATGCTCCAGTCTGTTGCAAAAGGAACATCTGAAAAAGCAAAACCGAAGTGGTTCTGAAGTCTCCACCCCATCCTGGCCCCACCCTGGCCACCCGGGGGAGCAGGGCCCCTCGGGAGGCTGTTTGCTCTATGGTGGTGGTGAGTCCAAAGCAGATTCGCCTTGGTACTGCCAGCGCCAGGTAGAAGGAACCCAGCCAGTGAGGCTAGTTCTGAATTGTTCTCTTCACTGTCACTGGCAGACACTTCCTCACACACGTGCCGCTGCAGGAAGGGAGCGCTGGGGCTGCCCGGGAAGTGTCCAGGGCCTCCCTCTGTTCCGGGTTTCGAGGGGTGGCTGGCTGTCAGCACGGCGGGGTGACTTAGGCAGGGAGCACTTCTTGTTCAAGACTCCAGTAAATAAAAGGCTCTTACCAAACATGTTTGCTGCGTGTGGCTCCGAGTCTGTCACCTGGGTATCGTTGGCCCTGGACAGAAAGAGGGAAATGCAGTTAGTCCAGTTCTGAGCATCCTCCCAAATACAGCCCCTGGGGACCAGTGCCATGGGTGTGGGGCTACCCCACTGGCCGCACAAGCCAGCACACGTGCAATTGCTGGTGTTTGTATGTGCCCCAGTGTCACTAACTAGACCTCAGCTCCTTACCCACGTGCAACCTGAGCTAGTGTCCAGGGGTAACCCATCCTCACGGCTGATCTGCAAGATGTCTCGCCAAACCTCATCACCCTCCTAGCCAACCCCACCGCTCGGCTCTCGGTAGTACTCAGCACCACTCAGCACCCCTCCGATTGCACGTGGGGGGTGCGTAGCTCTGTGCTAGCACACATCCAGCCTCGCTCTCCGCCCAGACTGTCCCCATCCACGCAAGCCCTCGCTGCGCCATGCTAAGGGGGTTGTCTCTCACCCCTTTCATTCTTGGGCAGGTTGTGATTTAAATTCTTGCTGAAATACAGTACGGCCAGCATGTACCTGATCCTGGGCAAGCCCTGCCCACCCCCACCCTGCAGCGCTAGAAAAAGGCTTCCCCGAGGGGATTTGAAATGCACGGGTCTGGATTTTGCCACCATCACAGTCTATGTGTGCAAAATTCAGCCCCTCTGAAAAGCCAGATGCTTATTTAGATCACTCGCATTAGGTGCCCAAGCTTGAAAACGTCGTTCTGCATTTTTCACCCACATGCTGCATGTGAATAATCGGTCTGGTTGGGAAACTTCCCATCAAAACAGGGTTTTTTGACCAAAAATTGGGTTTTCAACTACCTGAAATTTTCCACAAAAAGTGTCTGCTTTCTGCAAAAAAAAATAATCAATTTTTCATTGCAAACTTTTTGGCTGAAAATTCTTGGTTTTTGAAGAAAATTTGACGTTTTCCATGGGAAAATTGCCCCAAACGGAATGTTTCCAGCAGAATTTTCCAGGCAGGGAATATTTTCCGATCCACTCGGGCTAACAGCATTTTAAGAGACAGCAACCAGAGCATAGGACACCAGGAGCAAGTATTTGAAAGGTGCACCCCAGTGCACAGGAGAAATGTGATTCAATCCAAGTAATTATATGATAACAACCAGTTGCTGTAACCGCAGAACTAGAAGGGGACAAAGCCATGTGGTGAGATGGGAGAACCTCACAACCCCAGTCAGATAGTCAGGCACCTCCTTCCTTGCTACACTCTAACTCAGGGGTGAGCAAACATTTTGGCCCAAGGGCCACATCTGGGAATAGAAATTGTACAGCAGTCCATTAATGCTCACAAAATTGGGGTTGGGGTGCGAGGGGGCGGTGAGGGCTCCAGGGTGGGGCCAGAAATTAGGAGTTCAGGATGCGGGAAGGGGCTCCGGGCTGGGGCGGGAGAGTGGGGGTGTGTGCGTGGGGTGAGGGCTCCGGCTGGGGGTGCGAGCTCTGGGGTGGGGATGAGGGGTTTGGGGTGCAGGAGGGTGCTCTGGGCTGGGATTGAGAGGGTCAGCAGGTGGGAGGGGGATCGGGACAGGGGGTTGGGTGTGAAAAGGGGTGCGAGAAGGGGTGCAGGCTCTAGGGCTGCGGGCTCTGGGGTGTGGCTGGGGATGAGGAGTTTGGGGTGTAGGAAGATGCTCTGGGCTGGGATCGAGGGGTTTGGTGGGTGGGGGGGATCGGGGCAGGGGGGTTGGGTGTGGAAATGGGTGAGGGAAGGGGTGCAGGCTATGTTTGGGGGTGCAGGCTCTGGGGTGGAAATGGGGATGAGGGGTTTGGGGTGCAGAAGGGTGCTTTGGGCTGGGATCGAGGAGTTCAGAGGGCGGGAGGGGGATCAGGGCTGGGGCAGGGCAAGGGGTTGGAGCGTGGGGAGAGGCTCAGGGGTGCAGGCTCTCGGTGGCGCTTACCTCAAGCAGCTCCCAGAAGCAGCAGCATGTCCCTTCTCCAGCTCCTATGCGGAGGCGCGGCCAGGTGGCTCTGCACGCTGCCCCGTCCGCAGGCACCGCCCCTGCAGCTCCCATTGGAGCGCTGGAGGGGGCCATTGGCGCGTGTAGGAGCCGGACGGGATCCATGCCACAGCTTCCAGGAGCTCTGTGTAGTGGCCCCGACCCTGCTCCCTAACAGGAGTGCCAGAGCAGGGCAAGCCCCAGACCTTGCTCCCCAGCGGGAGCTCGAGGGCTGGCTTAAAACGGCTGGCGGGCTGGATTTGGCCCGTGGGCCATAGTTTGCTCACCCCTGCCCTAACTGCCCTGCAATTTCGCTGTACTGGCCTCCTCCATCCCTGCTCTCCCTCCACTGTGCATTAGCAAGAGCCTCAAGGGGAACAGCTTTCAGATCCTCCTGCCTGGAACCCTTCCAGAATATTTTTTAAAAACAGTGTTGTTGACTGCCCCCACCCAGTGCAGAAGATTGTCTGAGACCGACTCAAATGCATCCACCAAGAATTTTCAAAGCTCTGCACAAAAGCTAGACTTGGGAGGCTCTTCAAGGGGTATTCCAGACAACCCTCCCCCCCCACCGCAAAAAAAACCCCAAACCAAACCCACAATTCAAGAGCATTAGAGAACTTTGCATAACCACTGACGACACGCCCATGAAAGAGGATCCCTAGGTTTCAATTTCCCAGCCCAAGCTCCGAGAAACGAAAGTAAAAGCAAACTTGGACTTAAAAAATACAGTCGAACCTCAGAGTTCCGAACACCCCGGGAATGGAGGTTGTGCGTAACACTGAAATGTTCCAAACGCTGAACTACACGTTATGGTGCACACGGGGCAGTGGTTGCTTTTGGAGGGGAGGGATAGCTCAGTGGTTTGAGCACTGGCCTGCTAAATCCAGGGTTGTGAGTTCAATCCTTGAGGGGGCCATTGAGAGATTTGGGGCAAAAATTGGGGATTGGTCCTGCTTTGAGCAGCGGGTTGGACTAGATGACTTCCTAAGGTCCCTTCCAACCCTGATATTCTATGGTTGGTCTTGCAAAAGTTTACAACTGAACATTGACTTAATACAGCTTTGAAACTTCACGATGCAGAAGGGAAAATGCTGCATTTAACCATCTTCATTTAAATGAAACAAGCACAGAAACAGTTTCCTTAGCATGTCAAATCTTTTTTTTTAAAACTTTCCCTTTTTGTTAGTAGTTCACGTTTAACACAGCACTGTGGTGCATTGGCTTTTGTTTGTCCCTGCTGCTGTCTGGTTGCCTACTTCTGGTTCCAAATGAGGTGTGAGATTGACTGGTCAGCGCCTAACTCTGAGGTTCTGCTGTACCAGGTTTCTTAATTAGAAGTGCGGCTAAGCACGGGAAGGAAATCGGATGAAAAAGGATCTTACTAACGGGTAAGTTACTTTGTTGGAAGCCTTCTTTCCACATCTGTTGTAAATATTGTCTGCTCCGGGGAGAGCCTCACAGAGATAGGGTTGGCAGATTTAAATTTTTAAAAATAAATTAACAGACAATATTGCTTTTTAAATGTACCTATTTAAATTGTCACAGTGGTGCAACATTGTGGGGTTTAAGCATTTTTATAGATTTAAATTTTCACCGTTCCAGGAAATTATTGGGGATGGGCAGGCAAGTGTGTATGTGTGTGTGTGTGTATAATTTTTTAATGGCAGAAGACGTTGTTATTCAAAAAGTTAAAGCCTTATAACCGTTACGATGAATTGTCAACATCACATATCAAAATATACAAAGTAAATAACTATCCTTCAATCAAGCTCTTAAGTTCTCAAGCAGCATCTGTCTTACTTTGCCTATCCATAAACGTCAATTATTGGAAATATTTTTTTGGTGTGTGTGTGTGTATGAGGCAATCCACATTTACCACTAAAAATCTAACCCTTCCAACCCTACTTAGCAGGTACCTGGAGCCCAGGCAAAGTTAAAAATGTTCCTTATGTTATGGGGGGAAAGAGTAAAATGTATGGAGCTGCATGTTCCTGTCATTTTCAATCTGTTTGGTTTTAGCAAATGCTGCCGCCTACCACTGCAGGGTAAAAAAAGTCTCTTATCCACAGAGCAGCAACTTACCTTCAGCCTTGGGGCAGAGGAATGGTCCACCCTCTGAGGGCTGTAGCTATATATAGAGAGCGCTGGACCCATCTATATGCAGTGAACCAGCTTTTGGGTGGGTGTCTAGACAGCAGGACAAGCAGCCCACCCCAAAGGCAGGGAAAATGCCAGGGTCCCCTCGCTCCCTTTTAAACACAGGATTAGGGAGGATTCACCTGTGAGCAGTCAAAGTGTGCTCAAACCCCCGCCCCTCCCAATCCTAGCCCCTGCGATTCAGAGCCAGATGGTACAGTCTGTCTGCAAAATGAAAAACAGTTTTGTTGAAAGTTTCCTGTCCTGCTCTACTGCCCATGGGTCTGCCTGCCAGACAAAGGTTAGCCAAAGGAGGCCCAGAGCAAACACCTCGTTCAGATTCGGCCTCTTTATTTATTTTTGCTGCTTCCTGGTGGATAACCAAGGGCCTAGGGTGACCAGATGTCCCGATTTTATAGGGACAGTCCCGATTTTTGGTTCTTTTTCTTATATTGGCTCCTATTACCCCCCACCCCCTGTCCCGATTTTTCACACTTGCTGGTTGGTCACCCTACAAGGGCCCGAAACACTTTTTCAAAGATTATTCTATGGGCTGCTGGTGTGACTGCTCCCCAGCCTCACGGGGACAGAGTGGGTGAGGTTTCCTTCCTTGGGTTGCAAGTTGACTGGCGATCCTCAAGAGGAACGGAGCAGAATTAAAACGGAAACTTCCCTGAGTTTCCCTGACCAGTCGTCCCCCTTTTCTCTTCCCCTGACAGGAAAAGGGGCCCTTTGTAAAACGGCAGGTTAGTGCCTTGGCAGCCCTGGATTGGAAGCTGTCCTCACCTAGCAGACCCTCTGCCAACATGCCTGGGCTGGAGGGAGAAGGAAGCGCAGTCTGAGATCCGTTCGGTCCTTTGTTTCTCTGCTGCAACCACCTCCAAAGGGTAGGGATAGGAGCAAGTTAAATGAGGTCATGGGATGCAGGGAATGTCCATTGGGATCTGAACTGAAACTAAAACTCGCTGTATATTGGGCACTAAAGCCAACAGAAGGCAAGGCACTAGCATTGAGAGGCTGAGCCTGGCGCTTCTTCCTCGGGAGCTACAGCCCAGAAAGCTGCTTTACTCCGCAGAAACTTGCCAGTGTAGACAAGGCCCCACACCCACCGGCATAACAGCATTGGCTCTGGAGCAATTGCACCTCCCTTGCTTTGGATGGGATTCCTCCGGCATTAGGGTGACCAGATGTCCCGATTTTATAGGGACAATCCCAATTTTGGGGTCTTTTTCTTATATAGGTCCCCACCCCCATCCCGATTTTTCACACTTGCTGTCTGGTCACCCTATCCGGCGTCCTCACCAGCGACTGCTGCCACAGGTGGCGTTCTGCTCTCAGTGACACCTATGCAGCCCATCCCTCTTCAACGGGTTTCCTACGGGCAGCGGTTTGGAACCCAGTAAGCAAGTCTATGGCCGATGCACAAGGTGGAGATGGAATCTAGCTCCTTCTCCCATTGCTGCGAGGGGCTGTCGGACTAGCGGGAATCGAGCCAAACAGTGTCACTGAAGCAAGCTGCGGTGGCTGAATATTCACACCAGCTCCCCGGGCGCGAGGATCCACTGCCACATAGTTCAGGCTGCAGACGGAACTACCTGCAACTATGACGTTTCTGTTGCCATGTTGGACAAGCTGCATGAGCTAATCAGAGGGAGATAAACGCAGCTGACAAAGGCTGTTTACATCACAGAACTAACTTCTGCCTTCGAATCAGATCTCTTCTCCACAGGGCTAGTGCTTCTCTTCTCCACATGGTCAGTGCCCAAGGAGCTAGAGACTTCTGGCTCAGCCAGTCTAACAGGGGCTGGGAGCAGTTTTCAGGCACTCAGACTGATTTGATCTTAGCAGGCTACCGACAAGAACAGTGTTATCAGCATGTCAGAAGGAGGGTTAACTAGCTGACTCAATTGCAGCAAGAGAGTAAAATTGATAGAAAGTCTTAAACCCAGGAGTGCGACTGAAGGCCTGGCTGAGAGTGAGGTCTAGGGCTAGCTAGAGATCGTGTTGTCACTTACCTTGGGCAGATGGGACTGGCAGCATCCACACTCAGGAGCAGACAATGCATCTGGTGTGAGATTTCTCTATTCAGCATATTGTCTCTTCTCAGAAACCCCACAGGGGACAGGCACATGTGTGCTTAGGGTGACCAGATGTCCTGATTTTATAGGGACAGTCCCAATATTTGGGGCTTTTTCTTATATAGGCTCCTATTACCCCCTCACCCCGTCCCGATTTTTCACACTTGCTGTCTGGTCACCCTATTTGTGCTTGAGGGAAAAGATACCGGGAGGATCAGCTGATACAGCAACCTGCCACCCAGGTAGGATTGGACACAGAATTCACTCCAAAAACCTCTCCAAGGGAGATACTTACAACAACCTCTGACGCTCCCTAGGGCTTTGACTCTCCCCGCATCAATTTCAAACTAACAAGTTTGTCCATTTAAAACGAGCTTTATTGTTTTCACCCCTCCACACCATAATCAGAGCAGCTCAACAACTGTTAAAGAGAAGGCAGAACAAGCAACATGTTTGCAGTAGCTTTTCCCAGGCAACAGTGAAGTAATTACCACACCCCACATCGCGGCGCTTGCTGCTTTGGCCCAGCTTTGCAGTTTAAGGGCTTCCGGGACTGGTCAGTGTCTACTTCTGATGCCAGCAGGGCTTGCATAGCTTTCATTTCTCCTTAGAGAACCAGGCGCCAACAGCTGCACCTACAGATCCTAGTGCAGTGCCCAGCCCAACCTTAGCACCTAGTGAGAGTCCTACAGCACCTGCAAAGAATCAGAGGAACAGCTAGTCAGCATCGCTACATTGCACTAGTCTGTTGATTCTCCTAGGGTAGGAGTGTGAATCCAGAGATCAGTGGAGTCACTCTGGATTTGCGCTAGCATGACAGAATAGAATCTAGCCCAGAGCCACCAGCTTGCTAACCCCGGCCACTGGTCTCTGCTGCTGAAGGATAGACTGCCAGTGAAATCTGAGAATTAACCCTTGATGCTTTCTGCACTGACATAATGGACTCTCCTATTTTAAGGCTCCGGGGTCGTCTTCTTTCTTACCAAGAGCTGTAAGACACTTGTGGGTTGATCACCTGCTGATCTGTGCGCCTCTGCCTTGGCTCACTTGCATCATCCATTATTGGATGAGTCCCTGATCAGAGGCACAGTGAACCCAGTACTGGCAGGGTTTTAGGTCTGAAGTTGTACCAGCTCTCATCTCTTCCCCTCACCATTCCTTCCTAGAGGAAACAAATCCTTTGAGCATCTAAACCCAAACGTGTGGGTTAGTTCTCGTTCCTGCGGTGAGCAGAGCACGCACCCCAGTGCAATAGCTCCTGCAATGTTGGGATATGTACAGCGTCCTGGCCTTAATTTCTGATGGCTTGAGCTGTGGATTCAAGAAAGCACCTCCCTCCCATCCCACCCCCATGGTAATCGGGACTTCCACCTTTAGATGCAATTGCTGGAAGGCATGGAGCCCCGGGGCCTGGCCTGACAGATTAACAGAAGTTAAAAAGCTT
This sequence comes from Macrochelys suwanniensis, assembly GCA_033296515.1. Classification (NCBI taxonomy): domain Eukaryota; kingdom Metazoa; phylum Chordata; order Testudines; family Chelydridae; genus Macrochelys; species Macrochelys suwanniensis. The sequence continues at coordinate 15,340,051 of CM065794.1, forward strand.
TACTTGGTAAAATACTGAATACACAATGTGATCAATGCTACTTATTTCGATGAGGTCAGGTTCCATGCTAGCCAGACCACCAGGATATTGTTGGTACATGCAGAACTGCCTCGGCAGGTCACATGTTAGCAAGGTCGGTTAGCAACACATCTGGTCAAACAATATAGAGACTTTGCTCTTCCTTCTAAAGGAAAATCGGAGCTTGTGTGGACGTGGCAAGGTCACTTTTCCATGGTGAGCTGTTCGCAAGGCAGGAGAGCACCAGACACGTGTCTGAATGAGGCTTTGCCTCCTGGTGTCCCGTAGACTTACCAGCTGATTGCAGTGTTGCCACAAGACTCCCAGCAGCCACTCCTCCTCCATTGGCTATGGCAGCTACTGACATCATCTTGGCCGCAATCGACCCCGCTGCAATGCCTGCGCCAGTAAAGCCCGCTGCCCAGATTGCTACTGGGGCCCCAACGATTGCAACTCCTGCATTAGAGACACTGCAGTGTTAAGCACAGCATAGGCTGCTAGGCCAGGTCTACACTACACACTTACAATCGATAGGACTACATCACCTAGGGGTGCGAAAAATTCACACCCTGAGCAACGTAGTTCTACAGACCTAACCCCCAGTGTAGACAGCCAGGGCCGCATTAGACTTGCTGGGGCCCCGGGCAGAAGCTAAGGACTTGAAGCCCGAGGTCTGCCACGCGGGGCTGAAGCTGAAACGTGATCATGTCACTTAGCTTTGCGGGGCCCCCTGTGCCGTGGGGCCCCAGGCAACTGCCCTGCTTGCCGCCCCCTAACGCCAGCTCGGTAGACAGCACTATGCCAAGAGGGGAGCTTCTCCCGTCGACACAGCTCCTGCCTCTCGCGGAGGTGGATGAACTACGGCAGTGGGAGAAGCTCTCCCGTCAGTGTAGTGGCACCTTCACTACAGCGACACCGGTGTACGTGTAGACAAGCCCTTAGTCTGGCTCCAGCCAGAAGAACCAGCTCCCACCCACAGCTCCCACAGAGCTGCGTGTCCTGACCTAGACTCCCAGGAAGGGCTACAGGGAGAGTCGTCCCAGGCACAGCAGATCACTAGAACCAGCATGGCTAGGACATGCAGATTTCTGCTCACCAGGCCAGTGACCCCACTCTTTCTCTGGAGCCGAGGCCGACTCCCTGGGACAGAGTCAAGCAGCCAGTGAGGTGTCCCTGCTCCCTACAGGCCAGCATGTTCACTCGCCTGGAGTCTCTTTGCCACCACTCAGCATGACACCTGCACTGTCCGCAGCTGTGCCACAAAAAAACTCTGGATGAATTAAGTGCTTTGAATTAGCCCCTTACCTATTCCGGCAACTGCTCCAGCTGCTGCTTTCATTGCTTGCCTGCTGGACTCTAGGGAAGGAGAAGATTTTCATCACTGCAATGAGATCTGCAAATTTTAAACATCCACACAGAGGAGGAAGCCAGCTCCTGGTGCAGCCACCTCCACGGTCCAGGCTTGTTTCTAAATCGCTGTCTAAATTTGCTGGATTTTGCTCTGCTACAATGATCAGCAAGTACTTCCACACAAAGCAGGCACTTGCCAACAGGACACACTTACCCGGCAGATCCACTTGCTGAAGGGTTCCTCTGTCCTCTTTGTTTAGGAAGGTCTCTGACCAGCCCAGAGGAGGAGACTGAAGATTGTACTGTACTGGCATTCCAGAAAAGGTGGTCCAGGTAAGGGCAGCAGAGGAAAGAGGCAGAAAGTTTCAGATGCTACAGAAAATACATTCTCAGTAGCAGTGGATTCTAACTCATACTGAGCACACTCTTCAGGAACATCACTCAGAGCGGAGGCCTTCTGTCGTGATGCACTTAAAGCAGATTTGCCTCAGTACTGTCTGCTCTGAGGGGTGATGTAACCATCCACTTAGACCAGCTTAGAATGGTTTTTCTTCCAGCTGTCCCAACAAATTCACCCCACCACCGGTTTCTGCTGTGGAAGCGTGTCTACTCTACAGAGCTGCCTTGATTGACCCTATCTCAGCGAACATCTCCTGATTCAGGCTAACCTGCGACAGCATGACCATGCCAGCAGCCAACAAGTGTGTGCTGTGGTGGGCTGTGATTCCCTGTGTCCGCACTAGCACTGCATCCGGTAGTGTTACGCTAAGGCTTCTGGGAGTGTGTCCCAGGGTTCACAGCATCACTCCAAACTGCATCACTCTCCCAAGGCATTGTGGGAGAACTCTGCTCCCCGCCAGGAGGGACCTGAGACTGCAAAGATCTAAAACCTGGAAACACCCACAATCCACTTAGTTCCAGGAAGCCAGCAGGTGTGGTGGCATGGATCCTGCACAGAGCAATGACGCTATTGCTGCTAGTAGCAGTTTTTACAGAGCTACTGACGTCTTGGCGAGAGGCAAGAGAAGCAGATACAGCAGAAAGCAGCAGTAGGTATCCCAGCAGCAGTCTTGCCCAGAGAATGGCAAGGTGTGATGTTGACAGGAGAATGTGTCAGCTACGTGCAGAGCTTCAGGAGACAGCTAAGAAGATAAAGGGGAATGTTTTAGACTGAGTGGGTTCAAGAATCTGAATCTTTACAGGCTACTTTCTACTAGACCTCCAGACCCTGGCAATAAGAGGTGACCTGTACTCTCACATTTGCTTTGTATGACGGAGACAAGTCATTTATAGATGCTGAGGCAAACGGCTCTGGTTTGGTGCATCTCGTGAACAAACCAGCATAAGGAAGCTCATTAATTGAATACATGCAAAAGCTATTTTTTCCCTAAAATGTGAGGTCTTCCCAGAGAGGGATGTTTCAAAACCCTTTCTAGTGACAGATTGGCAGCTGGATTAAATTTTAGGAGATATGCCAATCTCCTAGAACTGGAACAACCTGAAAGGTCATCGAGTCCAGTTCCCTGCCTTCACTAGCAGGACCAAGTACTGTCCCCTGACAGATTTTTTTGCCCCAGATCCCTAAATGGCCCCCTCAAGGATTGAACTCACAACCCTGGGTTTAGCAGGCCAATGCACAAACCACTGAGCTATCCCTCACACCATCGTCAGTACTCAACAGAACTTGAAAAGTGCCAGGTAGTTCAGTGTGACCAGATGAAAGGGAAGGAGCAGTTTAAATGTTAGTGGGGGTTACTCACTGACAGCAGCAATGTGAATGCTCTTGCTGAATTCTGCAAGTCAAGCTCTACACAGGCACTGGTGTGTTAAATGCAGCTGGCGGACGTTTCAGCCAAAGATTATTTATTTTACACAAAAAATTAAAAAGCAGCAGATTTGGCAATGCTGAAATGTTGTGCAGATTTGTGTGGCCTTCACAGAATTGTGTCTGTCAAAATTTCAAGAGTCAAAGATGTTTTGACTTTTTAGTTCCACACAATTTTGTTTAGTGTTTAAAAATATAAAGAGAACTCAATCAGAACAACTGTCTCATTCACCCCCAAAACAAAACTTTTGCACCTTTTCAATTCACTGATATTTTAAAACAAAAACAAGCAAAAGAAAGAAAAACAAACCACACAGCTCCTGGATTTTGGCTCAAACCCTTCCCCCAAAGCAAAAAAAAAAAAAAGAGGAGTTTTTGAATTGTCAGGATACTGAGAAACCCACATGGCTCTCAACACCAAGTGACATGGAGCATGTGACAGAAACTAGGTGTTTTAATCAGATACAGGTAGTGAAATTGCACATCAGAATAAGTTCTGTCTTTCCCTCCCCTGCACTGGGCTTGAATGTGTAGGGTATCGCTGTTGTGACATTAGCACATATGCCTTCCTCATAGCAGAGAGGGGATGTCATAGGAGCAGGGAGGTGTTGCCTCATTCCTGACCTTTGGGCATGCTCCCCTCTGTTGCCTGCGTGGCTAACCTTGGACGCCCACAGTGACATGTGGATACATGATGGATGCCTGGTTTATGAGCAGAGATTAAGTAACTAGCTGTGCACTGGTGAACATGCAAAAATCCTGCACTGCTTTGCATAGTGTGCTACAAAGAGACAATCCAACTGCGTCTTGCTTATGAGAGGGGCTCATTTCACAACAAGATACTGTGGTTGAACCAGAGCTCCTTTTGCCCTTTGCAGTCTGACTGTTAATGGTTTCTCACCCCCAGGGCCGGCTCTAACTGTTTTGCCGCCCCAAGCAAAAATAAACAAAAAAAACCCAGAGTGCCGCCCCGCTGAAACCACCCCCCCACCCCCGAGTGCCACCCCACCCCCCACCCCAAGACTGACCGCCCTTTAGAAGGTGCCGCCCCAAGCACGTGCTTGGTCGGCTGGCGCCTGGAGCCGGCCCTGCTCACCCCACCCCACTTCAAATCCATCTGGAGATATGCATGCTGGAGGGGGAGAGGGTGAAAGCTGGAAGTTACTGCCCGCCAGGGAAGCTGTATCTGTCATTATTCCCACCTCTTTGTTCAGTGTCGCCCCCTACCCCCGTAACAAGTAATGCCAGTGCACATCACCCATAGGCATGGTCAGCAAGGCGACTTACTGGGCTCTGATTCTGGTTCCTCCTCTGTGTCCGTCTCAGCCTGTTCCTCTTGGTCTGGCACCTGCTCAAACAGCTCCTCCGGCTCCTGGGAAGGATCTGCACCTGGAGGCGATCTCGTCTCAGGCCAAGGCAGGGCCAAAGCAGCAGGTGCCAGTTCAGCACATGGTGATTCACCCGCCTTGGCCTCCATCTCTGGATCAGAAATCAGAACTGGCAGCTGAGGATCAAGGACCTGCATGGCCAACATGACCTGGTTGTGGACTTCAGGGTAGGGTCACTGCTTGCAAATGGGGAGCCAGTGGAGGCCAGAGGGGAGATTCCAGCGGGATTGTGGGAAGGCATGGGAGGACTGCTTTGCATCAATGCAGAGCCGTAACGAGGGCGAGGCGAGTGAGGCACTCGCCTCGGGCACACATACCTATGGGGCGCAGAAGGGTCGCTATGAGGACGGCAGTCAGGCAGCATCCGGCGGCATGCCTGTGGGAGGTGCGCCGGTCCCGCGGCTTCGGTGGCGGGTATGCCGAAGGCGCGGGACCAACGGATCGCCCGCAGAAACGCTGCCGAACGCTGCCCGACTGCCGGGCTTGGGGCAGCAAAAAACATAGAGCCACCTCTGTTGCCTCGGGCGCCAAAATCCCTACTTACGGCTCTGCATCGATGGTTAAGTTGTGGTGATAACCTCTGGCCATGCTGGTGCTCTGCTGGGCCCACAGGCATCCTGGCCGCCTACAAACTACAGTAACTCCTCACTTAATGTTGTAGTTACGTTCCTGAGAAATGCTACTTTAAGCGAAACGATGTTAAGCAAATCCAGTTTCCCCATAAGAATTAATGTAATTAGGGGGGGTTAGGTTCCAGGGAATTTTTTTTCACCGGACAAAAGACATTATATATATACACAGTGTATAAGTTTTAAACAAACAATTTAATACCGTACACAGCAATGGTGATTGTGAAGCTTGGTTGAGGTGGTGAAGTCAGAGGGTGGAAGAGGGTGGGATATTTCCCAGGAAATGCCTTACTGCTAAAGGATGAACTAGCACTCGGCTGAGCCCTCAAGGGTTAACACATTGTTGTTAATGTAGCCACATACTCTACAAGGCAGCACGAATGGAGGGAGGAGACACAAGAGATGCACGGCACTGGCTGCAAACATTCCCTGCGGAAACTGAACGTGATGATGAACCCAGGCTATCCCACTGGAGCGCACCACTCCCTCCACTTTCCAAAGTGACGAGTAGTGCATGTGTGTGTGTGAGAGAGCGATGCATGTGCATTGCCCTTTTAAGTACGCTGACCCCACTCTAAGTACATTGCCTTTTTAAGCAGATCAGCAAGTTGAGACAGCAGCTGCTACCCGCAAGCTCCCTCCCTCCTGAGCCCTGTCTGTCCCCACTGCTCTGTGGAGATGGGATCCAGGGGGGAGGGGGACACCCTGACATCAGCACCCCTCTTTCCCCCCACTACCTGCACAGCAAGCAGGAGGCTCCCGGGAGCAGCTCCAAGGCAGAGGGCAGGAGCAGCACATGGCAGTGGGGGGAGGGACAGCTAAACTGCCTGGCAATTGATAGCCTGCTGGGCAGCTGCCGCACAGGGAACTTGGGAGAGCTGGTAGGGGGGCTGCCGGCCCACCCTGGTTCCAAGCCCCCACCAGCTCGCTCCACCGGGCTGCTCTTCCTGCAAGCACTGAGTACAGCAGGCGGCTGCCAAACGACGTTAGAAGTGAGCATTGCGCAATGTTAAACGCAGGGCCGGCTCCAGGCACCAGCCTACCAAGCACGTGCTTGGGGCGGCACCTGGAGGGGGGCGGCACTCACGTTTTTTTAAAAAAAAAAAATAAAAAAATAAAAAAAAAATCTTCGGCTGGTGCCCCGGGACAGCAGGGCGGCGGACCTGCTGCCCTCCCCGCCGGTGCCCCGGTCGGAGGAGTGGGGCGGCCGGCATGGCGCCCTCCCCGCCAGCCCCCTGGGCGTTTTGGCGGGGTGGCGGCGTTGGAGGGGAGGGGTTGTTTTGGTCGGCGTTGTGGGGGGGTGGCGGCGCTTGGGTTTTTTGTTTTTTTTTTTGCTTGGGGTGGCTAAAAAGTTAGGGCCGGCCCTGGTTAAACGAGATTGTTCTCTAATTGATCAGCGAGGTAACAACGTTAACCGGGACGACGCTGAGTGCGGAGTTCCCGTACAAACAGTCTACAGCTTGCCCGTGAGGGGCACAATCCCTGGCGGACGTTCCCACTGAGAGGGGTCCTGGATCCACACCCGGGCACTTGGAACTCAGCCCCAGCTTTCTCGGCCCTGAGCAGGAAGACTGACACGCAGTGAGGCCCACTTCTGAGTCCCCCACTGTCACTTGGGGCGCGAGGGGCAGGGTATGGGAGAGACGAGGCAAGCCGAGGCTAAGGACCGGCACTCTCAGGATCCAGCTCCGTCAGTTCCCACCGAGCGAGTACGTGATTTCCGGGGCGCACACGCACACCAAAGCTATTATCACAACCGGGCGTCGGCACGGCTAACCCACCTACTCAGGCTGCAGGTTGCTAGGGCAGCTCACCTGCACCCCACATCTCCACCTGCACGACTCCCTCCCCCAGCTCATTGTCACCATAGTCCTGCCACTGCGCTGCTAATGCCCGGTACGGCTAGTAGAGTGACGGGCCACCTGGTCGCAAGGAACCACAGCTCTATTGGAGGGGGCTCTGATAACACACCCAGCCCCCGCTCCTTTCTGCTCTTTTCTCTCCCCGCTGGGCTTAGAAAAACATGCCAGGACAAGCCGACACCTTACGGTTTGATGCCTCAGTGGGACGGCCCAAGAGGAAGGAATGACCCCCACTCCCTCTGCCTCTGTAGCAGCAGGTGCGTGAACGAGGCATGTTGCTCGTAACATCTCAACTGCGCAACCAGGGCGGCACTTGGCCCCACTCCCAGCCCCGGGTACGTGACTCAGCTGGGTCACCCACATGCCCGGCAAGGCTGGAACAAGGAGCTTTAAAGTGGCTGCAGGCGCTTTATTTATTTATGAATTTAAATGGCAGAGGTTTGACTTCTGCTGCCATGGAGGCCAAGGGGCGCTGTGGCGGCTCAGCCCCTTATTGGCCTGACTCCATGTAGGCATCCCAAGATTAAAAGCTTTGGCTAGGTGGCTAGGGAAGTGACACCTGCTTCTGGCACTTTAAAGGGACAGCACGAAGCCATGCCTTTAAGATGACATTTGCAAGCTGCCTGCAATCCACATGTAAAAATAACCCTACACAACCCCGTTTCATCAGGGCAAGTGAATCACGGACAACCAGTCCACGCCAAAACCCAGAGGTGGCCAGGTGGGTGTAGGGGACAGACATGCTGTAACAGCACACAGGTCCTTCAGAGGAGCCACACCTCAGGTCTGGCCTCAAGGGTAGGCACCAGAGTCTGCTACAAAACCCAAGCCCATCGGAGAAGTTTGCGCAGACCCTACAGCCTCGATAACAAGCCTGACTGCATTAGCTCCTGCTTCCCAGCCCATCTCAGGGGGAACACACATAGGAAACGGCACCGCCAATGCAAGGCAGAACTGGATTCGAAAAGCTGTTTCAGGTTTAATAATTAAAGGCAGGATTAGTAACTTGGGATAAGGAAATCTGTCTGCTTAAAATAAGATTTAGGAGGGCCCCTTTTACACAAGACAGTTCGTTCTCTTTCCATTTCTGTTTAAAATAGTCTCCCTTCCAAACAGACTTGCTCAGAAGATTCCCCATCCCCAGCCACTTGATCGTTGCAGATTTCACTTACCCCTAGAGCAGCCGGTCACTAAAGAGAAAACACTCCAGCTATATACAGGGAGCCCAGCACCCAGCCACAGGGAGTTGGCTTTTATGTGGGTGTCTACGGAGAGGAATACGCAACCCATCCCAAAGGCAAATCATTAGGGAATCCCGCCCCTTTAACCTCTCCCATACTTTACACAGAATTAGCAGGACTTATTTTTCATTAATGTCCTTAGCACACAAACCCTCTCCCCCCTCGAATCTCTCCCTCCTGTGACCGGATGGTATAGTCCATATATTTTCTGATCAGGTGTTTAATTCCAAGGTTGGGAACTATATAGTGAGTGATTAAGGCGGTAGCTGTCTGCCCGATAAACATGGTGCAAAGGTGGCCTGCAAAGCGAAAAGGAACATGGTGTTTTGTTTTCATTCTTTATGGTGGATAAAAAGGGCTAAAAGGATTACAAATTCTGCATCGGTTTTTTTTTACGTTAAAAATTAAGGTTTTGTTTAGCCTATGTACAATTGGAGAATGTGTGAAATGGTGACAGTGCAAGAGGGCAAACCTTTAGCAATCAAGAGAGGAAAAGATTTCGAGTCAGACTGCTTAAGACTTTGTTTGATGTTAATTCTCTGTTTAACTCTAGTGCCCAATAAGCACTTTGGAGAAAGGACATCTTTAAAGATTTATCACCCCCACCTCTTCAGTTAAACGTAGGCTCCAACCCATGGTCCATCTCGTCCAGTTTCCTGTCTCCAACAGTAACCAGCCCCAGATTCCTCAGAGAAAGGGACAAGAAACCCTGTAGCAGGCTGATGTGGGATACGCTGCCCCACAGGAAGTTCTCATCCTAACCCCTAATAGTTAGAGACTGGCTTGAGCCCTGAAGCAGGAGGTTTTCTTATTAAAACTCTCTGTTTTAGCATTACCTATGCTAGCTCTGTAGATTTTTGTTATCCATATATACGTCCAGTCCTTGTTTGTGAGGGTCCTGGTCTCAACAACCTCCTGTAGCAGTGAGTTCCACAGTCCAATTAAGTGTTGAACGAAAGACACGAGGAAATTCCCAGCATATATCCCTGAGAGCCACAGTGAGTCCTCCAGTGATACTGTCACAGCCAATCTTGACACGGCCGATATTTCTAAGGTTAAAAATAAAAAGCAGGCAGACGGGTAGGGTAGAACCCTTTCAGGCCATCTCTAGCCACCGCAAAGAACTGAAAAAGGGACATAAACCAAACTTTGAAACTCCCTTTGCAGGTCACAGTTAAATACCTTTAGAGCTTTCCTTGTTTGAGATCCTGGATAAACCAAGCTCCCAGGTCAAAAGCTGAAGCTAGCTACTAACCCCGATCCTGCACACGCCCCTCAACAGGTTTAGCTTTTGTAAGGAGTCCCAGGCGAGAGGTCCCTTGGCAAAGGAAGAGATCTTACCCCAAACCACTGTGTGACTCTGGGAGCTCCTAGCTTCCTGCCCCAGGAGATGGCAAACGAGCTGGATCCTATGAAAATACCCTGGTGCCTCCAAGCCGCCCCATTCTCCCGCGTCTCGTTCTTCCCAAGCATAGCAGGCACGTAAGACACATGTACGTAGCATGCCGCACGCGTGTGCTGTCCATCGCCTGGTGAGGCTGGCGTATGCGCCACTGCAGCTGGTTGAAGGGGACCAAATCCAGTTCCAAGTCGATCTGGTTCCTTTTTACCAGCTCCAGGGACACACTCTCTCCAGGGCCCAGTCCCACGTCGGGGCTTCCGTCCCCCCTAGACGAGTATGAGCTCATGGTCTTCCTCCAGCGGACGGGGTGCAGAGCCAGTGCCCGCAGGACGTGCGGACCCCAGCCCAAAGATACATACTTCTTAACATTCCATAACGCCGGCTGACTCCCTATGGGCATATGAAGAAGTATGTAGGGTTGGGAGGGAGGGGGCTGCTCCTCCAGGCCAGGCACCCGGCAGCCCCCGTCGGTGCTTGGCTTGCTGCTGTCCTCCCTACGCTGGGTGAGTCAGGCCTCTAGCTGCGCGGATGGGGTGTCTGTATGGAAATCATTTTCTGGGCCCTGGCTGGGGGGCTGAGGCCTCGGGCGGCGTTGGCTGTAACGGAAGCTACATCGAGGCGATTCCGTTACCTGCCTGGGGACGAGGGCGGCAGGATGGGCCTGGCTGAAACAACGGCGGGGAGACGTGCGTGGAGCCGGACGTTTGCCTGTTGGAGACGCGGGGGTGAAGGGCTTGGGGGTGGGGAATGACTGGCTGCAGAGACCCTCTCGGTCATGAGTTCAAATGCAGCAGTGGGATGCAGCTGGGAGAATCATACCACTCCAGGGAGCGTGAAGAATGAGGCGTTTAGCGAGATGGGAGGGGCCTCCTACCTGGGAAGGTGGCTTATGTTAGTGCTACAGGTGTGCTCCATACCTGCACAGCTGTAAATAGACACAGTGCCAGCAGCCTGGTGCCTGGGTTTTGGGGGGCCAATTAGACTTGCCGTCGGGTCTGTTAGGCGCTGATATAAAGAGCGAGGACTCCCAATAGACACCCGGTTACTTTCAGGGGGTTCTCGCGTGCCTGATTCCCTGGCCTTCGCGCTAATTCTCTGCCTTTCATGGGAGCAGCGCGAAGCACTGTGCCTGTGTCATTAACTAATTAAGCTTTGCAGCACACCTGCCAGGGAGATGCAGGCCTCACCCAGCACTGCAGTGCGGCCACCTCTGGGGCAGAACACAGCAGCAGCTCGGCAGTACGGGGCACCCCCACTCAGTGGCTTAGAACAGGAAGTAAAGAGATGGACTTTCTAGAAACTGCAGGGGAGCCGGGAGCGGTTTGGCTGACTGCAGTGGCTCTGTGGGAGGAGCTGGAGGCGCTGAACCCAGTTCGTAGTGACCCATCCCATCTGTTGGCTGCCACAGCAGAGAGGCTGTGAATTTACTGAGCCAGAGACTGGGCTTCCCGCCAGACAAAGGGGCTGCCTCCTGGCCCAGGGGCAAGTGGCCTGCCCTGTCCCTGCCCCCACGGCACCTGCAGAGCTGGGGGGGCAGGGCTGGCACTGCTCATCGGCATGATAAACAAACCGCGTCCATTTCTGTCCAGCCCCAAATTCCAGGGCCGGAGGTGGCCGAGGGGCCTTGGCTGCGTTTGACTTAACATGGCAGATGAGCAGCTTGGGGGCAGGCAGAGACTCCTCACTTTGCAGCCCCCACGAAAGCATGTCTGGGGGTGCGACGGCTCAGGGTTGCCGCTGGGCTGGCTGAGGGTCAAAGCTAATTGTCTCTCCCCACCGCAGGAGAAGGAGCTGCTTCCCCAAGCCCGGGAGAGGAGCGGGAGCCCGGCCTCTGATGTCAGCTGGGCTTCCCTTGATCCAGGCCTTGCTCTCGCTTCATGGCTCCTTACAGACTGTGGGAGCAGGCCAGGGTTAGGGGGCAGCAGATCTATTCAGGGTAGGACAAACCCTGCGAGGGAGCTGCACTTCCCTGCGCAGCCGGCGAGCCAGGGGCTGGCAGCCGCTTGCCGGGAATCCTGGCGCAGGGGCTAGTGTGACACCCGGGAAAGCAAAGGGATGAATTCAGTTCTCCCTAAAGCCAGGGGCAGTCAGCTACAGAGCAGCGGTGTGCGGGCAAGCGTCCCACACCTGGCTCTGCCGATGCCCTTCAGTCCCAACCCTTCTATTCCAGTTCCCCTCACCCCCAGTTCTGCCAGTGCCCCTCAACCCTGAGCCACAGTGCCCCTGCTCAGTCCTGTGCCCCGCCCAGCTCTGCTGATACCCCTCAGCCCCCTGCTATTCCAATCCGGAGCCTCTCAGGGCCGCTCTTGAATCCTGGGGGACTTTACAGTTTGCAGGGGTGGGAGAAACCCACCACTAGGCCTTGGCTGAGCCCAGCAAATGCCCTCTGCTAATATCCCACCCAGCTGCAGATAACCTCGCCCCCTGCGTGGCCCAATCCCCACCGGAGACCTCAATGTCGACTCGGCAGAACCGCTCCCTCATTTCCCTAATGCACAGAGCAAGCGAGATCCAAGCCTGGGGAGGGCGAGCGAGGGAGCACGGACCTAGAAAGGCCTGGCAAGGGGGGGGGGGGGGGGGGCTTTTCCCTGGTTCCAGTCATGAGCCAGTTTACACCTGTTTGACTGAACCCCAAATTCTCTCTGAGCCCAGCTCGGAGCTGACAAGCTCCCCTCCTGGCTCAGGAATCTTTGTACCACGTGTCATTTGCGTCGCGCCAGCCCTGGGCCAGGAACCTTTGGCTCAAGCTAGACCCTGCAGTGAGATCCCCAGCCTGGCGGCAGGGCCACCAGGTTTCTCCTTGACGCTTTCTCTCGGGATTCGTCCAGTCTCACTGCTGCTGATTCATAAAGGGGAAGGCCGGGCTGGTGCTTAAACAGAGCTGGGAGCTAGGACTCCGGGGTTCTTTTTCCTGGCTTAGGGAAGGAGGGAGGTTTAACAGCTGGAGCAGGGAACTGGGGTCTCCTGTGTGGATCAGACAGAGACCTTACGATATTTAGCGCCATAGAGTTACCTAGTTGTAACCCAGAGGCTGAGATGACCATCGGACAATGTCACACATCAGCCCAGGGGAAGGTTCAGGTGAGCAAATCCCTCCCCTCCAGAATCCAACCTTAGTGTCACTTTCTGCTCAGACATGACAATGATGAACCCCCCCGGCTGACTCTATAGGCGTTATAGACAGATTTATGGACTGGATCCTCGGCGGGGGTGAATCAGCCGAGTTCCATCACAGGCGGTGGAGCTCGGCTGCTTTACGTTAGCGGCGCGTCTCTCCCTCTGGGCTGAGTTTTGACGCCCTCAGCAGCCAGACGCTCCTGTCGTGACACTTTGGGGGCAGATTTTCACAAAAGCCCCACGCCCGGTGTGCACCCGCCGTGCTGGGCTCGTTGGGAAATCCGGCCCACGTGCTAACGCGCTGGGTAGGGTTAGTGTTCCACTGAACAAGGACCCCAGATCTACTGCTTGCATTGCAGATTGCAGAAGGAAAATGTGGGTACGCCTATACTGGGGTCACGGGGTGGGACTGCAGCCCCGGCTGACATACCCGAGTCAGCTTTAATCTAACGAACGCAGAGCCTGGAGCAGTGAAGCTGCGGCAGCAGGAGATTCATCATGGGCTGTGCAAAGCCACCCGGAACCCTGGCTAATAACTCGTGGGGCTGGCCCGCGCAGCTGCGGCTTCACTGCTCCGGTACCTGAGCTAGCTAGATTAACACTAGCACGGGCCTGTCAGCCTGTGCTGCAGTCCGACCCCATGTCTGCAGTCTAGACACAGCCGAAGATTTACTACATGGGCTAGCAGTAGCGTTCTCCTGGCATGTTGCATACCGGAAGGCTTCTATGTTAACTGTAATTTGCACCTCCTTATAAGGTTGTTTCAGATGCATGCATCATACTGAAAAGCAACCCCCCTCCCCCTCTTTCTGCTCTCAACACCGAGCAGAAGAGCGGTTTGCCAAAACTGCTCCAACCACCCAGTTTTCTCTCTCCTTGGCTAGGCAGGATGGGCTAGTCGAGAAAGCACCAGAGGAGCATTCAAGAAATGTGGCTCCTGTTCCTAACTCCGCCACAGACTCTTGTGTGTGACCTTGGGCAAGTCATTTCACCTCTCTGTGCCGTGGTTCCCTGTCTGTAACATGCGGAGGATGCTGCTGGGAGGGTGAAAGCTGGGCATGATTGTAAGATACAATGGTGGGGAGGGTCAGATCCATTCTCTGGCCTGGATTATGCAGGAGATCTGACTAGATCTAACGATCTCTGCTGGCCTTAAATCAGAGCCCAGCTAGATATAAATCTAAGGTCTGAGCCGTGCAAATCACCGAGACTCCTGAACAGCTAGAAACCCAAGACTCTGTGTCAACCCAGCTCTTCTTGCTTCCACAGCCTAGGAAGGTTTGAAATACTGATCTTGAATTCTCTCCTTGACATCACACCCAGGCGGGGCATAGGGGGTGGGGAGAGTCATTTGCCTTCTTTCTTTCCCTGCTTGCAAGGTTAAAAGTAAAAAAACAAAAACAAGAACAACCCCTGCCCCCACCCACACTCTCTTTTATTCAGGAGGTGAGTGCAGGAAATATTTCATATTTCTTAAGGCTGCCTTAGTGAGGCAAAAGGCACAAGTTTAACAGGGCTGGGGACCGATTTCTAGCTTCCCCTAGCTGGGAGATTATAAAAACCAGAACCAATCAATAATTGTGTGTTTATTATCCTAACACAGATCTTGGCTCTGCCAGCCGGGGCTCTCCGGCCAGGAGAACAGAATTCAAAGCCCAAAACATTTCCTCTTTCTTTGCACAATTAACTCCTAGCGCAGGTCATTTTTTTCTGCCGCAGTTTGTAACTATGTGAGCTCCTGCCTCAGTCTGGCCAAGTGCTGTCTGCAGGGAGCACAACAAATGTACCTGTGAGTCACATGGCTCAGGCAGAGAGCTGTGTTAGCTCAGAGGCTGGGCTTGTGGCTAAGGTATTAGTTGGGGACTCAGGAGATCGGGGCTCTGCCACTGCCTCTCTATGTCACCTTGGGCTAGTCACTTAGTCTCTCTGTGCCTCAGTTTCTCCCATCATTAAATGGGGATACTAGTTCTTCCTTTGTCTTGTAAGCACTTCAGGGCAGGGACTGTCTCTGTGTCTGTACAGCACCTGGCACACATAACAACTGGAGGCGTTTGCAAACCCTGTGGCTTTCCCCCCCCCCCCAAAGTGTATTGGCCTTTCCCCACAAATCTGTGCTGAGCCTTGGGTACTAGGCGTGAAATCCACAGCACGCTGTGACCCTCCAGACAGAGAAATCGAGAGACTCTTTGTTCCAGAGAAAATCAGCTGCACCTTTTACCCCTAACTTTTGTGTAGACAATAGACCTCCGGGGTTTGTCATAGACTCGACCCCAAGACCTTGGTGTCGTGCCTCGTGTTTCAAAATCGGCCCAGCCTTTCTAGTTCCATCCCTTGCCTCCACTCGCTGTGCCACCCTGTGCCCCAGCCACTGCCCTGTTCCGTGCCTCAGTTTCCCCAGCTGTAAAATGGGGGTGGGGTGGAACGATACTGAAACACCTACCTCGCAGGGATGACTTGAGGCTTCGGTTCCAATGCACGTGGGGATCCTCTTACAGCGGGGGCGCGAGCACTACGGACCCACTCACTCAGCCTCTGGAGCGTTCTCCCTATCAAAGCAACATTTGGAGTTCAATATTGAGGCTGGGGACGGCACCGGAGGCTCGTGCCCCGCCCCCATCCCGCTCTAGCTAAGGTCCCCGTGTGGCACCCATCACCGTAGTATCTGAGCACCTCCCAGCCTTTCACGGACTCAGCCTCCCAGCCCCCCTCCCCCCGTGAGGCTGGGAAGTGCTATCACCCCATTGCACAGGCCAGAGCCGGGACCTGACGGCTGGTCTGCCACAGGCAGGCTAGAGGCCTAACCACTGGGCCTGCCTGCCTCTGCAGACTCAGTGCTGCCCTGCGGGGTCTAGCAGCGAGGACAATCAGGGAGCTGGACGATACCGGGGACTCACACGCCTCCTCCTCCCTAAGGGCCAGAACCCCAGTGGGTGCAAAACTGCGTGCTCCACTGCAATCAACCGAGCGGCACCGATTTACACCAGCCAAGGATCAGGCCCGGGGCCACTTGCTGGATTTGTTTTAGCCCCAACGAGCTCATGAAACGCCTGGAGGGGGAACTGCCACTCGGGGGGGGGGGGGGGGGGGGAGTTCGGAGCCACGGAGCAGGGTCAAGGGGGGCGGGGTCCTCACTCAACTTGCTGGAAATCACTGGGGGAGGGACCTGCTCCCGGGCTCCAATTCTGTTCCCACCCTGGTGTAAATCAGGAATAACGCTGCTGGAGCCAATGAGGTTGCAGGGGAGATTTGGGGCCCATTGGGCTGGGAATGTTTGGATCTAGGGAATAGGTGGCTGGGGTGGACCCCCTACCCCAGCTCTCACCCCTGCCAACTAGATCCCTGGCTCCAAGGCACGACGGGTGACTTTAGCCCCCACGCAGAGGTCGAGGTGCCACTTACGTCACGCAGCGCATTGCCCCGAGCCAGTCCCCCGAGACCCCTGCCAGCGCTGAGCAAAGGGCACAGAGGACTTTGGAGCAAGGGAAAGTCAGAGCGGACAGCACTTGCCTCTGCAGAGCTCTGCGAGAGAGTGTGTGTGTGTGTGTCAGAGTGAATGTGTGTGTTTCTCTCTCTCTCTCTGGAAGGGGTTGCTGTAGCTGGGCCCACTGCCCCCCTCCTTTCCCCTTGGCACCCCATCCCACCCGTGCAAAGTGGGCGCGGAGGGCTCCTGGCTCCGAGTTCCCCGCTCAGGGCAGCGTTTCGCCAGCTTTCCTGGCTGGCACAAGGTAGAAAGCTGTGCAGAGTGGGCTCCCCCAAGCCTGGCCCTGCGAGAACCCCCCACTCCCCAGCACGGGCAGGTCAGGGATGGGGGGAGGGGTTGCTGGGGCAGTCCTGACCCTCCGTTATTCCCCCCAGGCCAGGAGGGGCTGGAGGCGACGGCAGTAAGAGGTACACGCCCACCTGCCCATTCCCTGCGTCACTGCAGGGGTGAATTTGGCCTGCTGATTGCAGGCCCCACCTGCCCCAGCCAGCCCTTAGCCCCGGTCTCAGGCCCTCCGGGGACAGGGACGCTGGAAGGGCCAAATTTAGCGGAGAGGCTGTGGGGGCTGCAGAGCTGTTCTAGGCTGGAGGGACGGCTTTCCCCCGCAGCGCGGGCCATGCTGCCCGAGGGCCGCCTCCCGCCTGGTTCCTGCTCTCAGCTGTGGTGCACATTTGCTGGCAGAAGCTGGCTCTTGGCAGAGGCTGGGCAGAGGGGAGCCTCTGGCAATGCCAGCTGCTGAGCCAGGGCCCTCTGCCAGGTGGCAGGTCACCCCCGGGCCCCTCTTTGGCCACTGGATCTCCCACGGATGGGAAGTGACTTGCCCAAGGTCACGTATCCAACTGGTGCTCAAGCTGGGAATAGAACCTAGGAGCCCCGACTCCCAGCCCCCCCTGCTCTAACCACGAGACCCCGCTCCCTTCCAGAGCCAAGGATAGAACCCAGGCGTCCTGATACCCAGCCCCCACCCTGGGAGCAGGAGGAGCTGGGCTCTCCGGCTGCTGCTGAGAGCCCCAGCTGCGGCATTGGGCGCCTGGGGACTGCTGTCCGAGCCCCAGCCTGGAGGGGCCGAGCAGGGGGTGGTCAGATCTGGGGGAGGCTGCAGAGTGGGGTCCAGGGTCAAGGCAGAATTGTGGGGGAGGGGAGATGGATTGAATGGCACCAAAACGGGGGGAGCTTCCCCCAAACCCCCATTCCCCTGAGCTGCACTGAACCAGAGCTGGAGAATGGCCCCTTGGAGCGCTGGGTCCAAGCCAGGGGGTGGCTCGGGGGGTGAAACACAGGCCCCCCCCCCGCACCGCGAAGGGGCCTGGCCGGGCCCGTGTCTGATGGGGCTGGTTTTCGAGCAGCCCGTGAGGAGCCACAGTGGCTCTGGCTGAGGCAGACGGGCAGAGCCCAGCCCCCCAGGCCCAGAGCCAGGGACGGGGCAGGCTGGGCTCAGGAGACCAATTGGTCCCCGTGGCACGTTCCCCGGAGCAGGCGATGCGGCCTCAGGCGAGCAGTGACTCAGCACCGGGCAGACAGCGACCACACGTGCTGCATCTCTCTGCAAGGAGCTGCCGGGTGCCAGCGATGCACTTACTGCGCGGCTGCCCCGGCTTCCGGGAGCCTGGGAGAGCTGCAGCTCCTGGCAGACGAGATGCTGCTCGGCCTCTGGAGCCAGGGCCAGCCCCCCAGGGCTGGAGTTACCCCAGGGAGGGATCTGGCTCCCTCCGGCTGCAGCCCGGCCCATGTCCCCTGCGGTCCTCGGGCTCCCGGCTCCCAGGACTGAAATGTGGGCCTGGCCCAAGCCCCAGCAGCTTCTCCTGCACCAGGCAAGGGGCCCGTGTCCCCTGCACACTCCAGGGGCCCCCTCTCCTGCCCTCACAGGCGGGGGGACTGTATTTCCCAAAGGGAAAACAGGACACCGTGGTGGGGCTGGCCTGAGCCTCTCCCCACCCCCCCCCATGGGGCTGGCCCAAGTCCTGCCCCCCCGCGGGGCTGGCCCGAGCCCCCCTTCCTGCGTGGGACTGGCGTCGCTGCTCGCCGAAGTTCTGCCTACCCCTGCCCCTGCAAGGCGGGGCTGACATCACTGCTTGCTGGAGCCCTACCAGCCCTGCCCCAGCCTTGCCCCCCACCCCCGCATGGGACTGGCATCGCCGCTCCCCCATCCCCGTTCCTCTGCACCCCACTTTTTTGATAAAAGTGGGCATACGTCCTGTTTGCTCTTGCCAGCTGATCGAGTGGACAAACGACCCCTTTTGCCTAAAGTCGGGATGACCGGGACAGGGCTTAAAAAAGGGACTGTCCCGGCCAACAACGGGACCTTGGTCACCCTACCCCACAGGCAGAGATCCACTCTGTGACCTTGTGTCCCTTGGAGCGGCCCCTGGACTCTGCCGGCTTAACCCTTCCTGCCGGCCTGCCCGGACGGGAGAGCACCTTCTGCCCTGCGTCACCAGCATGGGCCTCTCCCACCCCACACACACCACCCCCTCTCCTCCCCACTGACACACACACACACACACTTTCCACCCCCTCTCCTCCCCACTGACACACACACACACACACTTTCCACCCCCTCTCCTCCCCACTGACACACACACACACACACTTTCCACCCCCTCTCCTCCCCACTGACACACACACACACACACACACTTCCTACCCCCGCTCCTCCCCACTGACACACACACACACTCTTCCCACCCCCTCTCCTCCCCACTGACACACACACACACTCTTCCTACCCCCGCTCCTCCCCACTGACACACACACACACTCTTCCCACCCCCTCTCCTCCCCACTGACACACACACACACACACACACACACACACACACACACACACACCCTCCCCCTCAGTGCAGCCATTCACACCACGAGAGCAAGCCGGAGCAGGGCCCGCCGCTCACCCCAGAGCTCGCTGCCCGTCCCCCAGGAGAGAAGAGCTGCCGAGGCCGAGGAGGGCGTGACACCTAGGACAGGGCAAGCGCAAGTGAACGGCAGGTCTCTGTGCTATTATCTCCCCGGTGGCGAGTGCGAGGGGAAGCAGCCCGGGGCGTTCGAGCGCACCCGTGAATAGCCCCGTGGCTACTTGGTGCGAGTGGACGCAGGTGGTCGTGCGTTTGAGACGCTGCCGTGAGTGGCCAGGGCTGTGTCCCCGGGTGTGTGTGCGCAGTGCACGGCAGGGATCTCGGGTGCGGGTCTCTGTGCCCCTGCTCACAACAGTACCCCCCACGGAAACGCTCTGAACGGGCCCAGCTGGCTCAGGAAATGGCCCTGGCCGCCCAGAGCCTGGGTACAAGGTACACAGATGATCACGGCTGTCGTGCCCCACAGCCCTCCCTCCCCACACAGTCTGCAAACAAGGCCTCCATAGCCCCCTGCCTCCTCCCTCCTGCCCCACAGCCCTCCCTCCCCACACAGTCTGCAAACAAGGCCTCCATAGCCCCCAGCCCCCTCCCTCCTGCCCCACAGCCCTCCCTCCCCACACAGTCTGCAAACAAGGCCTCCATAGCCCCCAGCCCCCTCCCTCCTGCCCCACAGCCCTCCCTCCCCACACAGTCTGCAAACAAGGCCTCCATAGCCCCCAGCCCCCTCCCTCCTGCCCCACAGCCCTTCCTCCCCACACAGTCTGCAAACAAGGCCTCCATAGCCCCCAGCCCCCTCCCTCCTGCCCCACAGCCCTCCCTCCCCACACAGTCTGCAAACAAGGCCTCCATAGCCCCCAGCCCCCTCCCTCCTGCCCCACAGCCCTTCCTCCCCACACAGTCTGCAAACAAGGCCTCCATAGCCCCCAGCCCCCTCCCTCCTGCCCCCCAGCCCTCCCTCCCCACACAGTCTGCAAACAAGGCCTCCATAGCCCCCAGCCCCCTCCCTCCTGCCCCACAGCCCTCCCGCCCCACACAGTCTGCAAACAAGGCCTCCATAGCCCCCAGCCCCCTCCCTCCTGCCCCACAGCCCTCCCTCCCCACACAGTCTGCACACAAGGCCTCCATAGCCCCCAGCCCCCTCCCTCCTGCCCCACAGCATCCCCTCTCAGCCCAGTCCTGGGCTCCCCCCACAGCTCTGACCTGCACCCCATGGCTCTGCCGTTGCCCCTCACTCCCGCCCCGCAGCCGCCTGCAGTCCCAGACCCCAGAGCCCAGCTTTGCCGCTGTCCCTCGGAGCCCGGCACCGGCCGTGCCAAGGACTCCTGCTCCCCCCGTGGCTGTGGTGGAGCAGGGTGAAAAATGGTGACCTTGGAGGGGCTGAGCGGCTTAGGAGAGCTGGGGTGGGAAGCCAGCGCTGCTGAGGAGCAGCCTGGGCTCTTCGCTTCCTGTCAGGGAGGTGGCGTCCTTCGCACGGGGCTGGCCCCCAGGCAGGCGCTGCACAGACCTAGGCACAGCACTCACCCACCCGGCACAGCCAGATGTTTGCATCTGGCAGCCTTCAACTGCCCCAGCCCCTCCCCGCTCTGCAACCCTCCCGCTGGCCAGGGCTCTTTCCAGAGCCCCTGTGGGGTGGCATCATGCCCCCTGCCCCCCCACCTGCGGAGCTGCCAGGCTCCCCCGTCCCAGCTACGCAGCCCCCCCTGCTGCAGCCGCCCCCTGGTGAAACTGAGGTACCCGGCAGCGCAGGCGGAGCTGGCTCCTGCTTCGGATCCCTGTGGCCGTCCGACCCCCCAACCTGTCCAAACCAAACTGTGCCCAGGCCCGAGACTCCTCCTGGGCCGGCGCCGCCCTTGCCGGGTGCAGACGAGTGTCTGAGCCAGCAGCTGCTCAGCTCGGCACCGCGCCGGGGGGCCGGGGCTGCACTTGGAAACTCGCCGGAGGCTCTAGGGGAGGGCTGCAGCCCCATGGCCAGATTTCAGCCCCCCTCCGGTAAACCAGGAGGCTGGGGCCGGGGCCACTGCTCCAAAGTGCCTTTTATTTGACCCTCTGAAGGTATCTGGCCACTCGCTGCAGGGGGAAGCTGGCACGTCTGGGTGCCCAGCCTGTGATTCTGGGCTGGGGGGAGCCACCGCGGAGTGACCCCAACGCCCCTCTGTGGGCCCGATCCTCAGCCCCCTCCACGGAGCTCCACCCCCGTTCCCAGCTAGCAGCCAGCCCCTGGGGATTCCCGAGGCGTCCATTGCCCAGGGAGAGCAACAACAAGCCCGAGTAATGGAGGGCCCGGGGAGGCTGCCAAGAGCAGCTTGGCTGTGGGGATTCGCACGCACCCAGCCACCCTCCCTGCAGGGCCAGCACAGCTCCGGCCGGCCTATAAAAGGAAGTGTCTTTTTCCTGCTCTCTCCCCAGTGCTGGCCGGCCGTGCTCGGCAGGCGCTCACTAACGCAGCCCTTTCCAAGTTGTGCGTTCCCTGCTCCGCCTTGGCCCCGCTCCCTGCCTCCGCCGGCCACTGATCCATCGTAAACCAACTGCATTAGCCACTTCATCAGACCATGAGAGACACACAACCAGGCCGAGCGCTGGGCGCAGGGTGAGAGGGCTAGCGCCTTCCAGGGGGCACGCCTCCCCTCCCCGCCACGCTCGCTTCAGGGCCCTCTGCCCCCACCCCGAGGAAACCAGCTAGGCTAGGAAATGGTGAAGTGACCTGCGGATGGCAGGAGAAACCCCTCCTCCCCCTGCTTCAAACCAACGTGACACTGCGACGGCGGGGCCTGATTGACAGCTAGCACGGAGGAGCCCCCTCCTGCCGCCACGATCCTCCGTGGGCATGTGCAGAATGTGGGGATCAGGAGCCCAGAAGTTAGAGCTGGGATCCCTTCGCCCCGCCCCGCCCCCACTAATGCAGGGGATGCTCCTCCTTGTCCTGGCCCCCAGAGGATTTGCCCAGCAGCGAGGGAGGCCTGCACCCCATTCCGGGGGACCCCTGCCGGGTTGCTGACTGCAGGCGGGTGATTTACGGCTCAGGCTCTCTCCCCCCACAACAGGTGCAGGGTCTCTGGAGCCCCACGGCAGCGTCGCCCAGAGCACCGTTATCACCCGCTCCGTGCAGACACCGTGGGGGCCAGGACACGTACCCCGAGCGCCAGGGTGGCGTGGAGCCTGCTTTGAGCCGCCCTGCAGCCCCCCACTCCTATGGAGAGTTTGCCAATGACCCTGATTCTTTGCTTTCGCCAGGGATGCCGGTCCCAGGGCACCTCCGCTGGGCCCAAGCAAATTAGGGGGTGGGGTAGCAAGAAGACCACAGCCCCCCCTAACCCTGCAGGACATGTGCTGAGACTACAAGCCCCTTCTCCTCCCACGCACGGCTGAGACGGAGCCCCCTCCTCCCCACACGCACTCTGCAAAGCTGCTGCAAGGAGCCAAAGCCCAAGTAAAATGCTGATTACGGTTCTGATGATCAGTGTCTAGCGCAGAGGCTGCAAATAACAAAAGGCAGCTCTGGCGTGGGAGCTGGGAGCCCAGGCACCAGCCTTGCACTAGTGAAGGTTAAACGCTCAGCATAGGGAAACCCAGCTCCCCCCCGCCCTGCAGTCCCCAGCATCCCGATTTCTGGCCCCCCTCCGCAGTGCCGAGCCACTTACTGTCCTGGAGGTGATACCACTTCTGTCTGGGGCTGGAGCGCAGGCACCCAGGAACCGGGGTGTCGCCTGCCAGTTCCCGGCACTCGCCTGCTCATCTTGACTTTGCCACAGAACTCCTTCAGCTTGTCTGCATTCTGTTCCCGAGGAGCATGCAGCATCCTCGCAGTTCAGCTTGAGAAGTTCCTTGCAAGGGAGGGGAGAGAGGAGATTTAAAGGCAGACCCTGCCTGGCTCGCAGACGCCTTCAGGTGCATGTCGGTAAAGATGCTCCCCTCTTCTTTATAAAGGAGCCTCGTTCATTGCTGGGGCTTCCCCCCCTCCCCTGCTGCTGCAGGCAGAATTCACCTCCCCATCCCAAGACGAGTCCCACCCCTTCCACACACACACACAACCATGCCCAGACGGCGAGGGAGCTGCACAGATCTACGCTAATGAATCCTCCGGCCTCCTTGTTTACCAGTAAATACTGTCGCGGGTGTGCAAATTGCCAGAGGCCTCTGCCTCTCCCCTTTCGCCAGCAGACGTGAAGTCCAGTCCGGACAGCCCTCGTGCGGCGGCTGCAGCAGTGACTTAGCCCACCTCCCACGCCCACGGGGAGCTGCCAAGGGGCTGAAGCAGGCCAGGAGACCCTGGCCACAAGCGGCCAAAGGGGCCCAGAGACGCTGCAATCAAACCAACCCACGGCACGAAAGGCAAAAAGCAGCCAGGGCTTCAGGTCCGGGCCGAGTTTCCAGGGAATGTCAGAGGGCTCCTCAGGCAGGGTCGCTGGCCTTAGGACATCCCAAACCTTTGGCTGATCAGTGCTGGGAAGACAGGAGGGTTCAGGCATTTGGGATTTGGGGGACTTGTCTGGGTCCAGCGGGGTAGCCGTGCTCTCTGGCAGTGCACATGCAGGCTGGGTCCAGAAGGGAACCCGCCGCGTGCTGCCGCTCGCCTGCCCCTGCTGCAAGGAGCATTTCGCCGCTCGCCAGCGGCTCTGGACTTCAGTTCGGCTTTTCCAAGTCAGCGTGTCGGTGGGTTTGGGTCCCCCGCGGTCCTCTCTGCCTGCGCTCCCCGGGCACTGGGGCCACCTGCTCGCCTGGGGCTGGGTGACTTTTGGAGCCCCTGACATCCAGCCTCTGGGAGATGGGGGCGGGGAGGCCAAATACCCCTCATTTGTGACATGCCAAAGCCCCACTGATCAGGGCTCCATTGGCGGAAAAGCAGTGGGGAGAAGGGGGAATGGGGAGAGGCTGTGGAAAGGACTCAACCCCCCCCATCCCAAAGCTGTCCCCGGCCAGGCAGGTTGCTCTTAGTATATTGAACCCCTCCACCCCCGTCCTGAAAAGCCTCACGCCTGCAAAGTGATTCGAGAGAGACTCAAAAGCCAAGCGCCTACCTCCCAGCTCTCCCTCCACCGGGTCCCTTCGGCAGCAGCATCCTCTGGACTTGGAGCCTGGCTCCTCCGAGCTGCAGAACGTCCCAGACGCAAGAGGAGGCTTTGCAGCCACCCGGAGGCGCGAGGTGAAGAATTGGGCAGGTCAGCAGGTGGGGTGGGGCGAGGGGGACACATGACACCTTGTTCTAGTGACCCACTGGAAAAGGAGAAAAACAAGGAGTCCCCCCTGCAGGTCTCCCGCTGGCCGAATGCACTTTCTTGGCAGGGCCTTTCACTCCCGTCCCTCAGCACTAACGCCCCGCTCCCCGGCCGGCCGCGCAGCGTTTGCCTGCTATTTTTGGCAGCCTCCTCAGAACTCCTCGCAGGCTATTAATAATGAGAGCGAGAAATTCGTTTGGCCTCTGCTATATAAGGAAAGGTAGCGGGCTAGAGGCAGCTAAATATACTGGAGCGTGCGGGAGCTGGGGGAAAGCGGGAAAGCTTTGGCAACGAGGATGGAAAAGAGATTGTTTGGAACAATGGAAAGACGGGCTCACTGCGAGCTAGCGCGGGGCCTTGGCACGAGGGAAGGTCACATTGCCCGGGGGCTGCGTGGGCCCTGGCGGGCCCGGGGGCTGCGCGGGCCCTGGCGGGCCCCTGGGCTGCTCACCAGGCTGCAGGCACGCATGTGGCTTGGGAGGGCTTAATGGGAGGTTATGCTCAGCCCTGGTCTCTGCATCAAAGCCTCGTGGGGCCCGATTTTCCACACCACCCAGCTCCCCTTCAGGAACCCAGACGAGGGCTGGATTCCCCCACGAGCGCTCAGCACCCAATGGGCTGCAGAATCGGGCCCCAGCTCTGGGCCCTGTAGGAGATTCTGGCCTTAACTCCTAGTCCCAAACCTCACCTGGTAATTAACATCCTCGTTGGTGTCCACAGCGGAGGCTGCTAGCCAAGTAGCCAGGGCAGGTAGCAAAGGCAGATGTGCACACCCCGGGCAGACCTCCTGGATGAAGGCATTCAAAGCAAACAGCCGTGTTTACCCATGTCCTGCCTGCAGGTGCTCACTCACACTCACACACACACAACTTGTGTACACATGCAGTGGGGGAAGCTGGGGCCCTGGGCTTGAAAACTAGGCCTTAAACCAGCTAAAGCTGTGCTGTGGAGGACTGTGTTGGAAGTGCAAGCTCACTTTAAGACCTGTGTGTGTGTTCCTGATCCTGCTTGCAAACTAGGGGACTCTGTAGGGAAACCTGTGATCAGAGTAGTTGGGCCTCTCTGCCTAGGGAGCAGCCTGCTTTGTCTCTCCCTGTTTTTGGGTTCCTGAGTATCATCATTCTGAATTCCAAGAAATCCAGTGGGGCGCTGCAGCCTTCCAGCCAGCGTGTGTAGGCCTTTATCTCATTTCTCTGAGTGTGGGTTGTGAACGTAACAAAAGTCACCTGAAATACCAGATTAAACTACAGCAAACATGCCAAGAAATTAAAGGGCTTTGAAATCTGCTACAGGGTTAATTCCAGGGTCCACGTTAGCCCAGGAGATGGGGAAGGCTTCACAGCCCTGGGTCCCCAGCCCCCTTGTGCGATCCCATGGGCCGGAAGCCCCAGCTCAGGGACTCACACAGGATGGGGGACCCAGGGCTGTATTGATCACCTGCATTATCTGCACCCGCCCAGGCAGCCAGTGAAATGTCCCCAGCAGCAGGAGGCCTCCGCCCAGCCCCAGTGCCCGACCTGGCCTCCCCCTCTGCAAGGCAAAGCATCTACATGTGAGGCATGTCCCACGCTCACAGCCAACCTCCTGTCCCCCTAAGGACGTGACCTGTACTGCACATCACGACCGCTCAGGACGTCACAGCACCAGAGAGAAGGGTGGAGAGACCTCAGATCCTCCTACCCCTAAAGCACCGGCCCCTGGGCTAAAGGAGACTATTTGCAGTACAGGGCCTATGAGACACAGTAGCACAGTCTGATTCCCTCCAGTGCACGGGCACGGCCACGGTGCACAGGCATGTGAGCTCTCCTGAAAGCCAGTTCATTACAGCCCAGACTCACTCAGAGGGGCCCCGTGGCCTCTGCAGCTGTTCGAGTCCTGTGTCTCCACTATGCAGAGCGGGGACCTGGGGGTTCCCTCTGCCAAGCCTGGTGATAACCTCCCTCTTCCAAAGCCCAGAGTTGCCCCTGGAGGGCAGCTAACGTGCTGCGGGTGGACAGTGGCAGCCAGAGGCTGACCACACCGGGGTGACACATCCTGGGGCCGGGGATGCTGGCAGAGGGGGAGGCTTTGAGAAGCACCAGGCAGAGGGGTGTCAGAGCCACTGCAAGCCCAGGGGCAGCAGCAGGGGCACGGTGTGGCATGGTTACACCACAGGCATGCTCCTGGGAGCGGGGACCGAGCTGTGGGGGTCTCAGCACCTGCCAGGCTGAGCGGGGAGGGGAGCAGATAACAGACAACTAGGGCTGGGGCTCGAATGAATGAATGAATGATCGTTAAATACCAAGATGCACCTTCCTCACCCCAGCATTTCTCAGGGCCTCTCCCTTCCTGCTACCCTGCTCAGCAGGAATTTAAGGGGAGCCTCTCCCGGTGCTGGAATCTGCACCCAGGGGAGCCTTGTGGATGTGGGCCCAGCCCCACCTCAGTGCAGGGCCGGCTGCTGCAGCACACAAGGCAGGTCATTGAGAGCCGTGCTGCCAGGGGGACATGTGAGGAAAAGCTTCACTGGGCAGCAGAACCTCCCCAAGCGAGGGGCAAATCTCGTGGGTGCTGCTGGGGGCATCCTGGCTTGAGTGGGCAGCAAAGTCCAAACGCAGATTCCTAGCCAGGGTGGCCAGGAAGGGCCGTTTGGGGAGGGAGATGGGCCCCGGCCTGGCCTGCATTCGCGGCTGATTGAGGGTTTTGCATTGAAACTAGGAGGGACTCGTAATTCCAGCCCCGGGCTCCAAGCAGAACCCAGGGCTGGAACTGAAGGGGAGGCACCAGCCCCCGGGTAAACTGTCTCTCTGGGCCTCGGGTCCCATCCGTGCAGTGGGGATAACGGCACTTCCCGTCTCCCGCCTCTGCGCCGTTCAGTGGTGCGCTCTTTGGCGGAGGAGCTGCCTCTTACTAGGGGCCTCTCTGTGCAGGGCACGTGCAGCACCCGGCACCCTGGGGTGCCCAACTCAGCGCCCACGTCTTGGTCAGGGGCCGTGCAGCGCCCAGCACCCTGGGGGCCCAACTCAGTCGGGGACTCTTGTTGCTACCGCAATGCAAACAACAGTCATTGGCCTGAGGTCTCCTGGAGTAACTGGGCAGGCGGCTCTGCCCCTTAGAGACAGGGGTCGCCTTAAATCAAGGCCCTGAGACTCGACAGCAAGCAGCGTAAAGTCTGACCTTTATCCATGCTGAGTAACCACCTGGCACCTTCCAAATGCCCTTCCCAGCGGCAAATGGGCTCAGGGCAGCCGGATCTGTGGAGCAGCTTCATGCTGCAGTGACCTCAAGCCCCCCATACTCACCACCCCAGCCGGCCTGACCCTGACAGGCTGCTCCCCCCGTACCAGGCCTGCGTCCCACTCTGCCCCAGCCTGCAGAGCTGTGCACCTCTCCACAGAGCCATCCCTGAGCGTGGCTGTTTCCCACGCCGCCTGTGGCCCCCGGATCTGCTGAGCACAAGAAGCAGCCGGCAGTGCCCGTGTTCCCCTGCTGTCAATGTAACAATCATAGAATCTCAGGGTTGGAAGGGACCTTAGTAGGTCATCTAGTCCAACCCCCTGCTCAAAGCAGGACCAATCCCCAATTTTTTTGCCCCAGATCCCCAAATGGCCCCCTCAAGGATTGAACTCACAACCCTGGGTTTAGCAGGCCAATGCTCAAACCACTGAGCTATCCCTCCCCCCTAGCGGGTGGGAGCAGGTGGGTGGGAGCAGGCACGGGTAGGAGCAGGCGCTGTACAACCAGGGGCCGGTGTCAGTCACAGGTGTGGGCTACAACAATTATTAGAACAATTTCCCCTTCAAAGCCCTCTTCTCTTGTTAACGAGCAGAGCAGGTCGTTAACCTTAATGGTGTCAGTGCGAACAAACTCATTAGCAAGTGCAGCTAAATCACCACCTAGCATCCAAGGTAACAGCAAGGCAATCCTGGACTGCGGAAACCAGGGCCAGCCTTCAATGCAGCCGGGCACCCCCAGACTGGGCGGGGGGAGATGGCACATTGAACCCGGCCAGCAGGGGACCCCTGCAGCTCCTCTAGCTTCAAAGATTTTTAAATGTTTGTCTAAACTTCCCCTCAGGGGAAAAAAAAAGGCTTTGGGCCTGTTTCCCTGCCAGGCCTTTGGCTGTCTCCTGGCCTGGCCGCACAACTGGAAGGGGCTGCTAGCAGACCTTACCCTAAACCCAGGCTCTCAGCACCACGCACATCCCTAGAGGCAGAGCAAGGGACCCCAGCAAACACGCTGCAAAGGAGGACCCTGGACCAGCCCCCGAGGGACAGGCTGGAGGGTGTTACCAGGGTGGTTTTTGTTTAGGTGACGGATCCGTGGTGCAAACCCTCCAGGGATATTGTCAGTTTGGGCCTTGTAGAGCTTCCCCCGCTTGCCTGGTACAGCAGGAGAGGCGGGCTTGGTGCTGCAGGACCATGGGAGGGGCTCTGGAGGACTTGGCTAGCGGCATCCCCTGCGCCCCTAGGTGAGCTGCAGTGAGGGGAGAGCAGGTGCTGAGTTGAAGGTCACGTCTATGAGAAGTGGGGGGTTGGGGCCAGTGCAGACCCCTGCTGCAGTGGTGCTGCCTTGGGGCAAAAAATAACCTGCAATTTGCAGCTTACCCCCATACCGAGGGTTTGCACGGGAGGGCAGCTTGCTCAGTGGGGCCACACAGGTGCAATGAACAGCCCAGCGGAGGAGGCGTCAGCGCCTCAGGGTTGGTCATTTTTCGTTAGTGTTGAGGTTGCCCGTAGGGACCCCCGTCAGAGATCCCCGCCCCAGTGTGCTAGGCGCTGTACAAACACAGAACAGAGCGTCAGTCCCTGCCCCAACGCACGGACAGGCTCCTGAGACCTCGCTCTTTTCACCAGCAGGAGCCCCCTGCTGTCTCGGGGCAGCGTGGCCTAGGGCCCAGCGGACAGGATTGGGAGTGGGACTCATCCATCAGGCTAGCCCTAGACCCCACCTGTGATCTCACTGGGCGCAATGCTGATGAATATCCACTAGGGGCAGTGCAGGCTACAAAGCTTTAGCCCCAGAGCTAGGCCGTGGTTTGTTCCCCACCCAAGTTAAAAAGCCAGGGCCCCGCTTCGGGGTTGAGTAAGAACATGAATTCGTAGCCTCGGGGTCACGGCCGTCCCATGGTGCTAAACGGAGTGGGGGATCCTGGCTAGATGGGCAGGGGGGATCCTGGAGCAGAAAAAGTTGGGACGTGGCCATTTTAGGAAGCTGTAACTTAAAAACCATTAAAAAGCGGTAGGGCCGTTGCCACCTTGTAACAATCTGGCTCTCAGGTGGCCAGATCCTGCCCAAAAGCAGCAGGCACAAGGGACTAGGAGATGGGGAGAGCAAAGGGGGCTGGGGAAAATGGTGCCATTTGGAGCCATTAGACGATCAGAGAAATTTAAGGTTGATTTTTTTTTTTTGAGCCAATTGAAAATTGAGCCTAAGCCAGCAAAGGGAGGGAAGAGGCCGCCCCTCAACAGCGGGGGCTGTGCCCAGGTAGCACAGTGCACGGCCGGGTCAGCTCCTGGAGTGACCGCTAGGGGCAGCAGGGGCGTACGCTCCCGTGCACGGGTTATAAACCGTACAGGAGCCTAGATGACGAGGGGGAAAGAGGGGCAGCTCTGAAGTGAATTCCCTCCACTTGTTGAAACAAACCAGCCCCCTCATGTTACACCGGCTCCTTTTGGCTACTCAGTGCTAATGTGCAATCTCTATGGCACCTCCTTTGACTGACGGTTGATCTCTTTCAAGGACTGCACTAATTAATAAACGTTCCCCGGCTTCGTTAGGAGGTACCGACAGCCCGTGCGCCGGGGCGCTCTGCTGAAGCGCGATCCCTGAAGCTTCAGCAATTTTGCTTTCCAGTGAAATCGATAGTCCACATTTGCATCGCCTGCTGCTTCCTCAGAGCAGCCCTCAGTGGCTGCATGCGAAGCTCCCTCCCGCCATGCCCAGCCTCGGAAATCGTAGTTGTCAGGGCTTTTTTGCCGGGGACTGCAGCAGCCTTTGCACTTAGGGCTGGTTCTGCGGCTAGAGCACACAGCTGGATGTCAGAGACGGGGGTGGGGGGGTTTCCTAGGGTTAGAGCCTGTGTGCCCCTTAGACCAACGCCCATCGTAGTGCTCACCCGCACAGAGGCTGCCTTTGGGGTAGCTCAGCGGTGTCCTCCAACAGACTAGGCACACAGCAGAGGCCTGAGCAGGTCACAGACTCAGACATGAGGGGCTGGGATGGACCGTGAGAGGTCAGCAAGGCCAGCCCCCTGCGCTGCGGCAGGACCAAGTAAACCTAGACCAGCCCTGATACGTGTTTGTCCAACCTGTTCTTAAAAACCTCCGATGACGGGGACTCCACCACCTCCCTTGGGAGCTCGTTCCCAAGCCAAACTACCCCTAGAGTTAGAAAGTTTGTCCTAATATCTAACCTAAATCTCCCTGGCTGCCAATTAAGCCCAATACTTGTCCTACCTCCCGGGGACAGGGAGAATGATCAATCACTGTCCTCTTTATAACAGCCCTTAACATGTCACCCCTCCATCTTCTTCTCTCAGGACCAAACTTTTTCTAAACACTCCCATTAATACACCCCAGAATCATAGTCACTTTTTTTTTTTGCAGCTGCATCACACTGACAACTCATGCTCCGTTTGTGATCCATTATAACCCCCCAGCTCCCTGCCAGCAGTCCTACCACGTAGACAGTTATTCCTCATTTTGTAGTTGTGCATTTGATTTTTCCTTCCTAAGTGAAGTAGCCTGCATTTGCCTTGATTGAATTTCCTCTTCAGTCCTAGCCTGAAAAGCAAGACGTCAGGCCAAGAGTAGTTAGTGGGGTTGTCTCTCACGGTAACCGCCATGAAACAGACGGAAAGTTAGCACAGGAGGTGGGAGCTGACAAGATTATTCTCAGCAGCTCTGTCAAGCTCACGAACAGACAATAGCTATTGGCACTAAAGCAAGGGCACCCACCCAAAGCGTCTCATAAAACCTGTGAAGTTTTATATTGCGGACTCTGGGCCATCCTGGCTAATACAAAGAACCGTGTCTAGGCAAGATCTGCTAGATCCAGCACAGGATGCTCCAGCCAGTCTCGAGCAGTTTCTGAGTTCGAGGTGAAGCATGTTTCAGCCACCTACACATCTAGAATATTGCACTCCAGCTCCTGACAAGTTGCAAATACAACAGCACCATTGTTATTAGTTAATGGTACCAAAGTGGTTTGCAGACACTGAGGATAGGGAGAGGGAAAAGGGAACAAAAGGATATTTGATTGACTGTAAGCAGCATATTTTTCAAGTGGAAGAGCCCCACATTTGGGATGCTGGCTTCACACACCCCATCAAAGTCTATCTAGAAACAGGAGCCAGAAGTAAGATAAGCAGCAGCAAAACAACTTCCCCATTTATTTGCAAGAAATGTGGTTTTTAAAAAATCATTTTCCAGTCTTGATCCAAGTAACACCGCAATCAAACATCACGAAATTAAAGTTCAGACAGGTTGGGCCACCCCAGTGTACAGAACTAGTGAAAAATTAAGAACAAACTATTTAAAACTGGATCTCAACATTGCAAGGGATTCTGGCCTCTGACTCAAACATCTTTACTAAACACAAGTGTGTGTCTAAAGTACATTTACACTGAAGAGTGAGGAAAACAAAATCAAACTCGGCTGATGGTTCATCTAACAGATGTCTCAGCTTTTAACTTCCACACATGGGTAACTTGTAGCCATAGAGTCTCTAATTGTGAAATTATAATGCATAGCCATGCAGAAAACTTCTTATTGCAAGGTCAAACTAGGATCAGGGTACTTAGGTAACAAATGAGCAATGATATTAATAATACCCTGGGGGAGGAGGAAAGGGAGTTACAGGATTTTAAACTAATGCTTTCGTTGTACACACTCCTACATCAGAGGAGGATCTTCTCGAACATGGGCTGTTGTCTTTTTCCAAGCAGACAATCTGCCCACACCCTCTTCCACCCTAACAGAGATTTTTACACCAAGGCACCTAATGCTTCCACCTTCTGCTTGTCAGGGTTTTTCACTGATCTCGTCCCTTGATTAACATTAGATTTTCCTAGGTTCCAAATTCATTTCTGAAAAGCTTCTCACACTTATCAGTGCACAGTGAGGGCATGTGCATATACATACTTCTTAGTAACCTCTGTTAGGGTGAAACAATTTAGAGGCACAAAGGGTTAATATTTGAAGTGCAGAACAGGGTTTTTTGGGGGGTAGCTGAGGGGGTGTTTCATGCAGAGGGGGAATGTTGCACAATAAAAGAATATTAATGGCAAGTAGGAAATCTAACTTTCAGGACTTGTGATCTGGGGTCATAAGCCTGCTTTTTGAGATGACAAATGACTAAGGGCAGGAAGCTCTCCTACCAAAACCGGTTAGCAAGGAGTCTGTAGCAGGCCTATCGCCTTCTGCAAAATGCAAGTCGTCTCCCTGCCAGGCAGGAAACAACTATTCTATCTACGGCAGCGCTGTCAGCCAACTAAAGCACTTCAGTGTAAGTGGTCAGTTCCTACAGTGAAACGGGAGGAAGAAAAAAACCCCTCAGCTAAACAAAGATGCTGTCGAGTAAATAGCTGGACAGGTTTTAATGCTGTCCCTTTCCGCAACAGGAAGGCAGAGCGCCAGTGTAAAGGTACACCATGCATCTCCTGTGAGTGGTACTGATTGCTGCAGCAAAAGAATCCCTAAAAGCTTCACTGCTGCAAACAGGCTGAGAATTCCCTGCATGGAGGACCTCCCCAGGACGAAAGGGGAGTGACAGACTTAAAGTATGTGCCTGAGGAGAGGATTAAAGGGATACCTACCATCCGTTTAAAAGAGTTTCATGGATGACACCCTGCCCATAGGTTTCAGTGCTACTCACAACAGTAAATTTCAGACAGAAGTGTGATTTTTAACTTGACTGTGTCCCTTTCAATGGAGAATTCTGGTGTTCCCTTTGCCCCACGTGGTGGGGGAAAGGCAGGAGTGGATATGGGATTATGGCCACATGTTGGGGGTTCCATCACCTAGGGGGAGAACAGCCAGGCTGAGACCACCACCCGAGTATGGAGAGATGACCAGGAGCGCACACATGCTGTATGGTAGAAGGGCAGTCTGCACTACAGTGCACTATTAAGTGAGGTCACGAACTACGGCTGGCCTACGTCAATTGGGCAAAATGTTCATGTCTTATTAGCCAAGTAGAAATAAACACAGAATCCAACACTTATGCCTAAGGAAGACATCTGATTGCACAGAAACATTAAATTAGCAGCAGCCATGACTACATTCAATGGGGAACACGCCCTCCAATTAAATAGTGTCTTTAATCTTCATCTGGTTCAACACAAGTCAGTAGTGCAGCAATATAAATACAACTTAGGAGTTTAAAGCCTTTTGTCTTTCAGTATCCAAAACAGGAAGCCAATGAAACAAGTTACCAGTGTAATTAAACTCACAGAAAGGCCATGAACGAAGTCCTCATCCCAGAGGGGCAGAGGCATCTGACACCCCAATGAAAAGGGCTAACGCTTGCTAAGGATGGAGGTTTAGCTCAAGAAAGCAGCATGTTGAGACAGAAATGGCAATGGGGTGGGGGCCTCACACACAATCACTCAACTCCATGTTGTCATCGACCGGAAGGGGCATATAGCTCAGAACCACGCTGCCCAGTGACGACACACTCCATACCGTGACGTGCCTCTGGGAGCCACCAGCAGGTATTCAGGCAAAGAGGATTTGAATGGTCCCTGTTTCAGTCCATTCATACATTTGAAGTGCGCATGCCAGCCGTCAGCCGAAACAATTCAATGCTAGGAGCATACCCAGGGCTACTCAATGACAGCACAACAAAAGGCTACCGAGGTGCCAGCTGGAAGGGAACGGCCAGCCATCGGGAAGTGAAGGTATCCACCCATGTTTGTCTTGGATGTGTGTGTTTGAAGAAAGGACAGCATCATGGCATCTTACAGTGGGGAGGGCAGTCTCGATATTCTACAGTGTTACTGAGCACACGCTGAAACGTTTCAGAATCTACACCGTGTGCTGTGGAGCTGAACAAACATCTCAGGGCTTTGGAATTAAGCTATTAGTCACAGATACCAGAAAGGCAGGCCCCCTCCTTCCCACCAGCAAACGATCCCCTGGGTCTGGTACAAACCATGAAGGGCTGGCTGCAGGGATGGGGGCGCCCCGTTCAGCTGGCTAGCACAGACTCTGCAGCTGGGCTGTTCACTCCAGCTAAGCTTTCGGCATCCGATTAGGTGCCATTTCATCTCCATTCCCAGTGACAAGACTAACAATTTAAAACAGTTACAACCCC
The DNA here is from genome assembly GCA_033296515.1 of Macrochelys suwanniensis. NCBI lineage: Eukaryota > Metazoa > Chordata > Testudines > Chelydridae > Macrochelys > Macrochelys suwanniensis. The sequence goes on from CM065794.1 coordinate 15,374,725, forward strand.
CTCATAGCCGTGAACCGATGCAGCCCATTCTGGGGGAGCGCGGTATTTGGAATGCCTTCCACCCCCACGCGGTGAGCTGCTGTGAAAGGACAAGGTTAATTTTTTAGAAAATGGTGCTTAGTCAGTGGAGGGGGTGGGGCAGAGAGGGGGGGAAAAAGCTTTTTCTGCAGCTGAAGTAGCATGTGAGCTAGGTTAGTTTTTCTTTTTTAAAAAGGTGTCAGTCAGTCAGTGTGCCATCACTATGGGAGTCTGCGGTGGTCTGATGGGAGCCCAAAGCACGGCTCTCACCAGCCTGACCCCGACCCTCCTTCAGAGAGAAGAACCCTCCAGTGGGGAGTAGACTGAAGGGGATTTTGCCTCTGTTGCTGTCTGAGGAGGGTGGGCCTGTGCTTTCACAGCTGTGGTAAGTGGTTCTGTCCTGGTGCATTCCAGATGCCAGGTAGTCTGTATTTCACAGTTTCCTTTTCCTCCCTTTGATTTCCCTTGAAGTCAGGATTCAAGTACAACCAGTTCTAGTCGAACGAAAAGAAACCCACAAAAACAAAGGTCGTTTCCGTGAAACAAGTTAGCAGCTTTGTCCTAACACGATCCAGCTGGTCTCCGAGGGCCCCCCTGGGACAGGGGAATGGAGTTGCCCCCCTTTCACTCTGACCCCTAGCTAAAGGTGCCCTAGGGCTTGGCTATAAGATCTCTTCCCTCTGGTTCTTCGGTTTGGGCAGCATCTGTCCATTGCGCAGGGAGCCATTCTGACTCCGGAGTAGTTTCCCTTTCTCTCGGTCCGGCCATGTGAAGATGGCTTCGTCGCTGTCCAGTTCAGATTCGGAGTGCATCAGGCTGGTGGTAAGGACCTGAGCTTTTTGTCTGCTGCCTTTAAAAGAAGCCAAAGAGAATCTGACATTAGAAACACTCCCAACAGTCTCAGTAACACACTAGAGCAAAGAGGAGAAGGGGACGCAGGCTCACGCAGTGCTGCTATTAGGCACACATCATCAGTCAAGAACTCAGCTGAGTCTCATGGAGCCATCCCCCGACTCCCTCCCACAGCCACCGGGCTTGCAGGACAACAAACCACCCCTGAATGTGTTTCAGGCATCATGACACAACCAGGGGCACACATTCCTGCTGAGATGCTCCAGGACACAACATGCAGAGACATTGGTGAGGTTGTCAGGGTGGATGAGAGGTGTTTGGGGCTTTCACACCTCACCGCCCTTGGGAGAGGGCACAGCCCAGATAAGGTTCTATTAGGGTTGGAGGCTGTAGTAAAGAGTAGACATGGGTGTGACAGAATATCACTGCATACTCTTACTATTCGCCCTTCTCTAGCATCACTGCTTCGTCTCCGGCCTTCAAGGGAAGGAAGGTAAACTAGCGGGCCGAATTAAGATTAAATTCACAAGGGCCGAGGAGAGACATGTTTACTGATACTGTCAACAGAGGACATATTTAGATTTCAGCTTTTACTTTATGGTGAAATGCAACATTTGCTCTGGAAGTGGGAACGTTCCCATGTGTAACTGGGCAAAGAGACACTGCTTAGCAGACACCTGAAGCATCAAGGAGGGAATTTAGTCACCAGTGATAAGTGAGTTTGAGGTACATTTGCCACAGAATGTGGCACAATAAGCCCTTTGTTTGGTGGTCAGGCTCTTCGGTGCTAGTTGCCAGATGGTCAGACTTAACTGGGGTGGGCATGTTATGGGAGGGGGAAGCACCCCCTTTCTTCAATGGCATTCAAACTTGAGCTTTCAGATGCATTGCTCCCAAAGGAATGATCTGATCAGCACAGTCATGGCAATGCTGTTCACTTTGCTGGAACGCCATTAAGTAGGATAATACTAGGATGAGAAATTATTTTCAGCTGGCAAACAAAGATTAAGGACTATTTTCCATGCACTGTTAAAACAACCTCTCCCTTTCATACAAACAGTAGGTGAAGAGTCTCATTAGCAAGAATTATTTTAAGAGCTGACGTCTCTCTCGCTCTTTGGAGCGGGTGTGTAAGTTCTACGCATGCTTTGCAACCTCCTCCCCTCAGCCATATTCCCCAGCAGTAACGATTTGGTGCAGGTGTTCCACAGATACAAACACACCATTTCTAGATCACTCGCATCCTGCATAACAAATGCAGCCACCTCTGGGGTGGAGGGGGACAACCAGCAGGATGCACTAGGTGAGAGGGGGTGGGAAATACTGGCCCAGGACATGGACAAGTCCTGTCCTGGTGGAAAAGGCCAATGGATTCTGTGTTTATACAGAGCATACACAACCTGGGTTTTTAAAAGGTCTTGTTCCCAAGGGGGACATCAGCCTTCCTAGCCAGCATGGCAGGCTTTCAAACCTGTGATCCCAAGGAATCTAGAGGTTTAAAAACTCTTTGCTTAGGCCCCTTCCCACCCACCCCAGTTCGTACTCACACTACAGTTACGAGAACCTCTCAGCACACCGCCCCACTGCCTCGTTGTCCTAGGGCACCGACAAGAGGGAACAATTAACTTTGACATAGACTCTTGGGGTATTTTTAAATGAACATTTTAGGCTGGAGGATTTGGGGGGAGAGAGAAAAATCACAGAGCCTATCGGCAGACGAACAGACCAGGCTGTGCAGGAGCGTGGTCCCCAAGGCCGTTCGAGAAGTCAAACTACTTCCTGCTGTTCGTTGGCCAGTCCAAACCCAATATGCAGCTCCATTTCTCAGCTGCAGTGTGGACATGTCAGGGTCTCAGCTCTGGGATCCAGCCGAGAGGTTTAATGAGGGCAATGCGTTTTTATCCTGCTAGAGATGAGTAAGTATGTTCAAATAAGGCCCAAGAATTGAGCCCCAAACTCTACAGAAATAGCTTTTGCCCATCTCTTCATGGCTTGGATCTGACTGGGTTCAGAACCGGAAGTACCACAATACCAGGAGTGGCTGTTCATGTGCTTTTTGTAATGGGACAGAAACTGGAATACCAGGACAAAGACTAGTTCTTAGGCGGTTTTCAGCCTCTCTTCTAGACCAAAGAGGATTCTCTGCATCTTGAAGTCTTTAAACCATGATTTGAGGACTTCAATAGCTCAGATATAAGTAAGAGGATTATTGCAGGAGTGGGTGGGTGAGATTCTGTGGCCTGCATTGTGCAGGAGGGTCAGCCTAGATGATCATAATGGTCCTTTCTGACCTTAAAGTCTAGGAGTCTATGAGACTAAGTGACCAGTCTTTAGATCTGAAGCAAGAGCCCAGACCTTCTTAGCATTGTCATCATCACTCAATACCATGCTAGTTTCACACTGCGATTTTACATCCGCAGGAGCGGGATTTCATGTGTCAGCATTCTGCAAGCATTAAGCTCTTCTCTCATGTTTTACCTGCTTTGAGGTTTGGTTTTAACTCCAGACTCTCTTGATCTGTGGCATCCAAAATCTTGTATTTGCTTTTCCTTTTGGGTTTTCCTTTCTGCCTGGAGGGAGAGGGGGAGGAGGAAAAAAGTTAGGCTGAAGTTCATATTTAGACAAACCCAGACAGGAAAAGACCTAAACATAAGAGCTGTGTAACTTGCTTCCAGTTTTATCCATAGGAGAGGACACTATATTAAAAACTTTGGTCGCACAATTTTATGCTAATCAAAATCTTGCATCCAAATTGAACCTCGTGTTCTAGGACGTTTATGTTTCACCTGTACCCCTCTGCCCTACTCTCCCCTCATTACATCATTGTTCACACTCCATTCTTTCTAAACTGGCAACAAATGACACACTTTTAGATATGGGAATAACAGAGGCTTATGTAAAGTGACCTGCTTAGACTACCCAGTTGGATGACCTGTCTCAGGAGGCAGCTACACATATAGAGATGAGGGTTTAAGGGCTCAGGTTATTACCTCTTACAGCAGCAGACCACAGTCCAGGATAAGATTCCAAAGGCAACCACAATGACAAAGGACGCAATGATCACATACAGCACACTCCATTCTGTGACCAAAAAACCCAAGAGATACACAACTTAGCATCTCGCACAATTCATGGCAGGGACTTTAGGTGACCCTCCTGTAGAAGGTCAGTCACGACAAAAAGAGAAGCCTCATCACTGAATAGCATGAAAGAGACCACCATTCTATTGCCAGCTCTAGCACTAACTTCTCTAGGGAGCCTACATATTTCAGACCTGATTTTCCAGGCCCTCTCTTTGCTTGTGTCTCCATTTCCCATGCCACTTGCAAGACACTTCTCACACTATGTATTAACTTAGTTAGTCCTCCGTGGCAGGGAAGCATCAGTCTGGTTTAACAGTGAATTCCGCTTCTGTAGCATAATTGCACAACAGGTGAGTATTAGACCTCCTTTCATGGAGGCAGGAGCATGGGCAGTGAGTCCACTACGCTGTGTGAGCCAGGGGAAGGACCAGGGTGCTAGCCGTAGGCTGAAAATGGACTCAACTCTTTTCATCAGAGTTTATCATCTGAGGGCTCTGGAGATCAGTTTCCCTACCAAATATTCACTGACCAGGATAAGGACTCTGCTCCTGCTCCCATTAAAATCAGTGAGAGTTTGCCATTAACCACATTGGGCCCCAAATCCAGGTAACTGGATGTTAGAAAAAACCCAGCTGAATTAACACTGGCAGACAACTGCTCTTCACCCCGGCCGCAGGCTTCCTGCACCCTCTGTTCAACTAGGCAGCACTCCGCTCCTTGCATGCAGCCCTCTTCAAGAAAGGAAATCGCCCCCTCCCCAAACTGCACGTACCGCAGTTACTCTCGCCCTCTCCCATCTGCACTTTGATGAAGTTCTCCATCCAGAAAGGGTCACAGATGCAGCGCTTGGTGAAAGAGTCGCAGCGCCCATGCTCGGAGCAATTCAGCTGGCATGCTGTGGACAGGAACGGCTGAGCGTGAGGTTAGATTGAGACTTAAGCAGCAGATAGCACATGATTTAGAACTTGTATAGCACAAAAGAAAAAAACAGCGAATATAATAAAGTTCCTGAGCTGCCCAATCCCACGGGGATCAAACTTGAATCCACTCACCCGATAAGTATCTTTTTCCTTTTCTCACTGGCCTGTGAAACCAACCTGATTTCTCATTTCTGGTTTTCATTTCTTAAGCAAACCAAGCTAAATTTCTTTGTAGATCAGATAGCTAGAGCTGCAAACAGATCAGCTGTGTCTGAGCTGCTCCAGACCCACCGAGAAAGTTAAGGATAATTAACCCTCTCCCTAAGTGGCTTTAGCAGAGATGGATGCGAAGCGCGTCTTCTTTCTCAAGCACATTAAGTAGAGAGCAAAGCTGTCCGGTGGTGCTGCAGTGCTCCCCCATAAACAGGACAAAAGGGAAGTAGCAGGTTCCTAGCACAGCTTACCTGTAGTAGGAATAAGGCTGCATTTGTGATGACCACAGGGGTGATAGAGGGGGTAACACCCCGTGCCAGGCCCCCTGGTCCCACAAGCATTTGTAGAGGGAGAGGAACAGATGTTAGCTCCTTCCACCATTACTCCTACTTACTAACTGTATTAATTTCTAGTGCTCGGAAGATGAGGAAGTCCGACTGCTGTTTCCGGAGTTCACTTTTGAGCGTCCATGCTACATCGTGCCCTTTGAAGATCTGATGGGGTGGTTGGTTCTGCACAAAGAACACCATCTTTGTGCTGCAAATCAGACATGAGAAAAGGTTACCAAGAGAATCTGGCCAGAATTACATGTCAACTACATTCCAGAAAGAGAGAGTAAACAGACATTCCCCTGGGTCCCAGAACAAAAAGATCATGCAAATCTTGCTCAGGGGAAACTCATTTTACCTCGTAAACTGAATATGGCAGATAGCCATGGAGGCAAACACAGGACCTCACAAAGCCATGTTCTGAGTCATCTGGTACAAGAGAACTGCACCTTTTTAGAGTTCTTTTCACTGTCCATTTACTTAATTAATGCTTTACTTGTAACAGCCAAATATATATTGATTAGAAGAAACCCCTTACTCCCCCGCTCAGAGGAAGAATGGTGGCAACTAGGTTCAAGGCAGAGATTAAAAAAAGACTGTTAGAACTAAAAGCATTGGCTCATCCATTTCTTGGCTCATCTAATATTTGTTTACGTTTGCCAAGGACAATGAATTGCTCTGCTTTTACAGTTGCCACAGGTAAGAGTGGGTGTGCAGGAATTAATACAAGGCTGGAAGTCAAGAAAGTGCAAGATCTAATCCTGTATCTCCCACTGACTTGTTGTGTGACCTTGAGCATTTAACTCTGTCTTAGTCTCCTCTGACCTTTGTGAGGTGTTTGTAAAGATTAAACATTTGTACAGAACACTGACCATGACAAAGCTTTGTAAACTGCTAAGTGTAACCAGGTGGATCTATAGTTTAGACTCAACTGGTCTCAGCTACATGCACTGTCTGTGTTCTCTGAATCACTCTAATTTAAGAGAGTGTAATCTTGAAAGCTGGTCCCTCTCAGTAAAAGAAGCTGGTCCAATAAAGATATTACCTCACCTACCTTGTCCCTCTAATTTAAAAAAAGAGAAGTCACATCACACACATCCAGGTTAGTTTGAAAACTTGTTGAAATAACGTAGTTGTTCCCACACCCCTTTTTATTCGGTCATCTTTACACATACTTCTAGAAATAAACTGGAATCCTGTTATTAGGAATTATTTGGTAGCTCTGGCTTTGATAACAGTATAAAATATTCATTGTAGCCCTCTCTAAAACAATTGCCTTCCCAGTGTCGATGTGCACAGAAGCATCATCTCTATGCTCCAAGGATGGAGTGCTGAAGTCAAGCTGGTATTTTAATGCCAAGGCAGGTTCGTCAGGTTACACAAGCTGCCAGTGAGCTTCAGAGAATTCACTCAGTTAGCGATGTACTGAGCCCAACAGCTTGTGTTTGACCAAAGCATCTCCTTAGCATGTATCTTAGAAATTCTTCCTAACCTTCAAAAACATCGAGTTACTTTCCAATCTGAACCTTGTAACAGACTCCCGCACTGATCTGTAGAATCAAGGACCAAACACAGCAGCAAGCAGGAACTGGCTTTTGGAAAGTAACTGGTAATCTCCAGAGCTGCATGAACACAGATATCTATCTGACCACTCACACTCACAAATCCTAGCCAACCAAGAACATACACTTTAAGCAGCATCTCAGCATGCCATCATCATCCATTCCGATTCCCACTGGAGAGTGAATCTTGCTTTAGTATCCCCTTGTGCAGCCCCCTCCATAGCTCCTACCTCTGCTCTGTGTACGGCTGGATCTTTTGTACGGTAATGTCGGAGTCCAGGACCCCCAGCAGAACGCCTATCTGACGGATTAACATACCCTTCTGCCTTTCCGTCAGTTGGCTGACATTAACATCCAGTATCATCTCCACCAGATTGTTTTTCCTTGGATCTGGGGAGAACACAGAACAAGATCATGCAGATCCTTAAGGGCTTCCAAATGACAGCATGGGTGAAAAATCTTAATTTTTATTACCTCCCTAGAATACTTTTATTTGGGACACAAAGTGCAGCACCTAATAGCGAGAGGATAATCGAGATGACATGATCTTTATACATAATGGCAAGTAGTAAGGCTCTCTGCAGTGGGGCTCTCCACATGGAGAATGGATCAACACCTTTAAAGACTATACGAAAACATAACAGTTTCCCTCCCACAATTTATGACACCTGTCCTTTCTCGAGCTGAATCAAGGGCTCATGCACTAAACCATCAGGAAATCCCATATTCAGAAGGATGAGCATAGCCGACCAGTTAATTTTCCATCAGATGCCCGGTACATTACAGAAAGTAATTGAATACAACTCCTCAGCTCACCAGGATCTATCTATCTATATAGGAAGCTGGCTATAGGAGTTTATTTTTTAAAAAGACAACCCATGTAATTCAACGGGGTATATGGCATCAATACAGTTTGCATGGCTATATCACTTTTTATCTGAGCCCCTCAAAGCAGTAGCACATTATCTACTTCCCGAAAGTTACACTTATTTTACAGCTTCAACTAGAGACTGAGTTGAAATAGCTTGTCCAGAGTCTAATGTTCATCAGGCATAATGTTCCACATCATTTAATCAGCTCCCTCTAACTTCATGTTCTGACTTTTCCTGCTCTTGATGGATTTGGCACATTTCAAATACAGACACACAACTTTCTGGCAGCCGATTCTGTCATTTCAGAGCATGCATCAGGGTACAGAGTCCCTAAACACAATCTACAAAGAGAATCCTTCACTGTAGTACTCACCAGCTTTGACTTCCACAGTGGTCCTATCTGCATCACTCTCCCCTTTGGCATCCATCACTTTCAGATGGAACGTGTATGTCCCTTCCACCAGGTTGGAGAGGAAAAGCACAGGGTGGTGGTCTGAATTATTTAACACCTCCTGGGAATTTGAACAAAACTAATATTAAGAAACAAACAAGGCCACTGCAGATTTGACCCTCTATACAACATACTGAGCTGCATCACTCCACACAGCAATCAGTGTGCAGGAACCAGTGTTATACTCTCCCAGGAGCTATTTGCCAGAGAGTGTAGCTAAATCTCACTACATCTTCCATACTCATGCAATGCTGCATATTCCCATTACAGAGCCCATGTTTGCAGCACTCACCCCAGCTGCAGGACTCCCCTCGTCCCGGGTCCACAGGTAGCTGACAATTCCCTTATCATCCCAGGATTTGGATCCATCCAGGGCTGCTGTGTCTGTAGGCAGGGTGATGACAACATTCCCAGCAATCTTTGCAACTGGTGGCTTGTTCATCTCTAAAGAAGAAGATGAAAAATGGTTACGAGAATTTGTTAAGTATAGTACTGGGGGCTGTGCTGTAATCCAGGCATCCATAACTTGCAGGGTCTGGTTGGATCCAGGCTTACATGGGGATTCACCCAGATACTGCAGGATTCAGTGCAGTTTGTTCTTCCTTCGGTCACATTTGAACCTGTACCCCAGTATGGTGCTGGGAGGGGGCACTGTGCTGCTCAGATGACACACAGGAGTTCCTGACTATGCTCATATTAAGGATCCCATGGCAATTTTTGTAAGAATAAGTGTCCTGGCCAAATTCTGAACCAGATACTATGTCTTCCGGAAGTGAATTCCGTTAAGTAGTAGCAAGAGAAACTGATATTGATTTACAGGAATTACCAGACTGGATCAGACCCCTGGTCCATCTAGCGCAGTATCCTGTCTCTGACAGGTGCCAGAACCAGATGTTTAAGAGGAAGGTGCTGGAAACCCCCCCAGCCCCAGTAGGCAGGTGACAATCTGCCACCAAAAGGTCTCTTCCTAACCCCTAACAGGTAGAGACTGGCTTCAGACCAAGCATGAGATTTCATAACCCTTCCAAACCTCTCATTATAGCATGAACTATTTTAACGGGATATTCTTATCTGTATACACCCTTCTTTGACTCTTACTAAGCTTTTGGCCTCAATGACATCCCGTGACAATGAATTTCAGTCTCATTATGCCTTGTGTGAAAAACACATTTTATCAGGCTTGAATTCGAGTCCTTTTCATTTCAGTTGAGGTCCCCTCATTCTTGTATTAGGAGACAGGGAGAACAAAAGTTCCTGATCTCCCTTTCTCTAGGCCATTTGTTATTTTATAGGCTTGTATCATGTTCCCTTATAGTCCTCTCTAAACTAAACACTCCCATGTTTTTCAATCTCTCTTCAAATGAGAGTTTTTCAAGGCCCCTAGCCTTTCCTCTTCTTACTATTTTTATTTATTTGTATTATCATAGTGCCTAAGATGGACCAGGACCCCACTATGCTAGGTGCTGTACAAACAGAACAAAAAAGTTGTTGCCCTTCTCTGAATTCCCTCCAACTCCAATATCCTTTCTGACATGGGGTAACCAGTGATGCCTACAGTACGCCAGGTGAGGGCAAACCACTGCGTTGTATAAGGACATTAGAACACTTCCCATATTATTCTCCATCCTGTTCCTTAGGCACTTTGTTTCTCCCCCCCCTTTTTTTTTTAAAGCACAGCTGCACACTGGGCAGTGGTCTTCACTGATTGCTCTCAGTGATTGCACAGGTCTTTCCTCTGATGTTACAGTTCACTTCTGAGCACAACTGGACACACCTTCTTTGACAATGACATTAACTGAGCTCTGGCTTTGCAAGCTCCTTTCATCTTTGACAGTCAGCGTGAATTCGTATGTTCCAACCTGAAGCCCAGTTACAGTAGCAATGCTGCTGTTGGCATTCTCCAGTTTTACACCATCCGGGCCCCTAGCCAAAACAAAAGAGCGTTAGTCTATGCCTATAGGACCTGGTATCAGGTCTTATACCAATGAGCAGGGGAGTTAAACTAATAACAGTAAGTGTAGTTACCAGGTAATATCCAGGCTCCTCAGCAGGAGACAAGATACCCGAGCATATAAAGAAAATATATTTCTTTCAAACTCAGGCAATAATACACTAAAATGGGTAAATCCTACATACAGTATATTCTGTACATCTCTGGGGGTCTAGTGCAAATTAAATGTTGTGTCAAACACTCCCCAGGCCAAAAGTGTTTTATTAGTATTTACTGAAGGCAGATGACTGCTAGAAAAAACAGCTTCACGGTAATTGCACAATGAACAAACACCAGTGAAAATATTATAGCAATTACAGCTCTTTTTACAATAGAAACTTGCACACAACTTGCATTGCCGGGCTAACACAACCAAAAAGTTACGTTTAAAAGCTGTCCATAGGCTTTGCCCTAAATTCCAAAAAATAATCAGAGCCTTTTAGGGGAAGCCCTCTTAGGGAATGATGAAAATTAACAGGGCTGCAGGAGAAGTGCTATCTCCGCTCATGCATGTGTTGCAAGAGGACCCCATTTAAAATAAAAAGGAGCTTCTGTTATCCCAGATTCTCATTTACGCTGTCAGTGTAAAGGGGCTTTTTAAAGTGGGTGAGGTCCCTTTACATGACCAGAACCATAGTATAAATGAGAATCGGCCTTAAAGAGTTTAATGCTAAGGCCAGGATATTTCCAACACTTAAACAAAACTGGGTGCAGGCCTTGCTGGAGCCCTTTGGTTCATAGGTTACTTGTGCTTAGGGCTCCAGCAAGGCCTATATTGGGGGCTCTCCTCCAATTAATAGCCAAATCCTGGTTCCATTGTAGTTATTGGCAAAACTTCAACAGGACCAAGATTTTGTCCCTGGTATTTTTTTTAAACTAAAGTTTAAAGGCACAGATACTCCCAACAGAAGGAACTGGGATGTGATACAGACCGTGTTTTTTCCCAGAGGAAGGAAACTATTTTCTGGTCGTCTGAGCTCTTGCTGCCATCTAGAGTGGTGCTGTCCACAGGGAGAGTCAGTTCTTTATCTGGGCCAGCATCTGCTTTTGGGGGCTTATTATTCTCTGGGAAAGGATTGTGGATAACAAAAGAAGAGGAGATGGAATTAAACATGCTGCTTGTTCTGTGAGGCAAAGTTTAGGATTGTTTCCCCATAAATACCCAATTGAACAAAAGCCTCTGACAAGATAGCCGGATAGATAGTATTATCCCCATCTTACACTGGGAGAAAGTGCAGCACAGAGTGGTGGGGAAGCGACAGTCAAATCAGAAGTATGTTGGTAGAGGTGAGAGTTAGCAACAGCAATCTTGCCTACCATGCCTTGCAACAGCACTGCTTAGTAATAAGGGGAACTTACCGGGCTGCACTATCACAGTGACCTCAGCGGTGGACTGGTGGCCTGCAGAATCAGTCACCATTAGCTGGTAGGTGTAATCACCTTCTTGCATTGCAGAGAGCTGTAATATTGGTGTCCTCACACCCTTTGAGAAAACAAGTTAATGCATTACAATGACTCCTTATACTGAAGGGATCGGAGATATGAAGGGCCAGAACCAGTACTAACTATCCTGGGTAGAAACTGGCTGCTTATTATCATTAATCAAATATATGGGGCCATAGGTATGCATGGCATCGAACAGATATGTAGCGTCCAAGGAGCTTACTACCCAACTTTTAAGTGAACATAACTTCAACACATCGGAGCATGATGGGAGAGTAGTGGAGCGACACACCAAGAGGAAATGGTGAAGACTTGATTAAGGCTAAACTTAGCTGTCAGTTCAACCACCGAACCTGATGTGATCTTAAAATGTATTTAGGTTTAAACATATATTAATATGTAATCAACACATAGGCTTGCACATATTACGAGAGACATTTCTGCATACAAACTAGACCTTTAAATGGCTACTAGCAAACATCACAGCACAATGGATAAGCATCATGTAGGGTATTCGTGGGAAACCTCCACTTACTTGCATCTCCATCACCTTTCCTTTGCTACTGGGGCTGAGTAACCATTCGTAGCTGACAATGCTATGATCATCAGTGCTCTGGTTCCCATACAAGGTGATAGAGTTTTGGGGAAGTGTGATCACTTGGTTTGGGCCTGCATTTGCCACTGGAGGATAATCCACTTCTTTATTCACAGTCAAGCTGGCAGTGGTAGAGTTGCTGGCACCATCTGAATCCACTACTGTTAGGCTAAAGACCAAAAAGAAAAACCAGAAAGGTTAGGGCTCTGAGCGAAGAGCTCAAATGCAAAGGGATGAACCCGTCTGGATTTAACTGAGGGGTTAGAAATCTAGAACTACCTTGGTATGGGATTGAAGTTTTTGGCCCCCCGGGGGGAGGGGAAGAGTAAACACAGTTTAAGTCAACTGTACACTTGAAAAATGAATATCACAAAAACGTGTAATTATAAGGGCAGGGCACGGCATTCCACAACCAAATCCACCCCCCTCCTAATATCTATCAGCTAGTTACAAATGCAAAGAAATCCCCATGAAACAAGATTTTTCCAACACCCTGTTAAAGTCACATCCATTGTGCTGAAAATCCAGAGCTCGTGCCAGTTTTAAAAGCATATGTTCATTTCAGGTATCTTTCATTACACCCCATCATTAATCCTGTGGTGACAGCATTCCTTCTTAAGCAGAAAGGCACAAAGTGGGGCAGTCTTCTACTAAACCTTCAACCCCATTTTGTACCAGGTACCACATGTTACACTGCTGTATATAAAAGGTATTGTTCTGTTCATGTGTGTATGAGTTATATCATGTCATTTTATTAATTAGATCCATTGCTGTGTTTAGCACTGACGCCACAGCAAATTGTAGATCAAAGGAAAGAAATATACCCTCCTTTTTCCAAGCAGATGTCAAAATAAAATCAACTCCTACATAACTATCCAGAGATTTGTATAAATACTTAAGTCTAAAAACAATTTCACTAGTGATGAATACATTGAATATTCTACTCTTTAAATGTAAACAATCAATTTCCTCCTGAATGCAGAATAATCTATTTTGGGGATTTAAAAAGACATTTTAGTAGCTCTGTTTTACTAAATTCTCCTTTTTCTGCCAGTGTTTTATATTCATTATACAAGTAAAAAAAAAAAAAAGTCAGCTAGCTATTTTTTAATCTTTACTCAAGTGAAACATCGTATAAACCTCTATTAGCAACTGACCAGAAAGTTCCTGGAGCAAGAGAGGGAAAACCACAAAATAGGATTTGTTCTGCTATCTTTTGTAACCCAGACAGATGTAATCAGGTATAAAACTAGAGATTCATATGGAACCTGGACTAATGAACTGCTATATGCAAAACTTACCTGAATGTGTAATTCCCAGGTACCAAGTTGGTCAGTTTCAATATGGCAGTGTCAGTCGATACCTTCTCCTCCCGTAGTGGCCCCTTCAATTCTTCCCAATGGAAACTGACAATTTTATCATCATCGGTGCTTTCTAATTCAATTAAAAAAACAAGTGTTAGGAATCTGGTTTTATGAGGCCACATTTCAAATAAAGAGCTTTAATTTGTTCTTTACACACAAGTTTGGAGAGTGGAGCTTCTTGTCCCAGTCTCTAGCAGCAGATCTCTCTCTATCATGCTGGTTTGGTCAAATTGTGTATGCCGTACACTGTTTTTGCAGAGACACACACCCCACTTTTCCCAGGGGGGGAAAAAAAAAAATCTACTGGTTTTGGGCAGACAATGAGACAAAACTGAACAAGTTTAAAAGGAAAGCTTGACAGAGCTTTGATGACAACAACAACAATCAATAAAGCTTATGCTGGTTAATTGATATGCTTGCAGCTTAACTCACAGGGGCCACCAATTTTGAATAGACTCATTTGATTCTTTGTACTTCAGTCGAAACCAGCAAATACAGTTGAGCTGTAACTCTTCTGGGTCTGCCTGTTTCAGGGGACTGCCCCCAGAAGGGGGACCTTGTATTTAAGCCGGTGTGTGCAGAATGGAGCGAGAAATCGGTAATAAAACCAGTAGCTGTGCTGTCCTTGCCACAAGCTAACAGGAATTATAGGGAAAGCCTAAAAAATAATTAGGATGAGTTAACCAAGTCCCCAGGTTATGAACTGGTTCTTTCCACAGAAATGTGGCACAAAGTGTCACATCTATTCCATATTAATGTGACAGAGTCTGATCATTGCCAGTGGACAGCCAGCCTCGGCTTGCTGGATTCCATGTGATTAGGGTACTCACGGCTGCCATCGATGACAGTAGAGGTGGTCGGCAGTGAAATCTCTTGGGATTGTGGTGACACAATAGCCACAGGAGGCTGATTCACACGGGGCTCTGCAACAACAAAAGGGCTGTGACAATGTTGTTTACAGGCAGATCAATGGTACAAACATAAGCCCAGGAACTCTGCAAAACTGTTCAGATTGTCCACTAGAGGTTGCTAAAGTAATACATGCAGCACATTCCTTCCACTCTTGCAACCCTATGCCCACCCCACTCTGTTTGCTAATAGAACTGCCTCTATGGTGCAGCCTTAGAAAGACCAAGAGAGGAGAGGTCCAAAGTACAGCTGCAAGGCATGGTCACGCCCCTAGACTGCTGATAACAACAACAGGTCTATGATAATCCTGCAATGCTTACAGCTCCCAACCCTGATCTTCCTTGGGATTGGACACGGCACTATCCAGTTAGTTACACATCAACCTGAGGTGTTGTGCTACAGGTGGAGGGTTCTAAAATAAAGAAGGGAACAAGCAGACTAGACCATGAAGCCAGCGCTCACATAGGGATTATGACATCGTCTTGTCACTGTCACCGCTAGAGCATCAGGCATTCAGAATGTGTTGTTTTCTAACAGGCTGGCACCTGTGATCACTCAGATGAGTTCAGCCACTACTCTGAAAAAGAAGCAATTTAACAAATATGCTAGGGGAGCTACAGGTTCATTGTTTACGCTCAAATTGACCTGAGCAAACCTGTAGTCTAAGGCAGTGGCTCTCAGCCAGGAGTCCAGGGCCCCCTGTGGGGCCACAAGCATGTTTCAGGGGGGCCGCCAAGCAGGACCAGTGTTAGACTTGCTGGGGCCCAGGGCAGAAAGCTGGAGTCCCACTGCATGGGGCTGAAGCCTGGGGACCTGAGCCCCACCACCTGGGGCTGAAGCAGAAGCCTGAGCAACTTAGCTTCATGGTGCCCCCTGTGGCATGGGGCCTGGGCAACTGCCCAGCTTGCTACCCCCTAACGCCGGCCCTGGCTTTTATATGCAGAAAACCAGTTATTGTGGCACAGGTGGGCGTGGAGTTTTTATAGCATGTTTTTTGGCGCGGGGGGGGGGGGGGGGGGGGGGGGAGGCTCAGAAAGAAAAAGGTTGGGAACCATGGTTTAAGGGGACATCCAATAATATTTAAAAGCCTAAATCTCCCCTCTTACAAATTTTTGGGAAGGCGAGAATGCTGCTTTGTCTTACAAAGCTCAAGGAAAAAAGGTCTTTGACGCTCAAGAAAAGGTTCTCTTGTACACAGAATGTTCAATGTACTTGCAGAATGGGTCAGGGAGTTCGAAACTCTGATCTGCTGAAGCCCAACCTACAATCCCTCCACCTTTTCCCCCTCTGTAAGCAGTCCTTTATCTGGAAATAAAGACTTAGCCAGTGATATTTCACAGAGTTTATTGTAT
Source organism: Macrochelys suwanniensis (assembly GCA_033296515.1). Lineage (NCBI taxonomy): Eukaryota > Metazoa > Chordata > Testudines > Chelydridae > Macrochelys > Macrochelys suwanniensis. The sequence continues at coordinate 15,390,678 of CM065794.1, forward strand.
ACCCAACATAAGCCCGCTGCAAAAACAAATCTTTGTAAAGTATCCTGCTGCCTAGAATGAGATTTGAATTAAACTGGCTGCAGATGGGGCTGATACTTATTACTATAAGGGGAAAAACCCAAGGAGCTTCAAAGCACAGGCTTCCCTTCATTTCCCATCCCTGCTGCCCTAGGTTTTTCCCTTGGTGCAACTAATCTCTGATGGAGGGTGCTTTTCCCAGGAGCATGAGTTTGCTAAGTATTTCTGCAGCAGTGCTTCCGTACTTTCGTCGTATGATATTAGTTTTCAATAGGTTTGCACTCAGTATAGTATAGCTAAATATACAGGAGGTAGTTTTTCATTTCTGAAAGTAATTTCACACACACACTCTCTCTCTCTCTTATATTAGGCCAAGCCCAGCAAACAAAATACCATAATGCAGCTGCTGAATTAAACTTGTAGGGACACAATCCAGTCACTGAACTTACTTGGGTTAACGGTCACATTCACGTAACCTTCCCCATGTGCTTTTCCCCCATCAACTATCACTTTGAATTCATACAGACCAACGGTAAGCTGGAAAGGAAATGGAAGAAGTTACACAACTTCAAGGCAGTGACAATCTGTCAAGAGCCATTGAGAGGTCAGACTATCATCTTGCATCCTGATACATTCTTAGCAGCACAGAGCAGAGGAAACTATGTTCTGGTCCATACATGCCAGGCAGGGGGTTTCTACTCCAAGGCAACTTGAGGAATCTTTCATCTCAACAACTCCATCATAAATTAAAGGGCTGATATTTCCCATTGCTACTGATGATATAGGGCTGTCAACCAGGCTAGATTTTCTAGCAACACCCGAAGACCAACAGAAGAGGCATTCCAGAGCTCAGTTCAGGTCTCCTGGCCAAAACACAGGGCCTGTTTAAGAGGAGAGAAAAAGTTTACATAGGGGATCTCCTCCACTCATGGATTTTGCCCAGAATATGGCTCAGCCATGGGTCCCTTCACTTCTCTAAACCCCCAAAAGTCTGGAATTGCAGGTGTGTGGAAAAGAGACGGTTGAATGCTGAGACTATGCTGGATGGTAACTGTGGGGCTGCGGGAGTGGGAGGGACCCTGCATGCTGCTCTGGCTAAAGCTCTGGTCTTTCTGAGTGCAGAATGGATGCTTCTCACAGGACTCTCCCAGTAAAAGCAGCGTTACATTTTCATGCACTGTTTAAAATAACCCTCTTGTTAAAAATTCCCCACACCTCTGTGAAAAAGAATGATCCTTTCAATCTGCTATAAAACACCTTAAAAGCAAAGGCCAGGGAGCGAGTGTCATCAATAAAAACTGTGCAGCACCCCAAATCCTGGCAAGATGGGGGATTGTGTAAAAGGGAGCTTTAAAAATAATCTAACCACAGATCAGCTTCAGGGGAAAAGCAAACAAGGGGTTCTCTTGAATTTTATTGTTAGCTGCCATTGTCGGATTTTACATGCTGCTCGTAGACAGCATTGAGGCTCTTAAATCTGTCCATTCTTTATCACAGGTTTTACTGTACAACATTCAGCTCTTTATAAAACATTTATCTAAAACGCTTTGGCTGAAACACTGTCAGCCTGCCTGTCATGCAGTTTCCTATTCATTCTGAAATAACATGCAAGTCCTTGGTGGCTGACAAGGTCTCTGCCTTCTCTGCTCAAGAGAGACACACAGCAGGATGCTAAGCAGTCAGAGCTTCACCTTTGATAGCTTGAGGGTCTGGGAGTGTTTGCCTGCCATCTCTCCACTGTAGTCTTTTGGGTGAGTAATCAGCCCCCAGTCATAGGTGTAGCTGGTTCCTAAAGAAAGGAGGATTTGAGAGGCCACACAATTAAAGGAGCATTTAAAAAAAGAGAGACAAGTGCAGGTGCTCAGATTCCCATCAGTCTCTGCGGCTGCACTATGGGGAAGTGCTGGTCTGCACTTCAACACCACACTCATTCTGGGAGCTAGCGATACGCTCACACCTCTTTAAGGGGTTAAGGAGGTTTAGAACCATCACAACTCCAGAGTCCTAGAAGGAGACTTATTGCTCTCAAAACTTGTAGGCACCGGTCTGAAAATTTGACTCTTGGCATCATAAACAAGAAACATTTTCCATTTCACGTGTCACACAAAGTCCCTCTCTATTTCTGCTTCCAGGTGCCCTGTTGTCATTGTGGGCATATCACAAGCAAGCTCTGAAGAATTTGCATTTCTTAGGTCCAACACACAACTGAACAGACTCTCTAGCTTTTTGGTTTCTCAGTTTTCCCCTTCTCAGTGTAGCAATCCCTAAAAGCCAGAGCCGTGTCCAGCAAATCAGAAGTCAGTTGCTACAAGCTGGTACAATTCCTAACTGCACATGTCATCAACTGGCATTGAAGACCCACTAACTCCTCATGGAAAACTCTGAAGTTACAATTGCTCCCAAACCTGATCTCTCTGGGGACTACCCACTTGTAGTGTCTTTATTTTTGCCCCCTGCTATTATAGGAGGCAGCAAGATCTAATGGTTGGGACAGGGAACTAACTGGGAGAACCTGGTCAAATCATATTTTTCAGTGCCTCAGCTAACTGCCCTGTAAAACAGAGCTCAAACTCCATCACCTTTAGATAGAACTTTGAGACTCTCAGCTGACGCACAATATGTATGCGCAAAGCATTATTATTATTATTAGGACAAAGGATGTTTATATTTCAGGTGGGGGAAATAAACAAGAACAGCCGAGTTCAAGGAGCAAGTCTCTTATCTGTGTGCAAACACTGTAATGCAGTGTCACAGTGGAGTTCTGTAAAAGTTATGTCGTCAGAGACTTAGGACGTCCGTTTAGTGGAGAAAGAGTTCTCAGGAAAGCAAGATTCCATTTCCATGCAAACTTCCATCCCAGTGAACAGCAAAATGCTCTCTGGATTAACAGTTTTCTAGAGTTCTCTGTAATATGTCAGCAGTCAGCTAGGGGAAGGCCTACAGTCTGGCAGCCCAGGACAACAAAAACTCAGTCCAGAAAAGTAAAATATCTTCACTGCCCACAGGGTAAATTGCTGACTTGGATTAAAAATTCCTGATCAGTACATCAGACCTTAAACTGAAAATGAGACATGGGCTCTTGCCTTCTCTTTCTTTTACATGACAAACCCTGACACTTCACTGAATTACTCCCAAGGCTCAGCTCAGCTATTTGTTCTGTCTTGTGCCTAAGTCTGTATGGCTACAAGAGAATATTGTGACAGGCATATTTGTGTGTCAGTCAGCAATAGTTGACAAGCATGTTGTCCTTCGAAGGGGAAAAATATTAATCTGAAACCGGGTTTTCCTAGACTGCTCAGCAGTTCTTTAAAACAATGGTCTTCTCTTAGAGGTTGTCACACACTCATGAGCAAGAAGAATATCTTCATTCTTGCTGAATAAAAACAAGTCTCAGCAGAACTTACTGCATTCAGCTCCTCATTTCTGACCCAGACCATACTGCCATGTGAACTGGAGAGAAGGACTACGTTTAGATGGGAGAGACTTAAGATTTTCCCTATATAACAAGGCACTTATCTCTTGTTTGTCACTTCATCATCCCGCGCATTTAGAGCTCCCAATGAAGTCTTACCCGTTGGTGGTTCAGGAAGGACAAATGCATTTAACTGAACTTCATTCTTTGGCAGGGTCACTTGGACATTGTTTCCTGCAGAAACTACCAGCTCCTTCGTAACTGTGAGGGAGGGAGAATTACAGCATTAAAAGGAACAGGGGAAAAATGCAAACATAAAGAGAACTTTGGCTTCTGAGCTTGTGGAATAAAAGCCGGCTACAAAATGGCTGTATTTTGCAAACATCTTATCTCTCAGTGCCGTTTCAGGTTTCTGGCTAGTACTGAATGCAAAAACACTAACGGGGCTTCACAATTGTGAGGGAAGCCTAGAATTATTCAGTTACCTCCCTCTCTTTGGAGAGGCTGTGTAACTTCCACTGTGTTTCTGAAGAGCTGAAATGGAACCCTCTTGCCCTGTACAGAGGCCTCTATTCAACCCGGTCCAGCAGGGATGAGAAGGACTCAGCACATGGGTTCTTTCCTGAAAACCTAGCTGCTCTTGTATAGAAGGGGGAAGACAAGAGCTGATATTTACTGAACTGCAATTTCAGATCTTTACAAATAAATGAAGAATTCAAGGTACTCTCAGCTGAAAAAAATAAAAGCTTCTTGGAGGCTAACAGATTTTCTAAAACAAGCCACATACCTTCCGCTTTCATGCTGTTCTAACCCTAAATACAAGGGTGTTCCACTTACTTTGATTTTTCCTCTCATTTCCTAATCAGGAAGAAAAGATCAGTAGCATTTCTTATCCATTTCTTTCCAATGCTGACTCATAAGAACAGTCATACTGAATTAGACCAAAGGTCCATCTATCCCAGTATCCTGTCGTCCGACAGTGGCCAATGCCAGGTGCCCCAGAGGGAATGAACAGAGCAGGTAATCATCAAGTGATCCATCCCGTCGCCCATTCCCAGCTTCTGGCAAACAGAGGCTAGTGACATCATCCTTGACCATCCTGGCTAATAGCCATTGATGGAGGATATGCCCATGAACTTATCTAGTTTTTTTTATTGAACCCTGCTATAGTCTTGGTCTTCACAACATCCTCTGGCAAGGTTGACTGTGTGTTGTGTGAAAAAATACTTCCTTTTGTTTTAAACCTGCTGCCTATTAATTCCATTTGGTGACCCCTAGTTCTTGTGTTATGAGAAGGAGTAAATAACACTTCCTTATTTACTTTCTCCACACCAGTCATGATTTTATAGACCTCTATCATATTCCCTCTTAGACGTCTCTCTTCCAAGCTGAAAAGTCCCAGTCTTATTAATCGCTCCTCATGGCAGCCATTCCATACCCTGAATAATTTTTGTTGCCCCTTTCTAAACCTTTTCCAATTCCAATACATCTTTTTTGAGATGAGGAGACCACATCTGCATGCAGAATTCAAGATGTGGGCGTACCATGGATTTATAGAGGCAATGTCTTATTAGCTATCCCTTCCTTAATGATTCCCAACATTCTGTTTAATTTTTTGACTGCTGCTGCACATTGAGTGGATGTTTTCAGAGAACTATCCACAATGACTCTAAGATCTCTTTCTTGAGTGGTAACAGCTAATTTAGACCCCATCATTGTATATATAGAGAGATTAAAAGAGATTACTAATTTTGTTCTTAAAGGTGATTTGATAAAGGTAGGGGAAAACAGGATTTGTGGTCTTTTCTGGTTCTTTACTATGTACAAAGGCCTGAAAGGCAATTGCTTTTCTCAGAGTACTTTTTGCTCTCCCCACTTTTTTTTTTTTTAATCCAGAGGGGTGGGGGAGTGAGAAAACACATTAAGAAAAAGAAGAAGTCTGTTCTTCCCTGAGACCTTATTGGGATCTCAGAGAGGTACACTGGGAGCTATTTTAAAAAGCTAGGGAGGCTGAATATTTAAACTCCCATCTGTTTATTAGTTAAATAGTTAACCAAAAAAATCCAAAACAAAGGTTCTAAAAGAGTGATTAAAACTTCCTTCCCCTCTCAATTACTCAACGTCTTGCAATGTCATAATTCCACTAGACCTCCAATCACACAGAGAGTGTCCCAAGGGAAAAGGAGATCTGGATTTCTAACAGAAAGAAACAAGTAGATATTTTCAAAAAAGGGTTGGAGTTAACTTTTCAGGTCTTCTTTATACTTCATAAAGGAGCAGCAAGACACTAGCCAAATGTTTGCCTATGAAGGTCACTTTTAAGGCATTTAATCATATATAAATTCCAACACGAGTAGGGGGAGGAATTTGTTTAAAAAAAAGACTAGCAAACTGGTTAGTTCAGATAGCTGATTGGCTTTCTGCCAATTGTCGAAGTACATAGTATTTCCTTTCCACTGAGCCATCTGTTCCATTTTCAGGGGGCAAAATACACCCTACATTTACAAGAATTCAGCTTTGGGTCTTTCCAAGAACAGAATTTAGTGAATTTTGTTATACTGCAGCTAGTCACACCAGGTGAGCAACACACAGTGCCCTGTGTATATGCACAGATCCTCACAGAAGAAGCTAGTGAGTCAAGTTTGGTTTATTCTACTGTTTGTGGTTCTTTTGTTATTTTACACATTTTGTAATTATCACCTTTAGGAACACCTGTGTGAATAGAAACATGCCACTCTGCTGCAGAGTGAGACATGGCTAATGGCCAAGTGTACTGCTTCTGCGTGACTGAACTACACATTGACATTTCCAGGGGGGAAAGTCATACCCCATTATGGGCAATCACCTTACAAAATAAAATGAGGGATTTCCACTCAGCTTGATGGAGGGCAGTGTACTGTAGATAGTTGCTGAAACAAGGTTTCATGCCACTACATCTTGTGTCAGATCTCTATTCCCATTACAGTACCGGAGACAGTATCACTCCTTCTGAGCTGCACGTGGAGAAGAGATTCATTAGACATATAAAGATTTGCAATTCCAAATACAGGATCCCATCCCCTCTGCCAGGGGCCCCAATGGGGTGTTCAGGGCTATCATGGGCCTATACCAGTCTCTCAATGGGATATTCTGGTTTTGGAAGGTGCTACAGAGCACACACACTCACCTGGCACTGGTGTAGGGGTGGTTGACGATGTGGCAGGGATAGCCTGGGCTGTGGTAACACTGCCGTTGGTGGGGACACTGGTGGGCACAGCGGTAACGGTCTGCACCTTCATCGTGTTTTTCCCCTGCAGAGCACTGATCGTAGGGAGAATCTCCTCTAAGGAAAGAGGCTGGACGGAAGTGTCGTTTGACTGTTTGGGTGTCTCAGCTTTTCCAGTGGCAGTCAAACCCAGTGCTACGGGGCTGGAGAACGTAGCCAGCACTGGGAGTTCTGATGTGGATGTTCCTGCATGAACCTGGAAAGAAGAGAATGTCGCAGTGTGAAACTGGATGCCGATTTAGTTTTTAAACTCAAACTGACCCCAAATTCCCCTCATATCTGCACAGCATCAAATGCCTGCAAGATAGTCACACGTTCCTCCTAAAATTAGGGAGGAACGAAGCCTCCCATACCTATTCTCCTATTGATAGGAAGCTTTGCAGCTCCCTCTCCTTTCTTCCAACATGGCTACTATCTGTTTTTGCCCACCCTGCACTTCTCCCCTCCGCTCTAGAACAACTAGGTTGTTTCCAGCTCAGCTGCATACAGCTTAGTCCCCTTAGATCTAAATACATCAGCTATTGTGGCATATCAGGTGCTATGGCAGGCTCCATAGAAGATGCTGGGGTTCCTGCAAGACTTAAATGAGCAGAGCGACAGTAGAGTAAGCTGAAGACACTAAAGCAGGGAACCAGATTTCCCTCTGGTAATTTGCCAGTCACATTCCTGTTTCTGAAGCTGTGATGTAGGCAGGCATGAACGAGGAGGATTCTACTGGCATCTTTTTGATTTAAGAGTCACTCATTGCAGCAGGAAGTTATGGATTTTAGATCGCCCCTAAAAGAAACAACCCAATCCTTGAATGACCTGCACTCAAACAGCGATGTAAACAACAGAAACTGTTTGGGGAAGGGGATCAGAAAGCTTGTACACATCCCCCCTCTGCATACCATGCAACATGAGTCAGTTTATTACAACTAATCAAAGCAGACAAAAACAATTTCCTTTCTTTCATCAGAAATTCCTTCTACAGCACCTAGCTCCACTCTGGTTAGTAGCCTGCAGGCTACCTCCTGGACATTTCAACTTTAACTGGGTTTATCTGTAGAGTACATCTGCATAGCATATTTTGTGGAGCAAATGCTGTTTCAATAATATCCGCTGAACCCTTAAAATGCAGCACTTCACCATCTTTGATTTGGAAGTGGTTTTGTAACTGAATTACCCCATCACTGACTCTACCGGTACAGTTGGGTCAAAAGGTCAAACCAAAGAAAGGCACTCATGACTTTAATACCACGTTACTAGCATTCAGACTGGGCAACGGATGCTGCAGAAGTGCACTGCCACACGTCCTAGTAGCTAGATTAGACGATAGAGAACATTTTAACAGCACTGGTAAAAATGAAGCCCTGGAACATACACACCGAAACAGCCAGCCAATGCTATTACCAGGGGAGGAAGCTTGGCCTTGTGGTTCAGGCTTTTCTGCAAAACCCTCTCTCCTTGCAATGTTGGGTAGGTCACTTATACCTGCTCTGTCTCAGTTTCCTCATCCTCAATGCAAGGGTGAAGAACTATATTTGTTCATGTGTTTAAAGTACTTTCAGCTCCATTGACAGAAGATACAAGGGTAAAGCACTATTAATATCATGTGCAAAGAAGGATCCTCTCCACCTTCTTACCAGTTAATGGGCTCTCATGCTTCGATGAAGCTATAGATTCTGTGCACTAAAGAAGCAGGCAAATCTTGGGACATGCTACTCTGTAGCAGTCCTCGTTAACAGTCTGAACATAGCCAGCAGTAGCTTCTGTTAACATGCACAAATGGGTTTCCCTAACTGTGAGTGGAGCGGGGGGGAGGGGGGAATAGCTGGCAGAAAGCTATACGCCTCTCATAGGAGTGGGTATTTTTACAGCGCTGCAGCTGCGCAGTTTCTGAGCACTAAGTGGCTTGACAGTGTATACATAAACTTGCCAGTGTAGACGAGGCCTGAGAGAGGCAAGAAGAGTTTAAGGTCAGCTGTAGAGAAATCTCCTCAGAAGTCAGGTGCATATGGAATGGGAGAATGAGATCACTATTTAAGTCTCAATCTCTTATGAATTGCTAGATGAAGGAAAGGTTTCAGGAAGAACAGAAATACTGCAATATTGCAGGGGAGAGAGAAAACAGAGAAACTCATGAGTCACTCTTAAGTAGCATGAGGTTCTGGAAGATCAAACATTTGCAAATGCAAAGTTAAACCACAATGTTGTTTCACACACCTGGCTCTGGAATTCTCAGTGGTGTCCTTTGGCTCCACGCCACATCCTGTTCTGCAAGGTGGTAGCTGATATCAATCACAGCACTACGTAGCACCGAAAGATTTGCATAGCTGGCAGATTCTCTTAATTTTCCTAAACCAGAATGTAACTCCAGGAGAAAGGAGCCCACTGCAATAATCCCAAATCCCTGAAATATGGCAGGAGATATTCAAGCAACGTAGCTTCCTAACTCTGCAACACCACTCCTATTAGGGACTCTACAATGCCGATGATCAGACAGACCCTTTGCACCTATAACAAAGAGCACTGAGTATTTCAAACATCTATTTCTGTTGAGATCAGGCATCTGGAAATACTGTACTGACTTTCTATTTTTTTGGAATAGAAGCCCAAATGATCCTCATTTATCCACTGCTAATGCAAACCCTTATGGACTTCAGAGTATGAAAGAATGAGTCTTAAAACAAAAATTAAAATTAAAGGGTTCAGATCAGTTACAGAGTAAAGTTGATCTGAAGATACATGACAAAATAGTAGAGATTTGTAGAGTAATATGCTGAATTGCTCCAGAATTCAACACCCTTCTTGTAGAAAGCTATTTATTTATTTTGTGGGTCAACCTATATTATGGGTAACTGACTCCAACATCCATGCACTCCCCTGCCTTTTGCTGGTTACATCACACCCACCAGACATCTCTCCTCCTTACCTCTCACTTTTATGGTGTGTATTATATGGGACAGGAAGCAATCTGCCGGCCATCTTTTTTCCCACGAGCCAAAGGGCTAATGAAATCAAATCAAATCCTACCCCAATTCAGAGTCAAACTACTGCCCCTTCTCCCTGCAAAGAGGCTGACAGCACATTTCTGAAGGTGCCTTCTAAGTGTTCTTAATATGAAGCCTGCATAATAAAGGACAACCAGAAGGATGCTCAACTGATGCAAGTTAAGATTGACACTAGCAACAGACAGTCCATTCACGTCCCCATTTCGTTCCATACACTTACCTGTAGAGAGCCGCTACCAGCTGGATCACTCAGTCCACTCACACCATTGCTCTCAGGAGAGACACGGCTTTTGTTTTTCTGTTCTCTTGAGTCCGCTCCATTTTGCGGTGAAGTTTTCTCTAGAGTTGCATGGTCACTGGGAACATACACCTCCCTCAATGAAGGCCTAGGTCCTGGGTTATCCTTTAGACCAATTTTACTCAAGCTGCTCTTAGATTCGCTGTCCAAGGTCCTGGCTGGCAGATTTTCAGCATTCCCCCTGGTGGGGATATCTGTTTTATCCCTTTTCAGCAAGCCCCTCCTGTCATTTGACAAGTGCTGTTTTTGTGCCAACACCTCCCGGAAGGACCTTCGCAGTCTCTTTTTGGCTTGGCCTGGCGTGCGCCAATCCAAAAACTTGTGAAGCAGAGTCTCCACCTCGCCTTCAGGTTGAGAGCTTACGGAGTGCTTTGTAGTTTTCGATTTCTTTAGAAACACCAAAATGGATTCGGAGGAGTCAGTCCTGTTCGCCTGACACTGATGGGGAATTGTGCAGTTCACCTGGATACACATCTTTTCTAACAGCCAAAAGGCGTCACAGCTGGGGCTCTGGCAGCAAGCAGCCTGACATGACTGGGCAGTGTGAAATCCCTCCAGAAGCTGTAGCTGGTGATCTCCCCATGATCTCAAACGGCCACCAAACAGGACCTTCTCTGGCTGGCACACGGCTCTATTCCAGTTTGCATCTGGGAAGGAGGCAGAGTGGAAAAGAAAAGACAATTCAAAATGCTGTAAAGTGACTAACAGTTAATCCTTGGCACTGTCAAAGAGGATTCAGAGTACAGGAGAGGGGTCAGAGCAAGGAACCAGAAGGCAGGACTCCTGGGTTCTAGAACTTGCTCTACTGACTGCATATGACCTTAGGCAAGTCACTTCATCTCTGTGCCTCAGTTTCCCTCTCTAAATCAAAACGGCAACTTACCCAATTCATAGGGTCATCATGAGATTAAATTCCTTTAGCTTGTAACTCTCTGGAAGGTATCACAGAAGGGCAAAGTAATACTAGGCAGCACACCTAGTTTCTGATAGGGGCTGGAGTTGCCTCAGTGCACAGTTTGGGCTGGTAAGTCCATCTTTCTACACCGAGGCCCCTTTTGGATTAAAAAACTCCCACAGCACATAGATACAAATGTTATGCGTCACCAAAGGCATCAGAATCAAGCTGTCCTCCACCAGCTACGGGCTGCACCAACGTAACAGCAAAACAAGTAGATGGAGCAAATCTGAGTACATCACTTTTGACAGCTGAAGTATAAAAGCAGCTTCTATTATTTTAAGGATCCCTGGGTTTTGAAAAGACCATTTTACTTAAAGTCAGAGCTCAAAAGGAGATTTTATAAATCGTCATGTCAGGCAACATGGTGGCAAACCAAGCCGGCGAGATAACCTGGCCAGGCGACTGCTCTGTAGAGGATGCTGCCACGTTCCAGAGATTCTTGTCAGAATGAGGGAACTTCAACCACAGTAACTAATGCCGAGTTCTGAGACTTCAGCATAGCATGGGGTAGAAAGAATTAAAATTATCTTTCATTCTCAACCCAGTTGACATCTGCTTTGAGTAAAAATGTGGACAGTTGAGTTATGAGAAGCAGTGTGGTCTAGTGGTTAGACCCAAATCAGGAATCTTGGGTTCCATTTCTGGATCTGCTGTTACCTTGCTATATAACCTTGGATTCACTGCTCAATCTCAGTGCCTCAATACATGCTTCTGCAAAACAGCATTAGAGTTTACCGAGGTCACAGGTGCATTAAGGCTATGTTTGTAAAGCACCACATAAGTATTAATAAGATTAATACTCTTTTCTGCATCTCGAAATGAAGACTTACACACTCATGTCCCTCACCTACTGAGGTGTGTGACCTGTTGCAAACAGATTTAGTTCTGGCAATAGCACTGTAAACATTTGAAACACACGGGGACTCTTCTGTATCCAGATCTGCCTGCATGCTTCTATATGGTAGCTCAGTGTATAAGGGCTCTGAAGCCCAAGTCAATGCAGAGTTGCTTTCCTGCTGCAGATACTTTGCATAAAGAATGTTTAGGTTGGCTGACTGCAGCGCAAGCCTTGTCTAATGAGATGTTCTAGCCTTGTACTGAAGAGACTAAAATATTTTAAATTTAGGTTATTAGCTGCGCAACGCACCTTGGTCCACTGAGTTCTTCCCCCATTGTCAGTCCCATTGAGTCCACTTGACAAGTACAGTAGGCGCAAAATATTCAGTCCACCCACTATACCACTTTGCAGTGTGATGACATCATCAACCAGAAGGAACACAAGGAGATACTTGCTAAATTTTTCTAATCAAAATAAGCTTTACTATATAGCTTCATTAAAAAAAAAAAAAAAAAGAAGAAAAAAAAAGAAGTTACAGCTATCATGAGAAATAGGTTTAGCTTTACATGCCGTATAAAAATGTATTCAGGAGAGGTCACGTGCTTTAGTGGACTCTGAAAATCTGGCTTCCAGTCCCATTCCAAGTCCTAATTCTGGCAGTGCCATGACTCTTTCTGTGGTCAAGGGGAAATCGCTTCATTTACCTGTGGCTCAGGTTCCCCACAGGGGAGCTATTACTTGCAGAAACGTTGCAAAGATTTACACTTTCACAGAAGCAAACTTTTTAATGTAGAGGGTAAAAGTCTATTCTGATGAAGAGGTAGAGAAGACATGTTGTATAGAGGTGCTGATTAATGCTCCATTAGACAAGGCCAAAATGGTGAGAAAATTCCCTTTTAGGAAAGGTGATAAAACAGACTGTTATGATTTTATATGGAAGTAGTATCTGGATGATTACTGGGAGCAGATGCCTTTTGGTGAATATTACTCCCACACCTCCTCCCATGCCTCCTCTCCCCCATACACAAGGTAGTTTGGCATTCATACTGCCTTCTTCTAGGATGTGTATTCTCTTGCAATAAGTGGTTGCCGCTTTATTGTAAGTACATTTGTGTGAAATTTCAATTAAATAAAACCACAGGAATCCCAGCTACAAAGTCATGTGAAACAATCACTGCTCCTCATGAGCAAGCCCAGGTTCCACTGTCTAAACAAAGTCGCTTGGTAATCCAAGAAGGATGTGGCATGGTTGTGTATCCATTGCTATCAGAGGACGGTCACATTTTCCTGTATGGGGGGGCAGTGACAATAGTTGAGTCAACAGCTAGAAGTCTGCATCTCTTCATGCAGAACAATGATTAAAACTGAAAATTAAAATATGGCAGGAGTCAAACATAATATACCAGCCTGTCTAGAAGGCACTTTCTGTTATAGAACAGTCTATTAGATTTAAACCAGCAGGCTCTGCAGTCTACACATACTGAGAAATTTATACACAGACCCTCATCTGCCAGCTATTCACTTATGACTGAGGATTATGCACAGTTTGCTGCCATGGGGAAAGGACCAAATACTTTCAGAAAGCCACCAGCAGCTGAAAAGGTTTAGAGATAGTATTATTTGCTGGTAATGTGTATGGATTTCTATGCTTTGGGATAAGGATAAAGATTGCCAGTCAACATTCTTTGCTGAAGTAGATCTCTAATGTAGATTGGCATCACATACAGAGGGCCAGAAACTTGTAACCGTCTTGGAACACCAAAGTGCTTCCCTCACTGAAGAGGAAATAGTATCCTTCTAGTGTACCATTTACATCATAGAATATTGCTAAAAATGGTAAGGGGAGCTAGCTTTTTACGAAAATGCATCTCAGGGATTCAACGTGCATGTCAATTAGCAACAGCGTAGTTAAGGCATGCAAAGGGAAAGCCAACAGCCAGCTGAACATATTTGAAGAGAATGGGGAGGAATTATGTAGGGTGATCAAGGGAGCATAACAAACAGTAATGGAATGAAATTGAAAAAGGGAAAATCGAGTACATCCAGAACAGTTCCGCACAAGGGAAGGACTAGACCTCTTGTTGGGACATTTCATACTAAAATGGATGATCTACTAGAAAATATAGGATAGGGAACAACCCTACGTTGGTCCCTCTCAGGTGTCATGGCAGAACTTAGTACTGAAGATATCAAATCAGAATCTTGGTTACAAAGGAGCTGCAGCAGGTACAGAAAAAAATAATCCATTTCAATCCATTTATCCAAGTCCTTGCAGACTTTCACTTGCCTTGAAACAAACATACAGAGCAAAGTTAAAATACAAGTTGCTGCAGACACACCATCTTTTATCAATTCACATCTAAGCCATGTTGGAATATTTCCAACAGACTACAGCTGCAGGTGGATATTTTTACTAAGACTTTTATAGGGAGAACAGAAGACTTGTAAGCAGACCTTCAATGTGAGAAACCTGCATTCAGAAAGTCCAATTTGGAAAAAATCCTAAGCAAAGACTGAGACTCCCTCCTTGACGCAATGTAATAAAATAAAGAACATGAGTAGCATGTGAACCGATACTTGGAATTGCTCAGATATGGGTGGTTTGAGTCAGACAGTCATTTTAGCAAAGTCACCCATTGTGCTTCCCTGAAAGCCTCATGGAAGTTGATTAAAACCACTTTGGCGTTAACTAGTGTAGCCCATAGGATTACTTTGCTAGCTATTATATCCTACTAATCCAGCCAGCCGTACCATATAATATATTTTTCTTTCTGAATTAATCCATTTCATATATGATTCTTATATTTTATCAATAGTAATTCCTATGAAATTTAGGATGTGTTGAGGCATATGATATGTGTTTCCTAATAACTATACATAGAATAAGTTTTGCTGAAATGCAAGAAGCCTACCGGCCTGTATCCAACAAGATCTTCTAAATAGCTAAAAGTATAATCAGTTAAGAGTAAGTCAGCATAAAAGCTGGCAATCTTTGGCACAGATAGAAATGGTCCCTGAACTTTGGGGAACCAAAGGGAGGAACTACACACAACACTGAACAGATTTATCCAATGTCTGCAACCGGTTGGTAATCGCAGGGTATATCGCAAACCTGGAAGTCGCCAAGAAAGCCTCGGTTGGCAGTTTTTGGAGTAAGATAATCCTTATCAATATGTAGAAAGTAAGTGTCATAATCCACTAACTTATAAGATAAGGGTACCCATAAATTTCTTAGGGTATGGAAATAAGATTTGGGTATAGTAGGTTGGGCCTGAATTATATAGTGTCAGGATCCTATAAAATACCATGTAAGGATATCTTAGGGGGCTTTTTTTCTTTTCTTTGTTCTCCTATATTCTATAGGCTATCAGCTGAGCTTGTGTAGTATAGTATAACTACTCAACATTCCTAACTATTGGAGAAGCCAGAACCATTGCGTTATCGGACATGCCAGGAGTAAGGCTGGTCCTTCACCTCCTATTACCGGGTCCTCAAGGAAGGGTGTGATTATGTTAGGTTAAGGTACTTATAATAGGAACGTTACCACCAGGAGTTTTGGAATTCTTTTACTGCTTTGCAGTCATAAGTTTCATAGCAATTATTATTCTTTTGTTAATCTCAAAGTTTTTATCAATTTGGTATTGTCCTCAGTGTACGTGCTTTTGACAAGCACCATGAGAGTCCTCTCCCGATATACAACTCTCTGAATTCTCGGACCCTGTAGTCTGAATTGGACAAGAACCTATAAATCTTCTGGTTGGAGGCAATCAGTGGCGAGCCATATCAACTAACCCAACACTAGGGAAACAAATGAGCAAAGAGGGAAATGTGTGAAATCTGGAATTTTCACTTTTTTGGGAGACAAGGCCTCCCCAAACTGATTTCCACCTCTCTATGTCCTCCTGTTCGGACAACATACGATTTAGGCTGCAAGGGATCTGCTTTTAATGGGCTACACATTCCGTCTTCCCCCTTCCTAACATATTGCTCCTTCCTGACCTGTAACAGCATCAGCACTGTTGTCCCACTCTGTATGAGACTATTTGTAACATCATGTCTATGCGGAGGACCCTTGGCAGTGCTGATTCTTCCCCCAATTGGACAGCATGCCTGTCACCACAGTAGCAACACGAAACACTCTTCTCAGCTGGGACAAGGCACCGCCTTCTGCATGCTCCCCACCTCTATGGGAAACGGAAGATTCAGACTCAACCTTTGACCCCACGCCACCACTCAAAGTAGCCTTAGCTGTTTAAGTCCTCGTTCTCTTTGTGACCGGTCCACTCACCACTTGGGGCAACATCCCTCTCCAGCAGTGTGCCCAGAGAACTTCGTAACTTGGTGATCACAAACTGTAAAGCTTGCCTGCCACCAATAGGTCTCTGAGGCTGTCCCTCTCCTGCTTCAAGCAATTTAAAAAACAACAAATATTTATTTTGGTAAGGTGAAAAAATTAATATAAAGAACGCATATGCCTGAGACCTTGTTTTTCACATTTCAGTCTGAAGCACTTTTTTTTTTTTAAAATGACTAACGTATAACTAGAGGTTTTTGAATAGAAATGACTTGTATCAGCTAGGTTTTAATAAAGCCACCTGTTTAAACCTTGAGGACTCTACAATGTTTAAAGCAGCTTCAGAGGGCAATTATTAAAGCAGGTGGGATTTTCTGCTCCAAGTGGAGAAGATAACTACCTTTTCTTGAGGCTAGGCAGTGAGGGGGGGCAGTCCATCATGGTTTTCATCTCTAATTCACATACAACTCCATTAGTTGATATTAGTTCAAGCCACACCCAAAACTAACATGAGGTTTGCTACTATCACATAGTTCACCCTGCTTGCGTGTTCTAGTCCTTCCCCCAACCTGTGTCTGCCTTGTCTGATTAGATTGTAAGTTCCTCGGGGCAAGGACCATTTAGTACTCTAATTTGTACAGCACTCAGCACAATGGGGCCCCGTTCTTGGTTGTCCCTTAGACACTGCTGTAATAAACATGATTAAGAATAATTTTATTAAAGTTTTTAAAACATCCTTGGTTAAAGAATCTAAACTACAGGGATTGCATCACAAGATTTTGCCAAAAAACAAAAACTGATGAATTCTAAAATGAGAGGGTACTAGGTGCCATACAATATGATGGCTTCTAGTAAGATAGTTGTCTTCATATAGGTTATTTTTTTTAAATTACTATCAGTATTTACATGTATAAAAGGACACAAATTTATAGCTAAAAGTTAGATTTAAACAATTCATTCTGAAAAACCTACTAGTAATATCTGCATTACATTTTTTTAATTCAATAAACACAGCTTTCTTGGACGTTAACCTCTCTCAAACAGCAACCAGAAATCTGACCACTGAAGCACTCCAAACCACAAAAAGAAAGACTAGAAACCAAATATGAACAAAAGTATTTTCATTGACCTACTTGCAGTGAAAACTGTGAATGGTGAAGACGTGGTATTGGTAATGTGCCAAAAAAAATCAACTTTCAAATTAAGAAAGTGTTGAATTGTTGTTTAAAAAAAAAAAAAAATCTTGCAGAGAAGGAAAGGATGATTTAAGAAATCCTAATAAATCATCATCTGTCATCTCTGGCTTTTATTGGGAGTTACCAGTTTTGGCTAGTGGGTTGTTAGTCTCCCCTTTATAAAGGGCAGATAAAAGCCATAGGTGTACATTATAATTGCACATTACAACTAAAAAGTTTGAGAATGAATGGCTGTAAGACTTGTTTGAAAACAATTTATTTAATGGACCCATTTATAGGACTTTTGGATTAAATGAAGTGGCAGTAAATTGGAATATACAGGAAATAACTCAGAAGGTAACATGAAGTGTGATTCCAGCAGCTAGAGTCACTATAGTAAAGGTTATGTCAGCTTACCCATTATAAACCTCTCATTTCAGAGTGTTTTGTGTCATAAAATTTTTTTTGCCTTAGGCTGAGACCTGACTTATGATGTTTAAACCACTGGAGCAAAATGTTATCATCAAATTTTGGAGGGGGGAAAAAAAGTCAGTTTGACCAATTTTCAGTCTGAGCAGAGAAACAAGCCTCAGTTTTCTAGTTTCAGGGTTTATTTATTGCAGTTATTTGACTTTAATGGTACAGGTGATTATTCCACAATGTAAACTACTGTAGTTCTTTCAAGTGTTTTTTTAAAAGACAAGTTATTTCATACTTAGATCAGGTACACACCACTCGCACAACAAACTACTTTGCCTATGGATATTTTTAGCATGAAAAATTTAAGAGTGCATGCATAGACAAATGGATTAAAGGCTCCCTAGACTCAGAGCTCTGCAGATTAAGGACTCCCTATAATAGACTAATGGCCTAAGGGATTGTTACAATGCCCCAGAGATAACGGGTTACTGGGAGATTACCTTACAAACCATGTCACTGTACAAAGACTGACACACCCCAAAAAGCAGGCTCCCTGCCTCTCTGGCAAGGTCCTCTTGACTGCTGGAAACTTTATAACTTCTATTTCTTTTAGTGGATGACAAATTCATGACAAATCCTGTGTTTTTCCCTAAAATATGAACACAAGAGTGTGAGTTATATATTAATAATCTAATGATTCTGCATATTGTGTGTAGCTACTACAGTGATGGGTGGAAATGAAAAACTGTCATACTGCATTATGCTCAGTGATGCTTGTTATAGTTGCAACTTAGACAAGTGGGGAAGTTGCGACAAGCAGAAGGCTACTACTCCATCCATAACATTGCTTTAAACTTCCCTTAAAAGGGAATGGTTAGAAAATTCTTCCTCCTCTCCCCCATGTAAAACTTTCATCCCCCCTTCCTTCTCCACTCCAAACAAAACAAGGGTTCTACATTTGGCAAAGATTTTTCAGGTAGAAGGTGTGTGTGTTGAGGCAAGGGAGAAGGAGAGTTCAAAGTTTTAATGCCTCAGTTTCCCCAGCTATTAAATGAAAATAATTCTTATCTACCTTTGTAAAATGCTCTGTGATCCTTGCATGAGAGAGGCAACAAACATGAAGTGTCATGTGTTTCTTTGTTCTAACTAGAATTCCTCGATGCCTTCTGCTGACCTAGGTCATGCTCAAAGCCATA
Organism: Macrochelys suwanniensis; assembly: GCA_033296515.1. Lineage (NCBI taxonomy): Eukaryota > Metazoa > Chordata > Testudines > Chelydridae > Macrochelys > Macrochelys suwanniensis. Next base: position 15,409,545 of record CM065794.1, read on the forward strand.
AGTACAGGGAAACCTAAATCGCACATACTGGACAGCCACCAAAGTTACTCAAGTGTGTGAGAAAGGGATTTTTTTTTTTTTTTGGTGCTAAACTTTGAAATGTACCCATCCTGAACTACAGTTGAACTGAGAGGGCTAGTAACCCAGCCTTGCAAAATCACCATGAAATTCTAGCAGCTAGGCACAAAGTCTCCTTGGCAAGCCTTATTCCAATGATAAAGGGAATTATATTTTTCTCAACTGTCCCAGGTAATTGGGTGCATGCAATTCTGCGAGGATGCAGCAACTCTGCAGTTAATATCAATCACTGAAAGCATCTGGTCACAGTGACCTCCACACAATCTAAACAGGGAACTATAGGTAAACCATTTGCTTAAAACCAAAGTGAAGTTAAATTCTGCTCTAAAGATGTTAATGTTTTATTCAAAGGATGTGTTACTCCAAACAAATAGTCCATTCTCCCAAAAAGGTAACTTTCATCTAAAAACAACCCAGCTGAAGGGTGATTTTGTTCTCCAAATGTAACGAGGAACGAAGAGGCTGTTTTATTTCCAACTTATTTGTAATGTCTACCTAGCAAATGCAAATTGAAAATAAATGGGCAGCACGATTAGTGAAGGAAAACATCAGACAACAGAATTTGCTCTAAATCTGTTTTGGCAGCAACTCCGGGGTCACCCTCCATTTAGAAGATAGAAAAGGGGAGGTGAAGGTTTCTAACAAAGCACAGTCCAATTGCCATTTTTAAATGAAACACTGAATAAATGCAACAGAAGGCTAAGTTGACAACAGTACCTTTTAAACCAGCATCACTGTTGTCACACTTTATCAACATAAAGTCCCTTCTCAAAGAGCAAGCAGACCAGCCACCTGCCTGGGGGAAACATATGACCTCATTACACTTTGAAGTGCTTGGATTGTGATCACACTGACAGGGCATCATGCGAGTCTAGCAGGGGAAATGACCCTGCTGTAACCTGAAGTGTTCATCATGTTATTAGGGTGGGAGCATAAAAAAAAAAATTTTTTTAAATGGGGTGAGGGTGGTGATCTGATGCACATTAAAATCTAAAATTGACAATTCTCAGCTCTCGCAAGCTTATTGTGAGCACAAAGCTTCTGGTCCTTTGATTTGTGCTACAGAGATTAAAGACTAACACCATCATTGTGAATATCAAGAGGAATTTTTCCTGTCTTGAGATTTATTTTATTTAACTGTGCAAAATACACTTGCTGTTGGAAGCAATGCTCTCTAATTAAGCCAAAGAACTATTAGCTGAATTGAAAGCAGGGCAGCAATGGATTTTTCCCTGCCGCTGTAAGACTATACCCCTCCACCACATCCTCTTTTTATGTTGCTCACCTGTCCCTATCCTGGGATGATCTTATCCCTAGCTCATTGTGACTTCTGCAGGGGAAAATTTGTGCTTAGGAATTTAAGGCTTTATCCAAAGCCCACTGAAAAATCCATGGGTATCTATCCATAGACACTTGTACGTGCCTAATCCAAAACTGAACAGTCAGTCAGTCGGTGTTTAAAAAACAACAACAACGGTTCCTGAGAAAACATCTCCCCTGGCAAATCACCCTAAAAAAAAAATTACGTTCCTCTAAGAATTCATGTCTGAATCCCAATAAATGTCTCCTAGGTACACCAGTGCAATCGCGTCAGCACAGATGACCCCAGGGCACTGCATACAGAGCATTTCATTTCTCTTTTTAATTGGCTGGCACATGGAACGTGGAGAAATACAAAGCAGAGATTAAAACTGCATTTGGTCAAGTTTTAATTTTCAGAGCTCTACTAAAATACACCTGCACCATAGTCTACCTGACATCTGCATTAGGTTACCCAACACAGCTTCCCAACTACTGCACATGGATAATTAAAAACCCAATTTACTGAGCTCATGGAAAGAGCTCGCATATGAAACAGTGCATTTACAGTACTCTACACAGCGAAATGGGCATATAGAAAAATGCTGGGGTTTTAACTATTCAATTCCTCATGATGTTTGATGGGACTCACAAAACCCATGCACACAAGCAACACGGCATGGTATAAGATGGGGTTTGTAGAATCATTGAAGTGATCTATTAGATCCTGTCTAGTCCAGCTTCATGTGGCAAATGCAGGATTATTTCCTGCAAGATATTTTCTGGGTCTCTCTCCAAAAAGGTCACCTGGTTCTTTAAAATATAAAACGCATTATCCAACAAAGTAAATTGTACAATTAAAAGGCTCTCTCATTAACCCTTTTTCTTTTTCATGGGAGCTCCGGGAAAGAAAAGGAGGTGCTAGTAATTTAAAGCAAGTTTTACATGAAATTAGACTCATTACCCATAGCGCAAAGTTTTCACAATATCTCAGTAGGACACAAATGTACCGGCATCTTTGAGCAAGTTCTGATATTTCTACTGAAAATGGAATTTTAGGGTTTTTATGGTAACTACAATAAAGACTTAATAAGCTGAAGCTTTTCTTGAAGTGCACTTAAAACAGACAACATCGGTCTTGAATGGAGAGGGCTGATGGCCAGCTTTTACGGTTCATTTCAAAAGATCTCAGTGATTTCTTCAGACAGTCTCTTGCACATATTATTAAACCCACACAGCCCATTTAAATTGTGGCATAAATTTTGGACCGCTACTGGAGTTTGATATTGACAGAGTTCTATGATCATTTTGTTGTGTAAATGAGTAAAGCCTCATTATAGCATCACTCAGCAGGTGATATAACATTATTGCCAAATTTGGGAAAGCGGAGGAAAGGATAGGAAACGTTTGCATTACCCAGCTGTTTTCACGCAAAACTGTTCCTGGTAATGCTCTCCTGCCAGTTTCCTTATGCTGATTGCCATGCAAGACTGGGCACCAGTAGAGGAGTACTGGAATGTAGGAAGTGCCAGACTGGATCAGACAAGGGGTGCATCTGCCCAGTATTTTGTCTCTGACAGTGGCCAGCACTAGCTGCTTCAGAGAAAGAGAGAATAAACCCTGCAGTTTTCCTCTTATCCCCCAATAGTTGGAGGTTGATTTATAGCCTCAGCATAAGAACTTACATCTGTCATGGTTACAAGATGAACTGTGCCTTTGATCACTTTTAGCCCCTCTCAAGTGCACCTCTTAGGTGACAGGCTAGGGCTTACTGCACCTCACTCCGGCAGGCCCATGCAGTCCACCCACTCTGGAACTGAGTTTCTGGGCAATAGCCCCAGCTTCCTAACCGTGTTAATGTCACCTGCCCAACTGCATCTGGTATCTGTCAGCCCTTTCACTCCAGAGACCTGTGACCAGGGAGTTGATTAAAATGATTCAAGAACAGTGCCTTCAAAACAAAGCATTAGTTATTCCTTGCACCAAAGGTACAAAGCTTGTAGAGCAAAGGGTAAAAACAATAAAAGGCCAATATACCAGGGTCTTCCTTACACCTTGATCTTTCCTCGACAGATTTTGTAAATTCCCCTCAGCCCAGCTAGCCCCATCTCTGGCTGGGAGAAAGACTTTTGTGCTCGCAGCAGGGGCTCTCGCTGTCTCTGTGGGTGTGTCCTCATTGCAGTTAACTTAGGTGACTGACACCCACGTTAGCCTAGCCCAGGTACAAGTGTTCCCCCAGCACAACCCTACACATGGCACTGTGTCCTCACTGTTTCTGCACTTGCTGTGGTGTCTGGAGGCATGTCCCAGGGTCCTTTGTGCGGAGACTTCCTAGGACTCTTTCCAAGTCAATTGTGGGAGAACATGTCTGACCTTCGGGGGAATTGTGGAAGGGGCGCTGGAGGACTACCCACACTTGAGTGACTTGGCCTCCCAAGCTGGAAGGGGCTTAACATACCTGCAAACCCAGGTTTGAGGTTTCTGTGTGGATGGTGGAGGGAGTCAGGCTAAACTGGGCTCTTACCTGGCTTTTAACTGAGTGAAAACATAACACATGCGTTCCCTGGCCCTGCCTGCCTCCAGCTAGACTGGGTGCTTCACACAAAAGTGCAAAGCCCATAAAATAGCCTTCCCTTAGGGAAGTTTCCTCCTGACCCCTGCCAGTAAGTGCTTTAACATACAGCTTTTTTAGCCTGTGAATTTTCTTAACCTTGTCTAATCCTTTCTTGGTCCTATTGAGCTCTTGGTCTCAGCAAGATCATATGGCAGTGAAGTCCATAAACTGCCTATGTGCTATGTGAACAAATATTCCTGTGTTTCTATTTTTAAATGTGTTGCTTTCCAAATTCATTAGATGCCCCCAGTTCTTGTATTATATAAATGGGTGCTTCTATTTATCCTGTGTATCTGCTCTATGCCATTCATTATTTGCTATACCAGGGGTTCTCAAACTGGGGGGTCACGAGGTTATTACATGGGGTGGTTGCAAGCTGTCAGCCTCCACCCCAAACCCTGCTTTGCCTCCAGCATTTATAATGATGTTAAATATATAAAAATGTGTTTAATTTATAAGGGGAGGGGGTCGCACTCAGAGGCTCTCTGTGTGAGAGGGGTCACCAGTACAAAAGTTTGAGAACCCCTGTGCTACACCTCATTTTTTCCTGCCTCTCTCTGAACAGTCCCAATCTTTCCAATTTCTCCTCAGAGGGAAGTCATGGACACTATATCCAGCCGAGCAGGAAATACAGAAACAAAAACAGAAGAAATTTCATGTTGTGGTACAAGAAGAGTTTTAACTGGCAGTCTAAAATCTTAGTACATTGTAGAACAACATTCCTATGTGTAGCTGCAGCAGTATGGTTTAGTGGTCAGAACAGAAGACTGGGAATCAGGAGTCTTGGATTCTAATGCTGATTCTGCCACTGGCCTTGGGCAAGTCAGCTGCTGCTGCTGCCTCAAATAGCCCATCAATTACTCTGAAATACTGCAATGAAAGGCACTACAGAACTGCAAAGTGTGTATTTTGCTAGCCAAAGGGACAGTCTCAGATTTTAGATTATCTCTAGCAGTGTTTGAGCGCTCACCACAGGACTCTTTTGTTAAACTACTGAAACAGTAGTTTATCAAAACTCAACCTCTTGCAACAATGAGTTACTTTACACTACTTACACCAAATCTTTGCACACAGCATAAAAGTCTGTAGGAGGTCTATGAATATGCAGCATTTGCGTGGAACTTCAAGGCCACAAGTTAGAAGTGCACCCTCTGTGCTTTAATTGTTGACATTAGTGAACTCATTGACATAGGCTTTCTCCTGTTTGAGAATACTTGGACCCTAGCCATTTCTTTGTTAGAGACCTCATTTGGAATCCCCTAAAGGAACAGTCAATCAGAATGCAATCAGATTACTGTCAAAGTAAGTAAATCAGTAACCAATGAATAGCACTGGTTTAACCAGCTATACCATGGATAGAGTTTTGCGAGATTCTGCTACCACAGCCCTGCAATAACTCTCAAACCTGACCCTACAGCATTTTCTGCTACTCCAGTCAAGTGACTACCTCTACTGCTGTTCAGAGCTTTGCCAAGCAGCAATAGAGTAAAATTAAGAAGACTGGCCAGTCAGCTTTAGTGTGAAATTATCAAGAACCATATCAATTTCATACGGCTGCTCAGAAGAGCCGTGTGTAGCAACAGAGGCAGGCACTGGAGTTATTTACTGAGGAGGAGAATACACAAAAAATAAGAGGCTGAGGGGTAGGGTAGAGTAGTGAAGACTTCCCCATACCTCATCAAACAGGCAGAAAGCTTTGGAACCGGAGGGGTGTGGTGGGGGAGAAGAGACAGAAATGTATTTTCCCTGATCTAGCTGATAGACGAAGGAGAGGATTCACATTTATCACACCCCTAAATAGCTCAGGCTGGATTTGAAAGATGGAGTCCCCCAAGCAAGCTTCAGAGACAGCAGCCTACTAAAAATCCAAGAACCCTCTACGTTCCCAGTAGCTAAGACAGGCAACAAAACTGGCCTTTTCACCTGGCCATTGCCCTTGGACCTTGCTGGTGGAGCCCCCAATTTCATCTTTCATATCCATCTGGTCCTCCAGGACCCAATTCAGCAAAGCACAGATGCATGTACTTAAAAGCTAAGCATGTGCTTAAATGCTGTGCTGAACTGAGGCCACAGTTAGTAGATCTCTGCTAAAGTTACCAAGCCCTGTAATAAAAATTTCTTAATTGTTTTAGGTACCAGTGTTATTTTATTATTAAAATACCAGATAATAGTTAACTCTTTTAGACTTTTTTTTTTTGGGGGGGGGGGGGGGGGGCCCATTGCCACTACGTCTGTGAAGGTAGTTAGATAATCAACACACTCAGATTTATCTTCTTACACTGAAGTTCAGATTAATGATTTTTAGAGCTTGTCTATATGGAAAAAGTTTGCCAGTTATACCAGTATAGCTATACCAATAACTCATGGGGTGAACACTCATTTGGGTATGAGCCTGGGTTTGTTTGATTTAGCTTAAACCCCTTCCAAAGTGTGTAAATTAAACCCAAAAAATTCACTTTTGTTCCTCAGAAAGTGTGTCATAGCAGGCAGAGTTATATCAGTATAAATTCACACCTTAGCTTATACTGGTAAAACTGTCCCATATAGACACACCCTTATTTGCTCCTTAAATGTTGTTATGCTGTCCCCGAAGCTCAGTTAGAGCAACACAGAATCAACAGCTTTGGGTTTTGAAACTTTACTAAAAACAGGAAACTTTCAACAGGAAAACCAGTCTACAGGAACCAAGCAAGTGATCTGATAAAAGCCAACAAAATACAGAGAGATTAGAATTCTCAGGTAAAAGGGGGGATTTAACACATTTCTCAGTTCTCTGACCATGAGATTAATGACACTTATGGCTCATCAGCTTAATCAAACCACCATTTGGCAAATATCAAGCTAGACAAAATGAAATTAAAACACAATGACAGCCTGAGGGTACACTCACACAAGGAAAAAAGTTTTCTTATTATGTGGCAACTAATAAATGGTACGATCCTAGTGAGACAAGGCAATTTGTCTTTTTTACATATTAGCAGGTGGAAGTAAACAAAAAGGGAGCTTATCATTGACCCAGACCTGACAATACATGTAAAAGCTGCCTTGTTTTCATTGCAATTTTACCTCATGTTAGTTAATGTGGTAAGAACACACCTTATTCCTAGTGAAGACAAGGCCTGAAACACAACAAAATGCTTCAATCTGGAAATCTCAAAGATGAATCTTAAACACAAACAAAAAAACCCCATCAAATGAAAAATCCTGTACAAGTAACTAATTTAGTTTTCATGTTCAGGGTTTTGGGGGGCTGAAGTCCGAACAGGAAATCAGAACAAAAACCTCTTAACCACAGCTGGAAAGATATTAGAACAAACTATTAAAAACATTAATTTGTAAACATCTAAAGGATAATAGGGTTATAAGGAATAGCCAGCATGATATTGTCAAGGACAAATACTGTCAAACCAACCTAATTTCCTTCTTTGACAGGGTTACCAGCCTAGCTGATGGGGGGTAAACTGTAGACATGATGTATCTTGATTTCAACAAGGTTTTTGACACAGTCCCACATGACATTCTCATAGGCAGAATAGTGAAATATGATCTAGATAAAATGACCATAAGATTGAGTATTGTATTTCAATCAGTTGTGCACCAAAGAGTAGTTATGAATGGCTTACTATCAAACTAGGAGGGGTCCCCCAAGGATCAGTCCCAGGTCAGGTACTGTTCAATATTTTTATTAATGACTTGGATAATGGAGTGGAGAGTATGCCTATAAAATTAATATGTTTACTCTAGAGAAAAGAAGACTGAGGGAGGAGCTGATAACAGTCTTCAAATATGTTAAGGGCTGTTATAAAGTTGTCCATATCTGCCTCTGGACATTTCCACTGCTTGCATCCGAAGAAGTGGGTATTCACCCACGAAAGCTTACGCTTCAATACCTCTGTTAGTCTATAAGGTGCCACAGGACCCTTTGTTGCTTATAAAGAGGAGAGTGATCAATTGTTCTCCCTGTCCACTGAAGGTAGGACAAAAAGTAACGGGCTTAATCTGCAGAAAGGGAGCATTTAGTTAGATTATAGGAAAATCTTTCCAACTATAAGGATAGTTAAGTGCTGGAATAGGCTTCTATAGAAGTTGTAGAATCCCTGCCACTGGAGGTTTTTAAGAATAGACTGGACAAACTGTCAGGGATGATCTAGGTATATTTGGTCCTGCCAGGGGTGGGACCTGATGCCCTTTGGAGGTCCCTTCCAACCTTACATTGCTTTGATTCTATAAGAAGTAAATTCAGGTCACTGAACTGCTTTACTGTCTTTGTGGAGATTTTAAACATTACAAGGTTAACCAACTTTTTTGGCTTTCAACCCAGAGTCAAGTGAAGGGATTCTGCACAGTATCAATTCTCCTCTCTTTTGGAAAAGATTCTTAACTCTGAGAAGACTCTCTCTGGAAACAGAACGAGAAGAACTTGTGGCACCTTAGAGACTAACACATTTATCTGAGCATAACAGACACACATATCATATGAGCTAGGTGGAGAACAGAATTTTGTTTTCAGGTTGAAGGAGAATTTTGTTAGTAGCCTGGGAGCTACAGAGAGATTGCTACTGACTACCTTATATAAAACATTATCAGGTCAGCAGCACTGTCATCTTAGGCCAGATCTACACTAGAAAATTAGGTTGGCTTAACTACGTTGGTGCGGGGAGTGAGAAATCCACTCCACTGAGCAGTGCTGTTAAACTGACAGAAGTCCTCATGTGGCCAGTGCTAGTCAATGGAAGAATTCTTCCCGTCAACCTAGCTACTGCATTCTGGGGAGGTGGATTACCTACGCCAAAAGGGTGAACCCTTCCAGTCGGTATAGGTAGCGTCTACACTGAAGTGCTGCAGTGGCACAGCTGTGTTGCTGTAGTGTTTTAACTGTAGACAAGCCCTTAGAGTAGTAAAGTAGTGCTGTAGAAAGGGTTAGTAAAATCACCATTTTACTACAAAATGTGTTGGTCAGCCTCTCTTTCCAACAGCTTAGAGATATACTTTGCTATGGAGACACGTGGTAACCCCCCTTCCTCACAGGTACTTGCGTGTGGGTTGTTTTTTGTTTTGGCTATTTCACTAACTAGGATGTCTGGCTGGTAATTAACAGATTTCACACACCCCACCCTTCAAACATTTAAAATGAATCGATGGGGCTAAATCTAGACTGAGGCACAGAAATAGCTCCGAGAGAGAACTGAATAGTCACCTGTACATGAAGAGAGGACACAGAGGCAGGCACACATGTAGAACAGGTGAAAACTTCGCAGGCAACGTCTTGATAAAATCCAGAAGCTAATGCTGAACTTCGCTTCCAACCTCTTCTCCATGGCCTTCGTGGGCAGAACCAGGGCTCTATAAACACACAAGAAAGAAATCATGCACCACACAATTTATAGGTGGTTCTACATGAAGCTGACATGGCGAAAGGACTGAAAAAGATGTGGGGGGAGGAAAGAATGTTTAATCTTATCTATCATGACTCAGATCAACTGCAGAGAAGTAATTACCAGTATTATGAGAGATCTGAAATGAAACCAACAGTGGCAGAAAAGCTCTTCACCATTTCCTGTGTTTGTATTGCAGTAAGTCAGGAAATTTGGTTTTCCTTCACAATCCCTTTAGACACCATCACTTACATCTTTGAAGCATGAAAAGCAAAATCCCCAACAGCATCATTATAATCCATTTGATTCTGTGTGTGCACTCTGGAAACTTCCCTTTCAAATCTGCAACATGCAGCTGACACCCAGCCAGCGCTGCTTGGATAAGACAAACACCAATAAACCCAGCACATCTGCTAGGCAGGCAGCACAAAATGTCATCACTTGGCTATTTGTGCTGGCTGGTACCAGCCAGAAACAAAGAAAGACAATAGTTCAGCAGCACTGATAAAGGAGACAATTAAAAGCCAATTTTGCTTCTAAGGACACTGATGATGGCACTAATGGTCAAACCAGAAGTTCAATCTTTTTGAATTTCCAGGTCTCACCTGTGCCAAGAATGAGGGTGGCATCAAAAACAAAAAACAAGTTATAACTAGAGTCTGACCAGTTTTCCTTCCGATCCCTGACTAGTCTCATTCTCAGACTGAGAATAAGAGTCCAGATTTAACATTAACTAGCTCTGAAGAGTTCTGTCACTCAAGTCCTTTCATAACATCATATGTTACCGAAGTCCATTCAGTGGAAGGAGCTATCAGATGTATTGCTCAGGAATGTGAAGGACCATTTGTGAATGCTCATGAAAAGTTAATGATCTAAAATATAATATCAAATATCTACCTTACAAAGCAGAATGTGGGCATTGTGATGCTTATGTAGTTTATGTCTGTAAGACACCTCAAGTTCCTCAGATGAGATTCAGCAGTATTATCATCACCATTATAGAGTTGAGTATCAGTTTATTCCTAAGGAAATTTCCATAGAATGAGGGAGAGAATTTTGGCCAATAGCAGCAGACAAGAATATGGACAGTAGATAATTCTTGTTGATGCCAACATAGTTTATGACAACAAGAAAATTTCACAAGATAACTAATGGTAAAAGGTAGTTGGAGGTGGGAGATTTAACCAATAGGAAGCTAAGAAAGTTTGCAACACTCCTGTCCCGCGTGTTACAAGCACACCCAAAAACAAAAATTCCATTTCTGCTGCTGCAGCTTTCTGCATGGATCACGGGACAATGTTTACTTGAAAAGTCTTTAGATCGATGAAGACGTATCATAATCCGGTCTGCCAGCTACGCAGAAGTCTGTTCGTGTACACAGCGATAAATTGTGTTTGATCAGCCTCTTAACAGCTGTGAAATGAGACATTCAGTTTGAGTAATCAGGACTTTTTTTTTTTAAACGTACAACTCAGACAACCTAGTAAACCTACTGAATAGATGACTTTTAAAAATATATATTTTGCTTGTAATTGTATACGTTGCCTTGCACATATTTAAAATGTTATGTTTCAGGGAGAGTTTGTAACCGTAACTTATCCTTAACAGATGAAAGAGGAGCAGAAAATAAAACAAAACCCTTTACAAAATATTGCAAGGTGAGCTTTGTCTGCGCAATCACATACTGATATACACAGACACTGAGTTTAATAATGAAAATACTACAGTGTTTACTTTCATCCGACAAAATCTTTATCCCATTACTATGTCTCTTGATTTCTTTTTTCCTTCTACTATGCAATCGTATACAACTTAGGAACAGTACATCCTAAAGTTGCTGTACAAAATAAAGTAAACACACACATTGAACAAAACACAACACTTCTCCAAATAAGCCTGAAAGTATCTCACTTGCAATGCTTTCTCCCTCACTCCGCCCCAACCTGAGAAGGGAAACTAAAGAAATGTTTGCTCTTTTCCCCTCTCGCCTGCATACAGCTCTAGATAACGCACCTTAGTCTTAGGAATGCGAAAGCCAGTTTGGTTTTATACAGGGGAAAGTAATTTCCGGGGGGAGGGCGGGAAACGGGGAGTCAAATGAGAGTTATGGGGGCGCTGACAGTGACGCGACTCGTTTTTCCTGGAAAGAGTTAATCTCAGCCCCATCCCTTTAGCCGTTTTACTTGGAAGAGCGCGGACTTAAAACCCCCCCCCCACAAGGCAGCGTTCAGACTGGCAACAAATACCCGTGGCTAGCGCCACGATCAGCCCAGCCCCGGCTCGGGCTCTGCCTCGGATGACAATAAGCGCCCAAGCCGCTTGGGGGTCGCTAGGCCAAGTCAAGCAGGCTTTCTCCCTCGGCCCCCAGCCCAACCCTGGCAGCCGCGGGGCGGGAGGGGGCCCGGCAGCCGCCGCCCGCGGAACTCCCGGCCCCTGGCTCTGCGCAGCGCCGAGCACGCGGACCGCGCCTCTCCTAACAAGCAGGCACCTACCACGGGCACATGACCGGGGAGCTCCAGGGGCTGCGCTCTCGCTGGGGCCCGGGCCCGAGGGTGTCGCGCGGGACTCCCGAGAGCGGCCCCCGCGCCCTCACCCGCGCCGCTCCCCGCAGGGCAGGGGGGGCTCAGGCCTCCAGCGCCTCTCGCCCGGGGGCCGCGCAGCCTCCTCCCCCGCGTCCATGGGGGGGGGGGCCCGGGGCCGGGGCTGCCCCCGCAGTCAGGGGAGATCCCCGAGGAGCCGGGCCTGGGCGTGCGCGGACGCGGAGGCTCCTTCTCTCAGCTTCACACAGCAGCAGACTGGGGGGGGGGGCGGGCACTCGTTCACCTCTGACCCGGAAACACAACCCCCGCACAGGCACCCGGAAGCGGAAAGGGAGGCGGCTGCACCGGAGAGCGGTGGTTTCTGTCTATCTAGCGGGGCCTGGCCGCCGCTCCCCGGCAGGAGCCGCCCGGGTTGGGAAGGGCCTCGCGGGATCATCTTGCTTGCAGAGAGCGGCGGGGGAGTCCTACCGCCGGACTTTGCCCATAGCCGGCATGGCGGCGACTGCATCACCCGCCGCCTAACAATCCAGCACGCGATTGGCTAGCGCGGGAGCGTGGGGCTCGCTGACTGGCTGGAGGGAGAGGCTGACGGTTGTGAGGTGAGGGCCCTGGTGAATGGCGGCCGATGTGAGGGCAGCATGTTCAGGCTCTCATAGCTGTGAATGCGGGGAACTTTGGGGGCGTGGAGGGAGCCTCTGGGTCAGCCCCCTCTGAGACCAGATCCCTTGGGGGGGGGGGGGAGCTGGCCAGGGTTCCATGGGGGGCAATGGCCGGGGGGAGCTGGCCAGGGCCCGGGGCCTGTGGGGGTGAATGGGGGCGGGGGGGGCATTATATGTAAGCGAGTTGAAGGGCACGTCTGGGTCGGGGGATGGCGCCTGTGTTCTGGGGGGAGGGCAGGCGGGCAGGATACCCCCCGGGACAGGAGCCCATCTCACCAGACAGTCCAGCTTGGTCACTGTTTCTGCCCACCCCTAAAGTTTTCTTTGGGGGGGGTAGGGCCCCACTCTTAGGGCAACTGACTCCCTGAAGCCCAGTAACAAGGCCCCGGGAAACGCCGCCACATGGCGATGAATAAAGCCGTGGGTCGTGATGCCCAAACTTGCAGGATGCAGGCGATCCAGCGGCTGCAGGACGTGATGTTGGTGTGTCATTAGACACTGCCTTCCCTTCTGAGTCTGTGCTGGATGGGGCATGGGGCTCTGTGCTGCTGCTAGTGCCAACATTCAGGGAGGACACGAAGCGGAGGCCCTGGCTGCTTGTGCTTATTCAGATCCTTAGAGCTGGTCTAATTTCAGCAGAGGCAATTGTTTTATGGCCTCTCACAATGTCACCCCCTTGGTTTGGAGTCTCCTACTACTATGACACAGTTCTATAGCATTGCTGTGCGCTGTGAAACGCTGGCTGCCTACCATCCCAGAGGTGGCTGCATTTCTGTGGTGGATGAAGTGATCCTTGTCTATATAATAGTTTGTAAAGTGATGTGCATTGTTGCAGAAGGAAAGGAGCTCTGGAAATGTAACTGCTAAAACTAGCACTCTCTCACCCATCCACACACTTTAATTTAGTCAGACTTCCTGTAATAGGTAGTTTCAGGACTCTTTCATTTAGTCTAATAGCAGATTTATGATTCAGGAGGCACATCTGTAATATGCAAATACACATGCATGTTAGTATGTGCTCTATTTACATATTGTGGCACCATAATACCAAATGGCTATTTAAAAAGCTTTCTGCAAAGTGACTAGGTTACAATCACAGATTTCATCCTCCAAATATTGTGGCTGTTTTGATGCGAAATGGCCAAAAGAATCCAACTCTGCAAAATATCCTTGTGAAAAAACAAAGTTTGTTGTTGAGCAGTAGAAGCACATATACAAAATGTCCACACTCTTGTTTTCTATTGGTCTAGTGCTTCTGTAATTTTAAAATAGCCTCAACACTTTAAACCAAATTTGGTTTAAAAGCTTTTTTCATGTGTGGGGTTGGACATACTGTACCATGTTTGAGCCTGGAACAAATGTTTATAGCCGAGTAATAAACTTCTCTGAAACTGTGGTTTGTAATGGAAATACTGATGACAGATTCTTGGGCCCAGCCACACGAATACGTAGCTATAATTAAGGAAGCTTTCTGCTATGTAATTATCCAAACAAAAGAAAGCTGCCAGCCGCCTGCGTGGAATACGCATTTGAGAAAGGCTACAATTTAAGCTAGAAATAAATTTGGTACTAAATGAGCAAAAGTTGGCATCCCTTAGTTTGAAATGGTTTTTAATAATTTCTTCTCTCTTTATGTAAATAAGAATAGACCATGTAATCCAAATCAGTCCATTGATCTGGCAGTAATTAATATTTGATACTTCAAATAAATGTCCAAAGCAACAACCATAACACCTGGCCAATTTTACCATGCTGCAGATTCCTTCCTGATTCCTACATTCATCCGCTTATGCCCTGAAACCTGATGTTTGATTACCCTTATGGTAGCTTACATGACTGCGGATTTTATTATAGGCCATAAAATAATCCAGCTCCTTTTAAAATCCAGCCACTGTATTTGAGTTGCTGACCGTCTGCAGTGGGGAATTCTACAGGTTGAGCACATGGGCAGGAACATTTTCCTTTTCTTTTAGATCTTCTTGTGATTAATTTAATCCTTGTTCTCTGATTATGGGGCGGGGTGATGAAGGGTCTCTGATTAGTTCTCATTGATCTTAAACATCTCTGTCACGTTCCCCTCTGACTCTTCTTCTCAGTTAGAGCATCTCTCAGACATACCTGATTTCTCCATTGGGACAGGCAGCGCCACCCCATCCCAGTGCTTGCTGGTTTGGTAAACGCTGCCTTTCATTGTTCACAGGTGGACTTGGCATCATGACTTCCCATTCAGGAGCTGCTCCCGAGGCCAGTGAAAGCACGAGGAATGCAACGCTGGAGCGGTGCCTGAGTGTGCTCAGAGACGCAAAACATGACAGTGAGCAGTTTGCAGCCCTGCTCTTGGTAAGAATCCATTTCCGGCTGGCACAAAAGAGTGCAACCACTTCAGAAACAAATGTAGGAACAGCCACCATCGGTTAGATGTCCCTGCAGGGAGAATTGTTAGGGGACTGGGAGTCAGGATTCCTGGGTTCTATTTCCAGTTCTGCCACTGACATGCGATGAGACTTTGGGCAAGTTCCTCCAAATCTCTATGCCTTGACCTTCCTGTTTGTAAAATGGAGGTACAACACGTCTCCATGGGGTTGTTGTGGGAGTTAATTGGTGTTAGCAGAGCACTCTGAGATGCTCAGCTGGAAGATGCTGTGAGTGTTCACAGCTGCACCTTTTGTCCAGGTGCCCAGGCTGCTATGCAGATCTGGGGGCAGCTGGATGGTTGGGGGTTCACTTCGCTGTATAGATGAATGAGTTCAACTACTCAGCCCTGTAAAGAGCCTCTAGCAAGGCCTCTTCCCATGCGCTTGTGCTGCTCACTGATCCCTGGTTTGTCCGGCAGGTGACCAAAGCGGTCAGAGCGGGAGACATCGACTCCAGAACCCGTCGTCGGATTTTTGATGCAGTTGGATTCACGTTCCCAAACCGGCTTCTTGCTTCCAGGGAGCCCCCAACTGGCTGTCCAGAGCACATGTTCCGAGCACTTGGCCTCACCCTGCTGGCGTGTTTCTGCACTGATCTGGAGTTGGCCAGCCATTCCCAGATCCTTAACAAAATCCCCACCTTCAACAACATCCTGGCTTCCCCATCTGATCCAGATGATATGTCCACGAGCTCCATGATCGATGACGTTTACCAGTGTCTGGGCGCTGTCATGGGCACTCCCAGGGGCCCCAAAGAGTTGGTGTCCCAGGGAACTGTGTCAGCTCTGTGCCAGGCCTACGTGAATCGCAGTTACGGCTGTGACCGTGCCCTTGAGCTGCTCATGGGGCTTCTAGCCACAGCAGAGACTAAGTGCTGGCAGAGAGCCACCCCTGACCTCATGGCTGTGCTGAGCAGGCTCAGTGAGGAATTCCACCAGGCTGAAGACATGACCAAATTCCAGCTGTGTGATGTTCTGCCTCGCTTTGTATCTCCATTGCCGCCGCTCACCCGGGACCAACAGGGTTCTGAGTGCCTGTGCAACCTTTACAGAGGCCTGGTTAGCATCCTGAGCAGCAAACTGAGCCAGTCCCAGCGGGACCCTGCACTGAAGCTTGCTGCCTGCCTCACGCAGGCATGTGGCTCAGAATGGATCCCAGCGGATAGGGCCGGGAGCAAGTTCCTGGCCCTGCTGGTGAACCTGGCCTGTGTGGAGATCCGCCTGTCCCTGGAGGAGCTGGACCCGGCAGATGTGGATGGGAAGCAGGAGGTGGTAACAGGCTGTTACACCCTTATTGAGCTGGGGATCCTGGAGTGCATGAAAGAAGAGAAACCACGGCTGAGGGAGGTGCAGAAAATACAACTAGTGAGGATCATGGAGGAGGCGTTTGGGGCTGTAATACACTACCTGAGACAGGTAAAGCTCTGCCTGGAAATAGCCCCCCTCCCTGGCCTGATGCCTGGCTCGTGGGGGCAGTCACTGGGAGATCTCTCTGTTGCTAGGTTTTAGAAGACCCCAAATGCACTCAGGCTCATGCCTGATTCCATGGAAGTCAGGGAGAGTTTGCTTTGGCCTCTGTGTGTTTTTGTTTTCTTCTGTGTCGTTTAAAAGCTGTAGCCCCAGACTGACACTCTCCCTTCCCCAGGTGCTCCTTTCTGCTCCCTGTTCCCATCACCCAGACGCTTGGAACAGTTCTCACTGGTTCCAAAAACATCTGTACTGGTCTTCTCAAAGCGTTTTCAGATCTGACAGGTCACGAGACATTCAGAATCATGAACACTGTGATTATCCTCATGTTGGTGACACCGTCTTCCCTGCGAAGAAAAGAGATATTTGGCAGCTGCTATCTAGAGCCCAGCTGGAATCAGGAATCAATGCTTTCTAGCATCAGAAATCCCAGGAGGTTGTAAACCTGTCCCTGGTCCATCAGTCTAGCAGTGCTGACTCAGCTCTGGTCCAGGACTGAATACAGCAAGTCCTGGACCTAGGACCAGTGTAATTTTCATTCCCTGTGTAGCTGAAGGGCAGGGTGGCCCAGTTCACTAGCTTTCGGGGGAGTGTCAAGACTTAACGCTGAAAGGAAGCATGTCCCAATTGAAATGCGTTTATCAGTTTACCTCACTGGAGTGAGCTGCAGAGCCCAGCTTTTCCTGCAGTGTTTACCTCTCCTTTACTAACTGCTCAGCACCAAGGGGAAGGGCCATCAAGGGTTTCCTGCCTTTGGCCTCACTTCATGGGGGAGGCTGAAATGGGAAAAAGCCTCTGCTCCCAGAGCTCTCCTCTGCTGCATCATCTCATGCCTGTTTTGTTCCCTGGGCAGGTGGGAGAACAGAAACTGAAGGATCCTTTCATATTTGCCTCTGTTCGAATCCTCGGCGCCTGGCTGGCTGAAGAGACGTCCTCCCTCAAGCAGGAAATCTGCGACCTCCTGCCTTTCCTCATTCATTACGCAAAGACGCTTTTCCAAGAGGGGGACAAAGCCAGGAGCCCACCCCAGCATGTGGTGGAGCTGTCTGGACCGGGCAGCCCTCAGGGCTCCGTGTGGCCCAGAGACGCTCTGAGGTGAGTATCTCAGCACAGGATAGACACAGTTATGCTGCTGCCTGAGTTACTCCTACATCTTGGTACAGAAACATAGATCGCATCAGACTGTAGGGCCATCAAGTCTGTATCCTTCTTCCAGCAGCGGCCCACAGCTGATACCTCAGAGGAAGGAGAAAACCCATAATACATCTACGTACTTGTGCAACTCTGCATGAGGTGGCTAGAGAAATCCCTTCTTGAGCCCCATGGCAACAGCCAATGTCTTGGAGCATGAGAGCTGACACTTCTTGTCTTAGCAGAACTGCAGTAGATCATCATTCATATGTTTTTAGGAGTCCTGCCACCATTTGATTTTGTCCCCTCCTGTAACATAGAGTTCCCGGGTTGATTGCATGCAGTGGGAAGTAGCATTCCTTTTGTTCTAAACTTACCAGCTGTTCATTTCAAGTGTCCCCTTGTTCCCAGCATAGGGGGCTGATCAGATTTTGTATTTTTTACTCTTGTTAACCCCCCGCTTTCAATCGTAGGCTTTGTACAGAACATGCCACTGCAGCCTCAAAGCACCTTTCCTTTCTGAACTGAATAATTCTGCCGGTGTGATCCTAGCACTTGGAGCTCTACTAGCACACAGGGATGGCGACCTTCTGCTGTGTTCTGGCAGAAGGCCGTAAACTCGACAATACTTCCAGCCAGTCTGTGATTGCTAGGGACCAGGACAGGGAATTGAACCTTGGTCTCCTGGCTGGAAGTGCCGCGTACACACCAGGCTTCTAGCCGTGTGTTTCACAGCTTGACTGTTGTTCAGCAGTCTATATGGATTCCTCGTTTGCTGTTCAAGAGGCGGATGGAACTCCCTTTGTAAGATTCCGGGAGGGATTGATTGATTATGCCGATGACGAGACTAGCCAGAGTTGTAACAGTTAATGCAGCAAAGAGTTCTGGAAGAGTTTCAGAACCTCCTGCATCAGAGCTTAGCTATTAGGAGTTAGGGTGAGACCTTCCTGGGAGCAGATTTCCCACATCTGCCTGCTGTGAGGTTTCTTGCATGTTATTCTGAAGCATCCTATTGGAGACAGGACGCTGGACTAGATAGCCTGTGGGTTGATCCAGTCTGACAATTCCTATGTTCCATTCTCCCATGCACTCGTTTGGTTGTTAACAGATTGAAATGTCAGCCTGTAACCAGCTAACTGCATCTCCGTGACTGTATTTCCCACCCCGTCCCCTCTCCAGATTCCTGCTACCTGGCTTGTGCCATTTGACAGCAGAGGACCGACCTCGGGAAATCCTTATCTCAGAGGGGGCTCCAGCATTGCTGTGTCAATATTTCCTGCACCAGTGGGAGTTGTTGGCCTCTGACCCCGAGACCTCTGCTCCTCCAGACAGCATAGAAATCAGTTTGCAAACCACCTGTGGAGTTTTCCTTAACCTTGTGGTGACCGCCCCAGACCTGGTCAGGTAACAAACCCGGAACTGCAGGAATGCACTTGTTTTAAGAAGAAAGAAGGTGCCAGGAGAGGAGTTTGGCGGGTTTCAGGCTAGTTCCCAGCATGTCACTAATTGGCTCCCCACTGACAGGCTCAGAAGAGAGGCCAGAACTGCATGTGCCATGGCACTGAGCTTCCCTCTCAGCCTAGACACTCTCAGGGCAGGCTGGAGGAATGTGGGCAGAACTAGGATTTCCCTTGGGCTGCTTTCGAGCTACCTGCCCAGTGCTTTGAGCTGCATTAGAGAGCGCTGAATCCAGCCCTTCTGGGCAGGGAGTTGGGTCCTCAAAGTGCAGATCTGGTTTTTCAGAAGGGTGCCTCATTACTCAGGTTTCTATTCCCTGCATGTCTGAATCAGGTCAGCCGCTTTTGCAGAGACAAACAGGTGTGGGCTCGTGTTAGCCCTGCAGACCAGCCCCAGCCCCTGGGAGCAAGCCAGAGGCTGTTTTTCCTTGCACATCGTTGGCAATGATCAGGGCGTTTCTGAGGCAGAAAGAGCTCTGATGGCACTGTGGGTCCCAGGTGCAGTTTGTGGTGCCGGGATGGAGAGAAATTGCCTTTTGACCCGGAACAGGAGAGTGATAATTTGGGACATCACTGAGAGAGAGAATCAGAGTTGTCACCACCCTCTGGAGTCCTGATTACAGCCACTTGCTGACTCCAACTTTTCTGTAAAACATGCCTCCAGTTTGCCCAGGACTCCAGGGTTTAGGATTGGGACTTTCCCATTGTGACCGTGTTGCTTCCCTGCCTCGGGGTTAAGCCTGGCACCTCTGGGTGCTTCCGGCTCCGCTCAGCGCACGTCTCTCTGGGTTGGTTTTCTCTCTAGGCGAGACAGCTGCTTTTCCTCCCTGATGGATGCGCTGCTGAAGTCTCTCCCTGCTCTGCTGCCCCAGAGAGATCGCCTTGTCCTAGCAGCCAACGTTACCACGCTGGGCTTGATGATGGCCAGGATTCTTGGCAGTTCTCCAGGTAAGAAGTGATCCTGGTGGCAAAGCTGAGCACTTTTGTGGTCAATGGGATGGGACTAGGATCGGGGGAGATTGCACAGCAGGGAACTGTTACTGGAAAGGTGTTTAGTGAATAAACCAAAACCTAGTGGAGCAAAGAACATGCCGTACGCTTGTGGGGTGCTGGAAGGACGTGGATTAAGGAACTCCTGTATTACCTATTCTTCACCTGCTGAAGAAAGGCCTGGAGCAAGCTGACTCCTGGGAGCGTGCTAAGGCCGGCCCGGTGAATTAATTCATTTCCCATTTGTTTCAGCTCTCCAGGGGACGCCACCAGCCAAGGACTTCTTCGAAGCCGCTCTCTGCTTCCTGTCTCAGGCCCATGCTGCCTGGATGGATCCCGCCAGCCAGTGCTTGGCCGTGGCTGTGTCACCAGCCTATAAGGCAGCCTGGGCGGACCTCAGTGAGCTGTGGTTCCTGGGGATGCAGGCCTTTGCCAGCTGTGTGCCGCTCTTTCCCTGGCTGCCCCAAACCGTCCTCCGGTCACACTGGCTAGACGACCTTTTGCAGTTATTGGGCCAAGCTGCCCCGGCCTCGGTGGACTTTGAACTCCTTACGGCATTGCAGGCCGTCTTGCTGGAGCTGGCTAGAGCCAGCCAGCAGTGCAGAGAGGTGATTGTCTTACAGCAGGGCAAGGAGCTAGCCAGCCGTTATGGCCTGGCAGCCTTAGAACAGTGCCTTTGTGAGCGGTGAAGGGCCCCTCCTCGCACCGCCGCGCTGCGGGGGTGGGGGGAATAGAGCCAGCGTTTAGAGATGTTTTCCTAGCTCCTCACACACCTTTCAACCACTTACTGCCAGGACGTGGGCAAGAGGCGTTTAAATAGCCAAACACCTCGTAAAATTAGAGAGGTGCAGTCAGAGCTCAGCAGGGCCCGGAGGAGCAGGGTTTGCTCTGCCTGGCACCTGCTGTTCAGAATAATTGCTGCTTGGCTGCGTTTTGGCACTCTGCATTCACACATTCGGGCGGAGGGGCCCTTTCGGGTGGGGGGAGTTGGGTCCCAACGGGGGAGAGGTCCGGCGGGAGGGTGCCCCTTAGAAATGCATTCTGTTCAGGACTAGTGAGGCTCTGGCGTTGCTGGAGAAGTGGCCCGCTGACCAACTCTCCCTGGATTCCACATTCTGGGGGTGGTTTCCATGGAGGTTTGTGTAGAAGGCTGATGAAAGCAGAGGCACTTGCTTCTCTCAAGCCTGAGCCAGGCACTGAGCTCTGCTAGCACGTCAGTGCCAGTCTACAGCTTTCCAGCCCTGGGCCACCCCACGGCTTTACCTCTCCTGTGACCAGCAGCACCCCCTGCTGGTCAAATCTGGGCTCTCACACAGCTCGCTTAACATGCTTCCATCCTGAACTGCAGCCCTCCCCTGCTCTGCCAGTCTGGGGCTCCCCTACCAATGCACCCCATCCCTAAAATGAAGCGCCCCCCCCACCCCCCGCCAGCTTTATGAATGGAGCTCGGTCCCGATCTGCAGCACCCACTGCTATTCTAGTCTTGAGGTCTCAGCTGAGCAACAAGGACAACCCTGTGTCAAATGGTCTGATGGTTCCATGATGCAATGTGAGCAAAATTCCACTAGGGCCTAGATCCAGAAAGTCAGTTCCCTTGTGACCTGAGCCTGCCTTGCACTGGGAGCTAGTGAGCTGGAGGTGAAATGACAGCATGCTCTCAGATCAAGCAGCGTGATTGGACATAGTGCAGCTGAGCTTTTGTTTCAAAAGGGTCAAAGCTGCAGTTAATTTTGGTCTGTCATTGTTGGCAGGTCTCTTTCATTGTTATAAGAATGGAAGTTTATCTCCCCATTAAACCAGGCACTGCACTGGAGAGCACCCCCAGGCCATGTGTAGATGGAATCCTGGGATTTAAACTTCCCAGGATGTTGATTTTATGTTTTCTCATCTTGACCAAAGGATTTTTATTTCTCTCTTCCTGGGCTCTTGAATGCAGCCTATAAATCCTGTGTTCCCATGTGTGGGATGGCTTTGCCGTTTCCAAAAGCTTGACCGTCTCTCATTCTGTTGGCATTTCAAATGTTAAATAAAGTGTTTTAGTAAAAGCCCAGTTGTGAAAAAAGAATTTGTTTGTTGCTTCAGTCTGAAAATCCCTTTGCTAATGAGATTTAATTCTGTGAAAGTGCGTGAGCTTCTCTCGTCATTTCTCCTTTGTACTCACTTTGCTGGATCTCCTAAAGTCCCCGTGCTTGCGCTTCTAGTAGCAGATCAGGAAGAGGACTGGAGAGCTCCCAAGGTGAGTTAAGGCTAGGGGCCCCCAAAGATCGCCTGCCCTTTACCCCCAAACATTTCCAAGGCTCTGATGACTTCACCAGGTCACCTAACCAAGTATGGGTCCAGTCTTGCAAGGGCCATTATGCTGATGGACTTCTATGCCACACAGAACTTCTTACCACATTGGGGCCTGTAAAAGGAGCCTATTTTTAACCTGGAGGGTAATTAGTCATTGGAACAATTTATCTTGGGCATATGGTGGATTCTCCATTGTGTGGCATCCTTAAATCCAGAGCTGGATGACTTTCTGAAAGACACACTCTGGCTCAGCCAGAGGTTGTGGTCTAGATGCAGGAATCACTGGGTGAAATTCTCTGACGTGTGTTCTGTGGGTGGGTGGACGAGATGATTGGAATGGTCCCTTCTGGCCTAAGATCCATTTATCCCCAGAAACCCTGGACACAATCTAGCCATATATCCACAGCGGAGCTGCTTCTCTGAACTAGTAAAGCTCTCTATTACTGCATGTTTCATTTTCTGCTGTGTAAAGTTCCCTGTAACAGTACTGTGGGTCTCCCTCAGTTTCATCTATTCCTCTGGTCTTCATTGAAATAAGCAGCTGCTCTTTTTATCCACTGGGGTGCAGAGCACAACTTCATAGCAGACAAGACTGCTAATAACAGCATGACTAGCCCAGTGCGCAGTTGGGGTTTTTACTAACATGAAGCTCCCTGGGTATCTTTTCTTCCTTCTGTCTCATGCAGTATATTGCCCCTGAGTAATGAAACGCCTGGTAGTAACACTGATCCAACAATGCTGTTCAAAAGCGATGGAGGTGAAGAGTGGGAGTGGTGTGACAGAGTTCAAATGATTTGGTTCCTGGCTGTTGATAAAATTAGATCAAATTTACTCAAGGTTGAATTAAGAGGTGGAAGGCATTTGTGTGTGTGCGGTTTTATGTCACCCACGTGATAATGATATTCATGGGACAAATGCTTGGACAATATTTCTGCAGTCATGAGATAAATTCTATTTGTTTTGCCGTCTCACCTGCCCCCTGATCCATCTCAGCTAGTGCTGCTTCTGACATCCTGGTCCTATTTCAGAGAACGGCACTTCTGATACCACAGAAAAGTTTCCTTCTCCACCAAATATTGAACTCCCCCCAGCACCCCCTATTCAGTGCTGGACCAGTGACTTTTAAAGGCTAATATAAAACCATCTCCTCTAGCCTTATGGAAAATGGGGCTTCCGGGGGGTGGGGGGGGATTTGTAACTAGCAAAGCTCAGTAGCAGACCTCACACTCAAAAACATTCAGCCCACCTAAAATAGCTTCCCACGTTGAGAAATCTGTTTAAACGTGTCCTTGTGTTTCTGTAACTCCAGGGCCTGTACATGTTACTGAGGTGATTTGACCTTATGGGCAGAAGAAGATAACTAGGAACGACAAACGTTTTTTTAAAACTCAGAAATCATAACATTTCTCTCTAATGTGACACAAACCAAATCCCTGCTGCTGTGAAACAGGACAAAGGGTTTATAGACACCCTGTGAGGTGACTTGCATAATTCACAGCTTCACGGCTCGTGACTAATGTTGTCCCAAACTCCTGCCAATAAAACCTTTATTACACCCTATGCCACTATGTAGGCTCTCCCTATAAAACCACAGTGCTACTCACAGGCAGGAGTGTGCACTAGTTGTTTGGCTCCACCTAAATATCTGTGATGATGGGATCTTTTCTATACATGCTAAGGGAGGGGCTCTTGGACCAGTAAGTCCTTAATCCTTCTGTCGCTCCCCCAAGGTACAGATTTCAAACTTTATAGATGTCTGTGAATGTAGCCTCAGGGCTTCCTTCTGAGGGGAGGAACGTATTGTACCCATTTTACAGAAGGGGAAACTAAGGTACACAGAGGTAAGGTAAGAGCCAGGAGTACAGCACAGCTCTCCTGGTGCTCTGTTCTATGCTGTTACTGTTAGACTAGCCCAGGCTTCTGCTTAACCTGATATCCCTAGACTGACATGGTTTTAAAAAAACCTACAGCCTAGATGGACCCGTTAAATCCAGTTTTATCCAAAGAAAATTCACTAGAGAAGATAAGCTCCCTGTTCAGGAGCCAGCCAGCTACTCTGAGGCATGACCACCAGGGGTCACCCTAAGAGCTTTTAACAAAAAAAAGTTCTTCAGCTAGTGTGTTTGCCACTTCTCCAAGAGGAGAGAACAAACTGCTCAGGGTAGCTGTGCCCTGAAACCCCCTGGTGAGGGGGCACTGTCAGCTTCCTGGGACACAGAGGACCAGGAGAGAGGAGCTTCCTTGGCGAAGGCCTTAGTTGGATTGTTGGTTTTTTTCCAAACTCCCAGTCTTATGTAAGGCATTTGCTTTCATAATCAGAGCAATGGCGTCTGCTGTCTGGAGTCGCCCGCCGTTCGGAGGCGTATCTTTCCGATCTCCCTAGCTTGGAACCGAATGCAAGTCAAAACAAAGGCAAGCGGCACCAGGAATGATCGTCCAAGCCAAGCAAGCAGATGAACCTGCCAGGGTTAAAGACAGTACATCACTGTGTCAGCACCTTTCCTGCTGATTGGGGGAAGCTCCCCATCCTCCCAAGAAAGCCTGGCCCTCAGCAAACAAGGGGACCAGCCCGAAGAATTGAAATATTTTAAAATGCATTTCAGATCATCAAAACCTGCCAAATGACTTAATAAAGGTCCTGCTCCAGATTTCATGTGCTACTCCACCTCTGGTCACTAGGCATGGATCGCCCATTAGCAGCGGCTATCGTCAATAGGAGATTCATGCCTGCACCCACAGCAGACTGGGCCCCTCGGCTCAGCACTAGGATTCTCCACCTCCCTGCTCATGAGCAGTGCCGGCCTGATGACCCCAGAGATAGGAACCTTCCCACGCACACTGCCTAGCCAGAGACCTAGCTGGGCTAGTGGGACTCCCTTCTAAGAGGGAGAGGGAATCCAGTCCCGGTGACCCATATAATCCTTGACCTTTCATGCCAACCAGGGCAGTAGCGAGTGACAATGGTGATGTTTATGATATGGACACTTGTGCCACCTGGAAAAATCCTAAGAGCCACAGTCTCCATTCAGACCAGCCCTTTAACTGCTCCAACCAAGGGCAATGACTTGGGGGAACTACAGTCCTGTTAGATTAGAAGTAGTCCCCTAAACTCCATGTCTGAGTCCCCTAAACTCCCAAGTCCCGTGCTCTGCAGCTCAGGGAAAGCACACTGTTGCTCTGGCAGGATGCGGGACAGAAGTGGGTGATAGCGCGAGCCGTGGGCCGCCCCCAGTTTGCTTACAAGATACAGGTTTCTTCACATGCGCGTAACAGTGAATATACCCCCCTAGCTTTCCATGAGCTGCCTGGCAAAGAGAGCTCACCCACATAGTCATTTGGGAGTTAGAGGGAGATGGGGCTAAAAGCCTGCCAGTGACTTATTTCCCAGGGCAAACACACTGCATAAGCAACGGGGCTGCACGGGGAATGCTATTGCAGCCTCATCCCAGGATCTGGCTTTCTAAACCACGGGCGTGGATGCAATACACCTTTCAAAGTCGCTCTTTTCTTCCCTGGCCCAGTGTGCTCTGATGATGCAATGGGAGTGTTTTCTAGTGGTTAGAGCACAGGGGGGCGGAGTCAGGACTCTGTGTATGATAGGAGCACCCTAAAGGCCCCATCATGCGGGGCACAGCGCGTACACAGAAGGAGAGCCGGTGCCCGCCCCAAAGAGCTCACAGTCTAAATAGACCAGACAGACAAAGGAAGGAGTCACGGAAAAATAATGTGACTTGCCAAAGGTCACACGGCCGGCCAGTGTCTGAGCCAGGGCTAGGAGCCACATCTTAGAAAGACCATGCTGCCTCCTCGGTTCTCTCACAGCTTCTACCACTGATTGAGTGACTGCCCTTAGGCAAGTCATGGCACTTTCTGTGCCTCACTTTCTCCATCTGTAAAATGGGAAAGAGAGACCCCCCCCGCCCCGCACTAGGCAGCAGGTGCTGAGTCTTAACTCATGAATGCCGGCCAAGTGCTTTGAACTGCCGGAACGGCGGGCGCAGGCAGCAGTATCATTGCTGATAAATGCACGACTTTGTGTGTGTGTTAGCTCCCAACGTGTACTCGACGCCTGTGCAGGAGCTAGCAGACTTGTTCCACAATCGTGCGGAGGGGATGGATATGGTCTCACGTGAGCGGATGCATATTTTGTTGTGTTTTATGTTTATAGCTTAAGGTGCAGCGCCAGTTCTGCAGTACGTTATCCGACAACGCTTACTCACATCAAATCATCTCACCCTGAAAGCACTGGTGATTAAGCTAAATATTTCATAAGGTTGCTGTTTGGCGGCTGCACTGCCTCAGAAATCATCCAGAGCATTTGTTCAAACGGCTGGCTGCAAAACACCATGAAGTTGGTTAGGCTAGCTAGGCTCTGTGGTGCCAGGAGATGCACTGATTCCAGCTCACCTCTAGGGGTAGCTCTCATGTTAAGTAAGTGCCTCTCCTCTGAACCCTTTTCAGTCCTCAAGCCCCATATGAACTTGGTCATTATGTAGCTTTGTTTGTTCTCTATATTTCTTTTAAATGGACACTGTGAATGATGGGACCAGTCCATGACTCCCCCAAGCATTGGATGAGAGCTGGGACAGGATTCCTAATGGCAGAGAATCCATGTGGGGCTGAATCAGCTCATTGTTTTGTAGGGAAAGCCAAGCAACCATATAGTCTTATTTACGTGCCCCTAACACCCCATTTCAGCCAGTTATTTTCACTGGTGATAACATGTCTAAACTTAGGCCGTAAACACCCCATAGCAAAGACTGCATAAAGCACCACACCCATGCATGGTGCTGTATAAATGGTGATACACGATCAAGGGGTAAACAGACCCAGCTAGGGATAAATTCCTGTCACTTCCACTATGTGACCAATTTTTCAGGGATTGCTAATTTAGATGTCAATATTCACAAGTGAACAAGATTCCAGTTGACTTCAGTGGGGCCAGGATTTCACCCTTGGTAAATGGTGGTCTCAGCAGAGGACGACACATTTTGTACTCATGTATCCATTTGTACAGTGAATTCAGAATTGGTAGGATCAAAGTCCCAACTGGTTCAGTGTATCACAACATGCACATTGATGTTTTGTTTATTAGTGAACCCTTTGCTTATAGGGAAATTGTCCAATGCAAAAATGACTACAGGTTAAGAACATAAGAACGGCTGTACTGGGTCATACCATGGTCCATCCAGCCTAGTATCCTGTCTGCCAACAGTGGCCAATGCCAAGTGCCCCAGAGGGAGTGACCTCTCTCCTGCCATCCATCTCCACCCTCTGACAACAGAGGCTAGGGACACCATTCCTTACCTATCCTGGGTAATAGCCATTAATGGACTTAGCCTAGATGAGTTTCTTTTAAACCCTGTTATAGTCCTAGCCTTCACAACCTCCTCAGGCAAGGAGTTCCACAGGTTGACTGTGCGCTGTGTGAAGAACTTCTGTAGCAAAGCGAGACTCACCAGCACAGCACTTCCTGTTGGTCATCCAGGGAATGAACTCTCTCGCACTCAGAGTGCCTCCTGGTGGCCGGTGTCTCACTTGCCACTGGCCCCTCATGTCCCTCCCAGACCTCAGTGCCCCTTTATCTCAGGGTTCTACACCCTCAGCAGTACCCCCACACTCTGGGTCTCCCCTCCCAGGGGAACCCCCAACCCTCTATGCCCACCTTGCCTCAGTGGCTACTGCCAGTCAGCATCTAGCCCCCACTCACTGGGGCAGAATGCAGTGTAATGGCCACTCATCATTGGCAAGGGGGGTTTGGACCTGCTGCCTCTGCCTAACCCCAGGCTGCACCTTTGCAGCCCCAGTACCTGTTTTGGCTCTTAACCAGGCCCACAGCCTGGGGATTTGCCAGACTGGAGCTCCCCAGCACTGCACCTTCTCAAGAACCCATCTCTCCCAGGCAGCCAAGTCCTTCTCTCTCAAGAGCTAGAGAGAGACTGACTTAGTGCCTGGCTCCCAGCCCTTTTATCAGGGTCAGCTGTGGCCTGATTGGGGCGTGGCCCAGCTGTGGCTGCTTCCCCAATCAGCCTAGGCTTTTTGCTCGGGAGCAGGGTAACTGCCCTGTTACAACTTCCTTTTATTTGTTTTAAACCTGCTGTCCATTAATTTTGTTTGGTGGCCCCTAGTTCTCATATTATAGGAACAAGTAAATAACTTTTCCTTATTCACTATCTCCCCACCAATCATGATTTTATATACCTCTATCATATCCCCCCTTGGTCTCCTCTTTTCCAAGCTTGGTTGTGTGTGTGTGTGCGCGCACACACACACACATGTGGCTCTTTGTTGTGTAACTGAAATGTGTACACCCGCAGTTAGAGTACATAGATATTTTAAATGCTACTGTTCTATTGCTTTTAACAGTCTGAACCAGTTATAAAATTAAGCATATTCAGTTGCAACCTCGTTGGGGCAAGGCCTGTGTTCCAGTGTGTGTTTGTGCAGCACTCAGCACCATGGGGCCGTAATCCTGACTGGGGTTTCTGGACTCCACAATAGTATAAATAATAAACAATAATCTCCATCAACATTTTGAAATCTGGCTGTTGCCTGTGGGGTAGCAAACTGTCTCTAAGGTTCGGTTTAAATGATGCACTTCAATGGCTGTTGGAAAATGCTCTAAATAAATCTGCCGTACTGATGGGCCGATGGGAAATCTTACAAGTCTTGCACGCTGTGTACGTTCTGTCTAAGCTGCTCATAGTGACCGGGGATGTGCAGCAATGAAAGTGCCTGGACAGTGCAGTAGGATGGAAGGGAAGGGAATGTGCAGCTGCAATTCCAGTGATAGGGAAACTCCAGCCAGAGGGAGGTTGCACAGGGAGAAAAGCATAAAAGGTTCCCCCGTGCTTCCATATGCAGAGGCTTCTTGGGGGCGCCAGTGAGGGGCTGGACAAAGCCAGGTGAGTAGCTTGCCTAGGCACAGCAGATGAGGAAGAGGTAACTCTGCATGTTCCTGCTTTGGCCAGTCCTAACCTAGAAGAAAGGTGTGAATGAAATTGTCCCGTTCCTTCATTGTCTAGTTAGGCAATGTTGTCTCGTTGTTTCCGGGAACTCCACATCTGGCTGTATCTCCTGCTTCGATTGTAAGCTGTTTGGGGCAGGGACTGTCTTTTTGTTCTGTTTGTACAGCACCTAGCGCAGTGGGGTCCTGGTCCATGACTGGAACTCGTTCACGCTCATGATAAAGCAAATTCCTAGACTGACCCTGATCACTGCAGCAAGGAACCAAGGGCCTCATCCTATCGAAGTCAATGGCAAAATGCCTCTTGGCTTCAATGGGAGCTGGCTTGGGCCCTGCTCATGAGGTGAGAACAAGCGAGGGAGAGTTGACTACCCAGCAAAAGGGGATTGGAGGGAGGGAGAACCCCTCATCTTAGAGAGCTGGGCCCTGCGGTGGGAGACAACGTGCGGCGGGTTCCTACACTAAGGCAGACACACACAGTCTCACAAACACACGATCCCCAAAGCACCAACATACGCTCACACTTTCAAAATGTATCGCACCTTCCTCTGAAGCAGCTGGTGCTGGCCACTGTCAGAGACAGGATCCTGTGCTGGATGGGCCCCGGGTCTCATCCATCCCGGCAATTCCTACCTCCTACACCTCCATGCAGAGGAGAGCTGAGAGCCACTCTGCTGAGACTTATTCTCCCAGGTGCCCACAGGGATTTGTCACAAAACAAGTTCACCAGGAATAGTTGGTAACAATGTGATCGCTTTCTGCTTTTTGGTTTTGTTTTTTTTCCAGTGGAACCAGAGCTTCCTCTCTGCTGCTCCCAGCTTAGATCCCCCATTGTGCTGTGATCCTGTGGGCAAGCAAGTTAGCTGTGTTTACCACTAGCATTTTGCACAGTTGCGCCTCTTTCAGATGAATAAAGAATCAACATTATACGGACTAGACGGGCGAGGGGCTTTAAGAATGAACTGGAACATAACTGCAAAATACAGCGTGGCCAATCCAATTTTTCTTAGCAAATGAAATGGATCTGGTGGAAAATAAATACAGCTCCAAAGAACTTTCAGGGGCAGTGTCCTTGAAAAGCATTTTTGGAAGGAGGGCCGGGAGAGGAACTGAAGAGCATCTGCAGAGATCAGCCCTTTACACCTCTGCCTATCCCTCCTCCCTCCCTTAAATGCCATCTTTAATAGAAATAAATTAGAATAAATGATCAGCCTTTGCCTCCTAAAGACAGGTGGCGGAGTAATATTAAAAGAAAGGAATAAAAATTCACTTAATGAGCATTGTTAATTAAACCTGGAAATCAAAGAGGACTGAGTTGTGGGAATTCAGAGGGAAAATGAAAATGAAGGGAGCTGTAGCTCCGGGCGGGTAGAGTGGAATTAAATTAAATGTAATGTGGGATTCTGTTTGTTAATGTCTATCACACATCACAGTGTATTACAGTTTAGGCTAAAGTGTTTCTTCTCTGCTCATGCACGAATTACACCCTGCCAGGAATGGCAACTTCTGCACAACAGTGGGCAGTCTGGTCCTAGCAAAGCCTTCGCTGCTGTTTATGATGTATACGACAGTGAGACCAAAGGAGATCAAGGCCCCATTGTGCCAGACCCGGAGACAGTCCGAAGCACTGACCATCCGAAAAGACAAAGGGTGGGAGAGGAAACTGAGGCACAGAGCCGGGACGCGGCTTGCCCAAGGTCTGTGACAGGGCTGGGAATAGAACCGAGGTGTCGTGGGCCGGGGCTCTAACCACGGGCCTCTGGTGGCTTGGAGGGGAGGAAACTAAACGGAATCTTTAGCGTGGGGTGTGGGGAAGAGGCTGCTCAGTTCCCAGCCCTTCAGCAGGGCAGCGGGGAAGGCTGACACCTCACTGAATAAACCGAGAGCCCTGCACCGCCACTTGTCTGGCACTAAAGCCTTCCTCCGGCTCATCCTCCTCCTCGTCTCGGCGCGGGCTGGGCTCTGCGAGGCAGAAGGGACATTCAAGACGGTGCTAACAGGCGAACAAATAGAAGGCAGCAGGGGAAGGATTTGGGAAAGAAAGCGGCTGGGTGTGCCCAGGCGTGTCCACACGAGGAGGACTTCACACCTCTTTCTAGGGACGGGGCTGGTAGCATCTTTTCGAATTGAGTTCTCCTCTTACACCCCCCACCCCCGCCATGACCGCCCGACATACCCCCCACACGCTCACCCCCCAGACATACCCCCCACACCATGACATACCCCAACACACACACCCCAACACACACTCACCCCCAGACATACCCACCCCCACACCATGACATACCCCAACACACACACCCACCCCAACACACACTCACCCCCCAGACATACCCACCCCCACACACCATGACATACCCCAACACACACACACCCCAACACACACTCACCCCCCGACATACCCCCCCACCTCCACCCACATACCCCAACACACACACACACACACACCCCAACACACACTTCCCCCCATCCACAGACTCACCCCCCCCCGACATCCCCTAACACACACTCCCCCCCCCCAAGAATGGATTGAAAGTTTTGTCAAACTAATTCTGCCCTCGCCTGGGTCCAGACCCGAGCGATTCCCGCCGCCCGAAGGCACCAGCCGGTCCCAGCCGGGGACAGGGGCCCCCACCAGCGGCTGCTCCGCGGGGCGCGGATTTACCTGACACGCGATTCGAGCCAGCAGGAAACCCGAGCGGGGGGGGGGGGGGATTTGCCTTTAGTTCGGTTCCTGCCACGGCTCCTCCCGCCCCTCCCGGGGCTCAGCCCCGGCGCTTCGCGGGAGCGTGTCACGGGAGCTCGGAGATCCCCATGCCGAGCCGCGCAATCTTCAAACCCGCCCCGCTGCGCCTGCCCGCGACCTGCGCCAGGGCTGGAGCTCGAACCCGCGCCGGGCCAGGGGCCGCGGGCTCCCCCGAGGGGGCGGCGGGTTTCCCGGGACCTGCCCTTCGCGGGCCGGTGCCTAGCGCTGCCCTCCCCCGCCCCGAACGCGAGCCCGGCCGGCTGGGGAGGAGACGGGGGAAGACTTTGGCTCGTGCGGTTCCATGCGATGGTTTGTTACAGCTCTGTGCAAGCGCGCGGTCAGCTCCCTCCTGCGCCAACATGCACTGGAAAGCCGAGCCCGGGAAGGAAGAGCGGCTGGCCCCGCAGGTGAGGGGCGGGCGGGGAGGATCAGTGCGGTCGGTGCTGGGGGCTGGCGGCAGCGCGCTGGCTGGTGCCGGATCCCCTTGGCTGCAGGCTGGCCGGACACCGGGGTTCAGCGCCTTTTGCGCGGCAGCCTCGCAGCTGGACAGGGGTGGGGGTGAAATGTCCACATGGCTTCGCCCCAAGGCCGGGACATGGTGTATTGGCCCGGTAGAGAAGGGGCCTTTGTACTGGAGGACTCGCCGCAGCGGGGAGGGAGAAAGAAGAACCCGACGAAGTCCGGGCCTCTGGCTGTCCCTTCAAGTCTGTTGTGTAACAATAACAACAACAACAACACGTTCCTCATGCTGTGTGTGTGTGTGTGGATCTCAGCAGCAGCGACTGGGGCGAGGCGTTTTGCTAACGCGCAGACTGGAAAGCGGGGAATCAAACTTGGTTTAAAACCCGCCTCTGCCCCCTGGCTCCCTGCCCCTCTCTTGGGGGGCGCAGCGCGGTGGAGCGGGGCGCTGGGCCCCGCCTCTGAAGCACTGACAGAAAAGGGGCAAGTCAGTCAGTCAGTCCCCGGCAGGGCGGAAAGTAGCCGGCGCATCTGTACACACAACCCATTCATTGCACCGCTATCTAAGGAGCTGGGTCCCCCCGCTGGGTTTAACGATCCACACTAGCTGGATGGTCAGGGCAACACGCCGATTACTTGATTGTTATTATTTCCCGCTCCGCAATAACCAGCTTCATTCGCCACTTCCCGGCTCGGTGCCGCGGGGACAAGATTTGTCCGTTTCCAGGGTTGTTCGCTCGGCCTGCTCGGACCCAGTCCCCGCACGGGCGGGATCCTGCCGGAGGGGGGAGAATTGCACAGGGCGGGTTTGCTCCGGGGGCTCCTTCTGGTCCTGGGGTGGGGGCGGCCGGGGAAGGGGGTCGGTGCTGCGGACGGGCTGCCTGGGGTGTGAAGCAAAGTTGATCCGGTTTCAGTCTAACCAGTAAATTGGGAGCGATCCCCGCGGTTAGTTCGGAGGGATACGGGAGCACGCCCGGGTGTGCCCCCAGAGGCTGAGTTCTCGGGCTGTTTCTCGGAGCTAGTTGTGTCTGTCTCTAGGTATTAATCGAGGCGTGGCGCTGTGTGTGTGTCTGATGCAGACACTATTTGCTCAGTGTGTGTGTGCAGCCATTCCTTGACAATGGCACGGATAGAGATTGTGTGTGTGAGGCAGGTGTTAATACACGTCTGTGCGTTGCTATAGCGGGGGTGTCATTATCTTTCGGTGGGTGGATCATTCTACAGGCAGAAGCGGATTTGTGTGTCCAGCTAGAGAGAGAGATTTGTGGGTCTGTTACAGGTAACGAGATCTTGGTGTGTGTCGCTCTATAGACTTCTGAGTAGTTATAAAAGTCCGTGTGGAGCTATAGAGATCTGTTGGTTCGTGGGTGTGACTGGTCGTGTGTGTGTGTGTGTGCAGACCCGTGTGTGTGGTTTTGTACAGATACGCTTGTGTGTGTGCGTGCATGCGGGGGTGTGCAGATTCCTTGGTGTGTTTGTGTGCAGACCCGTGTGTGTGGTTTTGTACAGATTCGCTTGTCTGTGGGGGTGTGGGCGCGCGCGCTGATCCGTGTGTGTGCACATCTGGGGGTGTGGGTTTGTGCACACACACGTGTTGTGCTCGTGGGTGCCTGCGCTAATCTGGCCTCTCTCCGCGGTTCAAACTCCGAGGCTCCTGACTGGCGAGCGCAGGGGCCGCCCGCTCGGGCCGGGCTCGCAGCTTCGCGCTGGGTTCCCCATGGGGGGGGGGGGGGTTCACACGGTTATTTCGTTGTTTTTAATTCACTGACACTCCCCCCGCCCCGCCCCCCCGCCCCCTCTCCCCAGCCCTCGCCGAGCGCTGCCCGGGTCTGCACCAAGACGGGCTCTGAGCCGCCAAACACCTGCGGAGCGGGCCGGGCTCCATCCTCGCCTGAGCCCCGGGCAGAGCCCCCGCGAACCTGGAGACACCTGCCCCGGGCAGGCTCCTCACCCTGCCTGGGCCCTGCCCGCCCGCCCGGGCGAGCCGGATCCCCGGGGGGCTGGGGGTTTACCATGCGCCTGGAGATCACTGGATACAGCAATAACGGGGATTTGTGAGCGGCCGGCGGCCCCCGTCCGGGCTCTTTCCCCCGGGCGCTGGGATGCTGGGGAGGCGGATTTCCGCAGCGGGAGGTTCTTTCCCCGGCCGGGTTTTACCGCGGGGGGGTGGGGGGGGGGCGAAGGGAGCTGGGGTCCGTGGCTGCGCTGAACTTTCCTGCTTGTTTTTCCTCTTGCCGTGTGGAGAGTTAATTCATAAAACTCAAACTAACCCCGCGGGTCCGCGCCGGGCTGTGTGTGTGTGTGTGTGTGTGTGTGTGTGTCTCTGCCACGAGAAAAATTAACACCTTGCTCGGGCTAATAAACGGAAACCTTCGAGCGACACACACTTTCCCTTTAACCCGCGATCCACCTCCACCCGGGCATCTTCCCTCCCCCAGCCCAGCCCCTGCTCAGCCATTTGAAACGGTCCTTTGCTCCAGCAACACCCCCCCCCCCCCACCAGGCTTTCCACCAGCCCGCGGGACACAGCGCCGACACCAGGGGGGAAAACCCGGAATTTCCAAAGATTTTTGCAGCCGGCTTGGAAGCGGCGCTGGTGCGGGGTTGGGTCGGTTTGTGGAAGGGGGGGGGGGGGCTTTCCCTTTTAAACGAGTCTGTGCGCAACACAAAAATGCAAGAATGAAACAAAAAAATGCAAGAAATGGACCCCATGGAAAGCGGCGCTGCCCTCCTCCCCCGGAGAAAGGCACAAACGTCCAACAAAGCAGAGCAGGAGAAAGCACAATTGTTCCCAATCCGGATTGGGGGGTAGTTAACCAGGTCTCGCGAGTTAAAATTCCCCCTGAATTTTCCGTGCACTCTCCGTGTTGGGGAGCGGGATCAACCCCCCCCCCCCCTTTGATGCCTTATCCGTGTTCAGCGGAAAAGAGACAAATCTGGTCTTAAAAAACCACTAAGAAACATTCTAAGAACAACTTTGATTTTTGCCAAACGGCTTCTCTCTCTCTAAATATTTGTGTGTGTTTAAAATCCAGAGTCCTTTACATGTAAACGGATTTACGTGGATTTTTAAAAAAGATTCTTTCCCTGAATGTCGTGGCTGTTTAACAAGGAAAAAAAGAAGAAGAAAACTCCCCAGCAAGAGACACAAACCTCTCCCCGGCCATTAAATAATAATAATAATAAAAAAGGCGAGACTCGGGCTCTGTCTCTTTAACGCGCGCTCCCGGCGCTGCCTGCGCGCCCCCGGCTCTATAACTGGCGTGCATGGAGTTGGTCTGGGCTCAGAGGGAGCAGGAGTGGGAGCTGGGAACCAGCTGAAATCCCTGGGAACGGAACTAGTTTGTAACTGAAGGAACAAAGCCACCCGCTGGATCTGGGATTTTCCTCCATGGAGCTGCTGGTCTGCCCCCGATTTTAAAGGATTGTTACCGGGGTTTCTTCTATTCCTCCACATCTCTGCTTTGGCACCTTCCTGTAGGGCCCCCCCCCCCCCATTCTGCACAGATGTTAGTTCACACTTATTCCGCCATGGTAAGTTGGAGGGGGCGGGGGAGACTCAGCCACTTTTCTAAGGCGCACCCCAGAGAAATGTCCTGGAGGCAGCCTTGCCCCCACCCCCCAACGAGACGGGGTTTCACCCTCCGAGGGTGGCCCGATGTCGGAGCTCGGGGTGTCCCGAGCTGACGCTTTGTTTTCTCCCGGGGAGCCAGGGGGAAAGTGCAGGTGGGAAGGTGTTTGCAGGCTGGCGCGGGGACCGCTCCCTGCAAAGGGGCCGCAGAGCCGGGGGGCCAAGCGGATTCCCCGCCCGGTGGCGGGGGAGGTGGCCAGGCTCTGTCAGGCGCTGGAGCTGGGGGCTTTGCCCAGGGCTTGGTGACTTTCTCTGCGCCCGCGGGGGAGGCGAGGGAGCCGGGTCCCCAGCGCCGCCTGACCGGCCTCTTTCTTCTCTCTCTGCGTCCGCAGGACCGTCCGGATGGGCTGAACGGGACCTCGACCGGCGGCCGCCTCTCCCAGCTCTCCTCCCTCAACCAGGCGGCTTACTCCTCGGCTCCCCCGCTCTGCCACACGCCGGCCTCGGACTTCCAGCCCCCCTACTTCCCGCCGCCCTACCCGCAGCCCCCCATGCCCTACTCGCAGAGCCAGGAGGCCGGCTACCCGCACCTGGGGGACCCGTACAGCGCCATCAACCCCATCCACCAGCACCAGCAGCCCGGCTGGCACTCGCAGCGGGCCCGGCAGGAGGAAGCGGGGCTGCTCTCCCAGACCCACCGGGCGCTGAGCCTGGATCCCCGCCGGGAGTACCCGGGGGTCCCCCGCCTGCTGCACGGGCTGGCCGACGGGGGCCACGGGCTTGGAGACGGGCCGCTGGGCCTCCACGGACTCGGACATCCCAGCCTCGAGGACATCCAGGTACCTGGCGGGCTCCAGGGCTGCCCTGCCGGGGGGCTGCGAGTAGGGGAACCTGGGGGGCTGGGTAATGACACACGGCCCGCCGGGCGGGGGTGGAGGGGCACCCCAGGAGGCCGGGCTGGCGGGGAGTGAGCCGCCTTTCTGCGGCCTGGGTCGCTCGGTTCCCCCGGTGCCCAGGTCCCAGCTGACTGGCCTGGGTGCGCCAAGCCCGGAGCCCCTCGTCCTGTTCGCGCGTAGGCCCAGGCTGTGTCCAGTCCTTCGGAGCGGACTTTCCGGGGCAGCCCCAGGGGGAAATGGGGGTGGTGGTTGGTGGAACAAAGCGATTCAAATGGGAAGGGGGTTAATTTAAAGTGTGTGTGTCTGGGGGGGGACTAAAGGGGGAGCCCCTTTGTTTGAGAGACGCTGTTCAATGGGGGTCAGTTAATCCTAAAACGGCCCCTCGCTGCTCCATCAAACGCTCCGTCCCGAGAGTGAAACCAAAAAGTGATCCCGAAAATGCCCGGCTGGTCTCTCAGCGCCCCAAAGCCCCTCGGTCCCGTTGGACCCGGCAGGGGAAGGTTTGGGACCGTCACACTCCGGCTGTGGAGATGGTTCATTTTCCAAACGGAAGGTTCGCTTCTAAAAGTGCAACTCTCCTTTCCCCCCTTACCCTGGGGTGACCAGATGGCCTGATTTTCTAGGGACAGTCCCGAGATTCGGGGGCTTTTTCTTATCTAGGCTTCTATTAACCCCCACCCCCGTCCCGATTTTTTACACTTGTCACCCTGCCTTAACCCCTTCGTTTCGACGCTGCTTCGTTTAAAAAAAAAGAAAAGAAAATGACAAGGATCGAGGGGGGGAGGTTGAACTTGGAACTGGCTTTTTTGGTTTGGTTTTGGGGAGGATCTAGGAAGACATTTCTGTTTCAACGCGGTCAGATCGATCTATTCATTTCCTTGTTTTACAAATGTGCCATTTTATTGGTCGGGGCTTTGCGGTCAATTCTGGATTTGCTGCACATTCGACTCCCCTTCCCAGTCGCTTTCCCCGACTTTGCGCCTCCGCTCAGCTCCTTTCCTCTCTTGTCCCGTCAAGAAACTAGGTTTCCTTGGCGAGCCAAATCGCCCCGAATGGGAAACGTTGTGTAACTTTCTAGCCACACGCTGTCTCCACGCTTGTTTTCGTTGTATATCGTGACATGAGCCGCAGAAGGACTCGGGAATGGCAGCGCAGAGATATTTACAAAACATCATTTAACTGTTTTAAAAGACGGAGCAAAATACTCTCCTCGTTCGAAAGGGCAGAAACCGAGACCTTCCCTTCAGTGTGATCCAGTTATATCACAGCGATGCTTTTATCGGAGCCACCAGACACAAACTGTTAACAAAGAGCACGGGAAGAGAATTTGTATTGGTGCGTTATGCGCGCTCCCAAGTGTATCGAATTAGTTCAAGTTCTATTTGTATTTTCGTATCATTTTATTTATTTACCACGGGAAGCCAGGGGCTAGCAGAGGGGCAGGAGTTTTGTAGAGAATTTCAATCGCTCAAAAAAATCCCGGGTCGTGTTTTGTTCCCGTGCATGGCCTTTTTAGTCGGGATTTGTCAACTCTGTAGCGAAGGAAATATAGAGAAAGAAACATGCTGCGCACAGAATACAAAAGCAGCCGGAGCGATATTTAATCCCCAGCTCCAACAATCTTTTTTTTTTCCAGTTTAAGGAAAAATCTATTCCATGAACAGAAGTTGGTCCAATAAAAATATTTCCATATCCTGGGACCACTGCGAAGAACCTAGTCCTCTGTCCTCTCAAATCTCGGGATATTTTTGTTTGTCTGCCGCTTGGAGGCAATTGCAAACTATCTGCTCCCCCCTCCCCCTTAAACAGGAATGAGCTCGGGGGTTAACTGGAACCCCCCCCCCCCCCCCCCCAGCGACTGAGGCTGTGAATATAAATTCGAACAGGAAAGTCTGCGCGTTGCTAACAAGAAAGAACAACCCTAGACCCCTGCCCTCTGCAAACATTTAATCGGAAAGTCGGTTTAAAAGTATCCGATGAAATAACCCGGGGGGGGGGGGCTGTTCAGAGGAGCGGCACGAATCCATTTGCAAGCCCGCTAGTTGTAGGATCTCATTGATCTCATTCGGTCGTTCTTTAACGAAAAGCCCCGGGAAGCCCGGATCTCTGCTGTTCGCGCGTGTGTCCATGGGGCCCGTTTAAACACGGAGAGCTCTCCACTGCCCCCGCCCCCACTTCTGCATTAGGAAAGCAGCGCCCTAATATTTCTGCCTTGCGTGTTTTCAGGCTGTGGATGAGGCTGGGCTGAATTTACTGGACCAGTCGGTGATCAAGAAAGGTAAGAAGATCTCCTGGGAACCCAGGGGCTGCAAGGAAACCCGCCACCTCCGGGGACTGGGCCGGCGTTGCAAGGGGACCCCGGTTCCCACTGGGAAGGGGGGAGCCCGCCATCTCTGGCGCAGCCTAGGTTTTGAAGCCGAACCCCTGTTCCGGGTCTCTCTCCTCTTGATGGGGTCCGGTCCCCCCCATTTCTTCGTTTTAAATAACCCCCTAACCACACTTCACACCGGCTCCGCCCGCTCCAATTTCCGGACTCAGGGCCTGATCCAATCTCCGGCTTCTCGCAGAGACCCTCCGTGTTTTTCCCTATTAAAAGTAATTACTTCGGGGCCTGCTCCGTGTTCAAATGCATCCTCCCGGCCTCTGGGCATTTACTGCCTCATAAAGCACTAACAATGTCAGAGCGCAGGGGGCAGGAGCGGGGGGCGCAGGGGGCAGGAGGGGGGGGCACTGATTAACTGGAATCCCCCCCCCAAAACCCCTACGGCCCAAGGATGGACTCCACTGCTCGGTCCTGGCGCTGGGGCTATTTCGCAGCAATCCGCAGCTGCTCCAGATCCGGGCGAAGGGGGCCGGCTGGGGCTGACATGTCGGGGGGGCGCCTGGGTCTCTTGCTCCCTACACAAGGGGTGCGGGTAAAGAACTACTCTACACCCCCCCGGACAGGCCCCAAGCTTGTGGACCCGGGGCCTGATCCGAAGCCAATGGAAAGACTTCCATGGCTTTGGATCGGCGCCTTCGGCAGCCGGGAACAGGAGTGGCACAATAAACCAGTGTGGAGCGGGGATGGGGGGGGGGTGTTTTTTTTTTTAAACTATGCACCAATCCCAGCTCCCGCTAAGAGCCGCCGCGATCCTGCTGAAAGCGGGAGAGTTCGGGGGGTGATTATCTGCTATTGATTATTTACCGTCCTGGCCGGCAGCTCCCGATCGATTGCACTTTGCCCGATGGATGGGCCGAGTGAAACCGTTGCGAGTTCCCGAAGCTGGGGCGGGCGGGGAGCCTCCCCCCGGCCCCCTCCCCAGGAGAGTAAATATAATTAGGAAAATATTTTTAAAAATAGACGCTGGCTTTGGGTGGGATCCCATCAGGGCTCGCCGCTCAGCCCTGGGAAGCCCTTGGGCTCACTGCCGGGCCGGGCTCAGCGCGAACACAATCACCTTTGCCTTTTGTTTAAAAGAAGAAGAAATCACCCAGGGAATCAAAATGTCCCGTTTGCGGCGGGTCAGTACAACAGCATTGTTAGCAACGGCCACAAATCATTTTTAAACAAGGCGACCTGCGGGGCTGCAATCGCCTGGGACAAGCGGGGAGCGGAACGAGAAATACCAGACCCGACAGTCGTGCCAGGGCCATTCAGCCAGCTCCATATGAAAACGGCCCGTGGGTCATAGCGGGGGATGTAGCCAAGGCGCCCAGCATACTGGGCGACCCGTGTCATGGCCAGGGCCCGGGAGCGAGAGCAGGAAAACTCCCGCAAAACTCGCACAAACCCCAGTTCCCATTTGCAAGGAGGGAGAAGGAGAAACGCGCCCTCGGGCCAGGGGGCTTTGGCCAGCGGCGTCACGTCTAATTGTCCCTCTCAGGCCCCAAACCTCCCCCCACAAGGCTGAATAACACCCCGCGCGTGGCCAGCCCCCCCCCCCCCAGGTGAATAGGATCCCTGCCCTCCAGGGGCCGCTGGCAAGAATCTAGCTGCTGGCCCCGGTGCGCTTTGGACCCAAGGCCCAGTAGCAGGTCATCGGCACAGCCAGGATGGGCCCCAGACACCAGAGCAAGTCACCGCCCCCACCCCCTAGTAAATACCAACCCCCCCCCCTACAACTTCCCAGCTAGCTCTGCGCAGGAATCCAAGGCAGGCTGCGGCCCATTGAAGCTTGCCGGCCCAGACTTAGGGCAACTCTCCCAGGCCCATGCGAGCGGGGTCCTCACAGGCCAGCCGGGCTCATGGATTCTGGGCAGGGCCTGGCCCCATCTGGCCAATGTCTCTGCATCCCCCTCGCTGGGCGGGGGACGGAGGGGCTGAGCCCGGGGCTCCAGCCAGGGGGTGGGCGGCGAACCCTCCAGGTTAGCGCGGGGTAGGTTTGGAAAGAGACGGGAAATCAAAGCCCAGCCTGGGGCGGGGAAGCTACCTGCAGGCTGGCTGGCTCTGCTAGTGACCCGGGGCTCTCAGATCATTTGAAAACGGAGCCCGCCTCAGGGCAGCCACCTGGGCAGAGGGGCGCCCATCCCGCATTGCTAAGCCCCAGGTCTGCGTGGCCAGGAAATGCAGGCTCAGGACGGGCCCGGTACAGACCTGCCCGCGTGGGTGAAGCTACGCAGGACGGGGCGCGTGGTTTGCAAACTCCTCCGGGAACTTGCCGGGCTCTTGAGCCCCGACACGCGGCTGGCGCTGTGGCGAGCGCAGCCAAGCAGGGATCTCACGCGTTATGTATCCCCCAGACTAGAATATCCCCGGAGCCGCGTTTCTAACTAGAGCTCGGGATGTGTTCCCGTTTTGGAAACGGCATTTCCTCAATGGACCGTAGCGGCTCCGAGGGGTGGGGGGGGAGAAATGGGCAAACCTGGGGCTAAGCACTTTTAAAAATAAAGTTCCGCGTTTACCTCGCCCCCGCAGAACAGCGACAATCTCCCCCAAAGTCACTGCGCAGTAAGAGGCAGCAAAACGCTGGTTCAAGCAGCGACACTGGGACCTTCAGGGGTTGGCTTCATAATCTCTGGGCAGGCTCCTAAAAAGTCCGTGCAGATTTTCAAACATTGGCCGCGCAGCCAGCTGTCGGCGCCAGGCTAAGGGGGCTGTCAAAAGTTACCCCCCGAACGCAGAGCAATTGATTTCCAGACCACAGCATCTGGAT
The DNA here is from genome assembly GCA_033296515.1 of Macrochelys suwanniensis. Taxonomy (NCBI): domain Eukaryota; kingdom Metazoa; phylum Chordata; order Testudines; family Chelydridae; genus Macrochelys; species Macrochelys suwanniensis. The sequence continues at coordinate 15,451,634 of CM065794.1, forward strand.
CACACTCCACACAACTCCCCCGCCCCCCCCCCCGCGTACCCTCATCAAACCAGATTAAAGGAGGGACAAAAGCGGGAGGAATTCCTGGGAAGCTATTTGAATACAAAACAAACAAACAAAGACCAGAGACAATTAATTACCGCGCTGTATTTTGGAACGAGCCTTTCTCGACTAACGCAACATAAGAGGCGTTTGCAACTGTCTGCAAACTGCCCTGCTTTGATTTTAGACTGCAGGCTTCTTCGGTCGGCTTTTCAAATTTGAATCCCTTGCGCACAACCCAATGCGCTGGCTTTTCTTTCTTTGTTTATTTGTTTGGTTGTTGTTGTAAACGTATTTTTAAAAAATCTGACCTAGTTATGCCAAGTCCCAGTCTGGAGGGCAAAAAATTAAGGCGAGTTGATGTTGATTTCCGACTAAATAGGGGTTTAGATTTAGAAAGGTGTCTGGGGTCGCATTAATGCAGAGAGGGAGAAAGCGGTTCCTGACCCAGGAGAATGACTGTGGTACAGGAAGACCCGTGTGGGTGTTTTTTTCAAGACTAGGAAATAGTTTCTCGTGTTCATGAAATGATCCGGCCACGTGCTTCGCACCAGAGCAGAGGGTCTTTGGACTGTTTGTAGCAACGTTGCTCGGGATTAGACCGGGCCATTTAAAAAGAAAAAAGAAAGAGAGACCCCAACGGGTAAAGAGGCGGAGAACGCCGCAGCCAGACGGGCTCGGAGCGAAAGGTGCCGAATAGTGTTAATATCAGGGGGCAGGAAAGGAGGTGATTGAATCTCGGTGGGAAGGATCCGATCAGCCTCCCGGTTAGAGTCGCTTTCAACCTTCCCTGCTGACTAGGGGGGCGCATCCCCTGCCAGTCTCGGGGGACTGTAGAACAGGGGGATCCCCGCTAGTTCACCCGCTTGGACTTGAACTGGGGGCGCCGGCAGCCGCGGGAACTGATCAGCCACAAACCGAGCCGGTTCAGTGGCCGCCGCAGGTCTCCCCGGCCGGGGCAAGGAGCGAAGCGGAGGGGTTCCGTTCCGAGGCAGGTCCCGGGGCAGGCAGGGGCCGCGGGCCCCACTCGGCTGTTTTGAGGCGTCCCTGGCCAGTGCGCGGTGCGTTTCAAGCGGTTCTTTTCGCTGCTTTATGGCCCCTCGCCCCCCGCCACATTCAGTAGGAGAAGATCGTGAAGAATAAATGTGACAACTGGATTTTCTTCTCCCAGGGGGATTGCGAGGGGAGGGCAGTGGGGGGGGGGGAGGGAGGGACGCCCCCCCCCCGACCCCCCGGAAAGGGCTCTAATAAAATGCAGCTTCGAGACTATTTTCTCCTCTTGTTTTGCAAAACAAAACAGCCCCTGAGGCCGCGCAAGGCGGTCTCGCCCCTGGCCGGCCGGGGTGGGGGGGAGAGCTCGCCAGGCAAGTTAAACCCCCCCCAGAACAGTTCAAAGGAAAAACAAACCCGCCCTCGTGGGGTGGCCGGTGTCGTTTAGCTCCTCTGCGAATTAACGGCACTTCTGTCAATCTAGCCCGGCTTGTCTGGAAAGGGAGAAGGCCCCGAAAAGCAGGGGAGGGGGGGCGCGTTTCAAATAGAAACCGCGCGGATCTCGGTGGGCCCGGAGATATTTATCCGTTGACGCGCTTACGTTAGACTGGATTGTTAAACGATTTCAAGGCGCTTTGTAATCTCCGTGCGATTTCCAGACCCTGGGATTAAAGATCAGGTCTGGGGAAACTGAGTCTCGTAGGGGTGTCACGGGGGATTGCTAGGCGCTTAGTTGCAACCCGTTCCCGCTGGTTTAGCGCAGGGGCTCTGGATTCTGATCTCGGCTTCTCTAACCGCCTTGATTCGGATCCTGGCCTCGTTTCCCCGCCCTCGGTTCTTTGTAACCTTACAAAAGCCCAGGGCCAGATCCTGCCCCGATTTCAGCTTTGTTTTTAATTCGACAAAGGGCTCTGGATCGGTCCCGCCACCCGGTTGAATCATAATCCGCGAAAGCAAAAGCAGAATTTACTTCCCTGCCCCAGCCTCCAGTCGCCCCCGGCCCTGCTAAACAAACCCTTGTTGGGGAGAAATGGGAACAGCGAAGCGAGCTGCTAGCAGGGAAATGGAGTTGGCCTTAGCCGAGCGCCTTTGAGTCTAACGACGTCGGGAGATAATTTGGGAGCCCGCACATGAGCGGATTGTTTTTAACCTTCCCAAATTAAATCCGACTCCAAATCAAACCGGCCGAGCGTTTGGGGGCAGGTTAATCGCAGGTTGTTTCAAATGTTAAACAGTCACTTCGTGAACTACGCCCCGAGACCCGGGAGATAAACCAGCGTCTGAGCGCCCAGGAGGTTGTGCTCAGAACTCAGAGTAGTTATTGAGCATCCCGGGGTCTCTCTCTCGTCCACTGATTCATAAAAAAGTGTTTTCAGAGAGTCACATTCATCTCATTCTGTGCAAAATATTTCTACTGCACCTATTCAGCCCGCTTCCACTAAAGACTCCTCCATTCCCCTAAGCTTTTAAAGATAAGCCATGACTACCTTCCCCCAGGTAAAGCAAAGAATCAACATCAGCCTCCTATTTGAACCCCAAACACTTCCTCCCCGTCCAAAGATACAGCCCAATGGGGCGCGTCCTTACACCAGTGCAAACCAAGGCCACTGATTTTCAACAAAATTTCACCCGTGTAAATCCTAATGACTGAGCAGAATGTAACCCGCAGATTAATAGCGCCTGCAATGGTAACCCTATGTTTTTTTCTTTAACTTATTCCCTATTTTTGATGTTGAGGAAAACGGATTGCAGTAATGAGAGTCAAATAAACTTGAGCCATAAATACAGCCCGGCACGAAGTGTGTACACACACGTCTCTGGTGTCACTGAGAGTGTCTTTCATAATTGACGACTGATTCTCCTCTACCTGTTAAACGCCCCATCTGCTTGCAAACAAAGCCCCGTGGTTAAAATAGCTCAACTCTGTAAAATATTTTTCTAATAAAAACTTCATCGGAGTATTGTTGAGAGCGTTAAGACCATGATCGATTTATGCGGCTGCCTGGGATAATAACTTGTATGAAATATTCAAACCCTGCTCTTGGCTTCCCTTAACATTTTGAAGAGAGCAAACATGTAGATAGAAAGCGCTGTTTAACCACTGATAAGTGTAGCCATTAAACACAAGCACAGGGACAAAACCACAGACCTCTGTAAAGGTTTAGTGGTGACGGTGAATATGGGCAGTTTCAGGTTTCTGACGTTCAGATGGATGCAAAGGCTTCTGAGATAGCTACACCTGATAACACCTGAGTGACACCTCAACTAGGTTAATAATGAGAGCCCTGGTGCTGCAGTCCTCCTGCTCAAGCAAAACACCAGCAAAGTCAATGGGAGTTTTGCCTGAGTAAAGATTGCAGAAATTAGGGCCTGCTTCACTATGCCTGCCACTTTGTACAGTCATTTGCACTAGTGCAAAATGGGTGTGTAAACCCCTACAAAATCAGAGTGGTAGCATCTTACACTAACTTTGCTCTGGTGTAAAGGATGATAGTATACAAGGCACAGAGCAATAGAGAAATCAGGCCTATTATTTATCCTGTGTTTTAAGAAGAAAGGGTGTGAGGGGTGGGGACCCAACTCTGATCTTAATTTCACCAGTTGGAACCTAGAGTAACTCACTGAAATTAGCAGAGATCAGAATACTTTCTTACTGGGTCTAATCTTGCAATCTTTATTCAGGCAACGCTCCAATCAACATCAATGGTGCACTGATGGTAGTCATTACATAGTAAAAAAAGAAAAGAAAAGAAAAAACCGTGGTACATTACAGTACCCTTTACAGGAAAATTGTTATTCCAAGAATAAAATTTCATTACAGAAGGCATTTCAGTGAAGCATTAACAACCATAATTATTTTAGCTTTAATTAGAACACATAAGAGGCATTTCATTAAATACCATTGCATGAGAAATCGTTACAACAGGCTCCAGTGTGTGTTTGCGCTCTCATTACACATAAGTGTTTGCTGTACATTTGCTTTTTTGTGTGTGCCAAAAGCATCAAAGATAACAGTTTTAAAATATGCTTCAATAAGAATACAAGTCTGGAAAGTTTGGGTGTAATTACAGTGTGTGAAGGGAGGGTGTTCCCCTCTTCCCTTGTCAAAATTTATGATTATTTAGAAAATCTCTGTCTCCCAAATTGGAATTATCATTATTGTTACAAAGCCAGGCTTGTATCCTGAAGATTTTGCAGTGTCTCAAGGGAAAAAAAAAAGTCTGAAAAGCAGAGGCAAGTAGATACACGTCTTCTGCAACCTCAGTGCCCGTAGACAATTTCCAATTGGGTTTCTCTTAGAGCAAACTGCTACATTTAGAATAAAGATGCACAGTATGTTCTGGAGAGTAATCAGATTTTTTTGTTTTACCCAGTATAATATCTTTAAAGCCTTGCACACAATTTCCAGATCTCTCCGTATGTGCACGCGGAATCTGATTGTGTTGGAGAAGCTTGTGAATTTAGTAAATGAGAGTGCAGTGTGCAAACTGAACAGATAATCTCTAACCATGCATTCCAAAGCATTTTGGTGTCTCAGTAATAACACAGTCCAAATTGTTGTGTTATGATGAAAGGAGGCAGTCGGGGAAACTTTTACATGAGCAATAGCTGCAAATGTGTATCTGAAAAAGATCTACTTTGTGGAAACAAAAAACCCCCCAAAATAATCCCCAGCACTCGTCCACGTCCCCAATGTAATAGGGAGCTTTGCTTCTGCCCAGGAACAACCAGCCTTCTAAACCTGGGGCCCAATCCTGCCTTCCTTAGCAAAACAGAGTTCTGCCAGAGTAAGAGCCCCAGGATCGGGCCCATGGCATGTTTCATGGGCAAGTTTTTAAACCACAGAAATGTGTCCTTCATTTTTAAGGTAGTGAGGGTGGAATTCCCTCCGGTGCAGTCAGCCAGCAAGAGGCCTCTGGGCCTTAAATGGTGCCTGTGCATCCTGCTCGGGGCTGGAGGTCACCATATGGGCCAGATCTTGAAAACCCTTACTATAGAGTGCAGCGCTTTACCATGACTAGCCAATGGGGTTTCTGACAGTACTACGTGTTGTGCTCCCCAGTGAATGTTTGCAGGATCAGACCCTGTACTTTTCTCGTGGTACTCGGTCCCTTTGCACTTGGAGGTTTGGACTCAGTAACTCCTAGTTGGTTGCAGGAGGCCTGTGAGTCATATATCCATAAGGTCTGGTTCCCGTTTTTTGATTAACAATTCCGCAACACCTATAAGAGGGGGCATATTTTGACTTAAAAAGAAACCGGGGCCCGATCCTTCTCTGACTGAAGTCAGTGGCCCAGATCTCATTCACGTCAGTGGGAGCCGATCAGGCCCTTAAAGTTGTCCAGAGTTTATATCTATAGCAATGGTTAATGGTATGTTAATCCTCCAATAACTGGCCATTCTGCTCTGCGTGTCTGAAGGGAAGGTATGGTTTTGCATTGTAAGCCAGGAGTTGCTAGTCAATAGTAAATACACAGTGGAGCCTTTAACTGGAAGTAGGCAGAATTAATTACCTTGCAGCCTTATTTATTTTGATGTGATATTGCATCATTCTTTCTTCACTCACCTCTGCTTGCTTCAGGGTCAAATCTAGAAGCCCTTGCTCCCATAGACTTACCTGGGAGTTTTACCTAGGTAAGCACTAAGTGAGAAGTGAATAAGGACCGTCAGGATTTGCTCCAGACTAGGGTTGCTATTTTTATTCACTAGACACCAAGGCACGGATTGTTGCATTTTCTCTGAGGGATCCATCCTTCCCTGCCCTGGCATCACTGAAAGAATGAACTTCAATTTTTTTTTTAAAGAAAATCCACATAGACAGATTCTAAGCAATTTACAGTCAGGGAGTAAAAGTTATGAGATGAACAGATTTATAGTGGGGATCGCTGAGTATATTTCTCTCTACTAGATGTTATGGGTAAATGTAAAGAGCACCCAGTATTGCAATAAATTGCACTTTAATCTTAATGCATCAGGCAAATTTAATCCATACCTTCCGCACAGTGCATCTCCCTGACACAAATCTAATATCAATCTTTGCAGGTGAAAAGGGGAAAAAACTCCTATCTGAGTGCTGAGATATGGCTAACTCACTTGGTCAACAAAACTTCCACCATCCACTCCATAAACTCTAAATTGACCTTTTCCCATCTTTATCTGAAAGAGCCTCATGCCCCAAGCGATGAAATCATTTTACTGAAGCCAACTACAGAAAACTTGAGCCAAAAAATGGCAGCAAAATATTATGAGACCTCTATAGCTTTCCCAACAAAGACCTCTGATGCCTGTAAACAGTAGCTCTGCCTATATCAGGGGTCTCAAACACGCCGCCCGTGGGCCACATGCGGCCTGCGGAGTTATTTCCTGCCGCCCGCCACAGGCGCCGACTCCACTGGCAGCCAAGCTCCAAACATTACTGAGTGTTTATATTTTATTAAAACCCCTCTTTGCGTTACAGTTTTTAAAAAGTGAATACATTGACTTTTAATAGAATACTCTATTACTATTCATTTTTTTCATTTTTGACTATACTTTTGTATCATTGTATGAAAAGGTTTCAGTGGTGCGGCCCTCGGGCCAATTTACTAGTTCTCATGTGGCCCTCGTGGTAATTTGAGTTTGAGATCCCTGGCCTATATAGTCTGTCACCTTGGGAGTCCCTAGGGTGCATTATGCCGGTCTCTTTAGTACAGCGACTGTAATTATAGATCTGGCTGGAGCAGATCCATATTCCCTTTGCACAAATTGATACTAACATTGAGTGACTGAGATTTAATGCAATCTGTTTGGCAATGGAGTAAAACAGTTTCAAAGCTGCAGCAAAGGGCGGTTATTCAGTATTGCAGACATCTTGTTCAGATACTTGCAACAGCAGGTATGGTCACAACTGAGGAGATTTCATTTAGTCTGAGGGTTTAGTGCCAAAATATTTGGTTGGTTTTTTTTTAACGTCACTAGTTTTGGTAGCTAGTGTCATCACAGACCATTTCTATGTAGCTTTAAGAGATGAAGGAAGTGGTTTGATATGTATCTGTTGTGTTTTCCCAGACTCACAGAGCTAAACATGTTTCCTTCTGTCTAAGTGGTTTTTATTTAAGATTAAGAAAAGCAGCAAAGAACGAACAGATATTAAGTCAGGGGAAAAAATTAGCCTGAGTCCCAATAGTCATTTACCCCTGTGCACAGCCGGTAAAAAACACTGCTGTTTGATTTGGTGGCATTTCCTACACCCCATTGCCCCCACTTTGCACTGATGTAATGGATTGCACAGAGTGGAAGGTAGGGGGGGAGCAGTCCAGAGTGTGTGACTCACTCCTAACATTCTGCATCTGAAAGGAAACACAAAATGACAGCTGTCAAGCAGCGGACAGGGAGACTCCTTTACATTTCAAGGTGCAGTGTACATGAAGCATGACAGCACTAGTTCTTTCAATGACATATCTATGAGCACCACAGTGTGCAGCACAGACAGTCAGGGCTAGAGAATTTAGGGCCAGATTTTGTTCTTATCCAGCTTCTTAAGCATGGCAGCAGGCTGGGGATTTGCGCCTGCAAGAAGGTTCCACCGTTTGTGGAGATATTATTGCAGAATGAACAGTTTATTCCGTGAATGGGGGAGCCTCTTTGTTTTTCACAAATCACCTCTGAGCAATTTGCAATGTTCTCAGATTTTTCCTTTATTTGTTATTATTCCCTGGGTAATTTTTACGGATAATTCTTGGTCTGTAGATTGTTCAAGAGCACTTTGTTGTTGTGACTATTCAGAAGTCGCCGTGTAGGTTAGTTTTGATCATAGAATCATAGAATCATAGAATCTCAGGGTTGGAAGGGACCTCAGGAGGTCATCTAGTCCAACCCCCTGCTCAAAGCAGGACCAAACCCAATTAGATCATCCCAGCCAGGGCTTTGTCAAGCCTGACCTTAAAAACATCTAAGGAAGGAGATTCCACCACCTCCCTAGGTAACCCATTCCAGTGCTTCACCACCCTACTAGTGAAAAAGTTTTTCCTAATATCCAACCTAAACCTCCCCCTCTGCAACTTGAGACCATTACTCCTTGTTCTGTCATCTTCTACCACTGAGAACAGTCTAGATCCATCCTCTTTGGAACCCCCTTTCAGGTAGTTGAAAGCAGCTATCAAATCCCCCCTCATTCTTCTCTTCTGCAGGCTAAACAATCCCAGTTCCCTCAGCCTCTCCTCATAAGTCATGTGCTCGAGCCCCCTAATCATTTTTGTTGCCCTCCGTTGGACCCTTTCCAATTTATCCACATCCTTCTTGTAGCGTGGGGCCCAAAACTGGACACAGTACTCCAAATGAGGCCTCACCAGCGCCGAATAGAGGGGAATAATCACGTCCCTCGATCTGCTGGAAATGCCCCTACTTATACAGCCCAAAATGCCGTCCTATAAGATCATATAGGATTGTTTCTATTCCCTGACTGGATGAGCGTAACTCTCAGCCAGATTTCGGTTGCAAATATACATTCATAATTCACTTTCCACAAATATTCTTATCATTGGCTTAAATTCACTGTTTCCATGACCATTTGTCCCAGTAAGCACGTTTGCTAGAATTTTTGTGGGATGGAGGATGAACATCGGCTAACAAAACCCTGTGTTTTAGTCAAGTGAATATCCAGAGAACATTGTGAGGCATTTGCTGAATCCTAATATAGGCATAGCCTGACTTCAATGCGCTTTCGCTCAGACGCAGAGAGATTACAGGTACATCTACACTGCAAACGAAGGTGTCATTGCAGCATATCCACTCGAGTTTTAATCTAGCTAGCACGGGTAACAATACAGTAGCACAGACCCTGACATGGGCCAGCAACCTGGGTACGTACCCACAGTCCCCAGCAGGCTTGTACTATGGTGGCTAGCCTATGCCAAAGCTACATCCACCACTGTTCCCTACACCAGCTAGATTGAAGTATGTCAACCCATGCTGCGGTCACACCTTCACTTGCAGTGTGGACATACCCTAAGGGACTTGCCCAAGGTCACACAGGGAGCCTGTGACGGGAATTAAAGCTCGGTCTTCTCAGTCGCAGGCTAGTGACCTAACCACTGGACCCCCCATTACTAACATGGTAAGTGATAAAAAAAATTGAGTTTCAGAAGAAAATATGTCAAATCTTAAATAGCTAAAGCAGGGTGATACAGATATTGTGACTATCCCACCCACCCGCCACATAAACCTGCTTATTCATTCTCTTGTTGGAAAGTGCTTTAAGAAATGCCTCTTTTCCATCACCAATTTTCAGAACAAGCCTTAACTGAGAAGGGGAATAGATTTTTCTCAACACCATAATTTAACCAGAACAGTCAAACAATGCCTCTGAGCTCACAGTGAAAATCCAGTGTAAGGCTTGGCTGTCCTGATAGATTCAGCTAAACGGCATTTTCTGCTCTCTTTCACCTGCTGTCGTCGTGTCTTTGAGGCGTGAGACAGCTGCTCACACTCTGACATTAAAAAGCATCTTCAGACAAACAGCTGTATGGGAGGCACAACACATTTCCAAAAACAATCAGCTGGAGCTCAAAATGGGATAGCTTAAGAGTCCTCATTTTGCTGGCTTGTAGAAGGTGGAGGGAAGTTTTCTTCTGTACGTGAAATTGAGCATGGTGCCATTGAGTTTTATACTGAACGGCGCAGTTTGATCTTAGAAATAGGGAAGTTTATTTGGTTGTTGCATTCACACCCTTTCTGGAATGTTTGAAACTTTCTGATAAAGCCTTTTTGTTAAAAAGAAAACAAGAATCTCTTAGGTACCTTAGTGCCTTTTAGACACATAGTCATTGTGAGAGCAGCAGAGGGCATGTCTCCCCCAAAACTCCTGCATGGTCATGATGGTATGGCAGTGGGTGCTTAGGTGCAGCAGTCAGGAGGATCAGATGAGTACCTAGAAAGAGAGCGATGGATTAGATGTCCACAGTGCAGCCCTATAAATAAATAGTTTGGCTTCGGTGCTTCATAATTCTTAAGTATCAGCAAAATAAAACATGCACCAACCGTAAATAGCTATTTGCATCCAGTGCAGTTACAGACTCAGGGCCCAATCCCGCTTGCTCTGAAGGAAGTGGCAAATCTTCCTTTGATTTCAGAGGCAGCAGGATCAGGCTCTTGCTGTCTTTATTCGTGTGTTTTGATTTGTTTGGTTTGTCAGCTGAGGTTATTTTGCTGTCGATAGTGGTAGTGTCCTAGTGACAATCAGGATCAGGACCGCACTGCGCTGTGCAGACCCATAGTAACAAAGTGTTCCTACCCTAAAGAGCTTAGAGTCCAAATGCAACAAGTGGTGTAACAGACTAATGAATGGAATGAGGGAGGGAGAATGAGAAATAGGTAATTACACAGACTAGTTCTGCACACAATGTTCAGCTTTCAAGATAAAAAATAATCCCACTGCAAAATTAAAAGCCCTGATTCGCACGCAGAATTTTCAGTGGGGGCTTTGTGTGTAGGGCAGTGGTAGGACAGGGCCTGGGCAGAGTTTTATGTTGGTGGTGGTAGGGGAATGATTTTATTTTTTGTTAATTTTGGTATGTGTAAGAATTCAGTTGTAATTAGTACAACATGAAGCGTGATATGTCAGGGGGAAATAAACAGTTAATGAATTGAGTATATTCATAAGAGATTAGTGTAACATCATATCCTGCAATGAGAAAGGGAAGATGTGGTGTCATTCTGTAAAATACAAGGCCACAAAGACCTGTAGTTGTAAGGCTGTATCCAGTATTTGGGTGAGGTGTTGTTTCGCTCCAGTGTGTACGTACGCGCGCGCACACACACACTCTCTCTCGCTCTCTCTCTAAAAGAAAGTTTTTTACTCTGACCCGTGCCTGCATAGACATCCCTTCATTAAAATGATACTTTTAATCATAGAATATCAGGGTTGGAAGGGACCTTAGGAGGTCATCTAGTCCAACCCCCTGCTTAAAGCAGGACCAAGCCCCAATTTTTTTGCCCCAGGTCCCTAAATGGCCCCCTCAAGGATTGAACTCACAACCCTGGGTTTAGCAGGCCAACGCTCAAACCACTGAGCTATCCCTCCCCCAATGTCTTATAATGTTATAATGTCTTATAACTGCAGCAGGATACAACAAGGTGTTTGTTAATGTGAGATAGCATACGGCAGGCAGGGTGGAAGGCCTAGTTTTTTGTCTCAGCCTTCAGAACGCCTCCCAGGCGTGTGTTATCTCTGAGTTTCACACACCTTGTCATGACTTACTGCTTAATTAGATGTTTTTAAAGGAATTCTTTTCCCTTTGTTGGAAGTGGAAAAGCTTTCTTTAAAAGCCAGGTTCAGAGAAGGTTGCTGGGCTGCTCCTTGGGTGTGTCCTTTAAAAGTTACACTGACGGGGTCTTTCCTTTGGGGAGAGGTGAATTCGGAACGTGGATTCTTCCTCATGAGTTGATGCCTCGGAGGGAGTGTGCGTGACCCACTGGCAGTGTATGTTAGAGGTGCCCCCCTGAGCCCAATCCACAGCTGCAGAGCTTGGCTTTTTAGTTCCAGCTGTTGGGATTCATGCTTTCAGCTCTGGAAGTCTCCAGTTCAGTCTCTGGTGTTGGCCAAGACAGCAGTCATCACACATGATCCCAGGATTAGAGTAGATTTGGCATCAGGTCCCCTGGGTGCTGTCACTATCTACTGCCTTGGTCAAGTCACTGCACTTTCTGGAGCTGGAACTCAAGCTCCTACCTAACAGATCATATACAAAAGCTCTTTAAAGGAGAGGAGATGCGTGGGGGAGACTCTATGGGACAAGAGGGTGAAACAGGGAGTGAGAGGAGGATGGGAGGCTGTTTCAAGGACGACAGAAGGGACCAACCCAGGAATGGGAGATGGAGAGAGGATAAGGTGGTAGGTAAGATCGGGGGTAGGTCAGGGCCAATTCATAGATTCTAAAGGAACCTCCAACTTCCCTTCTTTTGCTCTGAGTTGTCCCATTGCACACGGCTTAGCCAGAGCACCGGCCAACAGAGCCCAGGGTGCCACTCTCCCGCATATCTCGATAGATGCCCTTTTTTTCTACAGTTGTTTGTTGCAAAGCTGGGCGATTTGAGCTTTTGCGTGGCCTAGCTGGCTGCTGCTGAGTTCTATTGAATTGTGCTGTTACCTCGGCGTTCTGTTTGGGCATTCGTGATGTCAGACTGGAGTTATGCCTAGAGCTGGTCCAAAAAGACTAATTATGTTTTGCAAATGTTTTTAAAAATTTCATTTTCTTGAAAATTCTTGTGACCATGTTCAGATTTCAACACCCCCCATCAACCCCGAAAACCCGAAAATGTTTGGATTTTGGTTTTCCTTCCCCACCCTTCTCCTCCTTTTTATCATTTTGTCCCTGAAGAGGTGTGTGTGTGTATGGCGGGGGGCGAGAGGACTGGAAATTGGAGTGAAAGGAGGGACAATTGAAAACTGAAAACTTTTCTGATTTAGTTTTTTCCATCCAACTGGAAACAAAAATATTTTTAAAACCCCAAACAATTTATCTTGTTTTTTTAAACATAGGCCATTTTTCATCAAAAACAATTTTTGAATTAAGGATTGCACTTCTAGTTACGTCAAGGGGCTCCCACAGCCCATGGAGCGGGGACTGTGTGTGTGTGAATAAATCTAAACAAACCAAAAAAGCCACCAGGCAAGCTCAGTTCACAGCAGCAACGTGAACCTGACACAAGCTTTTTAAAAAATTAATTTATTAACACGTTTATGCTGTTAATTGACTATTTTTACTAATGACAGACTCTTCTTTAAGTGCCTTGCATGGAGCTAACAAGCTTAGCGGGCAAAACGTCACTGCTTATGGGGCACAGATCCTCCCTCTGAGTAACAGCTGGTAGGGATAAGCTAGGGTACAGAATGGCCCTGCCCTAGGACGTGATGCGCTCAGTGGGGGCTACTGCCACCTTATCCTTGCACTAGCCTCCAGCACAGATGCACATCCCTTTCGCAAGGGAGAATGGTTGGCAGATCTTTATAGCCAAGAGTCCACAAGCTTTTCCTCTGACCACAAGATCCCCCCAGTGTCGTTGGGAAGGTGCCCCTAGGAGCTGGGTTTGGTGGCATGCAGGGGCTCCCTGCCTCCCCCCGATCCTGCCTCTGCTCCTGGTGCAATTCAGCCACACAAGTCCCACAGTGTCCACGGCCCTCTCTGGTCATGGAGGAGAGGGCAGGATCTCCGGGTAGTTTATTAGAGTTGCCTGAACATGCTGCCAGTCAGCACCCTGTGAAGTGCTGGCAGCCGTGGGGATCTGCTTAGACGGGTTTAAATTAAGTGCAGTTTTAGTAACAGACTCATTGATAAACCGCATCCCCTCTCCACAAATGTATCCACATTCCAACGGGACAAGGGCACGAACAAAAACCTGATCCTGGACAACTCCCCAAACAGCCCAGCAGCAGCCCCCAAAGCAAGCCAAATGCTACGATGCACAAGGAACGGGGTGGAGCATGGTGCGGAGAACATTCTAACACCATTCTGGGACTCAGCTGGATGTCTTCACCTGGAGCCCAGGTCTGGTCGCTCCATCTCCAAAAAAGGATACAGCCAAAATAGAGGGGGGTGCAGAGATGGGTAGAGAAAATTATTAGAGACATGGAAAGACTCCCTTACGAGGAGAGGCTGAAAAGACTGGGACTGGTCAGAGAGGAGACAAATAGGAGGCGTGAGAGAAGTTTACAAAATAATGGAGGGTATGGAGAACGTAAATCAGGCTGTATTTTCCCTTTCTCAAGGGGACTAAAAGCTTTTTTTTAACATAGCACATAGTCAACCTGTGTATCTCAGTGCCACTAGATAGCTTTGATTCCAAGAGTTTATCAGGATTCAAAAGAGGAATAGATGCTTACATGGCTAATGAGAACAACCAGGGTTACATTAGACAGGATAGAAATATGTGGGTTATAAACGCTCTTACACTTCAGGGCATAAACCAACTGGGTTTAGGAGGAAACTTCCCCTATAGGCAGCTTATTTTATTGTGAGGTGTCTTGCACTTTCCTCTGAAGTAACCAGTTTTGGTCACTGCTGGAGACAGGACACTGGACTATCAAGAGCACTGATCTGATCCAGTCTGTCAATTCCTATATTTCTATTCATGAGTACGATACCCCAAAAAACATAAACGGGAATCTCAAGTAGGAGCAAGGAGGTTGTTTTCCGTCTGTATTTAGCACTTGTTCAACTACTGCTGGAATCCTGTGTCTAGAGCGGGATGTCGGAGATCCTGAGGGGTCAGGTCTATTGCTGGATGGCGGGGTGCATGAGGAGTCAGCCCCGGAGCTGAACTCTGCAGCTTCAATTCATTGCCAGACGTATCCAACATCCAGCATGCTTGGAATTCTGGCTTGGTTTGAATCCTCCCCTGCTCTATCTCAGCTATTTATCTAGCCTCAGTCACCAAAGTACTTCGGGGCTGGGTTATGAAGGATCCGGTCAGTCCTTGTTCCATCTGGACCGGCTGGACGGGTCCTGAGCTGCATGAGCTCCGTCTCCAAATAGGAGATGTCTAGCTGGAGACACAACCTCCCAGACAATTCTCATCTCTCTGGTGCTTCATATTCCACAGTCTCCACTAGCCGAGATCAGACACTCCCCCCCAAGTCAGATACATTTTCTCTTGGCTTGCTCTGGACCCCTTCAATACTGGACTGAACTGATTTCCTTTCTGAGCAGTGCCCAGAGGAATCTTTTCATGACTGGCTAAAAGTTCACACTGGTTTTATTTAGCACAATAGCCTCTGAAAGCAAAAGCAAAAATTGCTTATAACGAACTGCGTATAAATGAGAACAACATATGGCAGCCAATGATCTCGTCTCATCCAGTGAGCTCCATGGGGTGGGCAAAAGATCAGAAAGTCCCAACTTTACAGATGGGAAAACAGAGGCACAGAGAGGACAGGTTAGGGCACTAGCCTGGGACTTGGGAGGTGTGCATTTAATTCCCAGCTCTGCCACAGATGTACTCTCTGACCTTGAGCGAGTCACTTAGGGCCAGATCCTGAAGGGTATTTAGGCTCCTAACTCCCACTGAAATCAATGGAAACTAGAGGCCTAAATACCTTTGTGGATCCAGGCCCTAGTCTCTCTGTGCCTCAGTTTCCCAGAATAATATAAGAATAATAACTCTTCCCTGCCTTAGAGGAGTGTTGTGAGAATAAATCCATTAAAGACTAGGAGGCGCTCAGATACTGTGTTGATGGGGCCACATAAGTAACATAGATGGAGAGTAAAGTAGCTAGTTAAGAGAATTGCTCAAAGTCATTCAATGAGCCAATGACAGCTGGCAACAGAACCCAGGCCTCCTGATATGCAGTCCCCTCCTCTAACCACTAGACACCATTGAGTCGCTGCAGGCTCATTATAGATAGACAGGAATCAGATGCATAAAAATCCCTGCTACACTTTCTGTGCGTGGCAGATACCAAGGGCAGAGATTTTGACAATGCTGCATGCAACGAGTGAGAGAAAGAGGAACTTTGTTTGTTTGTTTTGTTTGATGTGGTATTAGCAGGAGACACTGCCTGTCTTTTCCCGAAAATATTCACGATTGCTCTAAGCGCACAACTTGTAGTCACAAACAGGAAGGGCCATTCAAATCAAGAAGTGATCAGAACAATTATAAAAGTAACACGAATGTATAGACACGTTAACAGCTGCAATTAAAATAACTCATAAGGATTACTCCCCGTTCCATGCGGATCATTGGATTCAATCTGACACTTATTATTAGAGCTGGCTGGAATTTTTTTCTCTTGTAAAAAATGTTGATGAACATGGATTTTTTTCTATGAACATTCCTGTTTTGCTGAAAAGCCATTTTATACTGAAAAGACACGTGGATGGACATTTTTCAATCAGCTCTAATTGATTAATAATTGTCACCAAAAATACCAGGAGGGATCAATTTCTTGAGCTCTGTTGTTCGGCAAAACAACTGATCTTAACTCATGTCGGTGTTACACACAGACCTGCCAACTCCCCCCTCGTCTGGCGCAAGATCCCAGCCCAACAGTGACCCATGCGGGCAAATCCCCTGTGTCTGTGCAGAGCCCCACTGTTGTCAAAGGGGCACTGCATGGGAGCAGAGTTACAGAATCAGGACCTTATAAAGGGATTCATCTTAAAGCAGTTTCTAAAGCATGGTGGGCCTGTGATGAAAGATTTTTGCAGTGTGTCCATTTCCATGAGATGTCTAGAATCCCACCCATGAAAACGGTGGCAGCTTCATAGCCCTGTATAGAACGCACATTGCTCTTTTAAGTAAGGTTTCAATTATACTGAAAAATGCCTGGCATCCCATGTGATTTTGCCAATGTGCAGGCTTTTGAACTAGAAAAAAACAGGGCTCTTTCCACTGTGACGCTGGTGTCTGATGGAGATCAGTGGTACTGGTGTCTTTCCCCTAGAGCGGTCTCCAAGCTACCCACCAACTCCAAAATGGCAGGTGGAGTGGATATTTACATTACTGTGGTTTGAAGCTCAAATTAAAGCCCTCCCCAAATGTTCTGTGGATTGGCAGCAAGTTCTACATGAAGAGAAGTATTTTTTTGTATTACTATTCCAGTCTAATCTTTGCTGAAGGGTCTTTCGCCCTTCTATAATCTAAATACATTTTAACAAATTGATAGCAACATTAACATGGCTTATATAGGATCCACAGCCATTTCTAAAAGACACTGCATCTTTGTTCTCTCCTTTTAGATTATGTAGATCCAAGCCACACAAATTCAGGCGCTTCTATAGGAAATACAGTGAAAACCTCCCAAGCATATTACTGTAAAATGGATTATACTGTTTAAACACATAAAGATCCCATATACCCGTTGCCAAAAAGTAATGGGAGTTTGTGCTTCTAAACGAATAAACCTGTGATGCGTGTGTGTGTGTGTGTGTGTGTGTGTGTGTGTGAGAGAGAGAGAGAGTTTGCTACTGTGTTACACATCTGAAACTGGGCTGATCTAGTTTGACATTAAGAAATTTTCTTTGTCATTGGCACCGAACTCTAGTTTCAAATTCCATTCATTTAAACTTTAGGAAACTCTCAAACCTTCATTTATCTTTTCATCCTTTTCCACTCTCAGTTTTATTTTCCTTTGCACACTTCCAAATATCTATATATTTTTCTAAATTAATGTGAAGCAAAAACATTATTTATGAAAAGGGACAGTAGCTATTGAATTATAGCGAGCTGGTAATAATTCAATTAAGGATTTTATTTATTGTTATATTTTATTTTTGCTAATATAGGCATGAAGAAGAGGTTCAGTTTCATGACTTAAATGGAAGATTATATTTAATTAGGAAGGAAAAATTGAAGGAGCTAAATTGTTGTAATAAACCCTACCTTTTCAACAGAGATATAAAGGTGAAAATAAAAATTGCAACATTGTTCACTATAGACAGCAAACAGCGTTTTGGAGAGAATTACTTGGATAGTTATTTCTAGAGCTGAGTGATCGGTGGAAAAATTATCGGAAATATTAATTGAAATTTGAAAGTACATTTCTAAGGGACTGTGTCTGTGACCCTTTTGTATTCACTTTCTGTGATCATTTGAGTTTCAGTGGCAAAGAGTGAATTTTAACCTTGAATATTTGCTAATTTTGAATTGCAAAATTTGCAATTCAGGCTGTTACCTAAGTCATCCAATCAGAGAACTGAAACTATTCCACGTGACTTATGAAACTAACCAAGACTGTGCATACTGTGAATATTCACAATGAATTGTTTGTGAATTAGCTGCAGAAATGCATGAATGATTCTGAATAACAAATACATTTGAGCATTTTGTGATCCTTTTGTAGACAATTCATGAACATTAAAGAAGGTAACATTAATTAAATACAATTATTAATTGCAAATTACTTGCTCACCTCTATTTCCCAAACCTGAAGTTGAAAGGACTTTATGCTCATGTGTTTGAATAGTTTCTGTTATCCAATTGATTGGCTGTTTTCTTAAGGAGACGATACAGTATTCAGGTTTCATCTTTAACTTAACTGGCACCTTTCAGACCAAAGAATATTCAGCTGCTCTAATAAATGTTACAAGCTGATAATGAAACCCACCACAGACATTCAGCTACCTCTGGGATTAAACACAGGGTATGTTTAACAGTGCACAGCAACAGTAGACAACATTTTGAGTGGGAAGTAAAGAAGAATCTGTATTCAACTGAAATCACAGGGGAAACTGAATGTAGAATAGCATAGAAAGATAGGGCTGGCAGGATCTTTGCAAGGTCATGTAGTCCAGCCCCCTGGGCTGAGGCAACACAGTATACCTACACCATCCCCGACAGGTGTTGTCTAACCTGTTCTTAAAAACCTCCAGTGAGAGGGATTCCACAACTCCCTTCAAACTACTCCAGTATGACTTTGGTCAAATATATTTAACTGATTATGCCCCCAAAGCTGACCTACTGTATTGCTTGGCATTTGGAAAGAAAATTTTAGTATAAAGATCTTGCCTAAGCACAGAGTCTCTTCATGTTAGTGATCTCGTGGGAACAGTTTGGAGGCTTCTGCCCTGTACTCCATTTTCCCTTTGAGATTCTAAGTTCCATTTACTGATCAGCACCCAGGAATCTTGAAAGCCGAAAGATAAAAACAAGATTCTTTCAATCCTTCCATTTGAAAAGACCTGCAAGCAGATTGCAGCATTTCCTAGAGAGGCTCTTTGACATGGGGACTTGGTTCAGGTTGTGCATTCAAGATAAAGAAAATACCTGTATAATCCCCTCTGGGAAGAAAGGATAATTACAGACTGCAGGTTTGAAATATAGCTCATGGCACTGAGCTCCTTCTCAGGACCCTCAGTAAATACCTGCCTGCTGAAACACCAGGAAATTGAACAATCCGAACTCTGAAGTACCGTCTGATTGAAAAGAAGGGCTTTCAAAGGTACAATAGGAGCCACTGCCTCTCGCTCACACACACACACAGACACTTCTTGTATATCTGTGTATCAACAGTATGTAATTTACAACTGGAGACATTCAAACTGGGGTTAGATTAGTCCTCCTTGACGGATGATGGTAATCCTTTGCCCTTCTTAATGTTTACAAACATTAATTAACTAAAGCCTCTCAACCGTCTCTACATAAATACATCGTACCAGTGGGCAAAACGAGGCAGAGAGAGTTTAAGTGACATACCTAACATCCCACTTTGTGCCAAGGAATCGAATCCAGGAATCTTGATTCCCTGTCCCCTGCTCTAATCACTAGGCATGGCTGTTTCCAATGCAAGCGGCTGGACTAGCTTACACAAAAAGTTCCTTTGTGCTAACATCTAGAATTCTGACACACACAGTGAAACTTGTCTTAAGCAACCTCTCAAAGGACTGATAAAAATAGATTACTCAGTGCAGGTATCCTTTTAAAGGTGGAGCAGAACTTTACTCTTACAGTTGTAAATCTATAGTAATTCCATTAAACTCAGTGGAGCTGACACCAGTGAGTAACCAGTGAGAGGAGAAAGAAGGGGGCTGTATCTTAAGACTAGAGGCTGTTTTATAGGGGTGGTTTCCTATACAGGTTTCACTGAATACCTCTTTAAAACACCATCCACGTGTTAACATTTTGACTTTCTGAAGACATGTTGCTATAACAGCTGCATTACACAGGGGTTTGATATAGCTGGGGTCTAGGGCTTGATAAGCATGTGTCAGAGAGAAGGGGAAAACAGGCTGGTAGGAAGGGTGAAGTTTATTGATCTATATACTCCCCGTGGACTTGTTTCTTCTTCACCATGCCCAGTGGTTGAGTTGGAAATAAAGCTGAGCAAGTAATTTGCAAATAAACAATTTAGTCATCAAATGTTGCCACTTTTTCTGCTCACAAATTGTTTTCAAGAAGGACAAACATGTCTCAAATGAAAAAGCACTTGCACATTTTTGTTGTAAAATATTTTCTCCTGTAAGAACAGTTCACTGCAAAGAGCCAATATTTGAACCTCAAAATGTGTCCATCGTGCTCCTCATTGTGGTATCTGAGTGGCTGGTGGCTAGCTACAGAAATCACATGGTATTTTTCCTGTAATTTGATTGGATGCTGTATGTACACTACCTGACCACCATTGTGCACACTGCTAATTTGTCACTTAAATAGAAGCTTCACAATTTGCTTGTGGTGAATATTCCTGCTTAAAAATTGCTGTTTACAAGTGGCCTACTGAAGCTTGAAGGCTCAGATGTTTGTGGGAAGCAAACGCGAGTGTACTGCAAACACAGCAGAATTGCAATTCACTTTTGAATTCAAATGAAGATTTGCAGAAGGCTTCTTTCCTGATTTACATCCAGATCTCGTTTGAAACTTCTAGCAAAATTCAGTGATTCTTAACCCCTCCTTATCAGGATGGCATGTCCGTGGGAATAAAGCCAGCTATAGGGAACAAGATGAAACATTTAAGCCTAAGAAATACCAAAGCCAAGGCTGCAAGATTTCCTCCAGCCAGTCCAACTTCCTTGTAAAGCTCTCTTTGCATGCAATTTTCTAATGAAAGAACAGGGAAGAGAGTCACCGTTTTCAAATGTACGTCAGGAATTAATTGACTAGTCTCTAAGGACAGTGTCTGGTCCGACAATAGAGTTTTGAGATCCCAGCACTGCGAGGAGTTTTTATACATTCAGAAGCTCGAATATCCACTTGTCGCAAAGACAGACAGCACCATGGATGCCTGGAGGTGGAATGTCATTGCCACCAAAGCACCATGCACTCAGGACAAAGGATGGAGGGTATTTCCAGAGGCAACAGCAGGGTTACAAATCTGTCAGTGCTGCGATCCTAACCCATCCCTTACAGATGAAAGCTTATTCTGCTTGATGTACAGTGGGAGCTGCAGATAGAGAGATGTCTGCTTTCTAACAGACACTGAGGTTGGCGTGGGATGGGACAAACCAGACAGGGACAAATAGGAAACTCCCCAAACCCTTTCTCACTTTTTGAGAGGAACCTCTTGGATACATTTCCCCTTCCCTTTCTGGTTTCTCTCTGCACCTGGAACCTGAATCCAAAGCAAAGGCTGGGACTAGGAGAAAACGTGCTAGAAACCTCATGCTTAAGCTTCCTCGTCTTGTGAGACCTCCAGTCCAATTCTACAGAAACAATCCTCACTCTGTTCTCCCTGGCACTGGTTTTACACCCATCTAGTTCCATTGGCTCAGTGGAGTGACTCCTGATTTACACCAGTGCCAATTGTTGGTGAGAACCAGTCCCAAGACATTCAGATAAATGACCAGGAGTTTGGATGCTTCCCCAAACCAGAACCAACCCAAACTCCAAGCTTCCTTTCTTTCTGCTACATTTTGTAAACACCAATCTGTACATTTTACAACCCTTGGCCCTGCTCTCACGAGAGGGGACTGCAATGAAGCCCATGGAGTTCCCAGGATAAGCGAGATCAGAATCAGGGGAGGGCCATTGTTAGCAGCCAATGCATTATTCTTCCAAGGGAGCAGAAGAGAAACCCTCCTCCAGTCAAGCTCCCGGTGCTGCAGGGAATAATCAGTTTACAGATTGTAAGGTGACAATTAAAGCTCTCAGTTGCAGGGAGTGTGATGTACCATTTATGATGGGGGGCTAAGGCAGCTGCTTGGGGAAAGTCAAGTGCTGGGTGCAGATGCTTTGCAAGGAAGGATTTTCTTACTGGAGTAAATGTGTAAAGATTCCCCCCCCCCCCAGCAAACTGTAGGCAAAAGTGGATCTAGTGTAGCTCTCATTTCCCTCTGCTCTTGCTGGAGGTGTGTTGTAATACGAGCCCGGTTTCCCTCGCATCCCCTAACCCATCTTCACCGTGCAGTGGGCCCAGCCAGGCACAGGGCACAGAGAGACTCCATTACAATCCACTCAGCTACAGAAGGGGGGTAGGTAGCAGGCAAAGGTGGCCTTGGGTTGACACCCTGAGAGCAGGGGACCTCCTCAGCCAGCATAGAGCTGGCAAAAGGACTCTGTGCAGTCTCCCTGAGCAGCCCCTGGCACCAGGGCATCCTGATGGGAGGAGGGGACGTGGCCAGGGAGCTCTGCACTCCAGTTATTCTGGGCTGTAGAACGGCCACAAGTTAGAACAGTAAACAGGGGGCTATGCAGCCCTCCCCCACCCCAAACCCAGAATCCAGGAGGTACAGAGATGGCTTAAAGCCACCTTTCCCCTCACCATCCTGGGCTCTATCGCCTGAGACGCAGCACACAACCCAGGCTCCTGCCTCCCACTATGTTTTGAGAAAACTGCAGCATCACACTGGAAACGCCAGGCCCTTCACAGGTTGGTCTTCCAGCTCCCTTCTGTCTATCTACAAAGCATCAATCGGTCTCGTATCTAGGCACTGTATCTACCCCCCCAGCTACATCTACCATCCCAGCACTTTCACCCACGGGAGCTTTCATCCGAGGATCTCAAAGCACTTGACAAGCTTTAATTAAACATCACAACGTTCCTCCAGGGTATCTTTATCCCCATGTTGCAGATGGGGAAACCCAGGCACACAGGGAAGAAATGACACAATGCATGTCCAGGGTAGAGCTGGAATAGTGCGCAGAGTCCTGACTCCCAGTCTCTCAGCTCTTACCACCAGGCCACCCCGCAGCATTTGTGGGTGTATAGCAGCACCACTACATGATCCAGCACGATGAGCGTGGGGTGATAAAAGCTTGCCCAACCCGGCTGAAAGCAGTGAGGGAAGGTACCCAGAACAGCCACGTGGCTGTCTGTTCTTAGAAACTGGGACACACTTTGAAATCTCTCTCTGCCCTTGTGTGAAAGTCCCTGTCTCAGATTAATTGAGTTCTGTCTCAGCACGTGTTTCACCATCTCAGACAGCTACGCCCAAGGTGTGTGCAGAGGACAAAAGAGATCCTAGCACCATGGCTGGACGCTCACATGGGATTTTAGGTCACCATTTACACTGCTGTTCAGCACACACAAACTGTGTAACATGTAGCAACCAGTGCCTCCCCCGGGAGAGTAAACCAGACAGTGAGATCCTGAGCTCTGCCTGATGGAAACGCACCTGGCAACACGATATTGCAGAAACACCGAGGCAAATTCCCTTCCAACATCCGCCCACTACTTGCGCATTTATTACTGACGCTGCAGTATTTTTAATGGCTAAATGTATTATACAAGAGAGGATAATAGATCAGAGACTATGTGAGAAAATCCCCCCTGATATTTCAGGACAACGTCATTTCAAAGCAAGTTCAAAGCATTTCAAGCTTTGGGCAAGTCTGTAGGGCTAGATTCACCTAACTCCCATTTATTTTAATAGGAGCCTTGTGAATCTGGGCCTTGGCTCTCTATCTATAAAATGGAGATGATAATACTCCTTGTCTTCACTCTTGTCTATTCACGCTGTAAGTTCCTTGGGGCAGGGACTGTCTCTCACTATGTGTCTGTTCAGCGCTCAGTACTATAGGCCCCCCGCTTCTCAGTCAGGGCCTTTAGACACAACCAGAATACAAGTAAATACTATTCATTAATGACACACTGCCATTTATAGTCTTTAAGACCCTGGTTTAATTTGGGATTTCCAAAGTGGGACAGCTAACGATAGGTGGCCCCAAAACACAATCTATCCATCTGCCTAAAACTGTCTGCAGACTCCATGAGTTTCCCACCCCCAGAATGGGAACTTAATGTTCCTCGCTTAAAAATAAATCAGTGCCGGTCGCCCAGCACACAAGCCACATCTTTTAAACCCCACCTTTGCTTTGCAATGCACGGTCTTCTAGCACTGCCTGGGCTGTAGGCTCCCTGCAACTGCGGATCTCTGGGAACACCCCCCAACCCCGTCTCTAACGCTACCAGGTCCTCCCCTTGTCTGAGCTGTTACATAGGATGTAAGCTCCCTGGGGCAGGGGCTGTCTTTGGACATTGGAGCTAACTGGGGCTCTAATCTGGGTAATTGTTTCCATTAAGTAATAATAACTGTATGCAGTGAAGCAGAAAGCATCAGAAAAGAAACAGGTTTCACGTTTTCCAGGCAGTTACTAAAAACACGCAATAAAAGTATCACTTTGAACATGACTGGGGAGGGGCAGGTGAGTCAAGAGGGCTTAAATCCACAGAAGCTAAGCTAAGCAGACAGTGCCACCTAGCTATATTTTATCATCTTCCCCATTCTCCCCATCCCATTGATTTCTGTAGCTTTGAAAGCTCTGGCAGGCAGAGGTGATGCTCACTAACTTAAATCAGCTCCATTGCCAATCCCTTAGCCCAGCTCGACACACACCAACACACAGAGGAAGAGAAACCCACCACTGCTGCATCCCTTTGTCGCAGTCCTCCTGGAGTAATTCCCTCCAGCTGAGCCCTATCCAATTACCTCTCCTCCCCAGCCTGGCTGTCTGGCAATAGCTGCCATGAGGAGAGAAAACACCTGTGGTGAGTTCTGTGTCCAGGAGAGCATTTTAACTGCTTCCTTGCCACCCAGCGGCTGGGTTTATATTCACCCTGTTACCCAGATGAGCAGAGTCTTGGGTGTGTCGCTGTAACATTCACGCTGGAAATACAGTCTCTGTGTAGTACAAAGACAGATGGCTCAGCTCACCAAAGTTCCTAACTAGGGTCCTGTATTTCTAGGGTTATCCATCTGCAGTGGGGTCAATTCATCCTTTGATAGACACACCTATTTCTCATCAAGTCTAATGGAAGAATAGGCCTAGTGATGGGAAGGCGATACTCCCAGTGTTCAAAGGTGGCTCAAACCCCAGACAGGACATGTCAGGTGGGCTCAACCAAGGAGACTTTAAAGGAGAAAGGCCAGTACAATGCAGCCTGCTTAATTTTTATATCACAGCCTTAACACTGGAGGCAAACACCCCTGAACACGGAATGTTCCAATCTAGGTTTGTATCCAAACCATGTGACCCAGTGCAGCCTCTGCTTAGCACATGAAGTAACGGAACGTTTCCTGGTGAGAACCATCCAGTGGCCTGAAGCCCAGCTATTTTGCCATGAAAGCCTTGTCCCCGGAATGTAATTTTAAATCTTGCTACAGTGGTTCCTCCTACTGCACTGGGGCCCAGGTCTAAATCTCAGAAACGTTCTTTGCTTAAACTAACTCAGCACTTCCCAGAGGGTCAGTCGTCGGGAAGCACCAACATGGTTCAGAAAGTGAGACTCTACTCTGCGTCTTGAGGGAACTGGAAAGCAGCTGTTCTGCAGATCAGGGGGACGTTTTGGTTTGCTTGTGATGACAAGAGCCAATTTTGGTTCAGAAAAAGCCAAGGAAACCAAACTCCCAGTCCCTGAGGGTAGTTTTGTCCCTTGCCTGCAGCAGGTTTATTGGTAAAAAGGCTGCAGATCAGGCAAACAGAAAGTGACGGCAAAAAAGTTCATGTAGTTATGTTTGACTGTGTGACTGGATTGAGGAAGCCTGGTCCAGTGGATAGGGTAGTGATCTTGGAGTCAGGAGATTTGGAGTCTATTCCCAGCGCTACCAATGGCGTACTCTGTAACCTTGGACAAGTTACTTCCCCTCTCTGTGCCTCTGTTTCCCCTTCCACCTTTTGTCTGTCTTGTCTATTTAGATTGCAAACACTTTGGGACAGGACTCTCTCCTTCTGTGTATGTACAGCACCTAGCACCATGGGGCCCGGGTCTCAGTTGGGGTTTCTAGGCACTACTGAAATACAGATCATTATTCAAATTAATTGTCTGCTACGGGTTCTCCTTGTCACAGCGCCTATACAATTCAGAAAGTCATTGCCTGTAACAGAGACTGCCTAACTGGTTCTGGACTGTGGCTCTGGGAGTGGCAGGGACTAGTTTAGTCTTCTCTAGGTGGATTGGTTTTCTGCAGTGTGCATATTCCTAAAAAAAAGTCAGCACATGTTTTAAACCTGTCATAGTGACACACCATGTGTCAGTGCCTCATCATGCCCTGTTCATCCGCCCCTCACTGTGCTGCCATGCACTGCAGGGCCTGGCCTTGCTGCCCAGCACTCCGTCACGGCATGGAATGCCTCCCAAACACATGTCTGCATTTTACCATTTTGCTCTGCAAGGTGAGCTTCCCAATAGCGTCCAGCCTTATACCGCACCAAGTCCAAATGGAATCGCTCTCTCATCCAGGACCAGGGGAAAACAAATTCCGTGACATGTGGATGAGTGATGTTGCATGGATATGTAGTCAGCCACACAGATCTGTAGGTCCCCAGTGGTGCATGGAAGCATGAATACACATTGATGCATGAATCCACAAGGATGCCCAAATGCGTGATGAAGTATGAACCTACAAATAATGCACAGCTCTTCACCGACACATGAATGCATGGAAACACATGGATACACAGTGATGCACAAAACACATGAAACCACAAGACATACACAGCTCTCAAGGGATGCATGGGACTGCATGGATGCATGATGATGCATGTCTCAATGAAGTCCAAAAACATAGGAATGCATGGCCCTGCAGTGAGACACCTCTTTGCAGTGATACGTGGACATTTTTAAAACATGCTCTGGCTTTTTATTTTAGGAATGTGCCAAGGGATAAATATTAACCATCCTGGGAATGTGAAAGAAAGCCCTGACGTCGCTGCTGTCTGGAAGCAGCTCTGCTTTCCTAGCCCATACGGTGATGTTCTTGAATCTTTTAGCCTCTGTTCTTCCCTTAGAACCTCTTATTCAGCCACAATCCCAAGTGTCCCAACTGTCAGAACTTTACCCTTTGCTAGTCAGTTCCGAAGGGAGCCCCATGCAACCTGTCCTGCAGTCCCCCGATTGTCGGAGTTTCACACTGAGAGGGAACTTAATAGACCTTAGCTTATTTCCATTAATCTTTTAGCCCTAAAACATTAGCCATTTTTTATGTAACATGTGCTGCTCTTTTATTGCCATGCTAACAAGTTGTTGAGCTGTATTTACAATATGTTGATTGTAAGGCCCCCTTAATGGGCTCAGTATACTTGCCCTTTCCGATTAAATTTTGGGTTTGCTGTTTCATTTTGGGCATGTGTATTTCCTTTATAAAACCTGGATCTCACCCTGTTATTTGTTGCTCTAAGTATTAGGCATGTGTACTGTTTGAATGTACATCATGGAGTGACCATTACTCAGTAACCACAAAGAATGCCAGGGTTTAAACAATCTGGAGTGATTGCATTTGCAGTTAGCTATGGAGTCTTTGCAAACTGTGGATTCAGAGTTAAATTGGGTATTAATTTCAAAATATAAAACCCAGAGTCACTTGGCACAAGCCTCTGCCATGGCTCTAACCAAGAAACCTTTATTGTGTCTAAAGAGGTTTCTTACTGAAGTGATGTCTGGGGAAAATAGGCCAGTTTCACTCTCAGTGTAAGTCCATGGGCCCTGCATGGTGCCTGCTGTTCACCACCATCCGTCTGCCTTTCTGCTTTTAATTGGCATTTTCCCCATTAAGTACAAGGCAGTTTGTTCTGGGTTGTTTGGTGAACTGATCTTTCCAGTTAACTTTAGACCAGGGCGACCCAAGTGTGGGGCTCCCGCTTGCTGTGGGCCTGATCCAAAGCCCGATGAAGTCAATGTGAGTCTTCCCATGTCCACACACACAGCCCTTAGCTCCCCTGGGGTTTGCGGAGTCTCAGATAAGGGAGGTGCTAGGGACAGAGTCCAGGTCTGTTGCTCCTCCTTAATGGTGCTGTGTGAACAGGGGTCCCAAATGAAAATCGCAAATCCAAAACCCCTCCAAAAATCAGCCGTGCTGGAAATCCTGAAACAGGGTCCAGATCTGAGTTTTGCAAATGGCCCCTTTCTCTGTGACAGGCCAAACCAAAATCTTGGATCCCTAAGCACCCCTAAGGCAGACAGAGGAAGGTGAGATTGGGGATCTGGTCAAAATTATGCACCTGGTCCTTTCCTAGAGGCCAAACAAGAACCCCAGGTCCCAGCACCCTGAATTTGGAGGGATAAGTTACAGATCTGCATTTTGCCTGGTTTTCAAACCCACCCCTCAGGCAGTTTCTCTTTCTCCATTAAGAAACATACAAGACCAAGGAAAACACCATGGTCATGTCTGTTTACTTCTTCCGCTGGAAATGCCTGTGCATTGAGCTCTTGGCAGGCTGCCAGAGTGGCCCCGAGCATCACCAAGTTTCTGTTGCCTCTGCTTTAGACCCTTTCCAGTGACATTCTTTCTCTCTTGCTGCTTTTCCTTCCAGTGCCCATCCCCTCGAAGGCAAACGGCACCACCATCTCTGCCCTGTCGATGAACAAAGACAGTTTGATTGGAGGGGTGACAAATCCCAACGAGGTCTTCTGCTCCGTGCCTGGCCGGCTCTCCCTTCTCAGCTCCACCTCTAAGTACAAGGTGACCGTCGGGGAGGTGCAAAGAAGACTCTCCCCACCAGAGTGTCTCAATGCCTCTCTTCTCGGGGGAGTCCTAAGGAGGTAAGCATCACACCATACTTATCTTCCTCTGATTTTGTCTCTCCTCTGCCTCCTTCCGGTCAAAGTGTCTGAGCTATTTCCAGTGATGAACCCTTGCCGGTCATCTTTAATTGTTTGCCTTGCAGTAGAGCCTAGGAGTCCCAGTCAAACACAGAACAAAAAGATAAACCCTGCCCCAAAGAGCTTACAGTCCAGGGAATGCCATTGAGACTGTCCCGCTGACTTCAGATGGCATCTGCGGGTCCTTCCGATTTGGTGTGATGTACAGGTCTGGTTACAATTTCAACCCCCTAGATCTGACTCTGGGAAAGTTCACATCCTGGTCCAAATTGTGCAGCTGCCCCCTAGGTCTATAACAGGCCAAGCCAAAGCCCTGTCCCAAACACCTGGCCAAACTTCAGGGGTGTTCAATATCTGAATCCACGAATGAATCTTGCAGCTTGTGCCCTAGTTCTGGGATCCATTGCGAGTGCTTTGTTCAGCTCTACCAAGAGGTTATTCTTATACCTTGTCATTGGATAGAGAAGTCCCAGTCCAGGGCTCTTTTTATCTCAGAATAGCAAAGGCTGCAGAGGTGTTGAATTAAATTATTCCAGTAACAGGCCACGTGTTTTGCTGCTGCTTTGGGTGATAGTCAATTTTATTGCCTTTCGCAGAGATGCTGCCCCAAACCTGCAATGATCTTTTCTGCATGGGAAGCGCACTGGTTGGCTGTTGCTGTTGTCACGCCAGTAAGACCCACCTTTTGGAGGTGGGACTCCCTAACAACAACATTAAAGCCCAGCAGGTCTCTGTGCGCTCCAGGGCACATGGGTATTTTTGCAATACAGAGCATCGCCTTGCAAGTTCCTACAAGCTTGCAGCCCAAATGCTTCTTTGTTAATGAATCTGTGAGTCTCCTGCACAAACTTAGATGAGCTGCTGTTTGTTGGGACAAAGGCATCACTGAGGATTGCTATTGTTGAGAATTTGAAACAGTAAAACTAGTGATTGGTTGAAGGTTCTTTTTATTCTCATATCTGTTTCATTCACTGAACAGCAGTTCTCTTCATGGCTATGAAAGAATCCAGGACGACCACGTCATTTGGAATATCGAAATTGATTTTAACAAACTTTATAGTCTGTTATCAGTAGTTCTTACAACTGAGATTCGTGAAGCTCATTGTATATTTTATGCCAGATCAAGAGACTACTCAGTTACAACGGGCTGGGAAACAGCAACTTGTGTGTTGCATTTTCTTTCCTTTCAACTAAAATCTTTTCCGTCCTTGTTTCCCTCTTGCAGGGCAAAATCAAAAAATGGTGGAAGGTGTTTAAGGGAAAGATTAGAGAAAATAGGCTTAAATCTACCTGCAGGAAGGCGTAAAGCTGCCAATGTCACTTTGCTGACGTCGTTGGTGGAAGGTAAGAGTCGTCCTATGGTTTAACATCAGACTGGGGTGCCCAACCTTTGCCCATTCTAAGTCCTCCATTTGCAATTTGCCAGAAGCCAGAGGGCCTAAAACAGAACAGATGATGCAGCAGCCAACATTAATCCAAAGTGGGGTCTGCATGTAATTCTCCAACTTGACCCAAGCACGTCTTCTGAACTAACAGATTTCTGGGCTAACAAGTTTGGAGAAAGCACTCGCAGTCGGAACAAGGTAGGACTCTGCAGACCTGTCAGGCCAAATGTTGCAGCGCTTACACGTGGCAACCAATGCTTTTGGGGTCCTTTAGAACATCATGGGATGTAGAATTTAGAGCCACTGAAATCTGAAACCCAACCTGTGTTGCTTAGCTATGACTGGTTCACATAAGTCACCTGTTATTCTTTCTGCTCCCTCATTGCATGAACTTAACTTTTCTAATCAAATTTGCGGCACGAGTTTGAAATGCGCTATTAACGACTATTCGAGCTTAAAATTCACTTTTGTGAATTACTACAAGTAAAACTCAGTCGCATGAAGATTCACAGAAAGCAAACACAAAAGGAGCAGGAACGTGGCCAAAGCAAACTCATTAAGAAATTATCACGAATATTCACCAACCTATTCACAAATATGCACTCACTTCTATTGCAAACTGACTGCACTACTGAAAATGTGTCGTTGGCCCAAACAGATCTGTTTTGTCGGGACTTACACTTGTGTAGATCTCCACATGTTCCCTTGTCTTACCTTTGAAATAGGTCAAATGCACTTCCAATCCTAGCTGCCCCCATGTCTGGATCCATGATGCACTAGTGCTCCGTACACTCCTTAAAAATACGCTTGAGGTTGGCTCAATGGCACTGCTGTGTGAGACAGCAGGATTCAATTCCCAAAAGAGAAACAGTGGGGAAAACACAGCCTTCAAGGGTGTGTAGAGGGAGATAGTTTGTAGTGGCTGATCTGTGAGCGTGGTGGTGGGTGCTGAGCGAGGCTATGGGAAACATGGTACGTAGGGCCTTCATAGTCAACATATAACTTGCCCTTTAAACATGACGTCCCCTTTCTTAAAGCTGCATGTTTAGCAGTTCTCCTCCCAGCCTTCACACTATGGAAATGATGATGTCGCTACCACATCTATGGACCAAAGGACACAGGAAGGAGACAAATGAAATGGTAGCTCCAACTCCCTTCCAGCTTCGGAATCCATTGTATTTGCGCCCAGCGTGTTGGAGGCAGCTGCCTGCAGTTTTTGAATAGAAAATCGTCTCCATTGTTGCCAGCAAATTAAATGACCCGCTTCATTAGGCGGCGGTTGTTACCAAGGGCAGTCGGTGCGTGCTGAATGACAGGCTGATTTCCATTAAAAGGAAAGAAAGGAACGAAAGAAAGGAAGAAATATACATTTTGATTTCACGAGGCTGCTGACTTTTTGGTTACTGCTTAACGGCTCATCGTTATAAAAGAGTGGCGCCATGTGTGCTTGATGGATATGATTTCCTCTTGCAACTCCGTGTTACGGCATTGGAAGACGGCTCATCCAGGGGAAGGGGCTATTGCTTTGCCATTTTTCGGCAGGCAGAAACGAGGTTGCCCTGCTCTGTCCCAGGCCCCTTTTTTCTTGGACATTTGCTGTCTTATTTTAATCTGTTTGCTCCCCTCTGCCTCTTCAACCTCTGTACTTTTTATTTATTCATTTTTTTATTGATTACTGGGTGGTTTTGAGCATTAATTATATTTTTATACTGATGCACAGCTATTCAGAAATATAGATGGAGGGAGAATTGGTGTCCGTGGGTAAATGAGACAGGGGAATAAAAATCATCACCTAAAATAGCAAAAGAGAAGAACATTAGACACATGAGGCTGTACCAGAGGGATGTCTCTAGTGCTTAGTGGACAGTTTGCTTGCTTCCAGAGCTTTGCTTCAAGTAGAACTCACACGCTGCTTCTCCTGTGCTAAGATTCAGCCAGTTTTGAATCTAAGATTTGTCTCTTTTGATTCTGATGTGCCAGTCTCATCATCTTCTTATAAAAAGGGAGCAAAGCATTTTAGAACCAGGGGGAAGGGAAGAGCAGAAGCCACCATGATGTCCTCCATAAATATACTATGCAAATCTCAATGACAGTATTTTGCACTTAGATACTGCAATGATAGACACGTTAGAAATATCTAAGAGAGTCACATGGACAAATTGGTAGAAATAGAAATGTGTGTTTAGAATTTTTCATGGGATTTTTGGCGGTCCGCTCTCTGGCATGTTGGGTGCAGGCTTCACTGGGGTTACACCAGGGATGAATTTGGCCCTAATTCTACGCAAGATACCAGGTTACGTTCCAACTTTCAAAACACTCTCAAACACACCAGAAAAGAGATGTGTGGAAAGAATGTGGGTAGCGTAGGCTTCTGGCCCAAAGACTTTACTGGGACTGCTCAGGCGCTGAGAGAAACACGTGGGGTGAAATGTCGGCTGAATTAGGGCATTACCTGTGTACAATCACTTGACAACTCTCCTTCATGGCCATCTCTGCCATGTGCCCTCCTGCGCCACACAGGCCTGCTGGTACCCCGATCTATTTCATTACAGCAGGTAAGGAAGCCCCTGCTCCACCAGGACCTGATTCAGCGAAGCCCTTTAAGAGCATGTGAAGAACGTTATGAGTACTGACCCTCGGATCGAGCCCCTTTACAGGGTCTCAAGTTGGGCACCCAAACACTAGTTCCCTTCAAAACACTTAGCTTTAGCCACTAGCACCTGCTTCCACCAAGCACCAAGGACAGAGCCAGGAAGTCCCAACTTCCAGTCCTTTGCTTTAACCCCTCTTTTGTAGCCACCGTCTCCCTGTTCCACAGAAGTGACTCTATTTTCATTTATATTGCGCACACGGTCCCCCCGCCCCCCCCCAAAAAAAATTGCCCCAACTCTAATACTCTAGTATTTCATTATATAGTTATGGCTGAGGGAGCGAGGAGAGAAAGGAAATTTAGAAGCTTCATACAGGAAGCCCAAACACTCTGCCCAAAATAGGCTTTACACGCACGATCCTCGGAGCTGGGGTGGCAGCGATGGGAACTAGGTTAATGCTATTAGGATGGATGGCCTAATACATATGAACAGCGGGGGGGGGGGGGCAAGTCAAATTAGCTCTGTCTGCCTAACCGGGGGTTTGGGCATGATCAATTGCCATCAGCTCTGATTATTTCCATGGGGATGCCTGAAGATGGATCAATTTCATCAATGAGAGGGCAGTTCCATGGAATGATGGATACCCAGGCTGAGCACTCTCCCCTTAGGCCTTTCTGTTCCGGGAGGAAGGATGCAAACAAGAACCTATCTTCCTTCTATTCCTCCTGTGCCTTCCCCCTTTCCCTGTTCTTGAGTAATCACCATATTAGGGTGTGTGTCCCCCAAAAGAGGAGTCAGCCCCCTTTGATAGTCTGGGTTGGTGGGATCATTCTCTGATTCTGAAATGGGAGGGCCAGTCGGAAAACATAGAAGGAGAAAACAGATGAGAGAGAGATGATGGGGGAGGTGGGAGGGACAGAGATGCCTCTGTTACTCTTCCTCCTGCAAGAACACAGCACAATGGGCCAAATTCCACCCAGATGTAACTTCAGCCGCATTGACTTTCGTGTGTTATTTTATGAGCCAGCAAAGGAGGGAGGGAGAGATTTTGTTCTTAGAGCTGGGGACAGTCAATCAGGCATGATTCTCCCACAGCAGGGTATGAGAAACTCCCATTGCTTTCGGTGGGAGCTTGACATAGCACAGCATCTCCAGAAGGGCCCCCCCATGGCAGGTGCAACACAACAGGCCTGTCTGCCTCAGTTTCCCTCCGGGAGCATCTCCAGAAAGAGTCCAAAGCATCTTCCCAAGTATAAATATAGCCCTTGTGGGTTCCATTTATTACAGAAGTCCCATGCATGTAAACTTTAACAAAGTGCCACAACCTTAGTCTAGAACTTCCCCAGCATAATCCAAAACAGCGTACACAGCATACTGTCCTGGGATCCCTTCTCATGCCCCAGCTCTCCAGCCCAGTCCTCTCCTATCCTTGTATGATGACAGCCAGCCCAGCCCTTCCACATCCAGAGAACAGCTCCACTCTTCCCAGCTGGGACCCCCCAGCCTCTCTGCTGGGAGATCACCTTTACCAGGGGAGCATCCCTCACTCCCCTCCTTATCTCTGATCCTCTCTGGCCCTTTATAGCCCCTGGTGGTGCCCTGCCTTCTTAATTGGCCAAATGGGAGCATGTGTCCTGGCACAGGAGAGCTGGACCTAGGGGCTAGCCACCCTGTGACACAGCTACTCCCAGAATGCTAGAGCCAATCACGGAGAGTCCAGAGTTTTTCTCCCCTTGGCTAGAGATCTGAGAAAAAGGGCATCCAGGCCCCACAGAAATGAGCAAGGCATCCCAATAAGATATGTGGAGACTTCTGCAGAAAATGCTCCCTCATTGTTACACAAGTACAGGCCCAGCTCATTAATTTGTCCTTCTTCTAGGCGAAGCGGTTCACCTCGCCCGGGATTTTGGCTATGTGTGCGAAACAGAGTTCCCAGCGAAGGCAGCAGCGGAATACCTGTGTCGTCAGCACTCCGATCCCAGCGAACTCCACACCCGGAAAAACATGCTCCTGGCTACCAAGTGAGTATGCATCCCCAGCAGCATCGAGGCCCCCTGGTGCCAGGCACTGTATGTACAGATCACGGAAAGACAGTCCATGCCCCAAAGAGCTCTCGGCCTCACAAGGTCTCGCACTCATGGTAATGTGCTGCACACTCATATCCAAAGGATACACAACACAGTGAAATGCATCATGCACTCACATCGGAAGGACGAACATGAACATTCAAAGGACCTGCTCACTGACACTGCATGCATTTGGCTTATGTTTGCCTTTCATGACATCTCCCATGGGGATAATGCATCACTTCACCGAACACTTTCCTCTGATTTTTTGTTGTTGGATTGTTTTAAGCTAACTGTTTTCAAGTGTTCTGCTCTGAACAGTGACTCATTAAAAATAGCTTCACGGGGTTCCTTGCTTCTTGGGCCTCAGAGACTTTCAGATCATTTCACTTGGTTTACAAGTAAAAGAGGGTTTTATTTAACTGCCAGTCCTGCAAACTCATCCTGGGATCTGAGCTTCAAGCCAGGTTCCTTCCTTCTTGGACATCACCACCAATCATAAAGATTCTGCAGGCTAAATTATGCCCTAAGTAATACCTGTGCAACCCCACTGCCTTCAAATCATGCCCTCAGTGACACCTGTGCAAACATGATTCTTACTGGGGCTTCATAATGATGCACAGGGAATCGAATCAGAGACCCATCAAACTCATCTCGTCCAGGCTAGCAAATAGCTATCCAATGGAAATAACCTTCCAGCTCAGGGCTGAATTCCGACCAGTGTCCTGGAAGGGAGACACTTTGAGTCTCTTGGCTCAGCCAGTCCCCCCAGTGATAACAGATTAAATGAATGACAGAAACAGAGCACACACAGAAACGTAGGACCAGAGATTTCCAGCCTTTTAAAAAATGTAATGGCTTCCTTTTTCTTGTAGGCAAATTTGTAAAGAGTTTGCAGACTTGATGGCCCAGGATCGTTCGCCGCTTGGGAACAGCCGCCCGTCTCTCATCTTAGAGCCAGGTGTCCAAAGCTGCTTGACTCACTTCAGCCTGATATCCCACGGCTTCGGGGGCCCCGCTATCTGCGCAGCACTCACAGCCTTCCAGAACTACCTGGTGGAGTCCCTCAAGGGGCTGGATAAAATGTTCATGAGCAGCACAGGGAACGGGCATGCAGCTGGAGACTCTAAAGTGTCAGAGAAAGAAGTGAAGCATCGGAAATAACATGCTGTCTCCCTCCCCCTCCCCTAGGGGGAGCTCTTCCCAGCTCATGATAGGAGGTCTGATCTTATTGGTGTTGGGAAAAAAATATTAAGACCCAATGCAACATGTTTTCCGAACTACGATGTTTGAACATGGGATGCAACTCTTAAAGCAAACAAATAAACAAGAAGATTTAAAGACTTTAAGAAGAAGAAAAGAACCTTAATGGGCATCACTGAGATCCAGAGAATAAGACAGGTTGATGGCTTTTGTTTATTTTAACTGTGGATGCAGGAAGCCAAGTCATGTGCAATTTGATTTTGTTTTGTTTTTTAACCCACAACGAAATACTGAAGTGGTCCAGGAGTCTGTTCAAACGGAAACACCGAAAAATCAATAGAGAGGAAAGGCCTCAGCCACTCAAGATGTTTTTGAAACTGAGGCAGAAGTAAGTCAGGTGGGATTTTTTTGTATGGCAGGCAGATCTGGATGTATAACCTGCCTTCAACAGGCAGACAGGGAATCTTCCAATGATGCCACCTACAAAATAGTCCTATGCCCAAGACAAGAGGAAAATCACCAGCGTTGCTGCCTTGATTTTCAAGCGGTTTCAAGACTTTGTTTACAGTTTTTAACAAACTGACGCTCAGTACAGATTTTCTCCAGGGCCTATGGAACCCTGAGCCATGTCAGGAGAACAATCTTACACTCTTTCCAAGATGGGAACTGATTGACGGGAACCTTCTGGAATGTTACATGCAAGCCAATGGGGTCAAGCAGGTTAAGTTTCACCTGGGACTAAATAAAACTCCACAATCTACAAACAACAGCACACAGGTTTCTAAAATGGATAATAATAATCATGATGAATAAAGCACAAGGAGAAGAACTTGAACCAGGCCAAATTGAACTGAACTGTTCTAAATCTGTACATATTTATTTATGTGTAATTAAATCTGAAAGTTTTAAAATGTCCAGTGCAAGTTATTTATATCTAATTGAGTTGGGATATTTTTTTTTTTGAAAGAGGAAAGTCTTTGGATTTTCTGCCATTAGAAATGGGAATGAAGTTTTGGAGTCACAAAACTGTAGCATGGACAACAGGCTGTGATGATAATGACTATAGAAGTTCTGCAGGGTTTTGTACTTGCTGTTGTTTCTCTTAAAGCTGCAATGATGTACAACACACCACAGTGTCATTCTCATTATCTTAATAAACCTCTTTTTATTTGAAGAAAACACCTTCCTGTTCTCTGTGACACTTGGATTCTTCTGTTTCTGTGGCTGCCAGAAGGAAAAGTTCTATAAATCCAGGGGCTGGGGGGAAGTCCTCCACCCCCTTTTGTTTTGTTTGTGTAGCTGACATTTGACTAAAATAAGCTATGGATGAATAAAACTGAGCTGAGAGTTACTGGAGCTAGGATTTACGCCCTGATCCTGCAAATAGCTGTACTTTGGGCTGGCCCCATGCAAGAACACAGAGTCAGTTGCAGGATTGATGTCTTTGATTTTATTGAAGACAACAGAGCAGAGATGGGTTCACAGAATGAGGATCTGGATCCAGAACCCCTCAAAGTTCTGGGGTGTTTGGAGCCATGTTGAGGATTCAGGAGACAAAGAGCATTGTGAAATTCAGACTGGAATTGGGGTTCAGATTTTACACACACACGTGCAAAGTTCAGGGTGTTCAGATCTGGCATTTTGGCTCAGGTATCTTGGTTCAGGCCTACGTCTGTGTTATAGATATAGTTTTCCCTTAGGAGTATAGCAGAGGCTGATGGAAACCATAGAGAAACCCTCAAACGATCCCCACATAAACACCTTTGAAAGGGAGATGTTTGGTAATTTAAAAGGAAACGTGATTTTTTTTTATATTGAAATCCTCTAGAGATGGGCCAAAACTGGAACCATTTATCCAAATCCTCAGCCCTCCAAAATGTTCAGCATTCACATCAAATGGAAACTGGAGCAGAAACGGCACTGAGTTTGTAGTTTGCAAAACTAATCCCTAAACAACAATGCTCTGCAACACCAGGAGTCCTGACTTTGCCCCATTGTTAGCATCATCTTGCCCGTGTTAAGAGAGAGACTTCAGAACAGGCAATATACAAGAACTGGTTGGGGGTACTGGAGGCACATCTGCTACATGGCATCAGAACAATATAACATGGATCCCAATATAAACAATTTATTTTGGGATCCATGCTCACCCCCGCGCTAATACCGAATTCGCGCTATAGTGGCACACGGTATAGCGGGGGTCTCCTGTAATTATAATCTATAAACATGCAAAGGTGAGTATAGGGGGAGTGAGAAGTTATTTCATAGTCATAGTTATACAGGGATTGCTTGCGTGAATAGGCCACTCATTGCATATACCAACTAATTCTGGCGAGGGTTCTTGAAATGCAACAGAGAGAGACATTAGACAGCATGTACATCAGGGTATAATGTATAGTAATTATTCAATTTGTCAGGGAGAAAAACTACCTCCCCCACTGTTTTCCCCTTTGGGCTGCTGGTAAGTCCCTTGAAAGTTTCATGAGCCAAAGCCCGGCTCCCTAATGTCTCAGGTGGGAACTGCTTCTTTGTAAAGTGGGTGGGAGGTTGTGGGCTCTGCCCCAGACTTCCTGGCTGCCTTTGGGTAAATCACATAAGGTCTGGTTTTCAGAAGCACTCAGACCTACATTTTCAAAAGGCACTAGTCCCAGCTTGACACCTAAAAAGAGCCTGGTTTATAAAAGGCAGGTGTCCAGCACAGTCTTCAAATAGGGCCCCTAAGATGGCCTCAAGTTGGGCACCCAGAAATGGAGGCACCTAAAATCAGTAACCACTTGCGAAAAGTCAGGCCTGAGTCCCACAACTACAGCAGAAATCAATGGGAGAGGCGGGCGCTCAACGCCTCTGAAAAACCTGGCTTGTAATATTTCTGTGCTTCAGTGGCACATCAGGAAACTGGATGTAATAATACCCCTCAGCCTCTTGGGGGTGAAGTGGGGGCTGAGGATAAACCCATAAATACTTGGCGATGGGGCCATATAAATATCTAGATATACAGAAAATACTGTTTTAACTCATTGATCTCCACAGAACAGAGAAAGATTAGTCACATGCCTCCCCCTTATGCTATTAAACCTTGCTAATAAAATCAAGGTGTTCACCCCAAAACGTGACAGTTGGGTGCTTATTGTTGGCTTCTCTCTTTTTGCTTCACTGCATCTGCATGTCTTTCCCAGGCAAGTGCAGCAAATCAGAGCGATCCAAAAGATAAGTGTTTGTCAGGAGGATGCTATTTACTCAGTATCCCATTAGTGCTAGAATTCACCTGCCAGGACCCCTGTCCTTTAGGCTCCCCCCCCCCCCCCCAATTATTTTCTCCACCTTCCCATCCTGAGATGACATGAGGGTCCTTTCCACAATCCAGGACCTCCCCTTGTATAAGTTCCCACGCTGACTACACATATCATCGTGTGAAAACATGTGACATTACTGTTGGCAAAGTGTATTTCAAAATAGATTCAGGCTCATGATTTCTACCCGTTATGGGACACTTTGGAATTTCAATCTAAAATCTTGTTTGAATTAATTTCGTACAACCAGCAAATTTAGGGAAACCACAAGACAGTCCCTGACATGAAAAGCAAAAGTGACATGTAGACTAAGACTCTAAGTTCCCTAATACTGAGATATCTCATGGGTTAACTATGGTTAACATTGAACTGCAATTCTGTATTTTATCATTAACATAAAGAAGAGGCGGTCATTATGTATTGCTATTCTGCATGGCTTTGAATAGAATGAATAATTCACCTTAATCGGATACCTTAAAAATGACAGGATGGTAATAGCTCTCTGTAGTGCACCAACACAATAAATAGACTTTTGCAAGTTGCTGACTTGTGCCTGGTGTGTTCTTTCATTTAGTCTTTAAAGTTCCAATTTAACAGATAGAGCATAAAGGAGTCAGACAGTCAATAATCAATGGGAGTCTTTCTGTTGACTTTAATGGGATTTGAATCAGACATGGTGGGTGGGTGGGTGGAAGGGAATCACCTTCAAATCCATGTAGTGAAATTGTAGGACCAAAATCTCCTTCCCGTGGTAACAAAATAATCAAATATAACCAATAAGCTCAGGGGAAAAGTAATTGAAGGAAGTGGCCTAGACAGCATAATGTCCTAGACAGAGTCCCACCCCAATTTTATTTGTTCCTGCCCCAGATTTTGGGAGAACCAAACCTGAAGAATTCATCCTTTACTACACAGGATCAGGACTCTTCGGGGGAGTTTAATTAGATTTAATAGATTTTAAGGCCAGGGCGGACCATTATGATCATCTAGTTTGACTTCCTACATGACACAAACATCACTTGGGCCACCAGGGACTCTTGGTGCTGTAAGTGAGAATAATATCTTTAAACCAACCCCTAGACTTTATCCCCCACTACTAGGGCATCCCCCACATTTGAACCGACAACCTCTGCCACTGAAAGGGCCAGTGAGCCACCTAGTGGTACACAGACATCCAACCAGAGTGGAGGTGTTCAATGAAGCTGAAAGCTCCTTACGGTAAACTGAGCCTTAGCATATCTATTCTGATGCCTTCAGGATATGTTTCTGCTTGATCTTTCCTAGCAAGCAGGAGTCTGAAGACATATCCTGGAATACAGAAGTGTTCCCTTAAAAATGATGTTCAGTTTAGCAGCATAGGGCATAGCAGACATCATATAAAAAGGCCTGTTTGAATGCAGAAAACTATCGACTCCCTTTTGATGGTAGGGCTGAGGTCAGATGAAATCAAAGTATTGCCCAGATGTGTTTTGATCTTGTGTCCCTCTTACTAAAAGTCCATAGGATGGATCTGTGTATATGGGATTTTCTTGGGTATCTAGTCCTATTTAGCATACCGTCTACTGCACAGTCTGAAACTGACTTGGGAATCGTCAAGAGGCAAAGTTTTCTTGCCATGACTCAACTGTCTAGTGACCCATATTCTGCAAACTGACAGAATGGCTTCTCTACCAATTTTCTTCCATGTCCAAATTTTCAGCTGACGTGTGTGCTCCTGCTGATTATTCCATGCATATTAGATAGATTTCAGCCAATTCTGTTGCAGCATCTCAAGTTCATTTAAACTTCCCCTTCTCAAATTTATACTTTAAAGGGTGAATCACTCCACTACTAATGGCCTGCCAATGGCCAAATTCCTCACCCACGTCCCATGGTATGGACATAATTAAGGTTCAGTGATGCGTTGAGCCTTTTGCTGGTTCTCTGCATAGGGGTGAATTTCAGCCTAACTCAGGGAGAAGCATTTCTAAAAAGGTGCAGGGGACTTTCATTGTGTTGAGAAGTAGTCAGCTTTAGTTTCTTTATGGGTTGCTTTGTGCCAACCTCAGAGATAAGTGTCTCAAGAAACATTGATAGATGTCAACACAGCTATGCTGATTTACACCATGAGAGAAAATGGCCCACCTTAATCTTCATGTTTTCTTGACCAAAATGCAAAAATCATGCATAGTTCTCCATAGGGTCAGGAAGCAAAGGTTTCCACAAGATTCATTAATATTTTTAAATGGCTTTTATAGGGGATTACACTTAAGAAGACTGTCAGGCGAAAACTGGTGGCTTCCAGTACTTAACTCTCTCTTGGGGGTGTCCAGATAAAATATAGTCTTGGTTTGTTTGAGGATGCTTTCTCTATTAGCTGGTGCTGGAAACTGAAGCTGGGCTCTGAAAAATCCCATTGTCCCGTCTATCTCCATGCTCCAAGGCAAAGAAAATTCTGCAGCCAGAACTCAGCTCGCAACTTGATGATGGACAAGAGGACCAGGATCCAGCTCCCTCTCAAGTAGTGACGTGAATGTTTTCAGGGCTAGCAGGAGTACTACTAGGCCAGTCTGAGCTAGAGGCACAGGGAGCAGATTCTGTATGTTGAATAAGAAAATGTCTATTATGGCCATATCAGCCCTTCAAAATGCTGAGTAGTCGTGGTGCGGGAGCAGACTAGCCATGGCGTAAGCCACACCCTGCTACCCCCTTTAAATAGAAGTTTTATGTGAAGTATTTCACAAACACTTTTTTGAGATGCCTAGGACATTTTTGGCTGTACTTTCTTGTTTTTGCAGGGTGGAATGTGCCAGGCTGCTTAACAGAAAGAGCTGCTACTAGAAATCTTGGAGGCCTTATTAATTCTGAAAGCTAAGTGGAACTGTAAACAGAAGTCGTTGCTGTATTTCCTGGGCAGATTATATCATCCTCAGATGACTTCTCTCTTTTTATTTATTTGGCTATGTTTACATCTGAGCATGCAGAAAATATCTAATATAGATACATAAAACACACAAAAAGAGCATTTCCTCTTTGCATTTGAAATATTTTCAGCTAAGCTATCAATATGGTCAATTTCTCTGCACAGCAATTTATTTTTCGTGATTATTTATTCATATTCCAGTAGTACCTAGAGGTCCCAGCTGAGATTGGGACCCCATTGTGTTAGGTGCTGTACAAGCACACAATAATAGATAGTCCTTCCCTGAAAACTTGTAGTCTAAATAGACAACACAAAGGAAGGATTATTATCCACATTTTACAGCTGGAAGCTCTATTTCCTGTTAAGGTAGAATGTTTCAATTTATTGCTGATCCCTAATCATCAAATAAATATTTATGCTTTTAAAAAGTCTCATTCTGATAATCTGTACATGGGCAAATGAGAGTCTGATGAGGTGGCTGACAGCAAAGGCTGTTTCAGGAGAATGAGTAATACCTACGTGTAACTGAACTTGGAACCTTTGTGTTCCAATAAAATACCTACTAACAGATATTATTTATCCACAGGAAATATTTTAATTTAGGCTGATTTTCACCTTCACTGTCAGTATACAACTCAAAAACTTGGTGTTGTGACAAACAACACTATAGATCAGAGATTCTCAAACTGTGATGCATGGATCACTAGTGAAACAGGCAGGTGATAAATGGGTTGGTTTAAGAATAGTATCAAAGTAAGAATCTATTGTAACGACACTGACTCAAATTATGAAGGTGATACACTCAGTCCTTCTGAGCTGCAGGTGTAGTATGCTAGGCTTTAAATATGAGAAACACTACTATAGATGATTCAAGTGGAAGAGATAGTTACACATCTAATTTATTTTTTTTTATTTTTATTTTTTTTCCATTTTGGACAATGAACACAGACTGGGCACTTTTATTTCCCATTTCTGGTCGGAATCACTGTTTTGGTTCTCCCAGGGCTGCTGCTGTGAGTATCCAGCAGCACAAGGGAATGTTTTAATTCAAGCCTACCCCTCCAGCCAGCCAGGTTTCCATTTCATTCCCCTTCCCCACCCCCCAAAAAACCCACCCCCATAATGACCACATACCTCACTGCTTCCTGCAAACTCTTCCATCATAGGTTGCCTTTAGCAGGACATAGGAATTGCCAGACTGGATCAGACCAGCAGTCCATCTAGCTTAGTACCCTCTCTCTGACCGGTGCTACCAGAGTTTCTTAAGCCAGAAGCCCAGCTGAGATTTACAGTACCCTGGGCAGCCTCTGGATAGCATGTCTAGCCCCATTATGTTTGTAGCTTGAACCCTCTTGTGAGAGTAGGGTGGGTATGTTCCAAATCACAGAATGAGCAGCCAGCTTCCCCTGCAGGGCACATGCAGGGGGAAGGGAGGGGCATGGAAAGGGGAAAATGTCACAGAAATTGCAATCCATCTGCTAGCCCCACAGTATATTAACTCCTGGTAGATCTTCTAGAATGCATTGGGGATGGAGGAAAAAAAAGAAATTCTCCTGTACGGATGTGGTGATGTCCATTCTTATTTAAGAGAAGTCACCCATCACACCCTCTTTGAATCTGCTGAACTACAGGAGCATCTGGACTTAGGACCAGCAAGGAAAAGAGTGCAGTTCAGTTTTGTCCAATTTTTCCCCCTAACACCATGCACCTTGTTTA
The DNA here is from genome assembly GCA_033296515.1 of Macrochelys suwanniensis. Lineage (NCBI taxonomy): Eukaryota > Metazoa > Chordata > Testudines > Chelydridae > Macrochelys > Macrochelys suwanniensis. The sequence continues at coordinate 15,495,261 of CM065794.1, forward strand.
ATAAGCAAGTACTCCTGGGAGATAGAAGAAAGCCATCTTTTTCACAGCTTTTGAACATAAAGGGCCTTTTGGTTTAGCTCGCTGCAGTTTTTAGAACCAACCTAGAGACCAAAAAAGAAAACCATGCGGCTTTCTAGTTCCTAAATACATGAGCAGAGGTTAACCTCAAGTCTTTAGCCAGCTTATATCAACATTTCAGAGCTGAAGCCAAACTGACCCCGGCAGCATTCTCACAGCCAGCTTTCTTGATGTTCCAGTGACGTGTGGGCAACAAATACAATGGTAAATACTAATACAAAAACATAAGTATCAGCTGTGCTCAGACCAAAACTCTAAGTGAGATGGTTTGGATAAGCTTCTTTATGTTTTTCTTCCATGGATAGTGTAAAACACGTGATTTACAAAGAAAACAATTGGAACTGGATTTTAAAGGGGGCAAAATCAAATTTATTTTTTTTTAAAAAAGGATGAATTGTAAAGCAAAATTTAAGAAAATAGATTTTGAAGTTTATTGATTCTTTATGAGGAACAAAGAAATGGATCAGACTCCTGGTCCAACTCGTCCTGTATCCTAACTTTGACACGAACATATACACATACAGTTTAAGAATCCAAAACTCCTTCATGTAAGGCCCCAATCCCTGTTTTTATCTACATACTTTTATGCTGGAGGACCGTGGCAAGATCGTTGAAGATGAACGGTGACAACACTCCATGCTGAAGTTTTTCCACAGGAACAGCAAAAGGCACTTCCCTGCCACCAGGGCAACACCCCCCCCCCGCCAAATTTCAAGGCCATACATCAAAGCACGGAGGTGCTAGATCTTCTTAATGAAACAGTTGCAAAACATTTGTTAATATGAGCAAGACACTGTTTTTCCTAACCAGGTTCTCAGAAACAGCTGAACCATTTTAGCTGGAAGTTTTCCCCCCTCTCCTGCCCTCCTCCCCCACAAATTTAGCCTGAGGCAGATACCCAGGATGGAAAATTTCATCCCAAACCCTTAAAGCCTGGCAAAGTTACAAGCAACTGAAAACAGGGTCTTATAATGAACAGCAGGGGATAGCACTGCCTAGCATTAAGGTTACCAGCTCCACCTATAATTAGGGCCTTACCAAATTCACAGTCCATTTTGGTCAATTTCAGTCATAGGATTTTAAAAATCATACATTTCATGATTTCAGCTCTTTAAATCTGAAAGTTCACGGTGTTGTAATTGTAGCGGTCCTGACCCAAAAAGGAGTTGTGGGGCGGGTGTATGTGTGTGTCCACAAGCTTATTGTAGGGAGGGTTGGAGTACTGCCACCCTTACTTCTATGCTGCTGCTGGCGGGACGCTGCCTTCAGCACTGAGCACCTGCCCAACAGCCGCTGCTTTCTGGCAACCCAGCTCTTAAGGCAGCGCAGAAGGATGGTAATACTGCAACCCCCCTAAAATAACCCTGTCCCCACCCCCTGCAACTCCCTTTTGGGTCAGGACCCCCAATTCGAGAAACGCTGGTCTCCCCCGTGAAATCTGTATAGTACAGGGTAAAAGCACACAAAAGACCGGATTTCACAGTCTGTGACATGTTTTTCATGGCCGTGAATTTGGTAGGGCACTACCTCTAATCATCACTGACTTGGCTCTGAAGTGCTCAGTATTTTTTCACTGTGGCTGAGTTAGCTGGTGCAGAAACTGCCACTGCGTACACAAGACACATCATGATGGAATTCTTGATTCAGAAATCCTTTTGCCATTCGTCTTTGCCAGAGTGGTTACATTTGACACCTGCCAATGCCACCTAGCCTTCTCTGAGATCGTTAAAGTTGGCTCCCTTTTTATTACTTTGCTGCCAACGTTTGTATATTAATTTTGAATTTTCCAATTAGGTCACTAATTCTTCAACAGTTCCTGGGGTTTCTTGCCATACGCTGCAGCTCACTTACCTCCTGTTCAGCACAGAGGCCCTGCAACCCTGTCCCTGAAATCCATTGTGAGGGAGTGATTATTGCGGCAACTGACCCAGGCCACAGAGCTACAGCCCAACTCTAGTATCTCTATCCTAGACAGATCCATCGAGCGATGTCAGCGTTCCCGTGGCTTTGTTCCTTTGTCTGCAATGTGGAGTATATCCTCAAAAACCAAACTCTTCTCCTGTCTGTCTTCGTCTCAAACCTTGACGCTGTCATTTCGGAGATGCTTCCAGATACACTGTGTACAATTGTACAAGCAGCCTTACCTGGAATAACATAAATCATCATGTTCCACACTTCCCGTAGCACCAAAAACTCCACCCTCTTGTTTCACATCAACAAGGCAGGCTCCAAGAAAGCACTATTACACATTCACAAAGGAGTTCTCCACTGGGTCAAATGAAGGCTTTAATTTGGTTATGAAACAGAGCTGAGGTCCAGTTTACACCACAATCTGTAACCATGGTCCTGCTCCATAAGGTTCTGCTTATGTGGATCCACTAGGATTTGTAACCAAGTTGAAATCAGGTTCCCTGATACAGTTGAATTTACCGTGTAGGCAAGGCCTGGAACTGAACCTTTGATGTAGACGTGACCAGGTTCAAGACAGGTCTTTTCCTCATGCCTCTCTCAGCTGCCACAATTGAGGTACAATGTAAACCCTCCCATCCCCAACTCTATTACGCACAAAATCTGTCGGTTTGGTATCATCTGAGATATTTCAGGATTAAGGCCATTCTTCACTGCTGTCTGGCCATTACTTCTATATAATACCCTGATGCTGTTGAGAGGTTCCCTTCCAGTAGCTTTATGGCGCTATAACAGGGTGGGGCACGGATCCTCGATTTCTTTGGGTTGGAATATAGGAGATCTGTTCGGAATCATGACATTGTGCTTAAGATAATTCTACTAACTGTTCCTGCTTTTAGGGGCTTGGGTTAGGGGCTTTGTTTTGAGTCAGTTGCATCTGGTCTAAGTGCAGGCCTGGTAGTCAGAAACTCCTGATCCCAGCTCTGAAAATGACTCCCTTTGTTGAGTCACTTAGGGAAACTGAGGCTGAGAAACCCTCTGTAAAATGGGGATAATTCTTACCCACCTCACAGGCCAACTTAATGTTTGCAAAAATCAAGAGAATTACTGTATCTCAAGAGAAAAACCCCTAATACCCAATTATTATTTGGCAATGGATTATTAGACAGGGCCTTGGATGTCAGACTGAATTTCTGTGAACCGCACATCATCTGTACAAGCTCTTCTACTGATGGGAGTGGCAAGTGTGAGTGTAATAGGCAAGATGGGGCATGTGTCTGATATCACCCCCCATCCCCCCCATGGAATGCAACAGGCATGCTTGCACACAGGTTCTTCCTGCAGGCTGAGCTAGTGAAGCCAAAGACAAAAGCTCTGACAGAATGGAAGTGGCATATGTTAAATTTCAAGTGAAACACCTTTAAGCAGCAGGAGACCAAAGCATCAGTCAAGCCCACCACCGCTTAATGCTGCTGTGATATCATACTGTCCAGATCCCTGTTAAAACCCTAATAAGAGATGGCAGATGACAAATGATGGGACAGGATTTTTTTAAATTTAACTTGTTATAGAAATAATATCTGGATATCTTATATAAATGAGACCATTACATAATTACAACCGATATCAACTTGTATGTTAATCATGGACTGCTGATTTTACTTGTTTGAAGGTCTCTGCTCTATTTGTCAATCAGAATAGCAAATAAAGTGCACACTCTAAGGGTCCTGATTGTGATCTTCCTTGCACTTGTTTTACAACAGTGTAATGCTGTTGCCTGCAATGAGTTACTCCTGTTTGACACCAGAGTGACAGCAGAATCCGGATTTAAAATTCCATAACATTAATCAGACCTCACATTTCTATTTAATAAAAAGTGTGCCAGCTACAGAGAAAGTTTCTTTGCTCAATATTTATTACCATTGAGGCTGCTTTGGGAAGGGTGCTACAGGACCACCAATCGGCAATCTGAAAGGTTTTATCTAGTTTCACTGACCTTTCTGGAAACATCTCTGCATCCTCCTCCAAAACATTTAATTACTGTACTTCTTGCAGCAGTAATCCAGTGATTCACAGGGAATATCCCACCACCTCCCGCAGCAAACATGCAGTAAGAGAGGAGCTGTTTTTCTTCTCAGACCACCGCTGTCACAAAAGTCTGCGTTACAGACATCAAGTTGCCTGCATTCTTACAGCCTATTACTCGCTGGAGACCTCAAGACCAGTGCAGCCACCTCTGCAGAGCTAATGGTTCCCCCAAGCGACTCTGACTGCCTCCCCTAGCAAGAGTCTGGAGATGCCACCTCTGCCATTGGACTCAAGCCTGCCACATGGCAGCCTGTTCTGTGCCCACCACCAGCTGGCCCCGGGGCAGGGAGACGTGACTGAGAAAAAACAACACAAAGGAAATGTTCAACGTACAAAACCACATTTTTCTATTTAAAATTTAAAACCAAATATTAACAGGCAAACCTGAATCACTTCCATGTGTAGCTTTTCATTTTCCATTTCAATATGTGCTTTCTCCAGGAATCCATGCTGCCTCTGCCTTTCCTTCTTCATTGCAGCGTCCAATCCTGCAAAATGCTATGCATCCCTCACTCTGGCTGGGTACTCATCCAAATGAAGCCCTAACCTATTCCCAACCATTTCTTATGCACCCATCATTATGGTGTCCATGTGCCAGATTTACAATACAAAACTACATCTGATCAAAGGAAACATTAGGACAGCAGCAGTTTGGCAATGGCCAAACGAGGCCTTTAAAGGACAGATTTTTGAAGATCTGAGTTGTTTAGTTGGGCTGCAAAATGGAAGAAGAGGACGATACAGGACCCAAACAAATGAACCTACAACAGCCTTCATCCAGATACTAAGAGGAGTTTCTTCATAGTCCAGCCCAACCAGGCCACCTCATAGATAGACCCAAGTTGTAATGTTCAGTATGTCTGGATCACCCCATTATAGTTAAGAATCAGCCCAATCTCCCACCACGTTTAGGGGTGCTCAGACTCGGGGTGTATTTTAGTTCCACCGCTATGCAGAAATAGATTTAGCACAGTGGTTTTTTTTTTTAAACTGATACTAATCTTTAATGGTATAATACTTTACTGAAGGAAAAGCACCTACTAATAATTCCAAAACAGATCCTTCTAAAACACTCCTTTCCCCTCACCCTTCTTAAATAGTAAAGGGTTTCTATGCTCCTTCCACAGCTGTCTTGAGTTAGACTACATGAATAAGCTTATTGGATAACTACCTAATGGCACATTAGCACGGAACCAAAACCCTTAAAATGTCACTTTACATTTTCAAGATGACTAACTGTTTTAATTGTTAACACAGTCCACAGAGGGTCATCGGGATGCAGTGGTTCAAACCCAAACTAGTCAGGAGAACAGAGCAGAAAGAGGAATAGTATTTTCTTTATTTCATCACTCAAATTTCCATTTAAAAAAAAAAAAAAAAGTCTGCTGAAGTGACTAAAGCCTGTTTAGCTTGACTGGTGCTCATATGTGAATTTCCTGAGCTTAGTTACTGTTGATTGCACTGACTGATAAGGACACATAGAACCTCAGTATACAGTTAAACCCTTGCAGAAAGAGGGAATTAAGGATGACATTTTGAAAGATTAAACTTATTTTTACAACTAGATTGAAATGTACTTCCCAGCCACACACCAGACATCACATGTGTAATAGTATGACTTAGCACTGATGTAGCAGTTTTCACTCCCTACATTTCAAAACATTTTACAAAGGGGAGTTTTATCTCCATGCTGCAGCTAGGGAAACTGATGCAGAGAGCTGGAGCATCTTGCCCAAAGTCACAAAGTTTGTGGCAAAATAAGCAGCAGAACGCACCTGCCCTAGCTCCAGGTCCTACCTAGCAGCATATTGCACTGCTTTCTGTTAGCTGCGCACTTTACAGACAGGTAGTCTTCATTTTGTTTTCAAGAAACTGAAGTGACTGAACAAACCTAGCTGTGTGCATTTGAGAGACGCTATTGCCATTCTTTACCCTTGTTTTCTACACCTCTGAAGCCAAGTGCTGATGGTTCCATTGTGTACCAGACATTTTGGGATCTTTCAGTATACATTCCAGTGTTTTACTAGGGATAGAAGTTGGACAGTAATTACCAGGATAGTAAAGCATAATTTATCTTCCGCATAGTGAAGTTTCAAAGCTGTATTAAGTCAATGTTCAGTTGTAAACTTTAAAAAAAAAATTAAAAAAAAAAGTTTAGTTCAGAGTCCTGAACATTTCAGAGTTACAACCTCCATTCCTGAGGTGTTCGTAACTCTGAGGTTCTATTGTATATGCTCCTGTTGATAGTGGATTCTTGTCTACTCTTAATGTGCAGCTAAAAACCATGTTATCACTACCTGCAGGCACAGGTGTTTGAACTGTGAACTGACTGTATTTAACAAGCTAGACAGAGTAAACACTTGGATAGGATAGGCTGACAGAAAACTCTTAGTGGTACTCTTGACTCGGCATAAGTAATCAGCTTGATGGCTGTGCACAGAGGACGGGGCAGCTATGTTATTCTCAATGATAGTATACAACTAGCTATATTATTTACCCTAGTTTCACTTAGGTAAGAACCTTCTTAATCACGTGTCCTAAGCTGTTGTGTGTTCACTAGGCGTGGAGCAGCTGCCATACTCCATTCCACATGCACAAATCTATTACCCAAGAAGGGCTCCCAGTGATTTTCCAGGCAGTAAAATGGTCCTAAGGCCATGTCTACACTACAAACTTCCGCCAGCATAGCTACATGGGTCAGGGTGCAATCTTTGACTCAGATAGCTGTGCTAGAAGCAGCCCCTAGAGTGGATATAGTTTATACTGGCAAAGCTACACTTTTGCAAGTACATCTTATTCCCATCCCCTTGAGTGAAATAAACTATACGATCAAAAGCAGCTTTGGCAGTATAATCTGTATCCACACTAGGAGCGCTCTGCTGGTATAGCATATCTGTATACATATCCCAAGCACTCAGTGTAGACGTGGCCTAAGGCACAGATTCAGTTCCCTTGTAAACTGATCTTAAGGCAAACTCTAGGCCCACAAAGAGATGAGCTGGTGCACTGATCTGTTACATGCATGCAGTCCTCAGGAAAAGACCATCTTTAAACAGGAAATCTAAAATGAGAAGAGTGCCTTGTTAACTCTTTAGGCCCTGAGGCTTTGGTAATAAAACATATGGTCAGGATTATTAGCCAAAGCAAAGCAAACAGCTCAATGTAGATGTTGCAATAACTTAGAAATACTTTAACCTGGGTCACAGCATTATAATTTCTCTTTATATCAAGCTTTTTGTTTTTAATGGAAACCATTTTATTCTGCAATAGCTTAATTCCGTCAAAGAATATATCTTATGAAAATTAGACCTGTGATGTTAAATTTAGATCTCTCAGAAGGATTTCTGAAGTTTAGGATCTAGGATCTTTTTTATAAATGAAGTTTCATGGGCTTTGGAGCTAAAGTTGACACAGCATTTATATGCAAAAGACAAAGTTTCATTTTTTTCCTTTTCAGCACACAACTGGGGTGGGAAATCTTTGCCTTCTATCCACTCTATCCAAAGCGTTACTGACCAATTTACAACTTGAAATTCGCTAAGATCATCAAGAGATTGACAGCTACAGCATTCATATAAATGTAAAAGCAATCCAGGAGATCTTTAAACAGACCTTTGGACACATTCTTTTAATGAAAGGACAAATTTCAATTTGCTTTAGAAATCAAGTCATACATATGGAAACTGGAAATAAGTGCAGGAAAAATCAGCTGCTTATATATACTTGGTGCAATTCTCCTTGGGACATGAACACAGGGCTTGTTCTATGAGAGGTATATTATAATAGGACTTGGTTATCACTTGGTTTTGGAGATTAAATATTAGGGCTGGCTTTCAGTTAGGTGGCAATGACTTGTTAAACGCTACATTACCTTAGGAAAAATATCCAGCAAAAAGTATGACTCTCCCTCTCCTTCAAAGTACGAGTCCTTATAAAATATAAAACTACGATGCCCCAAGAAGGATGAAGTGCTTCATTACAGAGTCGAAGGAGCATTTTAAAAATTTCTGCAGATTCTTTGTTCAATTGTTTTGTGGGTAATGGAAGTCCATATTTATTCCTGGAGGTTGCCGCTCTGTTGGCTCTTGATGCAACTCCTTGTATCCCTCAGTCAGTGGGGATTCAAAGCCTGGTCCCTGCCCTCAGGCGAAACATATGTTCCACTCTAACCTGACTCCACCAAGGCTGTTTGCAATGGAATAATTGTTTTATGTTTATTAATCACCTGCATGCAGATGGGTGCCAGTAATAAAATAAAATAAAAAACACAACTCAAGGCAGATCCTTTTGCCAGGACATAACAGGGCTTTAATGGCACAACCACCACACCCCTATTTTGGTGTCTGTTAAAACAGTGAGCTTCCTATCAGGGGATAGTTAAACACTTTTTTCTGTTTGGTATGCAGTGAAGAAAACATCATACCAGCTCAGCCAATCTGTAATGATGTCTTCTAAAACAAACAGGAAACATGCAAAAACATTCAAGATTGGTGGTAAAATAAATTAGAGATGCTGCTTACTAAAAGCTAAAAAAGACATTAATGCAACACAGTAAGGGTGAGATAACCACCAAAAAGTCAGGACATTCCAAGTTAAGGTTCCTCCTATCACGTTAAATGTGACCTGCCAAGAGAAAATAAGTTTGTTGAGCTCTTGTTTCTTTACAATGTACAAAGTCTGGAAAGTTTTTTTAAATTCTGAGTTGTTAAGTTCAGCCCAAGATTGTTTCAGAAAGGTACGAGCCACTGGCTTAAAAATAAAAGCGGCTGCTGCCACAACTATAATGGAAACAGCTGATAAGTACAGACTAGCAAAGCCTGATGAGGTCAAAATTAGATACAACTAAGGATGGCCTAGAAAGGAAGAATTGTTTCCTGGTTAAGGCACTGGACTGGGACCCAAACTCTGCCACAGACTTCCTTGGGCAAGTCTCAAGTTCTCTATATGGAAAGGTGGGGATTTAATACTCTCTTTGTTGTCTATTTAGACTGAACTCTTTGAATCCCCGCCCCAATGTGAAATCCTAGCCCCACTGAAGTCAATGGAGTTTTGCCATTGACTTCAAAAGAGTCAGAATTTCACCCAAAGCATATGCAGAACACCCACGACGAGGCCCCAATCTCAGGTAGGGCCTCTAGGTCATACTGGAAATACAAATATGTCCATAAAAGAACACTTCTGTAAGGGATCATGAATGCTTTGGACGTTGAGATTGCCAAGTCTAAGCCACTCATCTTCCTATCTGTCAGAAGGATCAAATATCTGTACTTGGGAACTAGACCATGATGGGTTCAGTGCTGAAAATACTATCCACTGTAAATAATTTTTCAAATGTCCACCTTTATTTCTGAACAAAAAAGCACATCTCACATGTACCATCTGAAGATTTTAATCAAATATTTAAATTATCCAATAAAACAAGCATCTGAACAGAACATTTGAGATGGCTGAAAACCGCTTCAGCCCCAGATTCAAGTAACTCACATTTCTGAGTGAAGTTTGAGCCTTTAAAAAAGTTCAATTCTAGGCCAAGATTAAACAAATGTCAGCCACTCTATGGCAATTATTTGAGGCAATTACATGATAGATAATAGGGGGTTTTAGAATGGAAGCACCATCTTAACCCTAGACAGGTTAGTGACTGATCTCATGGAATGAAAAAGGCTCTCCTTATGTAGCATGGAATAGTTCACAGAAGATCCATGAGAGGCACAAGTAACATTTAAAAGTTTCCTACAGAGCATATTATAGTTAAGCCCGATTCAAAACAAGTGTTAAAAATGGATGCAGCTTAGCACATGTTCTTTTGGACATGCTGACTTGTGGTGCTCTCCTAATTCAGATGATTCATACTAAAATAATTATACTGTTAAATTTAGGGTGGCTAACATCCAACTGGCAAGCAAAACATTACTTTCCAGAAACTGGATTTCTTCTCCAACCACTGAGCCATAAAGGGGACTAGTTTCTGCGGACACTCATTTTCTACCCCCACATATACTCTTTCCCAAAAAAACCCTCTTCCCTCAACTTCAACTTGGTCTAAATAACAAAAACTAAGAGACTAAGAGAAGTATATTAAGATGTTCTGATAGTTGACCCCTTTACTATAAAAAAAAATTGGATAAATTCTTGTAACTATTCTATAGATCAAGTTAAGCTGTTTAAGACAAGTGAAACGTTATACCAGCTGCTTGCTGGACTGCAGCACAAACTGGGAGCATGGATGATGGATACTTAACTGCTGAAAGGGAAAATTAATATTCGAACAAGAATTTAAGAGGGAAGACATTTGGAGCAGCAAAACTGAAACAAGCTGAGAAAGCACAGAGACCCACTGGAAGGGCGCAGAACAGCAAGGAAGGAAGTTACTATCTGCACAGTCACGGATTGGCAATCCCAGAACCCATCTGCAGAGCGATGACAATTGAATTTACTTTGGGAGAAAAGGGTTAATGGAATAAAGTGATAAGATTGATATAGCCAATGTCAATCTTTATTTGAAGTCTCCACATTAAGTGTGTAGTACACCAAACAAGTAGAAAAAAAACAAAAATGAACTGAAAGACTGCTCAGAAAAGATCCCAGGGGTTAGGATGACACTTTCGGAAAGGGTATGTTGTCCACTTCGTGGATGCCGTCTTTGTCAATGAACCGGACGCTGAAAGAAGGCAGGTTCAGGATGAAGCGTTTCTGAAGCTGTTTAACAGACAGAGAGAGGGGAAAGATTTGTTCAAGGCTTAAATAAAAAACATTTCTTGTCTTTGAGAGAGATTGTTGCATGTCCTAAAAGCACTAGTTTCTCTCCTCCAATTTCTGTCCTGCTTCCGCTTTGTTTCTGTAACATATCCAGCCACCAAAACTAAGAAGTGCCTTTCATATTGAGGAACCCTGGAGAGCTAGAATTGACTGTGTTCTCTGTGGAAGTCAGTTTGGAAATTAAATAGAAATGGGAGGGTTTGAATAGTCACCTTAAAGAATTACATGGATTTTACAAGTGGAAAAAAGCCACAAGCAGCAACATTTTAAGCTTACCAACTTGCATAAGCAAATCAATATATTTTATTCTGCTCTTATGAGTTTTAGTATTTACCTAAAATTCCTTCTGAACAAATATGATGTAGGATTTGGGATCTGAATAAGGAGCTTGCACACCCAGTGATGTAATATGTTAGACTCGATAAGAGAATAAACCTGTCATGCCCAAATTTATCTTGATGTACATCTTAAAGAATCTGTCTTAAACTAGTACCTAACAAGAGAACAACTCAGTTGAAAAATTCACTTGACTGTGTGCCAGGGCTAAGTATTTAACAGGTCCCCACTGTACACACTGCTTGGGATATAAACTTCAGTCAATCGTGCATGAGAGGTTGGCAGCATGAGCTCCCTCTCCCACAGTGCTTCTTATTTCAGCATGAATTATCTCCGTTCGCTAACAAGATTTTTCATCCAAGTGAAAGTGGAGAAGATTACAATCATTTTCTACCATTACACTTTAGATACAAACGGGCAAACATTTTAGACGGGCCTGAGCTCCTCTGCTTGTGATGATTTACATTTGTAAACTTCCCCACCCAATAACCAACACACAGGAATTAAGGTCAAACCCTTTCTTAGGCAAATGCTGAAGTCACCTTTAGGGTAAGACACTTATGAGCTCATAATAAATGGTCTGTTTGATATACAGAGGATAACGCCACTTCTTGCCTTGCTTGAGAGCACGATGCCTTGATTATATAAAATACAATGTGGTATTGTTTGTTCCTTGTATTAGGATGAACTGCATTGAGTAAAGAGGTCCTGCTGTCACGTTATTTTCTTTTGTAGCTTAGTTGTATGTTTTGAATTTTTGAGTTAGGGTGCATTGATTACTGCGGGTGCACCAATATAGTGAGCACTTATGACAGTCTTGGTTTTAATTTTTTTTTAGTAGTAATGATAATTGGGGGTACCACGGTAAGCACCGATACCAACTAGACTCCTGAGGTTACTGACTGAGACAAGACATGGAGGGGAAAATGTCAGCAGGTCTTGCTCCGTGTAGCACTGTATGGTAATATACTAGCCTTCTTTCAAGATGATTCTTCACATGCCTCAAGTGTGTTCTTGGTTTACAAATAGTTACTTAGTAGGCCAACTTCTAGAAGAACTGGTCCGGCAGTTCTTGAGGTATATTCAAGGCAGGATCCCTAGATTTATGCACATTTCTAATGCGCATTTACAATGGCATCCAAAGTTAAGCAAATTGGTTGAACTTGGTAGTTTTTGTTGCGTCCCAGAAACTATGAGCTCAACAGCAAAGCCACCATGGACGTATCCAGCTACTGAGTTATCATGCGAGACTATCCTTTCAACTCACTAGCTGCAAGACATGTAATGGTCAGAGAACTATATAACACAACCTCTTTCAGGATAGGGTTGGGCAGCACCCACTCAAGTAATTCATAAAGTACTTTGCTAACTATCAGATACCACAATTGACAGGAAAGCTAATAATCTACTAAAAACCTTACACATCACCAAAATGCTTGTAAGGCCCTTTGCAGCAGACTTCTCCCCAGTAACACCAGTTCACCTCTTTAACCTCCAAGAGACAATGACGCCGAGTACTGCTCTTATAAAGATTTATGGTGTGAAAAGGATATTTTTGCTAAAGTTGCTGATCAACCGCGTCAGTGCCTGAGGTCAAGTTATTATCGGAGTTAGACTGGTTATTCAACTTATGAACTAAGGGGAGAAAGCAGTTTAAAAATGTGTAATAGAAAAATAAACTTACCACAAGCACAGGATAACTTTCAGAAGGATAAAAACATTTTAGGCAGAAATAACATAAAAAGACAAAGTCAAGGGCTGTCTACATCAATATTATGTTAAGTATGGAAGGACCAGAAGTAAAGAAAAGCAATTAAACTTAAAGTTTACATTCTGGAGGACATGAACCATGCTAAGACAATGTAAGTACCCACAAATCCTTTTCCTCAGTAGCTGGTTCCACATCTGGCCAATGTATATTTATTACCCCTTCTGGCAAAGGCAAGAAAAAAATGTGACAGAGGAACAGGAAAAATATCAGCAAATGAAGGCAAACAAACATTCCTTTCTCAAGATCACACAGGCCCAAGTCTTTGGCGACTCACCTCCTCTAGACATTTCTTTAGGAGCTCCATTGCCTCCTCACGTGTGATACCTGAAGGAGAAAACACCCACAGATTGCTTTAGTTAGAGGCCATCTCTCTCAAGTCAATCTTTTTATTAAATTTAAACAACTTTTCAGCTGAGCACCAAAAAAACCCTCCTTCCCAGTTCACAGAAAACACATTCCATATGTACCGAGGATGCCCTGCACTGAAGCACTCACGCTGCAACAAGCCATTGAGAATCGATTTGTTATACCAATGGGAAGCATGACGGAATTTTGCCTCCCATGGCCAGGGACGGGGCTTCGGAGAAGTCCAGCCGTCTCTCTCTCCTTGAGTTTATTACAGTTTTAAATCAGCTCCATCTGTCCACAGCCGGCTGCAAGTCAGTGAAAGTGGGCGGGGATTGGTTTTAGTGCTACATTCCCTGCTGGGTATGAGCTTTAATAATGGGAAAGGCACGTGTGTGATGCCCCTGCTATTCTCACACATTAGGATAAAAAAAAAAAAATCAGCATTCAGTGAGGATGGCCAACTGTGACAACATATTGTACTTAATTTTTTTCCTTTTGGAAGGGGCAGGGAAAGAGAAGAAAGGCAGCATTGCTTTCAGGAGACGCAAGTAATGAAAAAATTACAGAGATGCATGCTTAACATGCAGCCTACTTGGATCAAGGGCTTTTGTTCCCATCTCACACCTGCTGCTCAGGTGGAATAAGCTCCAATTAGAAGAGAACTGCCAGATTCCTGCTGCACTGGTTGCAGGAGGCAGATAGAAATACTGCTAAATGAAGGTCTCTACTATGAGTCAGTAAATTAAACTTTGCACACAAAATATTGCTGCCAATGGGTAAGGTTCTTTTGTGGCTAAAGTATGAGGGAGTCAGAAAAAGCTCAACTCTATTCCCAGCTCTGCAGACTTCCAATGTGGACAAGTCATTTCAGTTGTGTTTCAAGCTTCCTCATCTGTAAAATGGGGATAATGCTGCCCTGTCTCCTGGCAATCAGAGAGGCTAAGTTTGAATGTTTTTAAAACATTGAGAGCTACAGATGTTCAACGAATTATTCCTACTGTTTAGTGTTTACATCAGAAAAGGTTGCAAAGCAGCCAAAACAAAGCATCCCCATACACCAGAACTGCAAAAGGATGAGATAAACATATTAGAAAAGAGTGCAGTTTTATTTTTCTGTCTTTTTAACATGCTATGAATTGAGCTGATGCAAGTTATGGACAAATGGGAAACTAGGCTGCACTCCGGGAGATAACTGTATGCACATCATAGCCAGAAAACTAGGTAACATACATCATCAGCAGAGGTATTTGAACTATAGCTCTGTAGAGGTAGATGCTAGTTGAAGACATCTTCCCATCTCACTGTTTAGTTTTGAACACCATGATTTAACTACCATTTGTTAGTCTCTTGGTACCTGAAGTACCAAGTAGTAAATTATCAGTGCAACACCTGGGGCAAAAAGTCAATAGTACCCAAAATACTGCAGTAAAGCCATTAAAACATTCTTTATTAGATGAAGATGGCCAGGAACTAACAGGTCAGTAATTCAGATTAAAAAAATCTAACTTCCTAACTTTACAACAGGAACTGCAAGCATTTGGAAAAAGTCTAGATTCACTGCAGCCTCCATTTCTGCTGAAAAGCTAGTCTATAGATTTTTAGATCTTTACTCAATGAATATCTAATCTCTGTGCCTACTAAAGCAACAGAACCGGGCAGAGTGACTCAACATGATGCACAAATGCGAGATCCCACTTTACTAAGCCTTTGATTTACTAGTCAGTAGAAAGAGAATTGTTTCTTTGCCACAGGCTTCATACTTACTTGGCTTGTAATAGCGGTCAAGAATGCTCAGGGTTAGGAACGCACCATATCCATGTGCTGCAAAGGGAGCTTTAGCCAGGGCTGCAAGGTAATCCATATAATAAAGGGCAGGGCCTTCGTGTTCATCGTAGCCAGCCAAAAGAAGATTGACATGGTAAGGGGTCTGCAAGCAGAAACGCAGAATTTTGATTAATGCCGCAATACTAACTAGCCTCCCCTCTACTCTTTCCCATAATATGTAGAGACCGGTAATCCAGCTCATTTCAATGTACTCCTTTGGACACAAAGTGTTTCTAGCAACTGTGCAAATTGCTTCTGAGGAACGCATTTGAATTCAAAACCCCAGAGTGGCTGAAATTTTGTTGTTGTTGGGAAGCAAACTTCTCTGTCCACTGCATTCCTTTAAAACGTGCAAGACTCTTACTTTCCCTTCAATCTGCTCCTTAGGACCCTTTCACAATTAGTGTTTCAATCCTATGGGGACAAATCATAATTAAAATACTTTCACACCACTCTCCTTCATCTCAACAAAATGCTTGGATTTTTGACTGTTAGCATGCAAGCACAATGTAGACTTTTTTTTTGGCAGATACAAAGTTTCTGTTAATTTAATATGCTGTTTATTTAGTTACACTGAGTTAACCACACAGCATTTTAAGCCCCTATGAAAACAGAACACAGTGTCAACAGTTTTATATATAATGTTACATTGTAACATTAATTGCCAATTAGACTTTTATTCCATGTACCAAGTTTAACCTAAAAATCACTAAGATAACCTGAATAAATTTGCTTCCATCTAAGATTACAGACTCTGGCCCACTTTCTCATTATCATAAGATCAAGATAATCAAATTCCCCCCTCCACCCCAAACATTTAAGAATTAAATATTTCCACATTTTGTTTTTTAGGTTTCAGAAATGGTTTGACAGATGCAGAGAATTAAGTGTTAGTCTGCTCCAGTTTAATTCTTTCCTCCCTATTCTTGTTTAAGACTTTAAATGCAATTCATTAAATAAAGATGTTTTCACGTTTATTCTTTAGCCAAGACAGACCACCCATTTCCACTAATACAACCATGCCTTTTACTGCGTTATAAATACAGATCTAGTAATTCTGCAAAGCCCCAGGAGTTTGCATCATGTTTTATATGGGTTATCATTTTCTTTAAAAACCCATGTATTCTTATTGCATTTTCCACAGTGGGGAAACGGTTGTGTAAGCACATAGCTATAGATATTCCAAACACATGTGAACACATTAAATAGGATTCCATACTGCATACACACACAAGATTAACAATTTGTGAAGCGGAGGCTCACACAAGGAATACATGGAATCACCATATGCTTGCTCACTTTTAGTAGTTCCATACTGATTTTAGTGCTTGGCATTAAAAAGAAACTGTCATTGCAAACAGTGTGTTCATTAGATTTTCAGAAAATGTAGATCAACAAACCAGCCAGCCAGAGTAGGGAAGAATGACACTTACTACTAGTGCCAGAGCAGAGAGTAAACTCATTTTGAAAGTCTGGGATATGTGCAGTTGGTAGGAGCTTGTTTCTTATATACTTGAGAATGTAAACTAGAAAGCGATTACATTCTTAGGAGCAAAATTGATTACTTCCAACACTTTCTTCCCAGGGTGCTATCTGTAGTTATTCTGTCTGATTCCTTCAGTGAGAAGTTATTAAAAATCTTTTAATAAAATAATTGATTAGTATTACATGGTTGGGATAACATTAAGTTGAGACCACAAAACCATGACAGTAAAGGACATCATTGGATGCAAGTATTACAAAGAACCTTGAGTTGAAATAGTTTTTAAAATGAAATTACAGCGCTATAGTTTGAATGCCGTCCTCACAAAAGGAACTGAACAGGTTGCTGATCATTCCCACTTCATGTACCAACATATCTTTATAAAACAGCTTAGCAAATTAATTCACTCAATGTTTTTGGACATTCTATTATATAATTTTTAAGGGTTCATCAAACTAACAAAGACAAGCTCATCTCAAGCTTAACAGGGCCAGCTGCATCCAAATATTGCAGTACACCATATCCTTACAAGGCTTTTTGGTTTCCCCTTTCATTAGGAAAAGTAAGGACGGACAACAAAATGACAGCCCCATTTCCCTCAAAAATATAAACTTTTAAAAAGTGTTATTGAAAGATATTCCATGAAAGACTGTTTCAATCATTCCAGAATCAAGTTGCTACACAAATGTATTAGTTTAATTAGCCCATGTATTATCATTTATTTATGCTTAAACATCTCACATGCACACCAAAGTTGTCATTTAAAAGCCATGACACGCAGCACAGAAGACAACTCACAAATTATTGTGCTACTTCGAATTACCAACTTTTGCATGTGTCAGAAGCTCAAGCATAAATAAGTGGTGTCACAGACTAATTAAATCAATACAGCTGGGTACCAACTTGCAGTTTCTGAAATTCTTCTGCAGAAGCTCCATGAAACATCTTTTGTTTGTGCTTTTTTTAAAATTTCAAATGTAAATAAATTATCTTATGCTATTTTACTACTAGAGGAAGGCGGGGCTCAAATATTAGATAATTATTTTCACATTTTATTTACTATTTCTACATCCTTTCTAACTGATTAACCCCCTTTGGGATGCATATAGTTCCTGATCTGTTTCAGAGTTTATGCTTACAAAGAAATGCAATATTAAAAGGGCATTTTCATACATCATTTTGGGGAGTAAAATTCATGTTATCCACAGAAAAGCTCTCTTTTCAAGCTACATCTTTTCTTGATATCTAAAGTCATCTTCGCTTCCCGCTGCAGCATCCACAACATTCACCTACTGCTAGAATTTTAAAGTATGCCAAGATTTGTTTCAAATCTAGCAGTTCAGGACTTGAATCCAAGGTCCCACCCAGCAAGGCTACATTTTGGAATGTGGCACTCTACTGGGGAATTGTTTTGGGTTTTGCCACGACACTTTACTGGTTTTAAAAAATAGAAATATTTTCATATGTGAAAGTTAAAATGGTTTAACTTGATTAACCTTAAAAACATGTAAACTGCAATGGTATTTGGAGCAAAAGGCAAAACACTAAACCAAGTGTCGTGTCTTTAATGCCAGGTGCTACAATTTTTCCTGTTGTAAAGGCTTAGTGAACCAACTTCTAAAAACAATGGACCACAAGGAAATACCAAACTCCACATTTGTTGAATTATGTGCTCCTGACCCATCAACCCCAAAATACTAAAATCAAATTTGCCCTACTCGGTTTTTTTTCAGTTATGCTGCAAATATCATGCAAAATGAGCCTTCCAGTATCCAACAAGCTGACACTCCCATTTACCAAACAAATAAAATCAAATCTTGCAAACGAACCACCCCACATAGTTTTTACCCCCAAAACGGAGGAGGATCCAGTGACTCCAGAAGTCCACTTGCAACTTTGCATTTTCTATGTAAAAATGAAGACCACAGAAACTATGGCAATCGGCAGCATTACAAAACCCCAAGAAAACCTTCATATGAGCATTAATGTTACACTTTTTAAAGTGCCCGGTTCTAATCTTTCATAGCATGGGCAGGCATGGTGGAAGCTTCCCCTACAACAGATCGCTGCATCTTAACATGGACCGGCAACAACCTTGCTAGTCTAGTACTGGGGTCCTCTTGCACCCTTAATTCTTCTATGCCTGGTCTTCCTACTCTGAGGTTTCGAGCAGAAAAGCACCAAGTCAGACATTTATTAAATACTCTCTAGAGTGAACTTTAGTTTAGTAGCAGGATGTTTAATCAATTTCAAACTAGGCATGGAATTTTGTTGCTAATTAACATGAGCAAGAGCTTTGAACTTTTTTGAATGTTACTGTGATTACAAAGGTTTAACATGAGTGATGATGGGCTAACACTTTGGGACTTGAGTCAAAACAATGCATTTTTTCGTCTCTCAAGAAATGCAAGCTTTCCCTTCAGTTAAAGGAAATATTTTCCATCCCCATCTAGCTTTGCACTCTATGCCGTTGGATTTAAAATAACTGCAGTGATTAAGAAGAGCGTGAAATTCTTCAGAATTTACAGCTGAAGAGAACAGTTGTGAGAAATACATTGAAACAACAAGATCAGCGATGGGAGGCTGGGCGACGACAAGCAGCGGTGTGACATCTGGCGGAAGCCAAAGTCACAGCAAGGGGGAGAGAGAGGTGGGCGTGAGGAAGCATCCTGCCAAGCGTGGACAGCAAGAGAGGAATTGACAGTCTTCCTTTGGACTCAGTCCAGACCCTGCCACCTATAATTAAACATAACATCACAATAAGAAGCTGCATTTTAGAATTTGGTACATTGTTTAAATAAAAAAACCCCCAATCTTGGCACTGGCATTGCCAGCAGGTAAGTCATCTGGGAGGTTGGGGAAAGCAGTAGGTTGAGAAAGGAAACATAGCAATATTTTCTGCACCATTAAAAAACGGTACCTGAGAAGTATGTATGTAGATTTGTGTTGCAGCAGCCAAATAGGAACTGACAAAAGGTCTTTTCAGACACTCAAAAAAACCAACAAAAAAACGCACCGGTCATGGCAAAGTGAGTCCTCACCGCAAGGATGTATACCCAGTATGAGGAGCACTGCTCATCAGAAGTGATCAATCAGAATTAAACACTCCCTTAACCAGTACAGCGTCAACAGTTCGACCTGGGAGACATTTACAATAAAGCCTTTTAACTCCTCCCAAAAAGCTATACGGTTCAACTTGAGTTGCTAACCTGACTTGCCATGTCTTCACTGCTACAGTAACCTGAGTTAAGAACACACTTTACTTTTTTTGCAGTGTAGATACAATATTTTGGCTTCATTTTCACATTCCATACAGAAAACTAAGGCCTTGTCTGGACACAGTTTTACACCGTTTAGTTAAACTGGTGTAAACCCAGGTGGAGGTTCTTATTTTGGTTTAAAAATGGCTTACTTTAGTTCAGCTGTTTCTAACAGAATTAAGCTAAATCAAAAGAAGCCTGGTTTAAAAACAAAATAAGAGCATCTACACAGCATTAACTCAATTGAAACTCATTTAAAAAAAAATAAAAAATCACACCTGAAACTAAAACAGCACAAATGCACATGTAGACAAGCCCCAAGTCCAATTGCCAATGAATTAAGTGTCAGAGTGTAAGGTTTAAAGAGTTAGAAAAGTACCATTTATAGCTATTGCTGTGCATCTTTAGGACTGCAGTGCAACACCACAAACTTGACTTAAATTAACATTAGCTGTTGTCCATCAGCAGAGAGGTGGGCCATTTCCTAGTTGCTACACATGATGTTATACTTCGGCAGCAGCTCCAAGTTTGCGTGCTTTCTTGTTAAAGGTGCAGCCATATTGTAATTAAAGCGGTTTCAAAATTTAATGACTTAAAATGCAACACGGCACAGATGCCTTATTATACCAGCTAGTTAACACAGTATTTGTTTTCTCCATTCATTTCACTTGCTAATCCAAAACGCTGTCTCTACCCAGCAAATAAAAAGCTCACAGATAAAATCATTGACTGTCCAATGGCAAAAATGCAACCCCTGTTTTTGCTAATCAGTAGTGTTTTTAAGGGGAATTCAGGCAATATTCAATATTTTGGAGAAGACTCCACATGTTGAAGCAGAATTACATGCTGCAAGGTAAATGTAGCAAGTTATGAATGCTAAACACTCAGTGAGTGCTAGAAATATGAATAACTATGATTGCAGAGCATTACATTAATGCTGGATCATCCACAGAGATAGACAAATGAATTCAAACTAGCTGAAGTGATGAGGGACACAGATGGTGGTTAATAGTGGAGAACATGCCTCAGTTTGGGTTGGGCTGTAACACTTGGAATACCCTGCAGAATATTGTTTCAATATAACACACACACAGACTCAAAATAATCTATTTCAGTTGGTGAAATTTCACTGAAGTAGACCCAGTGCAAAACACCAAGGCCCCTGTGTTGCCTTCACTGTGTAACATGGACAGCCACAAAGCCACGAAAATTCTATGAAGAGAAAAGGTTATATGAGACAGACGTTCCCTCTCTCCTCCACATCTAGCACTTTTGTATGCACTGTCAGTCGGTCAGCAAAAAAGGGGAGGAGCCAGAAAGGAGGACAAGAACCCAACCAGCAAGCTCCACTCTCTTCACACACTAAAAGACACAAAAACAAAGATTCATTAATGCAGCTCCTCTGTAATCCGCAACCCCCACTGAACAGGTCAGAGCACAAAAACTGAACAACACCAATTGCCATGGGGGAGCGGGTTGGGAACAACAACTGAATGGAGCACACAGGAAGAGTTCCTATGGCCAGGGCACCTTGGGACTGAAGCATTCCACAAGTGAATGACCTTCTGGAAATGTTCTTGTCTTATTCCTGCTTGCAATACAACACTTATGGGTCCCTCAAAGTAGGGAGTGAGAGAATACAGCCCAGCCACATATCTAGTCCAATGGGACTAGTCTGTCTCCCACTGTGAGTTTTACCCCCCACCTCCATTACTTGCCACCTGAAGGAGTGTCAATTACTAATTATAACAGGAAATTGGGAGGTGGATCCCTGCGTTGCATTTCTGACTGACACTACTCTGTGATCTTGGGCAAGTTGCTTCGCCTCTCTGTGCCTCAGTTTGCCCATTTGTAAAATGGAGATATTATTTATTCACCTTCCTAAAGTGATCTGAAATCCCTGGGTGGATGCAAAGTATTGTCATAAAGTTAGACAAAGACTTCAATAACAAAGCAGCACCAAGTGTTACTTAAACGGCAGAAGCACAATGCTCAAACTCAGATATAGTAAACTCTTCTAGAGTTTATAACCCACTAAAATGATTTAAAGACTACTGCATATTAATGACCAAATGCCCAAAAGTCCTGCTCATTCTCATTTGCTTCCTGTTCAGACTTGTACCTTGTAACACTGGTTAGCCAGAACAAACCCAATAATTGAGGTATCCCAGATACAGATGAATGGGGCCCGGGCGCCTTTTGGCACAGAGCCAAACCTATTTGGAACGAAGAGGGTAGTGTTGAGAAGTGTCCTGGATTTAAGTCACCAATGCCAAATCGTAGGTATTAAGACAAACAATTTCCATTACCAGATTTTCAACAGCTGAAACGAACGGTGTTTATTCTGAAAATAAACTGATTAGAAAAATTATCTATGGGTTTTAGAGCTAAAGTTATAGATTTAAGACAGTTGTGTGGGTTTAGTGTGAAGTTCCTTAATGAGTAGAGATTCAGAAAAATTAGGGATGGAGTAGACCTATGGGGTCTTTTTTACACAGCCAAAATCTTGGATATATCATCACTATCCTTCCAATGGGACTATTTAGCACAGAAACAGGGATTTCTGATCTCAGCAGGCACCTAACTGGGTAGCACACTCTCTCTAGGAGTGAGAAAGCAACACCTTCTCACATACAATCCTCCTGAGAGAGGGGATTTACACCTGAAAACTCATAACTGTATCAGCACTGTGATGGGCAAAACAGCAAGTTAAAAAAAAATTCTAGTTAATTTAATCCAGTATAGCTCAGAGTACAACCTCCAACAGCATTACTGAGACAGGACAGTGATTTTATAGCCTGGCTCTTCCTAAAGGCCAGCACAACATAAAAGGTAGGACTTTTGAGGGTACAAGTGAAGGAAAAAGCAGAAGGGATCATGTATGAACTACACCCAAAAGTTGGAGTAAGGTAATACCAAAATACAAATTTGGGGATGTTTTCTAACTTGCCTGCTCCCCTGCCCCCAAAATTAGGGGAATAATCAGAGTTTGGTAGGGTCATCATCTTTTATAAAACTCCAGTACCAGGTGTTCAGCCCACTAAGGTAACATTTCCCATTGCCAGACCTAGACAATCTGCATATACATGATCCCAGGTTTAAAGTGTCCACTTGTGTCAGTACAGAGCAGAAGCCACATGCAATTCAGGTTCAGTCATAAGTGACTTTCCAAAATATTAAGAAATACATTGGGTTTGGGCAAGGCAAATTGGTTTATACATTCTATTCTTGGCTACCTTAAAAAAATCTTTTCATATTGGCCTGGCCAAGTATTAGCTCCTATTAGCCAAGGGTCTAGACTCAACTCGACTTGCAGGGAACTTTCCACACCTTGCTGTGCACCAAGATGAAAATATATATTTCAATCTGTAGGTAAACAACTTAGTCCCTTACTCTTTCCTTCTCCACAAAGTATACTTTAGCTTGGCATATATATTGTTTTATGGCTATAACCACCAGTATTAGATTAATAGACTTCCAGAGTCCTATGTGAATGATTTCTTTGTACAAAGCACTACTGGCTATATATTTATTGATTCTAATTGGGTCACAACAGGTACAGAAATATAACAAACATCTGACAAGGCATTAAGCAAAGAATACAATTTTCTGATGCTGGTGTTTGTAGCTTCGTGTGGAAAGCTCCGCACTTTCATACAAGCACTAAGTGCTAAGTTTCAAAAGATGGTAGCGTTCTGCCTACAGTACAGAGATCCCTGTAGTGTGACAGCGGTGTCAAAGTGCGCCGTTTGCTCAGGGGCATTGCCATCTGCAGCAGCACAACATTTTGTCTCCGGTAAATAAACACATCTGCCTTTGCCAGTGTCCTCCCCACTGTGCTGCCCATCTGGAGCAGGTGAGCTGGAAGGCAAGCCTGGGCACAGGGAGGAGGGGGGATGCAGAGAGGATCAGGCCTCAAGGGACATGGCACATAGAGGAAGAAGACAATGCTGCATCATGTCACATCCTGCTAACCACATTTGCCAAAAAGCATGTTAAATTATTATCCTCGTTAGTGATATTTTTATCATAGGTAACAAATGGCTGTCTGTGCTTAAGTAGGCAGGACATCCAAAGTCAATTTCACCTATACCATCTGCTCTGAGGGTCCTGTGACCTTGGGACAAGTATCAGCCTCTTACGCAACTGACAGACACGGCTGTGTATGCACAACAGAGGGAGGAGAATTACAATACTGCGTCTAATGTCACTCATGGAAACTCAGTACAGCTCCATGCAAACATACAAGCCTTTCAAAATGTGAACATTTGAATGAACATTAAAATAAGTATCATTTTTATAGGACTAAGATCTACAGTCCAATTTGTATCCACTGAATTTGCAGGAGGTATATTACACTCATTTCTAAACAGAATGAGGTGTGGGTTAAACAGAGGACTGGGAGTCAGGACTCCCGTATTTTATTCCCAACTCTGTTGAACTTGGGCTAGTCAGAACCTTGCTGAGCCTCAGGTCTCCCCTTCTTCCACCCCTCTTTTGTCTTGTTCATTTAGACTGAAAGCTCTTCAGGGCAGGCTCTATGGACATACGGGGCCTAACAATAGGGCTCTGATCTGGGTTGGGGCCCATAGGTACTACCCTAATACAAATAATGAACACTGGTTGCAAGCCTGAAAAAGATTCCCTGGGAAATTTCTATAAAATGTCCTAGCAATAAACAAATCTCATCCCCTATTCCTCCCCATACTAACATATTTGTTCAACTTAATTCACAGCACCATCAATTCTCTTGTTTTCCCCTCTCTTCTTTTGTGTGGAAAATATACGTGCCAGGCAGAGGACTGTTGAAATCCTTAAACTTGTATATTTAGATACCACTTTGCCTTTCTATAACAACTTCCAGCGAAGAACTTTATAGCACTTTACAAGCAATGATTTAAACCTCCTCTCCCTGTGAGGTACCAAGGATTACATATTTATACCCAATACCCATTTTACAACTGGGGAAAAGTGAGGCACAGAAGTGGATATTTGACCTTGAACATGTCACATGGCAAGCCACCAACACGTGTAAAAGCCAGAAGTCCTGACTTCCTCACTATAACTGCCAAGCATCAAAGGGCACTTATATAAGGCATCTGAATGATGAATGAGGAGATAGCATTTATTAGCAATGCTTTGAAATATTACCTTAAGTCAGTCATTACACTCTGCTAATTTGAAAAAACAGCTTCAACTTGGTTTTTATATTTACTGAAAGCTTCATGTCACTGTTTACAAAAGGGGTTTGTTTTGCCAAGTACATCAAATAGCTTTGCTCTATTAAATCATTTTGGGAGAAGATTAAACGGATTCAATGCATCTGCATGAGAAGTGATGGCGTTATCTTGATTTTAAAGGGGCTTAATTCATTTAGCTGTCTGGTATTTATGACAAAATGTTTACTGGGCCCAAAGCTGGAATCTTAACACTGTAGTTGTATTAGTTTCTGATGAGTGAGGTGATAGGCACTTTAACAAGAAAAACAAAAACAAACCATAGCTTATAATTTCCACAAAACAGACCATTTTGATGAGGAAAAACCCATAGTTAAAGCAAGAAGAGACCTCTTGATTACAGAGTTCATCCATCTGCAAGTGAAAGTTATTCCCCAGTAATTCATAGTGGATAGTTAGCAGACATTTGGTCTTCACCAAGACCCTGAATTCTGGGTCACATCCCAACTCCTATGCCACGCTTTGAAGACAATTAATCAGATCATGATCAAAACAAAATCTGAAGTTTTTCACAGGTTGAAACCCCCCCCCCCCCCTTATATTGCTTCTATCCATTTTCCATTTGGAAATACATAGATATAGATAATCAAAATTAATTGTAGCAAGGCTAACAGTAGCCATTTGGGGAAAGATATTAAATGATACTTAAAGTTTTTAGTGTCCTTAACATGAAAACACAAGCAAGCCTATTACAAAAATAGGTAAAATTTCTTTCACAGATGACAACTATTCTGTTTTTTGTAAAATGTTAATGTCATCTCCTTAAAATTGAACACAATGTTATTGTAGCTATTATTTAACTAGTAATTCAGGAGAACCTTAATTTGTCAGATGTCTCCAGGGTCCCCAAACCACTAGGGGTTTGTTAAAAAGAGAACAGGAAACAACTAACACAAGCAGACAAAGATGGACAACAGGAGGCACTACTGCTGTACAGTAATTCTTTATTCATACCACTGAAATTATTTAGGGCATAATATAGCACGGTAGTATTATTAAGATCCAGAAACCACAAGGTTACAGTGTAGTAGCCGTGTTAGTCTGTGTCAGCAAAAAGAAAGATCCACAAGGGTTGATCTTAACACATGTATCTCATAATAGCAGCAGTTTTTAAGGTACTTTGTGAGATTTATATTTCAGAAATTTGAGTTTAGGAAAAAATCAGGTTTGACTGTACACAAGTTACATCAAGCAACTGTGAAGTAAAAATCTAGTTAAGCTAAATGAGAAATAGCTAAAATGATCTGCACCAAGTGTAAGAATAGAACATGGAGTTACGAAGTGAACGTGAACTATATAAAACTGACACAAAAGGGAAATGTCTTCTCCACCCCTTTTGTAGCAACAAAACCTGATTGCTCTCAAGGGTCTAAGTTCCACACTACTCACTGTGGGGAGCCTGCAGCTTCACTAACTCAGACCATACTCAAATCATTTGCTTGTTTCAGAAGAAGAGACACAAACTTGGCCAGTCACATGTTAGTTTCATTTTTATTTTGTGTTTTCTGCCCTGGAGCATTCAGTCATGTGTAAGCACATGTTTAAATTATGAGCCCGAGGAAAAAAATGAAACAAAAATATTGCTGAGAAAAAAAAGCTGTTGCAGTAGGAAGGGATGTAGGGAGGGAAAAGGCCAAACATATAGTTAGATTTTTGTGACAAGGCCTTTGTAACTCCAGTCATTGCTAGTATGCCTTAGTTATTACTTACCCGACTGCGTAGGTAGTCAGCCAAGTTTCTGCGTGTAAAGTTTGCTGCTGCAGTAGGAGACAATTCATACCCTGATATAAAAAACAAATGCACTTATGAGGAAACTGGAGTGCAAATACATCATTCTTACTGCTTTACTTTCACTATTTGTTTCACAATAAAACAGAAAGGCAACATGATTGAGGGCAATTCCAAGTTCCTATTCTGGCTCTGACAACTCATTTATATGTCCCCTTTACCTCTGTCTACATTTTCCCTATGTTAACTGGGATTAATTATACTGCCCTATATCAATAGGGTGCTAAGGATTCAAATTACTCACATCTGTACAGGGATTCAAAATACAAAGCCCTAGAAAAGTGCAGAATATTGCACATCTGTATTCTGAATATTTTTTCATACAAACTGTATCCCCCAAATGGCGTGGAGTTAAATAGGAGACACACGAAGGGGAATGGAGAAGATGTTTTTCACCCAGGATTTGAAGACAGATGGAAAGTTCCTGCATTTCTCTAAATCACAGGGTATGCCTACACAGCAATTAAACACTCACAGTTGACCCAGGTCAGCTGACTCGGACTGTGGGGCTAAAAAATTGCTGTATAGATGTTCGAGCTCGAGCTGAAGCCCGAGCTCTGGGATCTCTCAATTTTTAGTCCCACAGCCCAAACCCTGCAAACCCAAGTCAGCTGACCCAGGCCAGACACAGGTCTTTCATTGCAGTGGAGATGTACCTTAAAAGGCCTGGACTGCAGAAGAGAAGGCTCTTGCCCCACTGGCAAGATTGTGAGATAGGAGAGAATTCTGAAACTAATGCTGAATCTTTTTTTTTTCCTGGTAAAACCAATCCTTTAGATGTGTAATTCCACTTTAGTTAGTATATAGGAAAGAGACTCAGTAAAAAAGCATGCTAAAAGTTCTACCACCTTTGACAATGAATAAAGAACCAAAAGACTGATGGCTTCCATAAATAATACAAGACACTTGATCAAAAGCCTAATGCGAAGGAGAGCAGAACAAGTTATGACATGATATCCTACTGTCATTAGAACCTTTAACCTGCCCTAAAGGATAAAAGTTTTTTCTAGTAATCTTAGCTTTTTTTTTTTTTTTTTTTTTTTTTAAAGCGATGACATAAGGTGCTCAATCTATTGCTTTATAGAGTTATAAACCGTGGATTTCCCCCAAAATACACAACACAAATACTTTTACAATTCAGTAACGACTCATCTATATACTGAGTATACATGAACCAAAGATTATTTAATTAAGAGTTCAAACATTTGCAGTCACTCTAGAAATTCAGAAAGCTGAAAAACCATAAGGCCAAACAGTCTGCTCTTTTTGACTAGGTCAGTACAAGTCAGTACAAATCTGATTAGAGATTTGAACACACACAGGAGGTGATCAGTGTTTGCAAAGGCAGGAGGAAAGATTTTACAATGAATTGTATATAGCATATTTCACTATATACAGGTGATCTCAGAAGTGCTCTGCAAACTAGTTGCAGTACTCTCCTGAGTGAAGCATTATCTTCTCCTTTTGCAGATGGAGAAATTGAGGCAGAGAGGTCAGATGACTTGCTCAAAAATCAACCCACATCAGACCTAGCACTAGATACAGAGTCCTGTTTTCCTGTCCTCCCCTTTCTAACAGCTAGGCTATCCTCCCTGTTTTGTACAGATCAAAGTGTACCAATTCTGGTGTGTAGTTATACTGGGGCATATTGTTGACAGAGAAGGGGGAAATTTTTTTAAAACGGATTTAAGAAATGAATTATTGAAATCAAAATGGAGACATCTATATATATATATTCAGCAGGAATTAACTTTTTATGAATATATAACTCGGGTGGATTCAATGCCAAGTATTCAAGCCCCTAACTAACTATCCTGCCCTCATCACCATATTTACTTGAGCCCCTAAAAGGCAGAAACCCACAAACTAGACAGACTTAAGAAAATGAAGTGTAGCCCCCCTCCAAACACCAACCTGAAATAACCTAATAGTTATCTTTAAAGGGACAACTTTATTAAGAATCACCCCTTGTGTCTGAATATTTTTGAACGACTTGTTAGAAGTAACTCCTAAAATTACTAAAACTAAAAAAATTAGTACATTTCACAGTACTTTTTATATAAGAAGTTTTACTGTTTCCCTTGTAGAGAATCTGTTTATTAGTTTTTCCTGTTTGTGCCAGTTCTTCACACAGCAACAGGAAAGGTCTTTTTAAAAAAGGTTAGCAGTAAACGGTAAACCGACAAAAACTGGCATGGTCACTAAGGGACACTAATCCTCACAAATATACATGATTAAAAAAAAAAATCACACTAGATTTCCAGCTGTCCTTTAAACTCTCAGTATCAAGGATACTGAACCTCTAACATGCAGGCATATTAGCTCTCGTTCATATAATTATAAAACATGACATCTTGTTCTTACTACACTTTAAAACAAACCCAGTAAGGAGCTGTTTTGTGTACTGGTTTTGTACTTACCATTTCTCATTTTATAGAGCTGAACATTTTTCTGGATGTACTCTGCAAACTGCACAGTGTCTCCAGCTTCCCCCACACACAACAGCAAGATCTTCTCACTCATTTTAAACATCTTATCATGGTCTAGGCAACGAGACAAGAACAAATAGTACAGTCATCAGCAAGAATATGCTATTTTGCCAATACCATAGCAGTTTCACAATTTATATAATTAGTACCAAATTAAAGGATTGTAATCACTCAATTATGCTAATCAGAGCATCCCAACTAATTACAATATTCAGCTTCTCTCAGTCTCCCAACTTAATCCGTTGCATAGTGTTCCTATGTGCCGTTAAAAGCTGTCAAACTTCAGAGAGGTGACTGCATTTCAGTAGTTTAGATGTAAGGCGCTACATCTACTCTGTGAATCAGTGTATGGTCCCAGTTGTGCAACTGGATCCATGCTGACAGCCCCTGCACCTGCAGAGAGCACTCATGGAGACAATGGCGTTCAACACAAGGGTCCACATGTGCAGATCCAAGAGCAGAATCTGGAACTAAATTTTGAAGTGCTTTGATATTCTTCAGGAGGGAAGATGCTACCGAAATGCAAGGTGTTACTCATGTACCAATGTTGGTTAAAACTGCACAAATACAGAACAATACATTTTAAAAAATTAAGTACTAGCTCTTTCATTCTATTATTTACTCACCAATAAAATATTCAAGAATTTTGCTTGATAAGCTATTAGGTTTTGCTTTATATAAATACCCTAACACATCATGTAAGTGTAATTCTGGGTAGAGCTGAAACGTGAACACATTAAGCAAAAAGAAATTATGAAAAATGTAGGATCAAAGGGCACATCAAAGAGACTTCCTTTTCCTAGGATATCCAGATCCACTAACAGCTGTTACAGAAGGGAGTAATTTGGATAGACAACGCTTGACAAGCAAAACCACTTATTTTAAAATAGTCAATGTCATGACTGAACTCTATTAGAACACTGGTAATAGGAAAAAATAATATTGATTACAAATCGCAAAAATAGCCCATTGAAAAGCAACAAAATCATTAAACTGTAAATCAGAATTCTTCCCTTGAAATCAAAACTTTAAAACTGTAATTTTCTGAGGTATTTTTCAAATCTCAGCTATGACAACAAAACTATAGGAACACAATTTTGTACTACTCCTAATACTGTAATCTTATCTGACTACCAGTCTGCTTTAACTAGATAAGATAGATAAATATTCAAGCAGCTGTTAGTGCCTAAGGAAAACTGCTTCTCCATATTCAGGCTAGGTCTACAGAACAGTCTAAATCTCCATATCTGAATCTCACTTTCACTTTCAATTTACTAAATACTGCTGAATAATCTTCCCTGGAAGACATGTTTGAAAGCTTCTGAAATATCACAATCCTTTAATAGGATTTGGAGATTATTATGCAGTTGTTAAATACTTTAAAAGTTGCTTTTGAGTGTTCAGGGATTGCTATTGCAGAGAGTGATCAATCTGAATGTGTTTACAATTTGAAGGAAAAAACTACAAAATACCAATATTTTATATGAATACTACCTATAGCTTACTGTTTTTCAAACTAGGATTAATAAATCCCATGTCACTATGTTTTCCTGAATAGATTAGTTAAATTCCAACAGGAATTAAACACCGTTAGTTTACAAAACAAACTTTTTTAAAAAGTTGACTGTATTTGGTAATATTTAGAGTAAGAACTGAAATTTATTACAGTGATTTCTCCCTAACTTGGTGTCCTGTTTACGAAACAAGAACACCACCTCTGTTCATTTTGTAGACATGAAGAAAGATATAGTGGTCAGATTCATCTAGCAGCATAGCCAACTTTTGCAATTTTATTGAAATACTCCCAATATTGGGGGGAAGGCATGGTGTTTAGTTTGCTTTATTTTTAAAGTCCCAGTCTCCATGCTTGTGGCTGACAACACAGACCTAGTACAACTTTGTAAGAGGAAAAAATTATATGTGGAACATGAACAGCTGACTGCACTTGTTTTACTTTGCTAATGTAGAACTCAGTCCCACAAATTTTAAAGAGTCACCACCACCAGCTGTAACACCAGTTCAACTGAACCACAGTTAAAGTTGGTAGGAACCGTAATGTAGATAAGACTTTTGTGTCTGGACCCATGTTTTCTACCCCTTCAATTGGGCTTACTTTTTAATAGAGTTAACTAAAACAATAGCAAAAACAGGTCCAGCTATGGAAGACTTGGGTCCCACTGATTCAAATGAAGCTGTGTTAAAATTGCTGGGGGAAATATTTTATTAATTTTTCAAGTGTAGACAGTCAATTTCCTTTGGATAATGGCTCAAAAGAAAGTAAAACCGGGGAACATGTAGTATCTGTACTATTCTCCAACGCTTGAGTAGACCAAAGGTACACATGTTCAGGTAGCTGTTATTGTTCAGATGGCTCGGCATTCTAGCAACATTTTTTAAATAACTTAAAGTTAGAAGTGAAAAGACCAAATAATGGGTGCGCTATAAATCCATAAGATCAGCAAAAGCTCCCCGCAATATTTTTTCATTTTCAGTTGTTACATGTGCACAATCTGAGACACAAAGTTAACTCTCTTGGTCTCACTCAGCTCTCTCACGTGAGCAGTTGTGGAGATTTTTCTATTTGAAGTAACTTAGAAATGGGCTGACCACTTGGCTCTTACATCTTCCAAGAGCTAACACCTAACCCTTTACAGATGCTCATTTAATTCATTTTTGCTGAACAGCCCTCAAGCACCTTTTCACTTCTATGCTGCCCCTCATGGAAGGGGGAAGAGTCACATAAAAGTCAGAAAAAACACTACACTGTCAGCCATGAAATCTCTCCTTAAAACTCAACTTTGCTGTGATGCCCACGCAATGCTCAACAATGGCTAAACAGTGGTGTACTGTGACTACTACTTATTATACCAACCAGGATAATTTCACTGATTCCTTGACCTCCCTACTGCTTCTTTTTCTCCACCAGTTGCCCCTCATCTTATATTTAACTACTCTATGGCGCTGGGATAGTTTTCTTTTATAAAGGTGTGCAGTGCCAAGCCCAAGGGAACCCTAACCTGGGTCTCTAAGCTCTACTGCAAGAGACTGAAGTGACACATTCATGAATTCACTGTAGAGCCAATACAGAACAGATAAAACTATCTAAAAGTCACAGCAGAGAGAATAGGAGATAAATTGCTTTTTGAAAACTTTCCCCCTCTGCCAAGTTTGCTACACAGTGAAAATACCTTTCCAGTGGGATGTTAGCAGCTACAACCATACGTTCTTTGGGGCAGGGGGCAGGCCTTCCTAGGTGGCTGCACTGCATGCAGCGCCATGGAGCCCTGATTCTCATCAGGGCCCCCGGGTGGTTGCACGACACCCCACCCCACATTTTGATGAACGCCTTGTTTTTTTATAAGAAAAGCAAGTTCCCGCGGGTTCTTCGCGGTAACCTGCTTCCCAGTGCCAAGGTGCATACACAGTCAATGGTGACACAGCAGCAGGTGCACAAGGAAAACCGTAATCAAGGGGGCAGGGATCTCCCACAGGGCTGCGGACGTGGACCAGACCCCCGGGCTCTGCAGCGGGGGTGGGGGGTTAGAAGCCTTTATCTCCCCCACCCCCTCCCTGAGCAGCTGCCCCGCGAGTTTCGTGCCCCCCCGCGAGGGGCAGGCCCAGCCCCACGCCGCCCCCAGCCCCGCCTCTCACCGCGCTTCATCTGGACGATGCTGGAGGCCGCCACCGTGTCGGACGCCACCAGGATGTAGTCGGGGCCCTGGATGCCGATCAGGTACTCCATGGCCGGGGCCTTGCGCGCGCGGTTCTTCCTCGGGCCCGGGCCGGCGGCAGCTTCCTTCCCACTCCGCGGCGCGACGTGACACAGCGAGGCCGCCCGGCCGGCGCAGGGGGATGACGCAGTCGCCCGCTCTCGCGAGAGCCAGGCCCGCCACGTGACCGCAGGCGCTCCAGCCAGCCAGCGACCTCTGACCCCCGGCCCCTTACCCCGGCTCTGGGGACTCGGCCGTTCTTCCGCCTCCCCTCCCCCCGCCGGCCTTTCCTTTTTCCCGCCCTGTCCTTCCGTGGTGCTGCACCCGCCCCTCCCCCTCAGGGGAGGTCTGGGTCCCCTGCCTGGTGGGGCCCCGTTGGGTCCCCGACGCCCTGGGTTCTCTGTCGTGCCCCCGCAGTGTCTGAGCGCCTGGCCCAGGAGTAGGCTGGCTGCGGAGTGCTAGCTGGCCGGTTCGCCTTGGCTCCCAGCGGCCTCCAGGCATTCCTTGGCAACAGGCCCTCGGCGGGTTCCTGGCAGCTCGGGAGGAGCCCACACCCGGACGTGCTGCCTTCGGGCCGCCCCGTGGCTGCAGGACTAGGGACGGCCTCGCCAGGCTGAGCACATCACTTAACGTGTCACCTCACCCACCGTACTGAGCAGGTCACGTCATCACCACATTTTTACATTCAACACCCTAGTCAGCCACTAGACCGAACTGTTGTTGATCCGACAATAAGGACATCCGAATGGCTAGACTGGGTCAGAGCAATGGTCCGTCTCGCCCAGTATCCTGTCTGCCGACAGTGGCCAGGGCCAGGTTTTTCATAAGGAATGTACAGAAGAGGGAATTTATTGCGTGAGCCGTCCCCTGTTGTCCGGTTCCATTTTCTGGAAGTTGGAGGTTTAGGGTACCCAGAGCATGTGGTTGTGTCCTTGACCATCTTGGCTAATAGCCATTGATGGATCTATGGTCCATGAAATTACCTGAACAATACACTTCCTGCAGTGGTTGTATGCCAGGGGTATTCAGCAATCACAGCCTGCAGGGTTTGCAATCACAGCAATTGTATTCAGCAATCAGCCACTCCATAATCTTTTCCTACATCAAGCTAATCTGGTGAGTGTGACACCCTGGCACCCCAATATTCACTGCTGTCATGTAATTAGAATATGTTTTGTACAAAGTGTGCCTTGTTACAAAGTTTTGATCTGCTAGACATTAATATCTCGTCGGATTGCATGTGCTATTGTCATATGTGAAGTTATGAAGTTTAGCTATGTGTGTGTTATTGAAACATGTTAGGCTGAAAACACCCACAAGCAGCCTTTCAGGTACAACTGTGAAAAGGCCAAACAATGTTCATGGTTTATTGAGGAAATGCACACAAGCACAAGGATTACCCCAGAAACTGTATACAATAGAAACCTCTCAGAGATAGCACTACACAGTGGGAACTGTTTGACCCAGGTCACAGCAAAAAAGCTTTTCAACAAATGGGAAGAAGATATTAAAGGGGGACAATGACATCATGATGATACTTCACTCCCCCTACAACAATGCACCTGGAAACACCTGAGGAACAAAGACGGAACTGGGGGAAGTGATGGTCCCAAGCTTGAAAAGCAAAGGCAGCTTGTGCCTTAAGAATCTGCCAGCCTGTTTATCACTCAGGGTGAGAATTTGCTCATTCACATCCTACCTATCGAGTGTGTTAAGATCAGTTTGTGGTTTTGTTTATTTACTAAGGTAATCTGCTTTGATCTATTTGCTTAAAATCTTGTTTTTGTTTTGTCTAAAACCAGTGTACAAATCCTAACTGGGGGCAGAAAGCTGTTGCATATCTTCCTCCACATTGAGGGAGGGGGCAAATTTCATGAGCTTACACTGTACAGTTCCCTGTGGAGTGCAAGATGGTATAATTTTGGGTTTACCCTTCAAAGGAGGGTGTGCACTTGAGTAACTGGGCAGTTCCTTAGCTGAGCTTTCCCATGCAGAGCTGATCTCAGCATCTGTGTGAAGCTGCAGCTGGGTGTGACCCTATGTGTGCTGGAAGGGGCTTGAGAGCCTGTCACAGCAGTACAGTGAAAAAATAGCCCAGGCTGGTGGGTGAGGTGGGCTTAGTGGTATTCCAGTTCCAGGCAGCACCCCGAGTGGGGCGGGGAACCCATAACAGTGAGGACACTAAATAAAGTTAGGCACAACTTCCAAGCGACCCTAAACACTGTTATGTATGCAGGTATGCAACTGTCTTCTCATGCCATCGTCAAGTGCTAGTCCCTGATGAGGCCAAATCTATGTCACGCTGAGGTGTAGTTATACTCCAAAAGGTACAAAATCACACCGTGAGGTTCCCTATTGGTGATTCCAGATCAAATGTGCAATGGTTACAAGTCAAAAGGTTTTTCCCACTGGGGAAAAAAAAAAAAAGCAAAAAACTGGGATCTGAGTCAATCTTCAATTTGTCTTCTACATTATCCCGAGAAATGAAGCCTGCAATTAAAACTTAGCAGACAATTTTTGTGATGATGTGTGAGAGGATTGCCCCCAGCTTATTTTTTGGTCTCTAGCTGTCAGCTCAGCAGGATTTGCAGGCAGGAGATAGAATTACTTTGTCAAAAATCAAGATAATCCTGGAAAAAGAATTAGTGATGGTGACCCCAATTATAGAAGAGCCCGGGTCAGGGAAGCATTTTCCACAATAATGACACAAATCTTAATTTTAATAAAATATCTTACATTTACACACCACTTAAAACTGGTTGGGGAAAAAAGCGATTTCCCCCACACACACACCATTTTTCATGGAAATTTCATTTTCATTACTTTTTTCTCAGATTTGCAGACGACATTGTACTAATTGCCAAAAGCACCAACCAACTGCAGAGCATGCTATGAAGATTCGACAAGAAAAGTAGTCAGGTCGGCCTGAAAATGAACTGCTGCAAAACGAAATATATGCGATCAGACGTCTTACGAAAAGCCCGAATAACGGTAACAGGAGAAGACATCGAAGAAGTAGAACAGTACATATATTTGGGCCAAGAAGTTAATATGCGCCAAGACCTGAACGGAGAACTCTCGCGAAGGATTCGGGCAGGATGGTGTGCGTTTAATTCCATCAAGGACGTCCTCAAAGGAAAAATTGACAAGACCACACGTAAAAATATTTTCAATTCAGCAGTGCTGCCAGCCATGCTGTATGGCAGTGAAACGTGGGCACTGACGAAGAGAGAAGAGCAACGGCTGTTGGTAGCTGAAAGGGCAATGGAACGAGCTATGTTGGGAATCTCCCTTCTGGATCGTATACCAAATGAAATCATCAGAGAACGCAGCGGTGTGAAAGATATTGTCGTGGAAAGCAGACATAACAAGATGTGGTGGGCGGGCCACACAGCACGGCTCACGGATAACAGGTGGACCGCAATCATTGCTGAGTGGTACCCGCGAGAACAGAAAAGACCCCCCGGTCGGCCTCCAAGAAGATGGGAAGATGACATCGTTAAACGTTTCAAACGAACGTGGAGAAGAAAGGCAAGAGTGCGAGAAGAATGGCAGATGTGTTGTGATCGGCGCAGTCTTAACGACAGCTGAAGTCCGATCGATCCAGGTGATTACTTTTTTTATCACTTGTGTTATTATTTGTATCAATGTAGCAGCTCGAGGCCACACCGTGCTAGGTACTGTATGTATACATAGTGAGAGACAGTCCTTGTCTCAAAGAGTTTACAATCTAGAAAGACAAGTTAGACAAAGGGAGTAGAATTATACCTCTTTTACAGGTGGGGAACTGAGACGCAGAGAATAAGCGACTTACCCAAGGTGTCTGTGGCAGAACCAAGAACCGAGCCCAGATCTCTTGAGTCCCAGTCTAAAGCCACAAGACTGTCTTTCCTCACTAATCACACTTTTCACCCCAGAGGGCTGGGATGGGAGGATGGCAACTAATAGGTGCACAGTTTGCTGTAGGGCAGAGAGATTTGTCCAAGGACCACTTTGGTGGATGTGTTGATCAACATGTGGATTGTGTGATATGTTGACGAGTGTGTCTAAATGCCTAAATAGTAAATTTGCCTCAATATCTCCCTGATCTCTTTTCCTATCTTTGAGTTCAGGCCCCAAGGCACACTGAAATTTTAAGATGTTCAAAGGTTTTTTGATGGGGGGTGTAGAAGGAAATGTTTTTGCGTTAGGAGCAGAACTGTGTGAACAAAATAGAAAACCAGTTAATTCACCTAGTTTCTGGTTTTGCTGTGGACCTGAAACTTGGTCCAGGATAATTGATATATTCCCTGAAGCTGATGCACCTTTCAGGCAAACCTGGGCTTAGTACCAGGAAAACCCCAAGGATTTAATGTTTAAGATGAAAATTATGTAAATCTTGTTGCTTTGGCACCAAGCGTTTTGGAGTATAAATGTACAAACCTCAAAGCAAAACTCAGAAGCAGAAGGAAGGTGATTGAATTTGTGCTGTCTAAACATCACCGCTTCCTACGAATATAGAGTTGCGAGTCCTTCTAGCAACATAAAACTGAAGAGGTTTGGTCAGCTCTACTATAAACAATTAATGAGAGTGACTAGACCTACTTTCTAGTGAAGCTTTTTGACGTTTCAAATAGAAAGGAAAATTATGAACCCTGTTTGTAAGGTAAAAGTTCTTTGGGCATGAATTCTTTCTGAAAGAAATGACTGCTGCCCCCACAGCCTCCAGTCTTTGTAGTCAAAAGGAACTGAACTGTGAAGAGAGCCAGTGAAATCGTTCCAGGAGTGACGGAGTAATTTATCTATTGCCCAGCTTTGTGTCTGAAATAGCCAGCAATGCCAGCTGCATGCAGGAGCTGAGCTAGAGGTGTCTGCACAGGTCTTTTAGTGACTCTCAGCATACTTGGTAGTGAGAGTGCTGAATGAGCTGTAGCAAGCAACTAAAAATGTGTGTTCAGAGATTCCGCCGCTGTCCCCATCTGACCCCAGTAACGACCCCTCCCCCCCAATCTTTGAGTAGCCCATATTATACAGTCCCTATAATGGTCTGATCCTGCTCTCGTTTAAGTCAATGGTAACATTCCCTTTGGATTGAATGGAGCAGGCCCTAAATTTTGACCCATCTGGTTGTTCATCAAAACTTTGTTTTCCTGCAGAATTAGTCTGTCAGAGTCAGAAACCAGACACCAGGGGAAAGCTCCTGAACTCGAGATGTCAAAAGCGGCTGGTCTGCTACATATTGATCGTGGACTTGAACAGTTTACTGATGGAGCCAGGGACATTTCTCCTGTGATGGTTATTTGTCGATTTCACTCCATTGGCTTGAGCTTGAGTTTCCATAAGTAAAGCCACAGCTGATGTTCAGCAAGTGGCGATTTCCATTGTACCCCGCATAATATTTCCTGCCTTTCTCCCACCCTTTGTCTATTTAAATTGTAAACTCCTCAGGCCAAACACTGTCTATTATGTGGATGTACAACAACCAGCACGTGGGAGGCTCCAGGTGCTACTGTAATATAAATAATTAATAATAATAACAACAGCCAATGTTCTAACTGTCTGGCCACTGAAAAGCAGTCACTGACTTGACATGCAAAATAACCCCAGCTGGCACTTAGTTTATTGATTAGACTCCACCGTAGGTTGGGACCTCATCTATGATGCTCACTGAGGCTATGGCTACACTACAAGGCTTTAAGCGACATGGCTGTGCCACTAAAGGGCACGCAGTGTAGCTGTTCACACTGGCTATTCACACTGGCACTTTTCGTCCGCAAATCTTTTGTCGTTTGGGGGTGTGTTTTTTTAACACCCCTGAATGACAAAAGTTTTGCCGACGAAGTGCCAGTGTAGACAAAGTCTAAGAGTGGTTCCATAAAGATTTAGCAGTCCATTAGTGAAAGGGCCCATTGAAGCTTTAAAACCCCATCACTAGTCAGCATACCAGTCACCATAAGAAAAACTGCCCCAGGAAATAAAATACTGGATGCTGTGCTGCATGGTATATACCCGGCTGCTGCTAAGTCAACACATTCACCATTCAGTGATGAGAACTGGACATTGTCCTTGTGGGTTAAAAAAATTCCAACCACGCCAAAAAGCAAGAGCAAATTGTCTTTAGGAAACAGTATAAATGAGAGTAAGCAGCAAATTCACCATTTTGACTGTTTTCCAATTGCCCATAGCTACACTTGTTAAATTGAGTGCTGCGTGCATAAATCAAAACAGGATGTTTTCTTTTACCTAACAATGGCAAAGCTCTGTGCCAGTTTTTAAGTGTGTTTTCCTGTGTGGATCCAATTTGAAGTTTTAAACACATTTTTCCCTATAGGTCTCTATACATATTGCACATATACACACAGCCAGCCGGTCTAACTTAGCAGGTTTGGGGTTTTTTTAAAAGAAGGTTAACGAAAAATCAACAACCATCCTTGTTGATTTTTATTGTGCCCTTGGGTGCAATTAAATGTTGAGATTGTTATTGAATTTTCTTGACAGATTGAATTTTCCTGTTTAGGAAGTACATACATACACTACATACCTACATCCCTTTCTGGGGCTAAGGCATTTCAGAAACAATTGTACTGGTGTGATAAAGACAATGGTGCATCTGTGCCAAGGAATACTTAGGAAATGGAAACATCCAATAATTAAATGGACACTATCAGGGCTGCTGTGTGTTTTAAGATTTGAATGGCTGGAATTTTTTTCTTATACTTGTTTGCAAATTTTATTTTATTTTCTAGCCAAATATTGTAGGAGTTTTTTTTAAATTTTATTTTAGGGGGTGTTGTAAATAGCCTAAAATTTATATGCAACTATCTATTTAGATATCTTAGGTACTTATATGGCTTCGCACTGCTGCAGAATCTGAGCATCTCACATTCTTTTAATGCAGTGTTTCCCAAACTTGGGACGCCGCTTGTTCAGGGAAAGCCCCTGGCGGGCCGGGCCGGTTTGTTTACCTGCCCCGTCCGCAGGTTCGGCCGATCGTGGCTCCCACTGGCTGCGGTTCGCTGTGCCCGGCCAGTGGGGCCCGCGCCACTTCCCGCAGCCACCATTGGCCGGGCACAGCGAACCGCGGCCAGTGGGAGATGCGATCGGCCGAACCTGTGGACGGGGCAGGTAAACAAACCGTCCCGGCCCGCCAGGGGCTTTCCCTGAACAAGCGGCGTCCCAAGTTTGGGAAACACTGTTTTAATGTATTTAGCCTCCCAGCATCCCTGTGAGGTAGGGAATAGCTATTATCTCCATGGTAGGGATGGAGAACTGAGACACAAAGAGTTTAAGTGGCTTGCCCTATGTCACACAGGGAGTCTGTGGCAGAGGAGGGAATTTAACTTTGTGTCTCCCAGGTCCAGGATAGCACCAATAAGAAGCACTGCATACTCTGCTCTTATAAGGAATCGAACAATTAAAAAAACCCTGTGTGGGTGTGACTAACTTAGTGATCATGAATGACTCAACAAACCTGTGTGTGTATCTAGCCCTCACATATAATTGCATGATAACAAATCAGCTTGGTTTTATGAGCTATCCTGCAGTTACAAACCAAGCCCATCCCTCCAGGGCAACCCTACAATAACATTGACAAGGAACTTTACAATAATAAATCAGTGTAATGAGTGAAATGTGGGTAGAAAGATAGACTAGGATGAAAAACTGTAGTGTTGTCTTCTACACCAAGGTGGATAGGATATTTGACTATACTAGAAAAGCTATAAACCAGTAAATGTCAGTAAAAAGAACATGTAACACAGGTCCACAATCTCTCCTTTTTATATGAGGAAGAGTCCAGCAGAGCAATGCTGATTTACACCAGCTGAGGATCTGGCCCAGAGAGTGCCCTTTTGTCCTCTTCCACTGATACGGGCAAAACCCCATATTTAAGACTGTAATTTAAGATGGCGTTTGCAGGGGAAAGGGGAGGAATAAAAATCTGTTTACTAGGTGCTGATTGCCCCAGCCGAGAGCCAAACGCGGACAAGTCGTTCCACCAACAACTGGGAAAAGAAAGTGTCCATGGAGTCATACACTGTTTTTTCAAACCTTTCAGCAGCTCTTCTTTTATCCCTTCACAAGTTGTCCACCCAAGATTACAGTTGTTATTGTTACGCTTACCCAACAAGCAAACAGTTAACCTGATCAGACGGCAGTCTTTCCCATAGTATCTGTCTATCAGTTGTCTCGCTATCCTGGAAGAGGTCTGTGAGCAATAGCGCACGTCAGGGTGTAATAGTAATACTGAACACTTCTATAGCACTTTTTACATTTGTAAATCACAAAGCATTTAACAAAGGCCACCCCAATGGAGCCTTCTCAGATTTTACACAGACTCTAGTGCCCACTAGGACAGGCAGTATCATGTGAATAGTCATGCAATACAGACATGATCAATTTTTGTAGATGGGGAAACTGAGACACAGCAGTAGTGAGTCACTCAAGGTCACGCAGCCAGTCTACATTAGAGCCAGGGATAGCATTCAGGCCTTTACAATCTCAGGTCCGATCAAAAATTCCCCCAAAAGCATATTAGTTTATCAGGGATAGTATAGGGTTAGAAACGGTGTTATCTGTTGGCTAGAGCAGGGGGTTGGGAATTAAGATGTCTGGGTTCGATTCCTGGTTCCGTCACTGATACACCATGTGACCCATGGCTGTCAATTAATCTAGCTGTGCTTCAGTTGATTCAGGAGTAAATGGGGCTGTCTTACCTACCTTACAGCAGGGCTGTGTGGTTTAATCCCTGATTATGGAATGCTGTAGGAACACTGAGCAAGGGATGTTTTGGAAGAGCAAAGCACAAGGATTAGAGTTTTTATTTTCTAGATGATTTGTTTAGTATTTGTGTTATGATGCTGCCCCTCGCTGTTGTATGTTTCAGCATTGCATTTGTGGAGATAGCTTTATAATGGTTATAACTCTTGGCACTCACACATCATTTTTAATGAGGATCCCAAAGCCCTTTCCAGAAGTGGGAAAGTCTTGTTATCCCCATGTTACAAATGGCTGAAATGAGGGCACAGAATGGGGAAGTGATTTATCAAAGGTGACCAGTAAATTAGGGGCAGAGCTAGGAATAGAACCCAGGTTCACAGGTCCCAGCCTGAGCTGCTGGACCAGGCTACCTTCCCGTCATGTAACACATGAATGACGCTTTATGAAGCTGAGATGATTCTTTGTTCTCATTTAGCCTGTCAGCCCGCGCTCCACAGATGCAGCTTTCAGCCTCACTTCCTCATCTTGCTGTGGGCTTAAATAAAAATAAAATTAAAAATGGAGCTTTCTCTAATCAAACGGGAAAGGACTCGTGCAGCAAGAAACCTCAGGCTGCTCCTCCTCCACCCAGGCGAGGCTAGGATGGTGAGATCCCGTGGTCATGCAAGTAACCTGATTTTGCCCAGGCTTACTTGAGTCTAGCTCACTTGTGGTGAACTGTGCTTGTCGAGGTTTCAACTGGCAGGGTTTCCATTGCTGAGCATTTGTTTCATGTGTTGTTTGTTTTGACAGATGGGTGTTAAACACAACCGAGGTGAAGGGGTTTTGTCAGTATATATTTAAATCATGAGTTCGGTTCTCCTGGGATGCTGAGTGAACTATTAGCAGGATGAAAGGCAGCTCACTGCAGTGCTCGCTTGCATGCACACAGCAGCTTTGCATTGGGTGTCCTATGAATACGGAAAATCTCCCGTTCATCTGACCCGCGCGTCTTGAAGCAGTGGTGATTATGGTTAATATGGAAAGAATGTGCCTTCCCCATATAGAGATGGTAAAGCTCCTTGCTGAGGGCCCGCTCTCACACTGAAATTGAAGGGAAAGCTAAATGAGAGCTGGATGCTCCGATAATGCAAGATGCTGAGCAGCCAGCGCTATTGCCGACTGGCACGCAGCGGGTTAACGGGCTC
This sequence comes from Macrochelys suwanniensis, assembly GCA_033296515.1. NCBI lineage: Eukaryota > Metazoa > Chordata > Testudines > Chelydridae > Macrochelys > Macrochelys suwanniensis. Next base: position 15,538,224 of record CM065794.1, read on the forward strand.
CTCCACTTGAAGCTATAACCGGTTCCTGATCTCCAGTCATTTGAAGAGTGTTTACTCTACACCTGTGATGGCAAGAATGGAGAATCGATTGGAGTTTGCAGGTGAAAATGGATTGTAACCTGCTGTCCATAGTGTCAATGGAGCGGATTAGCACCTGCGTCTGTCTCCAATGGATTGATCTCACAGGTGAGAATCATTCAGAGACCAGCTGGGGCCAGGGCCCTCCTGTAGGGTGCTCACTCAATGCAGCCTCGCTGTGTCATTGTTCAGCCTGTGTCAACAAGGGGACGTTCACTGCAACAAAGCAGCAGAATGAGTGTAATTTGGACTTAATCTAACCAACGATCACTGGGACATGGGAAATGTCAGTGCTCCTGTACAGAATTAGTTTAAAAGACTCTCCAATAGCATAGCATGATGCATTCCCTCCCTACTGTATTACAGCTCAAAAAGAGAGCAAACATTAGGGAGAGTAATAGGATGCCCATCTCATATTACCGACAGGGGTTAGAATTGAATTTGCTTTTACCTAGCACCTTTCAGGCCCCAGATATCTCAAAGCACTACAGAAAGCAGTTCATTAGCTAGTGATGCTGTTATGATTTATAGTCCAGGGAACATGTAGAGGCCCTAATTAAGGATCAGGATCCCATTGTGCTAGGCACTGTACAAACCTATAGTAAAGTGACAGCCCCTGCCTTAGAGAGCTGAGAATCTTGTGCAGTGTCTCTGCTGCAACTGTGGCTGCCCTTGCATGCTTCTTGGTAGCCTTGGACATTAGAAGCAGTTATGTTAAGAGAGGAAATTTAGATGGAGGCACCAGGGGTGATATCTTAGGCCCATTGAAATCAATGGCAAAACTCCCAGTAATTTCAATAGGGCCAAAATTTCACCCCCAGATTCTGTGTCATGGGATTTTTAATGGCTGCTATGGATAACCCACTGGTGTTGGACAAGAAAAGACTTTGCTTTAGTATAATCTCCGTTGGCACAATTTAATAAAATTGCAGCAATATTAAATCAATGCTAAATCATCACATAGTAATATGATCTTATATTTACATGGTGCATAGCATCAGCAAGGCGAGTGATAGACTTTATGTGATTAAGGAATCCCTTCACCCACGAGTGCAATGCAACCACATCTTGCGTGGAGCCTGTCAGCTATTAAACAGCATTTAGCAACTCTACACAACAGGTAAAGACAGGAAGGGACAAAGAATCCCGTATCCAGTTGAAACAGCAAGGAGGATTTAAATGGGCAGAATCAGTGACCCAAAATGGAATTCAGTCAGGAGACTGGGGTTAACATCCCTGCTCTTGGAGAAGTTGCCATGGTGTGATTGTTCAAGATGGACATGCGCTCAGTGAGACTACAGGATAAATCAGGGATGTCCAAGTACCTTAGTGAGATAACTGCTCATAACTAAGATAACCCCAGGAATGCCTGGACTACTTGGAGATCAGGCACCACTTCATCCCTGGTATGACTCCATTAAGTCAACACCATATTAGCACCTTCACTCAACTGAGGCCCCAGGACTGGAGTAACAAGAGCAGGTGCAGGTCATAACTGGAATGTATCCACAGAGCTGTTTGGGGGTAGATCAGGACTGCAGTGCATTGATAGAGCTGCAGGTGGGCTCAGAACTAGAATGGAGGCGGCAGTGCTGTGGGCTAGGAGCAAGGTATTTTAGGAAAGCTGTTTGGGAAAGCCTGCCTGTGCTGTATTTCTGTCGAGCCAGTGATCTCAACCCCTCACTTTCCTGAATGCCAAGTACACACAGAAATGTTAAAAAAAAAAAAAAGCCCACATCACAATATGGGTCAAACGATCCCCTTTCTTTTAACAGGAAGGAGCTTTGCAAGCTGGTACATGGACTGCTTACTTTATAATGATATTCAGAAACATAGAAGTCATCTCTACTCCTGAGAGTAAGTGCCAAGAATAGGCTAGTTTCATTGCACATTGCAGGAGAATTGCCACAGTACAATCCACTCCTATGGATAGATGCTTCTACTGCGGCCACTTTCTACTTCCAGAAAGGCAGCTACTTCCACACATGGATGTTGCAATGGAAGGGTGGTGGGACACACTCTCTGGACCATCATGTACCAAGATATAGCAGGACAGTCTCAACACTCCAGAGGTAAAACGTGCCGTGGGAAAGGTCATTTAACATGGTCATTTGCTTAGTGCTGCTACAGCCTTTAAAGGAAGGAACCTGCAAATGAGGGTTGAGGGCCTGTTGGGGTTCAGAGCTTTGATTTGGTTTGTTATATAGACAGGGGAGAGCTGTAGCATTCAGATCTGGATTCAGACTTTCCCAGAGTTTTGGGATGTTCTGATCCGGGATTTTGCCATGTAACCGCTGAACGCTTTTCTACTGCACTCTCAAGAGAGCTTCCCTGGTAGAACTCTTTTTCATGCAGGTCCTAGTCTTATGCCATGTAGGGGCCAGGCAAGGAACTGAAATGTGTTCATTAAGTCAAAGAAGTTGTGTGAAGCATATCATCTGGGTTGTCGTGTTTCACTCATTTTCATTGTATCCCCCCCAGTTTGGTGCTCCTGTTTGATCTTTTTTGGGGAGCCTGGGAGGTACAGTTCAGAGCACACTTGTACTCCAACAGCTGCGTGAGGTGAAATAGTCCAGTGTGTCCAAAAATGATTTCCAGTTTCGAGCAGCATCAGCCATAACTGTGGAGGTCTGTGGAGACTAGTGTAATGATCAGATTTCACAATCAGTTGCTAATCTTGAAATCAAGCCATGAGAGAGAAAAAAAGCTGCTTCACGTTATTTGATACTTTTTTCCCATTGAGAACAGACCAGACAGGAAATCAAGACTCAATGAGCTTTTAACAAAACAAATGGAGATTTCTTTAATGCTCTGGATGTTTCATAGACAGCAGCATCAATTCAAACCTTCCTCTCCAATTTCTCTAACTCCGTCCTTCTGTTTGAATTCCTGCAGGTCACTGAAATGTCTGTCTTCTCACCATTTCCTGTGTTCCAAAATTGGGGAAAGCACAATCAAATTGTCATGATGCTTATTTGGTTAATTACTCACTTAGTTACTTATTCAGCTAATTAAAAAGACTGGCCACTACCAATTCTAAAGAAATTCTGAGAGGCAGTTTATAGACAGGATACAGGGTGAAATGGACCATTACTCCAGTCCAACGTATAGCAATTCTTTATATTCCTTCATTTCCACCATGTCACTTCTATACATAGTTCATTAAGGATTCTGGACAACCACAAGGGAAAAATAAATATTTGGGTAGAGATTCTTATTATTTGTTAGGATTCATTTAACATTAAGCCAAAGCGGCATGGAAGACCAGACCACATATTTTAGGGTTCCTTTTTTGGTTGAGAGAAATGCACTGCTCCACAGGTCATAAGATGTCTGTAATTATGACCCTGAATAGATAGAAATGTTGTTTCTTGAGACAAATTCTATCTGACAGTTTTTACAGTACGTTCGTTCAGAGCAAAATGCCCTGTCCCCTGTCACCCGGATTGAAATTATTAAGAAAGACAGACATTTCACTGACAACTCTAGCCTCAGGGGGGAAAATATTCCTTCTGTTCCCCTCTGAAGGTCAGAGCTCACATAATGCAAAACACTTACAACACACACACACATACACACACGCGCATGCACAAAATAAAACTTTCTCTTCACTGGAGCTTTATAGCAAACAGGAACCCATTTCATACACATTTAATAGGAAATTCAATTAAAAAGGGGGATGATCCTTACAATTTTTTACCATAAAGCTCATATTTTTTTCCAATGTAATTTCTATCTATTTATCTGTTATGTATGCACACACATATAAACACACACACAAATATATAGTCATACATGCATACACACACACACATTATATATATATATATATTTACATACACATTCATACCCAGATACACATTAGAGCGCGAGAGAGAGAGATTAAGTAGCTGAGCAAATAATTCGATTTTTTTCCTCTGACAAATTTCACCTGGGAGAAGATCACAATTTCTTTGTGTTTCTTTGTTATTTGAAAACAAATGATGAATTTTTTTTTGCCATTTTTAAAAAAATCTGTGATCAAATTATATTTACTGTTCACTAGCCAAGTTGTGATGTTGACTTTTAATTGGCCAGATAAGTCACATGGCATTGTTTCCATGCCAGGATTGGATGAGCATACATGTGCTTTCCATCTGAACACTTACTCATGTGTCTCTGTATTTGAAAGGCTATTTGTGCCGTGGAAGACACAAGGCATGGATGGCTCCTTTCTCTATCCACAGGTCTGATTGCATGTGTTAATATGAAGGTACACGGCAGCTTATCAGCTGTCATTCACTAAGACTTGTGTGGGCAGCACTCAGCTCACTTAATTTAGGGCTGCAAATTGGACTTGAGCCAAGGTTGCCAGAGGTGAGAAACTGGAGTTCAGTTCATTAAACTCCTTCCATTGCAACAGTTAAAGCAACATCCCCATCTTCCAGCTCCTCACCATGCTGACCGCAAGTGTGTCCTCTTCGCCGTGTATCATTTCTACTAAATATCTTTGAGCCTGAACCAAACTGGGTATGTGCTTTAGGCCTTTCTTGGGAATGCTTTCTGGATCAGTACCAGCCTGGCTTTATGTTCAGAATTCTGGAGTCCGTTTTGTTTGGGAGCTTGGGGCTACCCTTTGTGATTTGACCACGCTCTGCTATAGTCCTGATGCCCTTTTAGTCAATAATCCTCTGTTTGCCGCCAGAGCGCTTTTAAATGTTAGTGAATTCAGATGACAGCCCTGTGAAGTAGGTCAGTATCATTATCCCCACTTTATCGATGGCAAAGGTGAGGCACAGCAAAGTTTAATGGAAAACCCCAAATCAGCAAGTGAGTCAATGGTAGAGATGGAAGTAGAACCCAGGATTCTTGGCTCCCAGTTCGCATCACTGGACCACACTTGCTCTCAGCCACAGAGGGAGTCCTGACCTGACCCTTAATCCCCTACTCTAGGCACCACACCGTACTCTCTCCTAGCACTAAAGGCAGAACCCAGGAGTCTCGTCTCCCAGTCTCCTGCTTTAGCCACCAGATCATGTTTCCTCCGAAAGCTGCATATAAATGTTGTGGGGAGCAAAATAATTTCTAGTTGTGCCTCAGTTATTCCACTTGAGACATACCCAGGCCCTCTGTCCTCCTAACATCCTACAATCCCCTCTTAGAGCTGGTGTCTTGACATTTCTTACATTGGTGGATGCTCTTGAAGAGAACAGAGGTGATGTTAAATGAGATTCATGGTGCCAGGTCCATAGCTTTGGGCCTATGCTGCGGATAAACCTCTCCAGGTGCATGGAGATCCAGTTTCAAGTTGGCTTTTGCATTTGCTTACGTGCTATTGTTATTCTTCACTGAGTGCCATATGGGCACAGGGTGCTCTGGAAGCATGACCGAGGCCCCCCCCCCCGAAGAACTTACAGTCCCTGAAGTATTCAGTCCTCCAGGCTGCTGAGTGCCTCCTCAAAGGCACTGCTCCCATTCAGCTTCTTGTGTTGAAGTCAATGGGAGTTGAAGGTGCACAACTCTTCCACAGGGTCAGGCCCTAACTCAGACTGATACAATGCACTGGACGCCAGCTGAGATGCAAGACTATGAGGAGCTATTACGGATGAGAGAAGCAAGGGCAAGTTGTAGAGTGGCTTGAAAGAGGAATTGGAAGGTGCGTCTCACATGAGGAATGGGAGGTTTTGCCAGGCACGGGGAGGTGGAATGGAAGAAGGAAAGAAGCTAAGAGTGGGAGAAGGGCAGAGAGGGATAAAGGCGGCAGCAGTTGCAGGAGAACATCTAGGGGAGCACAAGAGCTCTGGGATCTGACCTTCAACACCAGCGATCTAGCCCTTGTGCCTGGCTTCCCCTCCCTCAAGGAAACCCCAGCTCCTGGACAGCACCATCTTTTCAAATTTGTAAGAAACTTAAACTTTTCTTTCTTCTTCTTCTTCTCTCTCTTTATTTATTTATTTATTTAAGTTTAATTCTGAACAGCCGGCTGCGTTCAGCCTGACTGGTTTGTTATGGCTTATAATTTGTGTTAGGATTAATTAACTAATTACCGACAAATGTCCGTTGGCAAGATTCTGCTTCTGCTTGTCAACTTGAAGTATTTAATTATTTTAATCATTTACTTTCATCTTCAGAATTTATGCTCTTCCAAGAGCGTTTCTAGGCATCTTTTAATTATTATTCTGGGGTTTTTGTTCTGGGGTGGTGCGTGTGTGTATGTGTGTGTGTGTATGTGTGTGTGTGGGGGGGGATGGGGGATGGTATAATTTCTCATTAACTATTTCAGCAAGTCAATGTGCACTGCTACATCCTAGAAACCTGTCCCTGATTCTTAAACCGTGGCTCAGAGGGAGACAGGCTGACATCAGAGTTGTGTGGGTGTATAAGAAGGGATGGGTGTGTGTTATGGAAGCACTAAGCAGGGGCTAGCTTACCTAACCTGGTTCAAAAGAACCATCCCTTTCCTGGAAAAATATTTTTACAGGGATTCTTGGGAACAGACCTTGGTCACACCACTATATTCAGCTTCTTATTCTATGAACCCAGTCCTACATAGATATAAGCACATGATTGACTTTATTCACTCTGAGTGGTCACACTGCCTAAAGTAAAGCACATAAGTAAGTCTGTTCCTAACTGTCTTTGGGTTCCAAACCAAGACCCTCCTCTCCACTGGTGATAAAGTAATAAAATAATGGGGAAATGTCCATTGACACAGCATCTTTCATCCTTAAAGGATCCCCCCCCTTTTTTTTTACAAGGTACAGGCCAAATTGCATGCTCACTTACATTCCATTGACTTCAATGGGGCTGCAGGGGGGCATGTCAGAGAAGAATTTAGCGGTATAGACATACTGCAACTGCTACTGCTCTGAAATGCAGCCAGCTCTGGGGTGAGAGGGCAGCAGACAGTTAGCTGAATGACAGCGGGGAGAGGGAAATTTCAGCAAAGGGCAGATCCCTCTGTTCCTATTGAAAGCGCTATGGGATCATCAGTGTCATGGGCCATTCCTAGGAATCCCTGTATTAAAGGGTGATTTGCTATTTTTAATACATCTAGTGGGAGAAGGACATCCATTTAAACATATATGCAATTTACTCAATGAATTCTATGTCCTTCAGAACATGCTGAACCCTTAATGTTCCTTCCCGTCTTTTGGCTTAAATTCAGAACAAGGCACCTAGTTACATCATAGTTTTCACTTGCCATTCAGTTTGTACACAAAACACATGCTCATATACAATACACTGATATATACACAATATGTATACTGGTACCACATATAAACATTCTGGGTGTCCGATCAATATGCATGTATAAGGTACTCATACCGTGCACAGGTGTACACACAATATGCTGGTATACATACAATGCATTTGCAACATACCATACCCAATTCTGCATGCACAGATATGTGTATAATATCCCACTATATATACACAAATGCATGTGGTCTACGGAAGCATATACACAAGCACAGGTATACATAAGTATACATACACAGGTGCACATAGAGTTTGCAGATACACCTACTGCATAACAGCAGTGTTGTCCAGTTACTAGTGCTAAGCACTCACAACTGCCGTTCTCTTCAGTGGGTATAATGGATACTCAGCACCTTTAAAAAAATTTAGATAGATAGATAGATAGATTGATACGCACATACACAATGCCTAGGTACTGTATATGTAAACAGAAACATAAAATCAAATAAGCATATACATATAAAGCTAAACACCAAAAAGATCCAATCTCTCTCTGCCTGTCCCTTTCTCTGTCTTTCACATATCAGGCAGAGGGCACTTCTAAAGGATTAAAAAACGAAAAAGAAAAACAGGATGACCTGGTAAAAGAAATAGAAAGTCACTAACATTTTCATTATTATGGTTCATCTGATTTTTCCCCAAAAATACTTTATACTGACAATGCCCCAAATCCCGAGGTCCATGCCGAATTTTTACTCTGTGAGCAGATCGTCAGCTGGTGTAAATCAGCAGAGCTCCATTGAAGCTGATTTGCACCTGCTGAGGATCTGGCTCACTGAGTTCAGGAGGAGTTTTTCCCAAGTAAGGATTGATGAAGGATTTGGCCCCAAGAATTTTTCTTTTAGGAAACAAATGAATCCCTTGGTCCAGAGCGCTGATGTGACTGTGCTATTTAAAAGGTTTCTTCAGGGTACATAATTATATGGAAAATAATTAGGGACAATGCAGCAGTATTATTACTGCTTATCATATCACTTGAAAGTTAATCGAGAGTGATCTATAGAAAGGCACTGGAAGAACCGAAAATGGAACTTCCTTAGCCAAGGCTACTCCATAATGCTGCCAGCTTGCCGGACCGATGTTGGTGACACTGGGCCAAGTTCATCATAGGCATAACTCCACTGAAGTCAATGGGCTTACACCAAGGATGAATTTGCTTCAGTATTTCTAAGGCCCTGATACTAGATAGTGCTCAGCACCCTCACCCCACCAGTGGAAATTGAAGGTGCTCTGTTCCTTGTAGGTGAGACTCTAAGCATTGTCCCATCCTGGGATCAGAAAGATTCTAGTTACAATGGTATTTGAATGTAGTTGGCGCTAGATGAGTCCTAGAATAACTTCCCCAAGCAAGGGTTTTACTAGCCATTGTTGTCAGTGGAACGACACGGATTTACACCAATTAAAGAGCTGAAAATGAGGTAGTTACACATATAATGCTCTCATTTCTACCCACAAAATTGCAGTCATAAAATAAAATGCTGGTTTGAGAACCCTTTAAAATGTGGGACTAATTGTCACCACCATGACATTCAACCGATGAATGCTTTAGAAATACCGATAAGATAGATAGTTGACATTTGGCAGTTCATTTTGTGATATTTTTTAAATGTGCTCAAATGCCCAAAGACTTAGTCATAAACTAATTTTATAAAATCAATAACTCAGTGCATCAATCTCAGAGCGGGACTTATGCTACAATATAGCTCCATGCAGCCTCAACAAATATACCTTGATACGCATTGTAATTGACATACCTTTTCCTATACAGCACTGTTTCCTTAGATCTGCATTTCAGAAAGAACAACACCCACTATACCAGTAGACTTGCCTATTCACACACAGCTAGGTCCTGTCTGGGAAGCTCTCTACAGTCCATCAGTCCTATTGCCCCGGTTTAGTCTGATGCTAAATTTGCATTGAAGCTCTTTTTTCAATCCCAGATAAAGGTGTGGACATGGTGCCTGTTGGGGCTACCTGTTGATGAGGAGTTTGTTAGACTGGGAAGCCTATTCTAAATGCCACTGTTATTACAGCCTCTTGGCTAGAGCCCCTGATTCCTGTGGACAGTGCAGTGAAAAGCTGAAATGCAATACTGGCCATGCTGGGGTATTAGACATACTACGTATTGTTATCCCTTCAGATGAGCATACGTTTGTGGATCTGTCAATCTTTTCAGATGACATTCCAAACCCTTGACTCGAAACATGACAGATCCTGCAATGTGCACTTGGAGGGTTAATAAGGGCTCTGTAGCAGCTCACCGAAAGCGACATTGCCCTGGTAAACTGTAGAGGAGAGATCTAAATGAGATTAGAAAGATTGTCTTAATTAACTTCAAAATCCCATTAATTAGAAGCCTCGCTGCATTAAAAATTGCTTCAATGACCCGGCCGAACCACAGCTATAGATGAAGGCTGATACACAAATGGCACCGGGGCACAGGCAGGAGCTGGACTGCATCCAGCTTTGGGGCTTTTTCAGTTTGACTGTTGTGTTCCGGACAGTAGCTTTGGACTCTTCCGTGCAAACTGATGTCTGTAATGCATGTGAGAGAGGGGAGTCTGCACACAGACATTACTGTTTTCTCCTCTTGCCCAGCCCAGAAACCCCCTCAGTACACCCTTCCCCAAACAGACAAAGAAGCTCAGACATACACATATGCAGAGCTCCCACCCCCTGCGCAAACTCACACCCGTGCAGGCACCCCCACACACATCCACATACTCAGAGGCACGGACACACACACAGAGAAATGCACATTCAGAGACTGACACACGAATGCAAGTCCACACACATAGTCCCTTTCCATCGCCCACCATCACACGCATGTGCACAAACACACATAGCACACACACAGGGCCCTGCACACATGCACACACACACAAGAATCACCCCTGCTCACACATCGACCTGGGCCATCCACCTACCCACACACACAGGCACACGCGCTCACAGTGTGGGTCTCCTCCGCACCAAGGACTCTACATTAATTTTGTTTCTTTTTGCAATGTATCTGGAGACCTGGACATTTCTACGCTACACCTGTAGTTATTTAAACCTATTGCACCAGATTTTCAAAAGTGCCCAACACGCTGCAGCTCTGAGTGTGACAGTCATTTAGGTGCCTTAATGGGAGATGGACTTTTATTGAAAATCTCGTCCACTGTTTTATCCCTCACAAAATATTTCCATCCTGTTCTTTCCACCTGCCTATCTGCCTGGTCTTGTGTTATAAGAGAAGATGAATAAAAGGGCCCAATTTACCTAATCCCATTCACTGTATACCTGTATCATGCCCCCTCTTATTTCGCTCCTCTCTAAAGTAAAGAGTCCCGAGGAGCCAAAGACAAGAGAGGACAAATATGATTTCCCATGATGGGGCAGCAAAATACAGGCTAGCTGTTGCAAACAGCAGCAAGGGAGAAGGCTCTTGAATCCATAATGATGATGTGTGTGAGGGAAGGGGAGGTAGAGACGTGCCAGTAGAGAAGATCATGACACAAGCCTTGTGGTTGCAGGTGGGGATTGTTGGATGCAGGAGACCTGGGTTCAATTTCCACCTCTGCTGCAGATTTGCTGTGCGACCTAAGACAAATCAATCAATCTGGGCCTTGATTCTCCATCTGTAAAGTGGGGATAATAATGCTTCCTTTCCCCCATCCTTTGTCTGTCTACACTGTAAGCTCTTTGGGGCAGGGACTGTCTCTCCCTATGTGTCTGAAGAGTGCCTGGCACAATGAGGCCCCAGGCTCTGTCAAGGCCTCTGCATGCTACTGTAATGTAAACAGTAACAATAATGGAAAGATTTAAAAAGAAAACAGGAAATTCTGCGCTGGGAATAGATGGATGTGAGTTTATGCGACACCCTGTCTGGTTCACTCTCTGGCACTGCTAAATGTCATACTGTTCAAAATCAGCTCCAGCCACGCCTCCTCCGAAAACCGCTCCTGCATGTCAACGTGGGCCCGACTCGGATTCCGTGGACTCCACGTGGTGTGGAAGAGCAGAGCTGAGTTCATAGGCCTGCAGCGGAGTGTAAATACAGCAGAGTGAGCAGAGGTGGAAGGAAGCAGCAGGCTTTTGAATAGCAAGAGGAAGAAACCACTGCAAAGCACAATGTCAAATGCAGTAAAAGGAGCAGAGAGCACCTCATCTGACCTCGTTTTAATGCTGTTGAGGAAGGAATCTTCCAGCCATGCTCCAGCAGAGCTCTTGAGTCGTGCCTATGTGCTACGTACCAGGAAGAAAAGGAAAGTGTAGTAAATAAAATAACTGAGTGGGTCAAAGGGGGAGGATAATTCACAAGCCCAATAATTAGCTTGAACAGAATCAAAAAGCCACACCTATCTTCTATATATGCCAACCAAAAGTCAGTTGCGGAGTGAGTCAGTTGCGGAGGTAGGAATAGAACCTTAATCTCTGGGCTCCCAGTCCTGTGTTTTACCCCTGAAACCAGCCCTATAGAGAGCATGACGGGTTTGCAGAAATTGCCATAGGAACCTATTCTCTCTCCCATATAGAAATTGAAAAATCACTGCAGCTCACTGAGGTGCAAGGCTAACATTGGCTCTGAAGGGTATATATGTGATTCCTTATAGGAAGGAATGCCTTGCCCTACTGCAGGCTGACAGAATGAACTTCAGTTTTTGCCCCTGGCATTTTTTTACAGCTCAGCTATTCCATTTAGGACTTCAGAGCCAGTGGAAGGAAGCTCAGATCGCTTCACTGACCAGCCATAACATCTAGCCAGTACATTAACTGCCCTGTTGCCCTGATCTGATGTGGTTTTACAGACAATAGCTACTGGCTATTTAGGCAATGTATAAATTAACATATTCTGCACAAACTAGGAACATATTTAAATTAGGGGAGAGTGCCCTTTATTTGCCAATCATTCAACATCCACATTCAAATGTTCTTTCAAAAAGACAATTCCAGCCTTTTAAATTATACCTCCAACTATTTGTCTTAACAAGAGGAAAACATTATTTGATTGTTCAACTGTTTCTTCTCCCTCTCCTCCCCATTCCCCCCCCTTTAATTAAAACAATAGCAATCTGCCCCCCTGGAATTTCGTTCCCAATTTGGCTCAGTAATTTATGATCTTCGAGTCAGAACACCTTTATTTCTGATCATGCTGAAGTTTGCCTGGCATTCCAGGGTCACAGATGCAGAGATAAGGAAGTCAGATCACAGGTTAGCAACCAGAATATGGATACACAGCATGGATACAGTCTATGGGACGCTATAGTTGAATGTTATGTAGATGAGATCTCTAAGGTTGTTTCGATCCCAAACTTTCCCTGTCTTCAGCCATTCTGCTTGTTGCTTGTTGGTGTCTAATGCTGCAAAGAAGCTAGAAATGGGCCAAGACTGGAGTTGTGGGTTTGGACAAAATGCAACTCAGTCCTGAAAGCAAAACCCAAACATGACCCACAATATTTTGCAAATCTCAAAACAGCCAGGATTTTGCCCTTCTCTGAAGTGCCATTGCAATTCTGGAAGCTGGTTTTGTTTGGTGCAAAATTCAAAATAGTATCTGTGGGTACAGCCCTGGAGCCCCAGCTCACAGCCAAACTCCTACTGAAATCAAGTGGAAATTAGCATGAAAAAGGACAGAGTGGTGTATACTGAAACACATAAACTATCTGTAATGATGAGGCACAGGGGAAGGTTCTGAGCTGTCTATCCCTGCCCTCTACCCAAATGAACATGGTATTCGGCGTGATGACTAAAATGAAACCTCTGCTCACCCTTCTCCCAAAATGGAAGTGAGCAGCAGAAAGAATTCCATTCAGATGGGAACCATGCGCTTTCCTGTACTCATATACCGATCTACCTTCCCCTGGACCAGCCAGGCAGGCTACGGACAGGATGCTGTCTCAGTGTTCTAAGAACTATATCAAGGTTCTAGAACACCCAGCCACCCACGTTGAGAAGGTCATTGCAGAACTCACAACACTGCCTTGGAGTTCTGGAGCACAAAACACTGTGCTGCTTTTTAAGAGACAGTACGCATTTTTGAGAACACACCTTGGACATGTGCCCATGTTTCCAGATGCATCAGACTTCAGGAACATAAAGATGCACTGCATTCAAAGGGGCATTGCTATTCTGGGACGGACGTGCAGACAACACATTCTAAGTGTCATCAGCATTCTAGAACACACAGATGCTCTGTGTTCTAAAGGACATTGACAGTCTAGAAATCACAGTCATAATTCTGCATGTCACTTCCTGGGGTTTCTGTAATTTCCCTGAGAACTGTAAATCCAGTAGAAGTAAATTTCTGCATCTTAACAAAGTATCAAAAGGTCTTTCCTTCCACAGCAGCTGTCATAGGGCACCTGCTCTGTCTGGCTAATCTGACCAATCAACAATAAAATACCCGAGAATGCTCAGTGGGAAAATAACACTTGATACCGGTTTCCCCTGCAATTATTTCTCTTTGTAAAGAAAACACAATTTAGCTGAGAAGATCCAGATCACCCATGTCTCCAAACTTTTACAACGGTCACATCCTGGTTTTTCCAGATCTTTCCCCAGCATCTATGCAGTAATGCTGTTATGGGGGGGGGGAAAGGAAAAAATAGTTCTCTGTTGAAGAAAGAGAAAATAAATGTATATTTTGCAAAGCTTGCCCCATCTCTTTTCCCTCTAAACCAAATGCCGACACCTCGCGCTTCCCCAGGAAACAGAGGCCATTGTGTTTATGTAAGATCAAAATCAGCATCGATCAGGATCTTTCAGTCATTACCCTGGAATAAACTGCTCAGGATGCCAGCAGCAGGTTTTTTAAAACAGGGAGACAGTAATGGACGCACGCTTGAATGAGCTTCCAGCCATTTGACTGATAGCCCCAAGGCTGGGATTTTTATTATTATTATTATTTAGAAAATAAACTTTTGTTTGTTAAGAAAATAGATTTAAAGGAGCTGAAATGGAGTGTCTCTTTAACACCAAGAGGCCTCTCTCAAAAACGGCCTTGGAAAGAAAGACCCTCATCCAGGCATCCTTGGAGGTTATAATGTGAAAAGCACATTAGAGCCACATCGCGAATTACCTTCCCCTTTCATAAAACAGTAACCCTTCCAAACGTGCTTCTAACCTAATGGTTTGCTTAGTGTAAAGTGATCTCATCCCTGATGGGTTCATGGTACCATAGCCATTTCGGACACACAACACTGATCAGTACAAAAGAGGGGAAGCAAAGTGCATGTGAAAGGCACCAGATTGACACCCCCAGAGACTGAAGTCTGGTGTTTATCCACAGAGCCGTGTGGACAATATCAGTACAGGCTTCCTCCTTGTTCTGTCAATGTGCCTCAGCCCTGACCTAAATGCAGTCACATTGCATGGTCCATTCAACCTTTTGCCAAGATTGCTGACAAAGGGATCAATTAGTGTCGGTCACAGAGGTATTTTTTTGTAGTGTGAGCACTGGGGAATGGCCTGAGACCCTGCCAAACTCATTTCACAGGCTGCTGCTTGGTAGCCGCTATGTGGGTCTATCCGCTGTTTCCCCACTCATCCACCGCAGATAGCATGCAAAGATATTGTGGCGATTACCCCAGCCCTGAATTTGGAGTGACCTCCGTGGGAGGATTCCTGGGATCTCCCCAGCACGCATAGTGGCTGCTCAGGCTGGGGGTTCAGAATTTGGCCTGAAGCGCATCTATGCCTGCAGGTATTTCTCAGTGAATCATATCCTAATAATGCTGGCCAATGCTGGGTGCCAACTCCCAGACTACAGCAATGCAGGTCAGGTAAGTACCGAGACCAGAAGCTAGATCCGCTGGGATCCAATCACTGAGCAGCTTCAGCAGAGTGGGGAGAGGAAAGCTCTTCCTTTAGAAGAACAGCACAGATCCCTTAAAGTTTTGTAGGGCTCCCAGATCCCACAGGGATGGGCATGTTTGAAAGGCACAATGATAATGAATGATCACCCAGGGACAATTACTCGTTAACCTGTCCAAGAGGTTTTAACACTGGAGCCTTTGGGAGATAGCAAATTATTAATAAACAAGTAAAAACAACAACAGAAAAAGCCCAACTGCATTCAAAATGGTGCCTTTCTCCTCCCTGCTTCCTCCCACTCTCCCCCCCCCCCCTTCTCCCACACCCACCTGCCTTTCATTTCTCTCATGCATGGAAGGTATTAATTACTAAACTTGCTTTAATAGCTCACAGGAAGTTCCCTGCAGCGAGTCCAGTGCAGAGTCAGCTCTGTCCTGCGCTGCTTCCTAGCCTGTACGGCGGGCACAGCTCTTTGTGGCTTTTGCTTCCTAGTGAGCAGGGGGAAGGAATAGCCAGGTCTGCCCATTGGCCTGCCCATTGGCCTGCCCATTGGCCTGCCCATTGGCCTGCCCATTGGCCTGTGGCCTGCCCATTGGCCTGCCCATTGGCCTGCCCTGTTCTGTTGTAGGTCCCAAGCTGCACATGCTGAAGGCTGAGTGAGTTTGGTAGGATTTTTTTTGTGTCTCAAAGAACAGCACCCGCCATGCCCGGCTCAGTGACTTTTCACAAGAGCGTTTAGTGTGGTCGGGGTCTCACTTTTACAACCACTTCTTTAGGCAACAAAACAGTAACTCTTCTGAAACATACTAGAGCCATTGGACCAAGCCCACAGCCGGATCCTAAACAGGAAGGGTGATCTTCTGCTCAGGGCATCAGAGTAGGACTCAGACAATCTGAGTTCCAGCCATGGCTCTGCCACAGACTCCTTGTGTGACATTGAGCAAGGCAGTTAGACTCTCTGGGCTTCAGTTCCCCATCTGTAAAGTGGAGGTAACACTCCTTGCTTTCTCCCACCCTTTGTCTGTCTTGTCCATTTAGACTGTAAGCTATTTGGGGCAGAGACTGTTTCTTCCTGTGTTTTTCCACCGCACCTTGTACAATGGGGCCCTGATCTTTTCTGGGGCTCTCGTTGCTACTGGAATACAAATCATAATAAATGGAGCAGAACTCCCTCATGCTCAAGGAAAGTTGGTATTTAGAGCCATACCCAAACTCTGGAGCTCAGGTCCCGTGCACAGATCTGCTGCTGAAGCCAAGAAATTTGCATTTTACATCCCAATATATAGATTAGATTCACATGGTCTGTAGTGAGGTGCAAGGAGCCAATACCACCTCCCTCAGTGCAGTACCTTTGCTAGTTGCTCTCATTGTATGCACCCGGCCTTTTTATATTTTGCTATTGGTGCAGCAACTGATAACAACAGAGTGAACACTTATGGCAACAGGGATGGGAGACACTATGAGTGCAACGGAGATAGAAAGGATATAACTAGTGCAACAGAGACAGGACAAACACTAGTGCAATGAGAGCTGGCAAAAAGAGCACTAATGCAACACCTCGTGTTGACATGGGGCTTACTATTAGACTAACATGATGGTGACAAAGGACATACTGCTTGTACAACAGCTGAAGGTGACAACAAGCATCAGTGGGTCAAAAGCCAATAGTGACTCAACGCAGAGCTATCAGTGTAAGGGTGCCAAAGGAGGTGCTGTGGTCTGGACGAGGTGCAGAGGAGCAGAGTGGTGGCTCCAAATGTCCGCCTAAGGTAGCATGTTGTGTGCCAAGGAAAAAGGTAGAGAAAAAGGAATAGACGGGGAGCTGTCACCTGAATGCAGTGATCTGAATGCAAATGCTCCTCCATTAGAGGGTGGATGATGCATATTGCTCAGGGTCTGCAGACGGGGAGATCTATACAAGAATGTTCCAGGTACTGTTCTCATTGCCCTGTGCTAGGTGCATGGGAGGGAAGCAGTGAGAAGGAGGGAGGAGAGGTTGTTTTGAGGATGGAGATTTCCCTGGGAGCTTATTGGAGATGGTAGAAAAATGAAAATCTATTTGTGGAGAAAAGAAGTGAAATTTCTAAGTTGTCTTCACTTCCAAGTGTTTGTAATGGACCCATTTTTCATACTTTCAAAATAATTTTTTTAGAGTCTTTGCGATTTCTTCTATCAAACACATTTAAATCTTTCCTGTATCACAAACCTGGGTTTTGGTAAATAAAAAAATTGGTAACATTTTAATTTAAAAAAAAAACCATGAAATTTTGCTTTAAAAATCAATTTTTTGACAACGCTGAGAGAATTTTTGTACAAAAAAACTCATTTAAGGAAATGACCCTATGAATAAAAAAAATGTTCCCCCAAAACTTTCAAACAGCTCAGAGATTATGCCACTTTCTTATATTTATTCTTAATTCCATCCCATTATCAGATCCTATCCTGTTTGTCCCATGTCCAATAATTCCTCTCCCTCCTTGATGCGTACTCTTTGACACCCTGTAATTGACATCTAGATACCACGGTGATGGGCATGCTGGCAATACACGAAAGCAAGCAAGCAAGAAGTTAGCTTGATCCCAGAGACATATGTCAGGCAAAACTCCTAATACCCCTCAATGGGAGTTTTGCCTGAATAAGGGCTGCAGGTTTGGGCCCAATATTGAAATGTTTATTCCCCCTGGAGGAACACTCGCTGATATGCCAACTGATTTTCTCAGTGATTGGGTCAACATGCCTGCTCTCATTAAACAGATCCTAATGGCCGAGGCTTTGTGTGAGTTATTGGTGAGTACAGAGGGGCTGCCTCACACAGGCTGTGCAATAGCAGCGTCCAACTCCCTCCCCAGCCAACACATATAGACACACTTTGAGGCCTCTTGTTCTTTGTTTTGTGTTTCTACAGCACCTGGCACAATAGGGTCATGATCTAGGGCTCGGGCTCCTAGGCACTACAGTAATAAATAACTAATAATAATCTAATGACATTGGTACAGTCAGTCATACCACTCTACAGGTGCCTTTTACTGCTGTAGTTTATTCCCTTTCCCGTACTGGAATAGCTATGCCATTATAAGCACCTTTGTAGCGAAATTTAACTATCCGCCCTAGGGAGTCGTACTGATTGATCTGTTCTGTTCAAGTTAAAGTGGTACAACTTTGGAGTATAGATGAGCCCTAGGGCTCTGTTTTAGTCTAGTAGCCTCCTCTGCTAGCTAACTTTGTCAGATGTTGATGGCTCTTGCATGTGGTTAGTTTGTTAACCTTGTTGACATGACAATGTGTTAACCTTTCACCTCCTCAGTAATGAGCATTGCGGCTTGGTCCCATTGACTAACTTATTATTCCCCGGCACTCATCTGTGCCTAACCTTGTTAAGCTTATCAGCTAGAGAGCCAGTGAGATAATAAGTCCAGGTAATTCAGCCTCTCGTGTGGGTATGGGCTGGAAAATTGTGCTTAAAATGAGGGAAAAGAGGATTGCTACACTGCCATATCATGTTAACATTTTAAATGATTCCTAAGTCAAAATTAATGTAAAGATCAAAGCAGAGATCTAAGAATCAGGACTCCTGGGTTCTTTTACTAGCTCTGGGAGGCAATCAGAGGGAGAGACAATGTGACTATAAAAGTACCTAGCTCTTACATGGTGCTTTCAATCTGTAGCGCTCAAAGCACTTTACCAAGAAGGCAAGGATCATTATACCCATTTTTACAGATGGGGAAACTGAGGCACAGAGGGATGACGTGACTTCCCCAAGGTCAGAGAAGGCCAGGGGCAGAGCTGAGAATAGAGCCCAGCTCTCCTGATTCCAAATCCAGTGCTCTATCCAATAGGTCAAACACAGTAGTGAAGGGGGTGGAAGAGAGTGATGGGGAAAGACATATAAAGTTCCCTGCTTTACACCTGCAATTTTGCAATTTAATAACACGGGAGTAAGAGAACAAACAGGCCAAGCAGCAATGAGAGAAATGGAGGGGGGCAGAGAAAAACAGGTGCTCCATCCCCAGGACCTGCTGTCTGCATAGGCACTGCACTTGTTAAATTCTCGGAGGTGTAACTAACCCACAGCCTTTGATCCAGGTGCTCACCGTGCAAGGGCACTTAGAGGAAATTACCACGTGTAAAATGATTAAGCAGTGAATGTCCATGAGATAGACACAAGAGATGCACCATGGGAAAGGCAGCATTTCCAAGAGTGCAGGTCCCTTGGCACTGCACTGCGTGTGACCATCACTGGCAGTGGGTGCCATTTACTCCTGATTAGTATGCCATGCTTTGTCCTGCTCTTATACAATAGAGAAAGGCAGATGTGGAAGCCATTGTTCCCATTGGCAACATCTGGGTCAGTAACATGGGGCAATGGTGCTGTGGGTAGTTGCTCTTCCACCTGGGGGACGGTCGAGTGGTTTGGCTGCTCATAGTCTGTTTGTGTTTGGGCTGTCCCCTGCCCCCAGGTGCCACTTTATTTGTACCAGCCTAAAACAGAGGGTAATGTCTCATTGTGTTGACATGTGTCTGTAATATCTAATGAATGTTATGCAAAGCCTCCCGCTCCCGTGTGATCCTGCTGTTGACTCTTCCGGGGCAAGCAACGAAATAATCCCATTCCCAATAGAAAGCTATGATAGAGGAAGTGTGTTTCCAGCCCTTAGAAAATCTGCACGTTACAAGTCCTGGAGGGGATGGTTTTGGGTCTAAATTTCAGGTCTGGACCTCTTTGCCTACCTTCAGAACATCTCATACAGCACTACGTTATTGTAGAAGGTAACCCTCCAGTCTTGTAATCTTGCCTGTGCTCTGTGCAGGACAGTACTTGGATAGGAAACCTTCAAGGAGCACCTAGATGCTAGAGGACTTGGTGTTTATGATTCAGCAGTGGTTGCTCTTCCCTATGAGTCACACTGGACCTGAGCACTCTTTTCCCAAGGGAAGATGTTTTAGCATGGGAGCCCCTGCCGATTTCTTAGTTCATTACACCTTGCCTCCCCATTTGGATACAAGAGTCTCAGATTCACTTGATGTCCAAAACCACCCTTAATGATGTGGCAGGTTCCATTCCAAGGGGCCTTTATTTCCAGTCCTGGGTAAAGTGTGTTGGGGTCCTTCAAGTCTATAAAAGGTAACAAGAAATCTGATCTCCCTGGAAAGCCGTTTAATCTGTAGACTCTATTCCGTGTTTAGAGGCAAGGCCACCCTGACCTACCCCTCTTTTCCTGCTCAGTCTCCTCTGTCCCTTCTCCCTGCACCAGGGAAGCTGAGCACTCTCAACTGAAAAGCCAATTTGCTTCATGCACACCCGTATGGCACCTGCAGAGATGGCATTACAGAACGATGGGGAGAAAGGCAAAAGAACAGAACAGGGAAGCACAGGACCAGAAGGACATTAATCACCTTGCCACGATTAGGGGCTCACTGAACACAGGTTGCCTCAGGGCCTTTCTGCTCCCGTACCTCCGAGTGCCCCAGTTTGCAGCACTGTGAAATAAATGCAGCCCAGATGCATGCATGAGCTTTAAGT
Organism: Macrochelys suwanniensis; assembly: GCA_033296515.1. Taxonomy (NCBI): domain Eukaryota; kingdom Metazoa; phylum Chordata; order Testudines; family Chelydridae; genus Macrochelys; species Macrochelys suwanniensis. Next base: position 15,558,862 of record CM065794.1, read on the forward strand.
CTTGGAAACACGGGCTGGTTTATAATTCAGCTCTCAGATTCTGGTTGCTTTTTCTTCCTGTGCCTCCTTCTCCCCATCGGTTCCTAAAGGCTGATGTGTCCCCATGGTGTAAATGACCATTTCTCATTTGTTTTTGGTGCTTTGCCATGTGGCTGATCAGTAAAATAAGGGACATTTGTACAGAGATGGTTATTCCTTGGGCAAGTCTAGACTGGGACCCTACATGGCTCCAGCACCTCTTTCCATTATCCTCCAGTGGCTTGAAGCTTTAGCACTGGCCATGAGATTGGTGTCTTGCTGGGAGCCTGAGGACTTGTAGCTTGGGCTTTTCCCCATCTTTACCCATGTCTGTTTAGCAGAGGGCCAATTCCTGGGGCCCAGTGATGCAAGTGTTTATCTTGACTTGCATGGGAAGTGGTTTGGGCTATGGAATAGGAAAGCAATTAGGACCCACTCAAACACAAAACTCCTGTTGATTTCCATGGGAGCGGGAGCAGGTCGTTGCCTGGTGGGGCTAGTGCATTCAGAACAATAACCTTGTAAGCAAAGAACAAGCTCAAAGGGTGAAATCCTGGCTCCCACCGAAGCCAGCAAGAAAACTCACATTGACTTCAGTGGGCCAGGATTTCACCATGGGCCTTAGTTTAGTTATGTCAGTGATGAAATCTCACAAGAACAGGTCTGCCAGTTTCAGTGGTGTCACTCCAGCCCTAGTGGCAACCCACCCTTGAGTCTGGAAGCCTAGCCTGGGATTTCATCCCAATGCTTCCTCTTCAGCCCTTGTGTGGGAAGCAGTCTGGGAACGATGCATATCTGGACTGCAGTGTTATATGAGGAATAGCTGGAGGTGCAGTTCTGTTTGCTTAATGCTCTGTGTAGGGCTCTGAGGATGGATGGGTTGCTTGAAGGACAATCTAGGGATGTGCCAAGCCATCAGAAGGTTGCAGCATGGGGGGTAGGGACTTGCAGATGGCTCATAGGGAATCTCTCTGGCACTTTTCTCACAATGAAGGCTGAGGACAGCTGGAATAGGGGTTGCTGGAGCTGGAATACTTGAGGCAATCAGCTTGACCATGGCAAAGAGCCAGGAGCCAAAACACATTCTAAACCACAAGTTAGAAGAGATGGTCCCCTGGTCCAGGAGTAGACCTGATGAAAGAGAAGGGGCTTGGAAGGAGACAGAGTAACAGAGGGAGGGAAAGAGAGACAAAGCCATAGAAAGCAAAAGGAAGAGGGTTGAGAAAGAGGGACAGGACGCTGGAAACCAAGAGAGAGGGAGACCCAGAAGAAAAAACACCATGACATATATCCCTGGGAGCACATCTAACCCCGAAAGGCCGTGTGTCGAAAAATGCATAAATGTTTTTCCATGCTGAAAGATGCAAACTCATTTATTTAGTGCCATCCATTTATTGCACAGAAATGGATGTATATGCACATATTATTTTAACTTAATGGTTCTCCCATCTGTACATAAAACAGCCCAGGGAGTCGAGGTTGATTCATCTGTTTGCCACAGAAGATGGATCAGTTAGCAAATTATTTTATTGACCCGCAGCTCTGCTCAAGGTCATTTGTTTCAGCGGACAAGGCAACCTGCCTGGCATGGCAAACAGGGATTGGGGAGGAAACCACCTTATATTAAAACCTCAGTATGGCTGGGTCTGTAGGATTTAATCAGGAGCCTTGCCTCATTACAAAGCATCTCCAGTGTTGTGCTGGACCATTCACAAACCCTGTTTGTTCTTCTCGGTATAAATTCAATGCTCCGACTTTAATGCTGTGGATATCTAAGATCATCTTGGGCTTGCATTCATTATTGCCTTGCTGGGATATAAAAATCTCTTTTCTTTATAAAAATATGGTTTCCAATTTTTGGCGTTTTAAAAGCAAAACATAATTTGGATTCAGGAGGGGGTCAAATAATGAAAGGGACCCAACCCTCCATCTCAAACTCAACCCGGATTCATAGGTCCATAGATGTTGAGGCCAGAAGGGACCATTGTGATCATCTAGTCTTACCTCCTATATAACACAGGCCACGCCCAGTGCAATACCAGTCGGAACCCAGAGAAAAATTCAGTTAACAATCTTGAAAATTCCACCCTTAAAAGCAATGCTTCCAACTCCCACTGAATTTCAATGGGCCTAACTCCCTTGGGCACCTTAGAAAACCCCCGCTTTAGATGTCAGTTTTGTAGATGGGCTGATACGCTCAGCCTGAATGGAAGATGTATTCAGGAGCTTTGAATAGCTGCTTGATTTGGGGCTGGCTGATGTCTTTAGTCTGTTGGAAGATGCAGCTCGATCCTCTACATCAAAGATGGATATAGTCCCCTACTGATTTTCAGCTTAACATTGCCCTTCATTGCGCAACACAAGGAGTCAGTGGTCAGCAAGGCTGGGATAAGGATAATATTCATTAAAAACAATGTCATGCAACAGAAACATCACAAAACCAAACTTAAAACAAAGCAAAACCTCTCTCTCTCATCGTCTTAACCATAGCTCCTGGATCGATCTATCTATCTATCTATCTATCTATCTATCCATCCCCATACACCCCTCTAGCTATCTGTCTATCTATCTCGGCTGATGGCTTAGTGGCCTTTGTGAAATTAACTGCAGGGTCTCAGTTTGCTTCTTAGGGCACATGTGTCCACATCATCAACCTCCCCCCCCTCCCCCCGCCTAAAGGAAGAAATTAGCTGACTCAACAGAAACACCTGGCACTGAACAGATCATATACAAAGCCAGCACTGCACCCATTCGTGGTATGATGATCACTTCACTCCCCAGAGCTATCAATCTGAATTCACTTCAAATATTATTTACAGACAAAAGCTAAACACTTGTCCTTATGGCCAAGGAGTGACTTTGGAGGTGTCTCTATTGCAATGGAGCCATCATGTGCTTCTCTCTTGCAGTAGCTGCCTCTCATCCTTTTGAGGTTCCATCCATTCCATCCTCAAGAGAGGAATCCAGTCATTTCAACAGTTCACATTCTGGCCATAGGCTGCATTGGCCAATGTCTTGTTGCCCAGCAGATCTATCTCAGAGTTTCCCAACCACTTCCCTGCTTCATTGCTGTTCATCATTTGAGTTCCTTGTTGAGCTGGATCCTTGCTACCTGCATTACTTTTAGCCTCCACATTTATTAATTGATTGCTGTAGGGTTACTACAGGCTTCTGCAGAAATTAGATGTCCACTGAGTATCCTTGCATGAACTCCTGCCATATTTTCATCAACACTCGTTTGGTTCTGCATCTGTTATTCTTGCTGTTGAAGCAGCTTTTAAACAAAGACATATGGGTCCCATTAACACAGAGTTTTGCTCATTTGAAGCGCCTGTTCTTAGGAAACCCTGGTTGATTTTCAGTTTATTCTTTGGCCTAGATCTTCACAACTAGGCGTGAAAGCACATAGAGAATTTGTGCGTGTAGTTACTATCATCATAAAAACTGTGCAGCTGGCTATTTGCACATGCAGTTTTGTCAGGATAAGATCCCAAAGATTGTTGGGATCCTCTCAGATGAAAGTCACTATAGAGCAAAACAGATTAATTATACTGAATGTACAGCTCTTACTTATTTTATTCTCCTTTTTTGCCTTAGTTTATGACAGACCCTTCCTCTGTAAAACATTTTCATTTTGCATACAAAGGATGCTGGATGTAGCTAAATTATAATGTTGGTACAAGATGGCAAAAGATTAAACTCTGCAATTTGTCTCTCTTGTCTGACATTTTAGACAATGGGCCAGACAAATTGCACAAAGGGTCCCGATTCTGGCCAGAAGTGATAGCAAAAAATTCCCCTGGTGGTTGGGGACTCCCTGATGATGGAGAACCAGTGTAGCTGGCACCTGTGCCAGCTGCCCCTGCCTACTCCAGTATAGGGGGAACATCCTGGGGGAGGATAGGGGCATGCTAGAGATGAGGCGGAGCTCTGTTCCCCTTTGCCAAATCTCCCCTCGCCTATGGCCCTTGGGACCTTATGCCAATGATGTAAGTTAATGTAGCCTTTAGGCTGCTTTCGTCGATGCTGGGGCGAGGCGGCACAGAATAAGGGAGTTAAATGTGGCTCCCTGGCAAATCTCCATCCCACCCACTCCTCACCCCATGTGAGCAGAGATCAGACATGGTGGTGAGCCAAAACCAATGTTTTCTACTGATGAGAGCACACCTAATCAATACGCTTTGGAATGTTTCAACATTAAACCTGGGCAGCCCGTTTGAGATTTATGCCGATAAAAGTTCAGATGTTTTGGCGGTTGCTGGGCTTTGGTAATTGTGTGTTGCAACAGCTCCCACTCCGGGGTAAACAGCAGATTGCTTTTACCTTGATGGCTACCATTTCCCGAGATTTGGAAGTTGGTACTAGTTTGAAATCTGTATCGCCTAAGGGAGATCTTGTCTCACCTGCTGTCTGTTTAAATGATGGGGATTAGAATTTTGAGTAACAAAAGGACTACAGAGGCTCACCGCATTGGCTTGTTTAAGAAAATGGTCCTAATTAAAGCTGTTTGCCTGGGACTAATAACAAACCCTGGAAATAATCAGATTGCATTATTTTTCAGGAGGCCTCTTAATCCCACCTCAGATACTTTTCCAAAGTGCGCTGTGCCTCAGAAGGTGTCTTAAGGAGGGACTGGGAAGAGCTGATTGGAAAATGGCAATTATTTTTCATGGAAAATTTGTACAGATTTTCATTTATTTTCATTTTCATCTGAATTGCCCATAAAACATTTTCAGAATCCCACATTTGGGGATGGGGGATTTTTTCTAAAATAAAACATTGGTTTTTGGTACCAATGTCCAGTTTTTTATTTTTAAAAGTGCTTTCAGTTTCTCATTGGAAAAACTAGGAAATTTGGTTTCAAACCATTTTTTTGGTGAAAATTTCATTTTCAACCAAAAAGCTGTTTTTCATCAAAATTATCTTTCCATGAAAAAAATTAAACCAGTTTGCGTTTTAGGGTTTTCCCCCAAAAATTTCCAAATGAACCAGAAAGTAAGGCTGAGATGTGCAAAGCCACCCAGTTCCTATTAATTTTAATGGGAACTGAGCATCTAAATGCCTCTGGTCTCGTTGAAAATCTCATTCATGTGAATGGAGCTGGAGCATAGGGGGAAGCCCAAACACTCAGGGTCAGATTGTCAGCCAGTGTAAATTGTCGTAGCTCAGCTGATGCCAATGGAGCTGGGACATTTAACACCAGCTAAGGAGCTGGCCCTTGGAGTTCAGTGGCAGAAGATAGGATGATTATCTGGACAATAGTGCTGATTCATCAAGGCCCTCCGGCTTGTATGGTCACCTGTGCTAAGGAGATGTGAAATTGCTCCCACCTGTGACAGACTGGCAAATTCTTAATTGAGGGGGAAGGCATTTTACACCCACTGTGCACAGATGTAGATGATGATCCAAGGTGTAGGGTGAGTCAGGCCCTACCAGTCAGATTCAGGTGTAAATCCAGACGAATGTCTTTGAGGACCAGAATTTGATCCCATTTGAATTAGAAATGGAGCAGAACCACAAATCACTTATCATGTGTCAGACCAAATTTATCCCGGGGCATAAATTGGTGCCATTCCAAGCCAAACAGGGGTGGCGCTGGTTTCCATCATAGCTTCATTTAATTAGATTGTAAACTTGTTGGAGCAGGGATGATCTTTGTTTTATATGTGCATACAACACCTCGCACAAGACCCTGCACCCTGATTGGGGCCTCTAGGCTCCACTGCAGTACCAAATAATAATAGTAATAATCCCTAGGGTTTGCCTTACTGGGCTGGAATTCTTGCAATTTTCCTGGTCCTTCCAGCATCCAGCTGGGCTGGAAATATCATGAAAACAGCCTTTCTCACTGTGCTTCCACAATTCTTGCAAGTACCAGCCAGGAGCAGAAGATGCAATGTGTCTTCGATGACAATGATGCGTCATGGGATGTAACAGGAGGGGAAGGACTTACGTAAACATTTCAGAACCTTCCAAAGAAGTTTGGTTCCAGAAAAGCCAAGAAGTTTGTGTGTTGGCTCTTATTCTTTTGAAACTGGTTAAGACGTTCCTGGTGATCGTGAACTTACTTTTGTTAATTCTCAGTTAAAGCCCAGATACCACAGTGATAGGCAATTTACAGCTTGAGCGATCAATTGATAGATAGATCTTTGGGCTAGGACAGATCTGTGTGTGTCTCTACAGGGCTAAGCAATTTAATTAACAAATTAAACAAAATATTCAGGCAGACAGAATAGTATTCAGCTGGTATAAAAAAAGCTCCCCATAGAAGCCAGTTTTAGCTCAGTATGTCCCTGCCTTACAGGGATGTTATCAGAATGAATTCATGTTTGTGAAGCACTTTGAGATCTCAGGGAGAGGTGCTAAGTAGTATTATTTGGAAACTATTTCACAGGCCTGTCCTGGGAGCTTTTAGGAAAAGGTTTCTCTTCTCATCAGTCTTGTGCAGCAGCCGGAAGAGCAGGGCTAAGCTCTTGACCTGTTGTGAATCATCACTTCTCCCTGCATTTGCTACATGACCCTTTTCTCTTGCATGAGATAGAACGACACATCCTAGTCTGCCCAGAGTCAGAGCTTTCTAGCCTTTTGCCACATACGAGACAAAGATTTTCACCCCGTGTCATGTGCCAGTGTAATGAGCTACAAAACCAGCAAGGAAAAGAAAGTAGACGGGAGCCGCATTGTTAGGGTGACCAGATGCAAGTGTGAAAAATTGGGATACTTTTTTGGAGGGACGGGGGGTAATAGTTGCCTATATAAGACAAAGCCCATAATGTCTGGGCAGTCTCAAAATATCAGGATGTCAGGTCACCCTACACATTGTAGCTGGACCCTCAAGGCCCATAGGCAGCATGCTGTGTGTCCAGTGAACTAAAAGGAGCCTCCCGCCGCTGATCTGCTGAGAGCTCTGCTGAGGTTCTCTAATTCAAAGTCACTCACATGCACAATAATCAGTTGCCATGTCCTGCTCTAGAGGTGGCTGTCCGTCAGCAGTGGGCAAAGAGACTCTTGCAGAGGAAGTCTGCAAAGCACTTAGAGATCCTTCAGAACGGAATGAATCTGGGGATAATCGTGCACCCCGCCCCCTTAAGCACTTAAGGCCCACTGTGCAGTGGAAATGGTGCGTTCTATTGCCTGCCGGTGACATGATGCCAAGAGCTTTCACAGGTGTCCACACTTCCTGTCTGCTGTAGGTCTGGGCTTTGTAAGAGTTTCTTCCCTCCCAGTTCATGGGGAGAGGAGCAAGCAAGGGCCCAGGGAAGAGCAGAAATGTGGCTAGTGGAAGCTTGACTACCCAATCCCACCAGCCCTCATCCCCTGCACCAAGTGGAGAGAAGCAGTAGCTATCAAACAGCCTGGGGGAGGAGTCCATTGCCCTGGCCCCTGAGTGCTACTGAACCAGCAATGACCAGGCCCATTTCCTGGGGCTTGGTGCAGGCTCTGGGGTTTGGCCTGCTAAAAACACAATGTTCTGAGGTTCATATTAGCAGTAATCATCAATGGAACGGGTGTCATCAATGGAACAAGCACCTTGCAAAATCGCTAATCAACCCAGGAGATGCTTCAAAGCCTTAGTGAATGGGCTTAGAAACAGCACAAGTAAAGCAGCCCAAGAGGGGAAGAAAGAGGGGAGGGAATGAAGGGCACAATCCTTCTGTCTCCAGGGCAAAGCAGCACCAGAAAAATGACTGGCGGAACTCTTCCCTCGGCTCTACAGCATCGCTTTGGGCCCATCACAGAACAACAAAAAATCAGCTATTCAAGGGGGAGGTGGGGAGGCTCTTCCCCCTTCTGTCCAGACTCCATCCTGCAAACTGCTCCCCTGAAACTCAACCAGTGAAAAAACAAGGGACCCCTTTACCCAGCAAAGCGTAACAGATCTCACATCCTGACTCACTTTGTGGACAAATTAGCCCCCCTTTCCTCTCCCCTCCAAAATATCATTTGCAGTAAAATAAAAGTTAGAGTTTTTTCATCCACCCGCCCCACCCCACAATTTTCATGCTTTAAAATTTTTTTTACAAATGCTCCAGTTTTTTGGGTTTTTTTTAAAGCCAAAGTAGCACATCCCTTTGTGCAATGCTTTTTTAAAATCCCTGTTAAGTTCCTGTACATGCTGACAGTTTTACAATTTACATGACAGCTGGCTTGCTTGGAGGAGATCTCTGTTAATTAAAATAACACAAAGGGAAAGAAGCGAAATCGTGTCAGCGGATAATTAATTCGGAGCAGGGCACCAGGCTGCGTGCCTATCCCGCGAACAAAACTCTGCAGGAATTCACAGCTTAGCAGGGCACAACTCAGCTACACCTCCCAGAGCAGTTCTGCCCTCGGTGTTTAATATCCCACCCTCCACAACCTTGCTGTCAGCATGGTGTGGCGGAGAGTCATTTCCGTACCAGAGGAGGCCACACCCCTCAGCACCGGCCACGCCACTGAGACCCTGCAGAAGGATACATGTTGCCTGCCGCTTTTATAGTTAATATTTGTATTACAGTCGAACCTGGAGGCCTCGTCGTGCTAGGTGCTGTACATTCCTATAGTTTGAAGGCATTTGGATCCATTTATTATTATTTATATTGCAGTAATGCCTTGAACTCCAGCAAAGATGGGGGCCTGTTGTGCTGGATGCTGCACAGACGCATAGGAAAAGACAATCCCTGCCCCAAAGAGCTTACAATTTAAGTAGACAAGACGGACAAAGGATGGGAGAAAGGAAGGATCGTTATCCCCATTTTACAGATGGGAACTAAGGCTCAGAGAGACCTAGAGTCACCCAGGGACTCTGTGGCAGAGCTGGGAACTGATCCAAGATCTCCTGAGCCCACATAGATGACGGGCCAGTCTAGCTCCTATTTACGTCAATCACAAGAATCCCACTTTAGAAGCAGGGCCCAGAAAGAATATCACTTTGGGGGAGCGAAGCATGTGGTTGTTTGCTCAGGAATGGGCTAAACCAGTCAGAATTGACTCCAGCCTTGGGCTGAACCTTGGACTGTTTCAGATCTGAACTTTCTCGAAACTCTACATTCCTGAGCTCCAAGGATCTGGTCCAGGCTCAGCACTACTAATTCCATCCTCCCGGCCCTGCCTCGCCCTGCCAAGGCCCCTTGCTGTCATTATGATCTCAGACAGGAACAGGGCGAGTTTGTATCAAAAACACTAAGCCAAACAGAAACCAACTAGAGCTTTCTGGCTTGCAGTTGGAAGGCTCAGTGGCCAGAGAGTGTAGGAGACACTTGCTGTACCCTGCAGCCCATCCAGCTTGACTTGCCATTGGCTCCACCGAGAGAAAAGCCAGCCAACCACCTCCATTGTTCTACTCACTGGTCTTTTCAGTGCCACAAGCCCTGGGCCAGCTACAGTGGAGGCCAATCGCGTTTTTCACAGTGGGCTGGCTTGGTTATCTCCCTGTTCCAGCACTGATCATCTCAGGGAAGGCTATCAGAAGCGGATCCAGGAGAAGATGGAGCAGTGCACTCACAGAGATGTGCTGTGTCCTTCTTGGCCGAACTGCAAATCTTCTAGGGTCTGCCCTTCCCACTGAGCCATACAGATAGTTCCTGAAGGTGGCAGGAGCTCCCAGGTGGGGGTGGATGTTATATGGCACCGTGATCCCAGAAACGTTGCCCAGCTTACAAACTAGGTACTACCATGCAGTATCTATCTATCTATCTATCTATCCCCATCCACCCTATCTATCTATCTATCTATCCATCCCCATCCACCCCATCTGTCTGTCTATCTATCTATCTATCCCCATCCACTCTATCTATCTATCTATCCCCATCCACCCTATCTATCTATCTATCTATCTATCTATCTATCTATCTATCTATCCCCATACACCCCCTCTATCTATCTATCTATCTATCTATCTATCTATCCCTACACACCCATCTATCTATCTATCTATCTATCTATCTATGCCCATACACCCCCTCTATCTATCTATCTATCTATCTAATCTATCTATCTATCTATCTATCTATCCCTACACACCTATCTATCTATCTATCTATCTATCTATCTATCTATCTATGCCCATACACCCCTCTATCTATCTATCTATCTATCTATCTATCTATCTATCTATCTTTCTCTTACCACACTCGTCATCATGGTGTTATTTGGCTGGGGCAGTGGAGGAGGAAGGGAGACAGAGCTGAGCAGAGACACACGGCTGCAGAAAGGAGAGCTGATGCATTGACTGGGCACCCCTCCAGGGTGCCTGTGCTGAGCAGATTTGGGCAGGTCTGCCTCGGGAGTGCCAGCAGTGGTATTACAAAGCGGGAAATAGCTCCTTCAGGGAAGGACACATAACAGGATTTAACTGGGGCCGAACTAAGCTCACTTAGCCATGACCCTTAGGCTGCCTGCTGAGCACGGGATCGGGGAGCTGGCTGAGTGCATCCCCTAGCTTTGGGTAGGTGTTACTCTGCCAGCATGTCCTTAACCTCGCATGCTATCTACTGTTGCAGCCCTTTCACCTAGTCGATGCCCAGGAAGCTGTCTCCTGATCTAGCAGCAGCTGCTGGGATGGCAGGGGAAGCCAGCTCTGTCATCTCATGGATGACAGGAGAGGTCCCAGATGACTGGAGAAGGACTAACATAGTGCCCATCTTTAAAAAGGGGGAAAAGGAGAAGTTGGGGAACTACAGACCACTCAGCCTGACCTTGATACCTGAGACGCTACTAGAGTAATGTCTAAAACATTCAATTGCTGAATACCTGGAGGATGAAGAGGTGATCACTAGCAACCAGCATGGATTTACCAAGAACAAATCATGCCAAACCTGCTTGATTTCCTTCTTTGACAGGGTAATTGGTTTGGTGGATGGGGGAATGTAGTGCACATAATGCTGGACTTCAGCAAGGCTTTTGACACAGTCCCGCATTACATTCTGATAAGTAAGCTGGAGAAATGTAGACCTACCACTGGTAAAACCAGTGGTAAAACTACCATTAAGTGGATACATAATTGGTTAAACAACCGCAAACAAAGAATAACTATTAATGGAATGATGTTGGATTGGAGGGAGGTATCAAGTGGGGTTCCAAGGGATCTGTTCTGGGTCCGGTGCTGTTTAACATCTTTATTAATGACCTTTATTAATGACATAATTAATAAAGATGTAGGAATAGAGTGCGCACTGATCAAACCTGCAGATGACACAAAGCTAGGGGGAGTTTCCAATACTCTGGAGGATAGAGCTAAAATTCAGAGGGATCTTGATTCATTGGAGAACTGGGCTATAGACAACAAAATGAAATTCAACAAAGACAAATGTAAGGTGCTACACTTAGGGAAGAAAAACTAAATGCAAAAATACAGAATGGGGGAAAACTCACTTGGCAGCAGCACTGCTGAGAAGGATCTGAGAGTTGTGGTGGATCACACTTCAACATGAGTCAACAATGTGATGCTATTGCAAAAAAAGCAAATGCAATTTTAGGTTGCATTAACAGAAGCATAGCATGCAAGTCACAGGAGGTGACAGTACCGCTCTACAGCTGGAGTGCTGTGTCCAATTTTGGTCATCAATGTGTAGGATGTAGAGAAACTGGAAAGGATCCAGAGGTGAGTGACAAAGATGATCAGAGGGATGGAATGCAGCCATATGAACAAGGGCTGAAAGAACTGGAATGTTTAGTTTGAAAAAAAAGGAGATTAAGGAGGTATATGATAGTGGTCTTCAGATACTTGAAAGGCTGCCAAAAGAAAGATGGAGAAAGTTGCTCTCTTTTCCGCAGAGGGCAGGACAAGAGGCAATGGGTTCAAACTACAACATAGCAGATTTAGATTAAATCTCAGGAAAAACTTCCTAAGTGTAAGAACAGGAGGACAATGGAACAGGTGCCCAGGGAGGTTGTGGAAGCTCCTTCAGTGGAGGTTTTCAAAAGGAGGCTGGAGCCGTCTGTCTTGAATGGTTTATATGCAACAAATCCTGCATCTTCGCGGGGGGGGGGGGGGTGTTAGACTAGATGACCTTTGTGGTCCCTTCTAATGCTCTGACTCTATAATTTTATGATCTCAGACATGGATGCACTCTCAGTGTCCCTGCGAGTGCTGGAGCTGAAGGGGCAAAAGTCACCATCACACCCTCTAAGGAATGTAACAAGCCCTCTGCAGTTAGCTGCTATGGGATTTACGTCCAGTCCTGGCAGCATTTCGGCAGTGACATGTCTAATTGGGTGCACTTGGGGTTCTTTCCACGTATTGATCAGGGTGTTGCCAGCTAACTGAGTTCTCTGCAATGGGACTGAATTTTATGCACCTCAGTCACTTCAAACGTATGCACGTCTCAGACTCAGCATCCTCAGGTTTGACTTGTTTTCGAAACGTTGGGGTTTAATTTTGTGTCTCTTAAAATAAGGGCTATGGAAACAAGGAAGGTGCAGTGAGGTGCTGGGCAATGTTCCCTGTGAGACTCTGCCAGTACATCTCAGTCCCGACCCACAGCCGCCCATTGCTATGCCAGTCCTGCCAATGAATGTCTATATCTCCAGCTGTTTGTCTATGGATTTCTAGCCCTGACCTGCATTTCCAGACACAAGCTGAGTGAATAGTGGTTTATTTTCCTCCTAAACATTCATCTGGATTCTTCTTTTAAACAAATGTGCTTCCCCTGTGTTTTCAAGTCTTGTGTTTGCTTTCCGTGTTTGTTCTAGCCAGAGAGTTTGCTGGCAAGGTTTGCTGAAAGAACGAATGTTAAGCAAACGTTGCAGAATTTTCATGGGAAGTGAATTTCAAATTCATATTCATGTGCATTTCCACCAGAAACAGGATTCAAAGAGGCATGCTTATCCAGTCAGGGAACAGAGATAATACCATGTGGCCTATATAGTCAATCAGAACAGTTCAACTTGTAATTTTGAGTATTAAATATTCATAAGGAGGAAAACTGAGAATATAGCAGGAAATTGCAAACACAGAGATGCTAAATTGGTTGTATAAATCACCTGTTACAAACTATTCCCAGAACTCTATGTCAGACAGTCAGGGTGGGATTTCAGAAGCTCCAAAGTGATTGAGGAGCAAAAGTCCGGTCGAAAGTCAGTGGCACCCTTTTGCGGGTGGACTGGGCTATCCGTATGTAGAACTGCACTGTTTGCCCTCCTACACCCCCATCTATTTCATGTCTGCAATCTGGGGGAGTCAGTAAAAAAAAATCTCTTCTCCAGACTCTTAAAATCAACTCACACCTCTGGAGGCTGGGAGCTCTGGGAATGATCACACCCTGGATAATAACTGGTTTTTCTCTTAAGCTAAAACCTTCAGTGTCTCTACATTTTTCTCCCAGCAAGAAACTAGAGGGGGAATGATTAACTAATGGTGACAAGGACCCTGCTAATACGATGTGCATATCACACCCCTACACCCATTCATCACAGACACACATCCCTCTCACACACATACATGAACTTCCAACACACACATACACCCCCACACACTCAGATCCATCACAGACACACCCTTCTCACACACATGCATCCCCCTCTTGCACAAACACCTGCCCCTCACTCACACTCCCCACACACGCCTGTCACACTCACATCCAGCACATACACCCTGTAACATAACCTCCTTGTAGCCATAAACCACACATGCACAAGCACTCATATCCATCACAGATAACACCCCCCCACACACACACACACTTTCTGCATACACTCACATGCATTTCTCAGGGTTCACAGTGCTTGTGGCTGCAGAGTGGGTTTTGTACTGGGGGATTAGTGAGCCCATGCATAACCCAAGCTGTGACTGTCTCATTCTCCCGTGGTTTCATTCTATATGGCCGCAAAGCAAATGGAGACATTACAACCCAGATGTCAGCCCTCATGGGTCAAGGTCTTATTGGCGTGATTTCAGCTAAGAGGCCCCAAACGCTCATCCAAGTCCAGAACAAGTGGGTCACTTTGAAGTCTGGAGCCAAACCGATTTTGACACGTAAAGGACATGCAACCACACACGCCACAACAGAGGAACCTGCTGCACTGGCAGGGCAAAAACCTGGCTGCCCTGGCCAAGGAGAAACTCTGGGAACGCAGGAGGCCTCTGTCTCAGCTGGTTCTGGGTTCAGGAACCCAGGAGACTGGAAGAGGGAGACATCTCGGCATGAATATCTGACAGAGAGAAAGACAATGAGGGACAGAGGGAGGAAAAGCAAGCAAGCCAGTAAGACGCGTGTCTAGTGCTTGCAGTATACCTGGCTCCAGTCAGTGGTATCACTCAAGATGGGCTGAAGTCACATGATGTGGAGGTTTATAAACAGAGTGCGTGGGTCTGGGGTTTGATTCTGATCCATTCCAAAATTCAAACCCAGAACTGGATTTTGAAGGCCTGCGAAGTTCTGAGGGGTTTGGGATGATGATTTAAGTAATCAGACCTTCACTCTCATGAGCCCTTCCCGCCCCCCAGATGAGCTTCTTACACTAGCAAATCACAGTGAGATACACCCTGCCATTGCCAGAGCAGACCTGACCCCGGAGGTACCCCTGGTGCCCAGATACCTAATGGGACCTGCATGCGGTTTGCAAACAACTGGGCTTGGAAAATGAAATCCATGTTCCCAGCAAACCAGTCTCCTTCTTCTGTTTACATCAATATATGTAAAACTGACCACTCAGCAAGTTGGAGTTAAAGTTATGCTTAGTTAACTATTCTGCTGCTTTCTCTTGCAGCCTTTTAGTGTGCTGATCAGGCGAGCTTAGAGATGGGGGAAAGGAGAAAAAAAAAAAGGCAGAAAGGAAAGAGAAAGAGAAGCCCAGGGCTCCAAAGCAGCTGAGGTGTCAAAGACAAAGATTTAATGAATGTGCCTGCGGTTCACCTGAACAGATGAGCACAAGCTAGAAGGAAAGAACGAAGAAAATGGAAAAAAGAAAGGATCATTTTTCAGATTGGCAGCTCCCCTCGCAGACATCTTTTAACAAGAAAAAAAAGGACTCCAGCCTTGCTCTTAAAGGGCCAGCGTTGTTATTCTGTTTCGTGGCAGCGGGTAGGGTACTCCGGTCCTACCAATTGGGATCCACTCTTGTTCTGGTTAGTAGGCAGCGGATGGTGGGATGCAGCAAGAAGGGCGTTATGGGTCCCGATTTTTCCTCCCTGTCATTTTGATTGGTTGGCTAATGATTCCCCTTGACCCTTGGGTGTCCTTATAGAAGAAAAGTAGCAGGAACAGACTGTGCACCACTCCAGACCCTCCTTGGCTATATCAGTCTACACTTCAGCTCCTTCTCACATCTGCATGGCGAGGGCAGTGTTGGCTGGGGAAGGCCAGCGTCCCCACTCATCAGCGTGTGCTGGCAATGGCAATGTTCTTCTGTGGTGGGTGGCTGCCATCTTGGCCAACGCCCCATGGGTTGAACTAGGGACCCCTAGAGCTGAACGCAGCCACCGCTTCAGCTGGGGGCTGAAAGAGACTCAGCCACCGGGTGTCAGGGGGCACCTGCACACTGACAGGGGTTACGCTTCTGCGGCTGGTAAAAGAGGAAAGGGAGTCCCTGCCTCCGCCCCCTTACCAGCCCAGTGAGCTGCTGAGTCAGCAGGCATGGAGAGGTCTCTTAGGCTTTGCCTACACAGTAAAACTTTTGTCCTTGGGGGTGGTTTAATGATGCCAGTGGGAGAGCTCTACACAGAGCAGTTACACAGGAGATCGCTGTAAGGTCCATAGTGTAGACATAGCCTTAGTGAGTGTAACAGGAGGCTGGGGGCGGGGGGGTAGGATTTTCCTGTTAGCACTGTTGGTTGGAGCCCTGCAGAGAGCTCTAGGTTAATCACGCTGAGTCACTGGGGTCAGGTGTGGCTCATCTGACTCCACCCTGAACAGAGGGGAGGTGCAAGCAGCAGCCTTCTAGCAGAGGGAACTAGGGTCTGGAATAGGATCCCCTGGGCTGCTCTGCCTTTGGGGGAAGAAGAAGCCCTAGGATCAGCCATGCCTGTGGCTTAGGTGGGATTTCATGCAAGTGCTATTTTGGAATGTGCTTTTAGTTAATAACACTAGCCCCCAGCAGAGGGTGACTTTCTGACTCCAGGACAAGCGCGTAGGTTTCGTTTGGAGCTGGGCAAGGACTCCACACTGTCTTATTCCCTTAGAAGCGTGGCTATGAGACATCGCATGGTAGGATTTCAGAGACGGATGGAGAAGCACTCACAGAAGCTACAGCAAGATCAGGCAAACCCGTCGACTCATTTATCACAGCACCCACAGATCCCTTTCCAAGGCAAGAGAAATGCAATAAGTAGCCTGCTGGGAAAGTTAATCTGTATCCTAAGCATTTTAATAAATATGTTTTTGAAAAAGCCAGTGCAGGTCACTGGTTCTTCACAGAGCCAGAGAGATTAACTGTATGCACACACAGCCACGTGCGTAGTGCAGAACGGTACACGCACCCGGTGCACACACACGGTAGCAGACAGATCCAGTCTCAGTAATGCATCTGTGGCAGGGTACATACAGACATCCTGATTGCCAACTAATCTGCAGACATGTGACACAAAAGATAGACTCTTTCAACTCCAGAACACTGGTGCTAAAGAAAAATCCTCCTTTAATTGCTGTAGTTAAGGCTTTCTTCTTTTGTAAGCTACAAAGTCACATGCTATGAATCTGATGCTCCATCTAGCAGAGGGTAGTGCTGCATGCACTCTAGCCAGAATCTTACATAACATACGTAGCCACATCGTATTCATACAGACACCCATGCCGTTCCAATCATACATACATAGAGGTCTGCACACTCACACAGATAACCCCACCTCCATTTGCTCATGAACTCACACACCCGCTCGTGTCTTGATATGCAGACACGTTCTGCAGGCAGGCAGCCTCTCGTCACAGATACTTCTGAGATGCACACGATTTATTGTTGTTGGGTTTTTTGTTTGTGACTTATCCCTCCTGAAGGGAGTTAAAAGTCAGAGCATGAGAGAGATTTGGGGATGAAGTTCCTTTGCAATTCACCAAAATAGAGATTTTTCCCACTGGCTCTTTCATGGGTCCTTTTCTGTGTCTCTTCAGAACCATTTCTCATGGGTATCTTATTCTTCTCTAATCCGTTCCATATCCAAGTAATTGGCCATGATTTTTATCTGGTTTTTCTCTTTCAAATGTCTAGAGGAAACTATTTTAATGAAACTATATTTAATACAAAGGGTTCCAAGTCTGCAGCCTCACTTCCTCTCTGTTCAAATGTCCAGCCAGGATCATCTAGCTAAACTGGGGAGAGAGAGATCAGCGAGAATAATCCTTTAAAAAACCCACAGCCACAAGGGTGGCAAATTTACACCTCTCATGGATCCTCTAGGCACTAGCAGGTGTAAAGAACGTTTCAATTCATCCAGCACTTCCCATCCTAAAAAAGCAAATTTGAACCTCTATCTACAGGAGTCAGTTCACTCAACTACCAAAATACAGCCACGTTTGGTGTGCAAGATGGAAGCTTTCTGCAGCACTACATGTCACACTTTGGAGCAGGAACTTATGATGAAACCCTCAGATGTGAGCCTGTTCTCACTCAAAAACTGGCCACGTTCCAGAAGCTGGAATATGTTCTCTTTATTGGAGATGAAGACCTGAATTCTCAAGTACACTAAGGCCCCGTTACACCGCTCTGGTAGTATAAAGGTGTTAGTGCAAGGGTATAATTCCCAGCTGGAGGAGACATACTTGCACTAGCTTTGAACAGGCTAGTGTGCTAAAAATAGAGTGTAGCTGTAGCAATGTGAGCCGAGGGAAGGGCTAGTCACCTCGAGTATCTACCGTCCGGGACCGTTGGCGTGTACCTGGGGTGGCAAGCACTCTTACAGCTCACGCTACATCAGCTACACTCTATGAGAGCTAGCGCGGGTATATCTCCTCCAGCTGGGAATCACACCCCCAACTCAAAGTATAGACATAACCTGAAGGAAAATCAGACCCAAATTGAGCAGATGGCTCAACTGATGATCCAGGTAAGGCAAAATCAGTAGTCGAAATTCCTATTCCACAAGGTAATGCAGATTTATAGAGATTTATGGGGAGAGGACAATGTTTGTTTCACTATAAATGTGTGATCAAAAAACCCTTTTAAGTAGTGGCTGGCAGATGCTAAAAACACTGATCCCCGGTTTTCACATATTAGGCTTTAACTACTGATAAGTTAGTTGCATTGTTAGGAGATGCATCTTCCATTGGATAAGATGCATGATGCTTTATGCAAAAATTGCAGCCTGTTGTACTTCCGCTGAACTCTCTAACCAAGACAGAAAGAAACAATGCCCAGTTTGTAAAGCAAATGCTGGCAACAGAGATTAGTGACTTTAAAGTCCACCAGTATATAAGAGAGAGGAAAGGTACATGTCGAAACTGACTACAAACCATTGGAAAGTTTATTTGGGTGAAATCTGCCTGGTCTCATCAAAGTCAATGGGCATTTTGCCGCTGACTTCAGCAGGGCCAGGATTTCATCCCATGTGTCTTTAGCACCATCTAGAATCCAGAGCATGATGGTGAATCTGCAAAAATATGCTCTGTGTGTGGAGTATCAATCAGATAAGGCACTGTACAATAGCAGAGCAGTTAACAGATCAACACCTGGCAATAGTGGTGAACATGAAAGACATACAGTGAGAATATTGCTTTTACCACCTTAAAATGATAAGGATTTCAAAGTGAAACACTAATCCCAATCCTAGATCACCAAGCCAGCACTCTTCCTACCTTCAAGTCCTTCCCTAAAACTCACTTTGTCCACAATGTCCAACACGAAGTGAACCAAACAATTAATATGTCTACCCTGCAAAGTTGTCAACAAAAGTTTTGTCTTTCACTGGTACTTAAAAAAGCCCCCCAGCGAAAGACAAAAGTTTTGCCTTCGCAAGTGGCAGTTTGAACACGGCTTTGTTGGCAGGAGCATTTTTTCCGCCTCAAATTCCTTGGATTTTTTTATTTTTTATTTTGTGTGTGTGTTCCAATGAAAAACTGCAACCTCAATATTTTTGGTTTCTTCCCCCCACCCCACCCTTTTTCTCTCCCTTTTTTCCATTGGTAAAATGGAAAAAGGGAGGTGGGATGGGGGCAAGAAAACTGAAAAATTTAAACAAAAAATGTCTCAGTTTGCGGTGGTTTTTTTTTTCAATTTTTCAGTGAAAAAGTGAAAAATTTCCAAAAACATTAAAAATAGCTATGAACATTTTCATTTCAGGAAAAATGGCAATTTTTGGTGAAAAATGGTCTGGGTGGGAAATTTTGGACCATCTCTACTAATTCTTGTGATAGAACTCTGAGGATGCCCTGTGTAAAATCGACATGATCACATATATCATGTGGGATCTATAGAGGTATACACATATCTAATCTAAATCTAGATCAGCCAATCCATCTCTACACAGAGAGAAAATTGGATTTTTTTCAGAATCCTGAGCAGACTAAGCCTGAGCTGTGTGCTCATTCAGTTAATAAAAACTGCTGTCTTTACCTCCTCCCCTGACAGACTTGACTTCTGAGTGCTTATTAAACATTACAGATGAGGGAGTGAGGCTGAGGTGAGGCAGAAGATAGCTAGTATTTCAGGTGCTCAGGGCAGGTAAACACCTGCTTGCAATGCAGACCTCTGCGTTCCTTTCGAGTGATACTGAATTTACTTGCCCAGAGGCAGCCAAAGCCAGTGAATGTCTCTTGATCCCAGAGGAATTGCAGAAGCAGGTCACAAGGTCACTGCAGCTGAGCTGAGGATGAACAAAGTCAAATCAGAACAGGCTTGCTAAACTTTAAACACTTGGCTTAGTGTTTTATATTCCAGCCTGGGCCCTGAAGCACATGGATTCTTTGACAGGATGTAATAAAATATGCTTATGGATGCTAGCAGAGTGAGGTTTCATTTTTAATGTATAGAATTGAATTTGTTTGCAGTAAGATCTGGACACCTGCGTCCAATGACTGGATCCCTCACCCCGAGACCCTGCCAACCAAATGATATTTTTTAAGCACACAAAGATTTAGGGCTTGATTCTCCCTGCACCTTGTGCAATTGTTTATGCCAGTGCAAAGTCAGTGTAAAATGCTTCCTTTCTGATTTTGTAGCAGTTGACTCCTCCCCCCCCTTTGCACTGGGATGAATGGCTGCACAAGGTGCAGGACAATGGTGAATAAGTCCCTGGGAAGTTTATTTTGTATTTCTTTTCATTTTCATGTAGCCTCTGAGCTTCCCAGGACTGCTGGGTATTGGAAGCAGAAATGCCAAAAAACAAGCAAACAGAAATCCATTCTCAGGGCCTGCATCTTTCTCTAAATTAGACAGGGCTTCAGGCTCTTTCCAGCCCTTTCCTTCATTCAATTTTATTCCTGGGGGAATTCTGCACCACTGTGCATGCACAGAATTTATGTCCCCCGCAGATTTCTTTGCTTCCCTTCCCCTCAGAAAAATGACTTTCTGACAGGGAAGCAAAGGGAAGCCACAAGAGCTGTCATGCGACCCTCCCCAGCAGTTTGTTTCAGGTGCCCAGGGCAGCCGGCAGAGAGGTAAATCACTGTGGGGCTGGGGGACGGGACTGGGGAAGACCAGGCTGGTGGTTCCTACCTGTGCTGGGCTCAGCTGCTAATCCTGGCTGGGCTGGGGAGGATGGGACTTCCTCTTCCCCTGCACGACATCCGGGACTGGGATTTCTCCCTAGCTGCAGAAAGCTCTGCAAACTCTCTCCACCTCCCCGCACTTCCTGCGTCCATTGCTCCTCAGCTGCAGGGGGAGGGATCAGTGTCAGGAGAGGCTGGTGATGGTGGGTTTCTAGGACATCTCAATGGTTGTTAGGGTTGGGTGCAGTCTCCCCACTGAGTCCATGTCCCAGGGGGAGCTGCACAGTGATCTCCCACCTCTGTGCAGCCAGTGGCCTGTGCTCCCCACTGCCTTGCTCGAGCCTCCACATTTATTTGACAAATAAAATTTGCAGAACTTTAAAATATTGAGAACAGAATTTTTAATTTTTTGGTGCAGAATATTTAATTTTTTGGTGCAGAATGCCCTCAGGAGTAGAACAAGGAGCGCCCGTTGGCCACAGAGAGCCCATGTCTGGTAGCACCAGACATACCCATGTGCCAGATGTACAGTGAATTTCTGGTAATATGAAAGGTACGCATTTGCCAGTCACACCCAGAGTGTTTGGCAACCTAGGTGTCCATTTGCTGGTCACGCCCATCCCACATGGCATCAGTTAAATCTCTCCCCTCGCTGTAACGCACACTAACTCTGGGAATCAAAGGAACAAGAACAGGAGCCAGAGCCCTCCACTGAAAACGTCCACTTCTGCTTTGCTTTTAAACCTTCTGCACATTGTTTCCCTCGACTGTCTGGAGAGCTGCGTTCAGCTGCTACAATTAGGGCTATCTAGGTTTCTGTTTAGCTGCGGGACAACATTTTTGAAGGCAGACTTTGATCTTATTTCCTAAGAGTTTTTTCTTTCCTTTTCATGTGTGTTTTCCCCCTTTTTTGTCTCATTACTCAGGTGAACACTGATATTCCTGAAGGCACAGAGGCTGCAAAGCCAGACTCATTGCTACAGTCCAATCCGGAAAGCTGTGGTCCCAGTTACCTCCCCTCCCCCACCCCGACCCCGAACAACGCCAGCCACCATAACCTGGAGGCACAGGGACAAGATATAATTTAGTCTCCAAGCAAGTTTGTTTGCGGGCCTCTCCTGGGCAGAGGTTGGCAATTATGCTCAATATGCTGAACTCCGTCATCTTAGGTTCTTGTCATGCAAAATACTAGGGTTGTTTTTTCTTTGCTGTTTTAATGACATTGTGGAGTAATCCAAAAGATGGAGCTCAGGGGGTGGTGATGGATATGCTCTTAGGCCTCCTGCGTGTCCTCTGCCTTCTGACCCAACATCCCCCAGGCCTCTGCTTCTGCCTGCGATGCCTGGAGCTCACAGATATCATGCATGCCAGGGAAACTCTGAATGCGTGGTCATGAATTGGCTGATGTGTGTGCACAGCACTGCCCTCTCTGGGATGGAATGAGTATTGCTCAACAGTGTGTCATAGACCCTATGCTGCTAAAAGCATTTGAGGTTCTACTTCAGCTCACGCGATAGAGGCCTGTGCTTTCATGTCAGAAGACATGGCGCTATGAACTACTGACTGTGTACAGCACAGTGGCAGTCGAGCAATTTTACAACAAGGTCTCAGGTTTGACTGATGACCTATCCTCTTTGACACAAGGCCTGACCTGTCCT
Organism: Macrochelys suwanniensis; assembly: GCA_033296515.1. Taxonomy (NCBI): domain Eukaryota; kingdom Metazoa; phylum Chordata; order Testudines; family Chelydridae; genus Macrochelys; species Macrochelys suwanniensis. The sequence continues at coordinate 15,581,093 of CM065794.1, forward strand.
GTGTTTGCACTTGAACACACTTCCTAGGCTATCAGTCAGGAGTTGAAAGTTGTGCCAAATATTGGAAAAGAGGATTTTCCTTGACACTTGCCATTAGTCCTCTGAACTGACCTAGGGTGTTAGTGAGCTCCTCCTTAACAACCAGACCTCAGACAGCAAGCTCCAGAGATGACATTGGGCTGCTGATGAGAGTTCAGGTGGTCTGGAGCCAATGCCTGAGTGAAAGCTGCACTGGAGTTAAAGCTGATCACAAGGTAAGGAATAAATTCTGTGCTTGGAGAGAAGTCAGTGTGGGACACACAAGTGAGGGCAGGGTTTGGTCCTGAGTGAGAGGCAGTGGGAGCTACGGGCCTGATCCAAAGTCCGTGACCAAGAAGAATTAGATGCCAAGTATTGGATTCAAACTCTTGGTTCACCATTGACTTGCTGCCTGCGGTCTTGAGCAGGTCACTTCACCTTTCTGTGGCTTCGTTCCCACCTCCGTGAAGGGTGGCTAATGATATCTAGCTCCAGCGGGCATGCGGCGAGGGAAGCACTGTTGCAAATTAATTAATTAATTAATAAGCTACGTTGGTCTCTGGTGCAGCTTCACCTGTGCTACAGCCGGGATGAAGGTGACCCAATGCCTGTATGACGCTTTAATCGTAAATGGCCCTGCTAAATTCTGCACTGAGTTGCACCCTCTGCCGTCCTTTGGGGCAGCGTGCTGAGCGAAGCAGAGCCAAAGCTGGCCCATAACATTCTGTCAGAGCTATTTACGCTGTTTTAGCACAAATACGGACGCCCAGCTGTGGCTAGATCTCTGCTGGCCAACCCAGGGCCCAAATAAAGCATTTAGAGCCCTGGAAACATAGAGGTCAAGAAGAAGAAATATCAGCTGAGCTGTAATAAGGGTGGAGTTCTTCCAAATCTGTCGATCTTAGTTTACATAAGAACGGCCAGACTGGGTCAGACCAAAGGTCCATCTAGCCCAGTAGCCTGTCTTCCGACAGTGGCCAATGCCAGGTGCCCCATATGACTCCTGTCACTGTAGTATCTGAGTGCCTCACACTCACATAACGTATCGAATTAATTCTCAACACCACTGTCTCACCCACAGGCGGTATTATTGGCGCCTTTTCAACACTTCTGTGATGTATAGTAGTAGTATCTCCATTTCCAGATGGGAAACTGAGGCACAGAGAGGCTAAGTGACTTGCCCATGGTCACAAAGGAAGTCTGGGACTTGACCCCAGGTCTCCCAAGTCCTAGGCTAGTGCCCACTTGAGCATCCTCCATCTCTTCTTCCAAAACATTTGTGCCCTTCAGTGTTGGCTGTGCAACTGTAATGTCACACCTTTGAGCAGACCACTGATAGATGGGATTTGAACCTGGGAACCTCTGGATGTAAGAGCAAGAACCTCTACTGCCTAGGCCAAAAGCCTGTAGCAAACCAATACACCTCTCTGCAGTCCAACCATGATAGAGGGAACAGATGCACTGTGTAGGTGCAGGTTACAGAAGTGCTTTACTTTATCGTCATTATTATTGTTGATCACATGTTTTGTGGTAGCACTAGGAGTCCCAGTCATGGACCAGGACCCCACTGTGCTAGGCGCTGTACAAACTTTATACAGGGAGAAGTCTCATCGACTTCAACTACTCACATGCTGAGAGTTAGGTGTGTGCAAAATACGTAAACAAAGTAGGGACATCTTGAGATTTTTGCATTTCAGTATTATCAGGCTGGGGGCCAGGAAATCAAAACTAGGCCCCAAAAATATCTTGTCCCTCTAACTATAGAATTTCCTCCCAGAACAGGCCAGGCGCCCATAGAGCTATAATCTCCAGTAAGACCAAGCTCTGATTAAAACTCTGGTATCAAGTGAGTCGTAATCCTCGCCACCTCAGGGCCATTTTTATTTTTTTTATCTATTAAAAACTGTTTTCTCCGAATGAAATTAAAAAAAAGGACGAGATAACAAAACTCATTGCTTTCTCATATAAAAAAAAGGAAGAAAAATTTCACATTTTTTTTTTAAAAAGTTAATAAATGGCCAAGCCCCAACAGATGGGTGTGTGTGTGCGAAATTTGCATTTTTCAGATTAACATGCACGAGCGAAGATAGAAAACGCACTCGCCCCTAGGGAAATAATTTGAGAAATCTTTGCATATTTTATTTAAAAGCATGCCGCGTTAGGCAGAGTAATAATGCAGAGCGATGGTGATTAGGTTAGGCCTGAAGGGATCACAGCCTGGGACTGTCCCTCCCTCCCTCTCACTCATCCTCCCTTCAAACTCCCCTCATTCCTTGGTTTACTCCCCCAGACAGGGTGAAGCAACATTACACTTTAGGGGGCTTAAACCACATTCTGACCAGCGTGCAAGGCCCTGGGTGCTGCATAAGCCCCTTTTCAATCCTTAAGATGGGGTTTAGGCAGATGGAAAATCGGGCCTTGTGTGAGACCTGGGAGGGTGAAATTTGTCCCTGTGCAGAGAGACCAGTACAAGCCCTAGACAGCACTTAAATCCTGCGTCAGCCCATAGGTGCTGTGGCCTGGAAGGGCTGAATTTGGATGTAAGCAGGGCTGAAATTGCTGAACAGTAGGGATTCCCCCTTGTGTGCATTTTAGCAGTGGCCTCACCACTTCATAAGTGACTGAGAAATATTTCCCTGTGTTTTAAACTCCCCATCACCACCGTGGCCCAGCCCTGCACTGATGCCGGCTGTAGCGGGGCCATTGACAAGCCAGAGACCAACGCTGAATGCCCAGTTAGAGCTCGGGTGGGAAGTGGTTTTCCCAGCCTGTGAAAATGTTCCCACGCTGGGCTGAAAAATTGAAATATCGGAAATTTTCACAAAACAAAAATCTGAAAAATGCCTTGGTTCAGGTGGGTCAAAACATTTTGTTTTGATCGTTTTAAACTTTTCATTTTAATTTTGACCATTTAAAAAATTCTAATTAGTTTAAATTGCAAAAGGAAAAGTCATCTCGTACCAGAAAAACAAAACTTTTCATTTAGAAAACGTCAAAATGTCCATTTCAAAGCTCCCCCCCCGCCCCCACCACAAAATGTTGAGTCAAGAAATTTGTTGAACGCTACCCTCTCCCGTGGCATGTTTTAGTGTCAACGAATCAGCATTTTGCAACGAAAAAACATTCTGTCAACGTTTTCCTGACCAACTCTGCCCCAAACCCTTTGGAGTTGCAAAGAGCTCGGTCTCTCCTGACCGGCAACAGGAGGGTTCATTAACACATGGGAAAGCCTGGTCACATTCCAAAATGGGTGACCTAAGCTGCATGTGCCAATGCCATATTGGTGTGTGCATGGCCGGTAGGTACAGCTGGTCATTCTGCATCTCAAAGTGGCCATTGCTGCCAACACATGTGGCCCCCTCTGCCTTCTCACAATCCGACTTGCCACGTTAAACTAAGAGCATCTATTGTTTACTATTAATATTCAATATGGTGGAATAACTGTGCAGCTCTTTAATAACGAGAAGGATTTATTTCTGTTATGGCAGCACCGCTAGGTGTGCCAGTCAAGGATCATCGGGACCCTATTGAGCTAAACACTGTACAGACAAGTAGGAAAGAAGACAACCCTTGCCCCAGAGAGTATACAGTCTGAGGTGTCAAAAAGGATGCAATTGGTGGAGGATACAGAACAAGCACTTTGAAAACATTAACTGACTTATCCACACAACACTCCTGTAACTGAGAGCCAGGCCGTGTTACCCTTATGATGCAGGTGGGGAAATCTGAGACACAGAGATCTGTGTATCTGAAGTACTTACCTGGCCATCATCACTGTAGTACGTGATCTCCCTTGCACAGATGGGAACTAAGGCACAGAGAGACTATACCAAGGCTACACAGGGAGTCAGTGACAGGGTATTGAACCCATGTCTCCTAAATCCCAGGTTAGTGCCCCCACTGGGCCATCCTTCTTCTCCCAAGACGGTAAGTGACTTCCTTAGGACCAGAGAAAACAAACCTAAGAGCTGGAATTGAGGCTCAGGAGTTCCTAGCTCCCAGTCCTGTGCTCGGGACATTAGTCCCTGGCTCTCAGTCCCTCCTCCTCTGCAAGAAATCTTCCCATTATATGGACAGAACTGGGATCTTCCTGTGAACTGAAGGCAGCATCACTGGGTTCCATGATGAACAGATCTGGTCAGCCATCCCCATCTCCTTCCTCCTCTTCTTTGGTAAAGACATGGAGCTATAAATAGATGTGGGACTGTTGCTGTACAGTCATGCTCCAGAAGGTCCTTTTGTGTGAGCTGACAGAGAACCACAACCCCCAGAAGTAGAGCTCGTGGGAGCTGAAATTCACCAGGACGGCACTGAAGTGGGGCAGGAGGCAAACAGGCCTGGCAGGCAGCTGTCAGTGCATCCTTGGTGAGTGCGCACCCTGCTGATTGAGAGATGCCCACCAAAACAGTTCAGGTCAAACAATGATGCCAAAAATCTTTCAAGAACTGGCTGGTGCGTCTGGGATTTCTTCCTTGGAAAGGAGCATTTGTGTCTGAGTCATAATGGTAACAACCATCGAGATGTCCTAGACACCCACCATCACCAGCCTCCCTTGGCCCCTCTGTCTTCCAGAACCTGCATTATTAGCGGTCGTTATGTGTTTGTTAAGCATGGATGCTGTGCCACATGCTGGAGAGCACACAGAGCAAGGCTCACTCCCAGCCCCTAGGAGCTTACAAGAAAAGAGCACTGGGGGCAGCAAACCACTTTCACACAAAAGCTTTCCCAGCTGCAGTTAGCAGGGGCCACCTGGCTATGTGGGGCTAGAGTCTTGTCTGTACAAGCTGTAGCAATTTAACTTATAATGGTTTCTAAACTGATTTAGTGGAAACGAGGGTGACCAGACGTCCCGATAAAATCGGGACCGTCCCAATAATTAGACGTTTGTCCCACGTCCCGACTGATGTACGGCCGGGACGCTATTTATCCCAATATTGCGGCTTTGGCTTCTTTTTTTGCTTCAACAGCTCGGCCCTGACACCCCACCCCCCACGTGTCCCGATATTTTGTTCCTTTAATCTGGTCACCCTAGTGGAAACACTCATGTGGACACTCTTATTTTAGCATTAAAGTGGCTTAGCTTAAACTGATGCCTAATTGACTACTAATCAGTTTCACAAAATCAATTTAAAATCACATCTTTAGTTAAACCAGTGCAAATTTCTTGTGTAGACAAGACCCAGCCCTGTATGTCTCTTCCTGGAGTCTCTGGGCTCTATTCTCTGTTGCCCTCATGCAGTCATTTAGACCAGGGCAAAATGAGCATAAATGCTGCCCAGTCTGGAAGGCGGGGGCTTACGCCCACTTGGCACAGGTGTAGATGACGGTACAAGGCACAGGGCATTGGTACACCAGGCCCTTTTCTTGTACCAGGATTGAAAACCACAAAGACACTGTTGATCCAGACGTGTTTGACTGCATCATATATGTGGATTTTCTATGACAGGAATCCAGTAGCCAATGGGAGGCAGATCCACTCGCTGCTAAATTGCCTCCCCAGCTGATTTTGTTGCTTTTGTACAGTGTACACAGATGGGGCAAATATTAACCTTCTTAAGCACATTAAGCAGCGGGGAAAGTGCATGAGCAACCCCTGTGTTTTGCTAATTGTAGCTGGTTATTCATCTCCCATATGGTGGATGGAGAAAGCATCTTTATGATGATGAAGAGTATTTTCCAGTGACACAGAAGAATAGATCCCTCTAAGGAAGAAATGATAAAGACTCATCCAAAGTAGACAGGAGAAGAGTTTTAATCCCAGTTCTCCAGGCTAATTCAGCACCAGGGCTTGAATTTCCGGTCTAATCTCTCCTATTCGTCCTTGTTGCTCTGCAGAAAGAGATCATTTATAGGATGGCTGATCCAGAAGTTGGGGAGGGGGGGAATTTTGAGTGCCATAATTCTCAGTTCTACTCTGTGAGATGTCTCACGCAGAAATCATACTGCAGTGCCAGCGTTGCTGATTGGCTCCTGTGTGGTGACATCATCCAAGAAAGCAATACCTTCTCAAGGTGTTGCACCTATTTTATGTAACTCTGGGGTGTTCTCTTTATCCAGATGAATGTCTATTTTTTAAAAAATCTTTGTGAGCAACCTGCCACAGTGATATCATGTGGCAGGGAGTTCCACATGTTATCTATGCTCCATTTTAAATGTGTTGCCATTCAGTCCATTGGGTGGCCTCTTGTTCTTAGAGGATGCTAAAGGGAAAGCATCCACATTACAAACCATCTCCCACTGCAGGTGGCACACAGCGAGGGGAAAGGTGGGTTTGTGCTGAAAGCACTGGAATAAGACTCAGACAGTCTGGGTTCCTGGCTCTGCCACAGTCTTCCTGTGTGACCTTGGGCAAGTCATTTATTCTTGGTGTGCCTCAGTTTCCCCATCTGTAAAATGGGGATAATAATATCTCCTTTCTCCTGTCGATTTAGACTGTACGTTCTTCAGTGCAGGGACTGTCTCTTACAATGTGTGTGCAGTGTCTAGTGCAGGATTGTTGCATGAGAAGCTTGCAATGCTATGAACGTGGTCTGCAGATACAGAGGACGTTGTATAGCACAGCTGCCAATCTAGCACCTTTCGCCAGCAATTCACTTCAGCAGTGTAAGATGCCTGGTCCGGCTGCCCCCATACAATCAAACATGCAATACCTTCCACTGAGAATCCCTTCGAGTGAGAGTTTTGCAGGTAGCCCGGTATTTACGCAGCGGAGCAAGGGGATTAGGAATTTGGGTACACAAGCCCCTGAGGCTCCTTTGAAAATCCCAGCCCCAAAGTTCAGCCCTGCAAACTCCGAGCTCCAATTTCTGCAGGAAGATGAATCATAAAGTGAGCGTGAGTGTAGTTAAAGCATTTGTATCATCTTGCCCCCCTTTGAAATCAAGTAATAAATCAAGGATCATGCCTTAAAATACTTTGAAACACTGATGAAGGATATATTTTTAACAACACAGCCCTTTGTGGGAGCTTAAGAGAAATTGAATTGCTTCTCATAAACTGTTTCCATTGTAGCTCTAACAGCCCGGCTTAGCGCTTGTGTAGAGCTTTTAATCCATGATCTATCTGAGAGACTTGACAAAGGTGCTAACATATATCCCCGTGATCCCCCACAGGGAAACTGACACACAAAAAGGTGAAGTGACTTGCCCACGATCACAGAGTAAACCAGCATCAGCAATGGGACTAGAACCCAGGAGTCCTGGCTACCAGGGGTGTATGCTGTCCTTTGGACTACACAAGGGGAATCGGCCTAAACTTGTCAAAGCAACCTCCAGAATCCTGTATTCTAGCCCCAGCTCTGCCACTGGCCTGAAGAGTGACGTCGGGTGAATCACTTCCGCCTCTGTGTGTCTTAGTTTCCCCATGTATAAATAGGCAGATGATGGCAGCTACCTACCATCCCAATTCCCTCCACCCCCAAGCTGAAGGAGCTGGAGGTGAGAGGAAAGGAATTATCTCCCCGGCTTCTCCATAGCTATAACTACCCAGCCCCAACCCTGCAGCTGCTCCTGCTCAAAAGAGTGCAATGGCTAGCAGATCTTGATAGTACTCCCTGCCCCTCTCCTGGCTTGTCCCAGCCCTGCCACCTAAACCCAGCTATAATATATGGGGCAGAGAGGGTGTCCCCCCTCCCCCAGCCAGGCTATGAACTGGCACACAGGGGAAGTGGGTGCCTTAAATCCTGTCCCTACACAGCGGAGTCACCCCAGTTCTTCTCCACGTAGGACTCTGAGTCTTGTGCAAATCTTTCTGGCTTGGAAATTGCCCGGGGAAATCTGCCCTTCTTCGGGGATGTCCCTGTATGTCCCGCTTGAGGGCAGGTCAGTAATAACCATGACATCTCACATTTCGAGAGCAATTTTCAGCCCTGAAAGTGCTTTACACCTGTCTCCCTAGCGCCGCACTGAAAAGCAGCTGCCTCTAAGGTGGAGGACAGCATTCAACTAGCACAACAACCTGAGAGGAAGTTCGGGTCAAGAACAAAACTCCCCTTTCTAAAAAAGGGTCAGAGGGTCTTTAATGTCCAAATAGGACACTAGGTTTTAAGGGCTTGTCTGAAAGATTGCTACATGGTAAATGGCAAAGTACTTGGAAGGATTGTGCTGACTTTTGGTGTTTTTTTAGGTGGCGTTTCTAGGACCAATGGGTGTCTTGTAACATGCCTTGAAAGCAGCAAGGAGAAGTGCAGAGGTACATGAAGCTAACCATTAAGTTAACCAAACTTTTCTGAACCTCCAAGTTTCAGACTGGCTCCTATTTCACCTCATCTGATTTGCTCCCACTGATTTAATGCCTCATTGTTAACAGACCCCCGGTCAGACTGGGGCAGATAAGGGGTCTCCCTGGACAATATTAGGAGTCCACTTGGAGAACGGTCAGGTGGTAACATACCATGCAACTCCCATTAACACCAGTGGCTGGGGATTTAAGCTGCTGCAGCTGTGCAGCTTAACGGGCATTAATTGGGTACTGGGGGGGGGGGGGTTGAGCATATAAATAGGAGGCATGGCTCCTGTGGGTAAAGCAATGGGATAAATGCTGAGCTCTGCAGTAAAACAAGTTGAAGTGTTCTCTGCTGCAGGCTTCCTTAAGCATGGGCGCTGTTCAAAGGCAGCTTTGGATAGGGCCTTGCAGATACTTGGCTGTGGCTGTGGAAGGGCTGGTGATTCTACCTAGCCTCACTCAGCTGGGGAGGGAGCAATGTTCTCTGGGCATTCAGCTGAAGGCCGTTCCTAAAGCATCTCCCTCTTCTGAAGGGGAGTTTTGCTGAGCAGCTCCATGAGACATTGAAGCTCTCACTCATGCTTTTTTGGGGGGTTGTAGGAGCGTGGCAGCTCTGGGGCTGGGAGGAGATAAAACCTATAGGACAGCCCTAGCTGTTCAGCAAGATGAAAGGGGTCTTCTCATTGCGTTATCATTTTAGTACCTAGAGACATGAATGGAGATCAGGGCTTCATTGCACCAGGGGCAGTACACACCTGTAGTACGTCTTTGCTTACAATTGACCAGAGAAAGGGGAGCTGGAGAGAGAAAAGCAGGATTATTGGTGGGGTGTTACCTGTGAGGGGAAAAAGTGGCTTCAGTATTGCCAGTTTCACGTATTACAAAACAAGGAGTCAGGCCTCAAATATGAGATTGACTTAAAAATCATGAGATTTTTTAAAATGGGATTCTATTTTCATTCTGGTTTCTGAGCCTTTCAGGGTCATATGTTCTAGTTTTTCTGGGCACCCAAGAGGGCTAGAAATGTTTCAAATGAAGGCTGTGGGTCTCGTGTAGTCACATAACTCCAGAAGCTGGAGAACTTAAGAAAAGTACCAAAGACCACAGAATGTGTGATAACGTTGCAAGGGTTGGCAATGCTCAGTCTGTGGCCAAAACACGGAGCAAACCAGCTCTTCAGAGTCTAAGCACAGGATCCTCCTGCTCCTTTAAAAACAGCATCCTGTTATACAGGAGCCCCAATGCCCCGGAGTCAGAGGTTTTACAGCAGGATTTGCTAGCCAGCTCAGTGTTCCTACCTCTTGCTCAGCCACCCCTGGTCACTCCAGGCAGCTCTCACTTTCTCACCATCCCGGGTTCCCAAATCATTAATGGACTCACACATGCAACACTTTGACACCTTCTCCCCCACCCCCGTATTGGATCTCAGCCTGGGTTTATATGTGCAGTGGCTTCTGTTAGCTTCAGATTGAACTTTCTAAAGGCGGGGGGGGGGGGAGGAGGAGGATAAAACCTTCCCCTTGGCAAAATCCAGGAACTCGAAAAGCCCCTGCTACTTCCCCCATCTTTGAAATCTGAAACAGAACAGCGGAGAACAAACCTTAAGCCTGGCGCTCTCTCTGTCTGTTTCCATTATTAATAAACTTTGAAGGGCTCCCTTCTGTTCTTAATGAGATTAGTGTTATTTTCATGCATTGCTGCAGGGCAAAGGACTGAAGAAGTGGCTGATCTGTAAACTAAAGGGTGCTAATCTATAGGGGGTGGGTTCCCCCAGCCCTATAGCCCCGAGGCATCAGGGGATGGACCAAGAGTAATCAATTAAAAGAGGGGATTAGAAGCGCCTTGGTCACTTACTATATTGAGGTCACTCTAACACACTTCTGAAAACAAACAGCCAGAAGGCTGCCCCGGGCGCCTGTGTGCTACCGGGGCTGGTGGGGAAGAGAGAGGGGATGGCTGCTGATCAGGAGGGGCATTCTAAATTTGACATTTAAACTCCTGCAAGAAATATCTTAATCACATGGCCCTTGTTTACATTTTGAACCAAAAGGGTGGGGGGTAGAAATCTGCCATTAATCCATTAATAGCCACGATTTGGTTAGCAAGTTTGTCTGGGAGCGAATTTAAAACATAACTTTAGTGGGTTTGTTTAATTTATTGCAAGCTTTTTAGTTTGGCTACGAATTTGGGAGTTAAACAAATTAATGCATTGACCAAACACAGCATTGCTTTCAAATTGTTAGAGCAAAGGAAAGGCAGCTGTGGCTCTGGTTGCATATGTAGAAACATAAAGCCCCTCTCTGCACCTCGGCGTCTGGAATACTGGGCCCAGATCTGGGCACTTCCCCCACCAAAAAGAAACTGACAAGTTTTGCAGGGAACTGTGAGAAGAGCAATAGACATGAGTAGGAAGCCCCGGCAGGTCAAAAACAAAGCAGGCTGCCTTGGCACAGGGTAGTTGTGAAACACACCCAGGATGTCTATACTCATCTAGAGACCTGAGGCTCTTTTAACTAAAAACCAAACAACAATCCCTTCCCTCCCCCAGCTGCTCTCACTCTGAAAGGGTCTTGGTGACTGTCCTAGTTTGCAGCTCTTGCCCTCAGTAGTGGGCATGGATCTGTTTTCTGATGCTTTCTCCACTCCCAAGATCAGGGTCTGAATTTGGGGGTAGGGGAGTTCACCTGTTGCTATTCTCCTCCGTGAACATAGGGTTTGTGCTCCTTGCCACGTTTGCCCGTCACCCCATAGCTCCTTGTTAGTTCCCACCTCCCATTCTAACTGTCCCGTCTTTGGGGAGGGAGGGAGCGACTCAGCTGATCAGAGAGCTCTGAAGTGGACAGTAAGGAAATGCCCGCTGTAGAGAGCGGATGAGGCAGTGCACCCTGGCATGGGTGCGTGCGTGGGATGTACCTGTGGCTTGGGAGTGAGTACAGTAGGAAGTCCCAAAGAGACATCAGAACTGCTAGGCAGCAAAGCTCACCTAACCCACGAAAGCTTATGCTGAAATAAATTTGTTAGTCTCTAAGGTGCTACAAGTTTTTCTTTCTTATTTTCATTTTGCTGACACAGACTAACACGGCTACTACACTGAAACCTATCACTATGATTTAGGGTTCATTGAAGCAATTGGCTTGACAGCTCTGGGGAGTCAAGTCCTCTGTTGCCCCACAGACTGATGGTGGAAGGCTTCCTCCACCCCCACCCCATCATGATGCCTCCCTCCCTCCCCTCTCTAGACGCTAAGGGGAATTCAGGCTCCATGGCCCATTCGCTCATTAGCCTCTCTGCTGAGACAGCCAACAAAGTTTTTCCTGACTGCCAGGTGTGTGGTTGGTTTTGGGAACTAGGCTCAAATCACATAAGGCTTGGGCTGGGTACAAACAGGAAAATGAAGCAGATTCTTTGTTAAGAAAATAAAGGTCCTGGAAGTTTTTCCTAAGGCAGGGGAGGCAACTTGGACTCCTGCTTTACAACGCCTAAATATGTTCCCAAAATGTTCTAAACATTCGCATCATCTAGCAAGGAACTGGCTGGGCCCCATCTGATAGAGGTCACGGTCAGGAAAAGTTCCCTTATATTCAGTCTGATTTTTCCTGTGCTTCGTTTCCTACCCCACCTCCTAGCTATACACTCCTCTTTGGCTGCCTTCACCAACCCCTCACCCTGGTTGCTTCCTTATGCTCTGCAAACACTTGTCACAGGATAACGGTCTCCCACCGGTACATCAAGACCACTGGATAGCTCAGCAGAGCCCCACAGCATTGCGAACCTGCTACTCAACACCCGTGAGTCAGACCCACCCCAAGAAGAGCGAGTCTGACTTAAACTCATGAGAGAACAATCATCTTAAGAGATGCTGGGTATTTTTATTGGCTTTCTGGTTTTTAGACTGGAGGCGTCATGTTTGCCAGCTTTTCTCAGCAGCCAGGTGGGCTAGAAATTTTGGAGATGCCCACATAATCCCGGGACTCGAGGAGCTGAGGCTTTAAGACAAACATTGCAGGAGTTGACAACACTCGTCGCATTCAAGGGCAGAGGGTTTGATCCAGCCATTCCTATGCTCTTGCTGCTCCTACCTGTCTGTCCGTCCATCCATCCCCCGGCCCTAAGGCATTCTACCGCCAGGCAGAGGCACCGTCACCACTGCTACTGCATGGAACAATCCTGCACCGGGGTGGATGATCTGATAGGTCTCTTTCTTCTGTGTTCTCTGCACCATTGTGGGGAAGAGCTGCCTTCAGTGCCACTCCTCTCCCGGCCGTATCTGCACACAGCCAGTGGTCAGCCACACCTCACTCGCCGCTGATCTCACAGTGGTGACTGCACCTGCTGTGTGACCCATGTGCCTTCCCTCTCCCCCAGGGCATCGCATGGAGCTGCTTGAATGTCTTTATTGGCAATGTTGTCCCTGAGGCTGTCCTAGGTGTATGGGGAAGTGACCAGTAGTACGTACCTGAACAACTGAACAAAAAGCCCTGTGCTGGCCCTACTGACAAGGATGCATTGAACAAATGGAATCTAATGATGAGTGTGGAGAAGGCATGGGGCTGGGACTCAGGAGACCTGGCTTCAATTCCCAGCTCTGCCACTGACTGCCTGAGAGACCCTGGGTGAGTCACTGAATTTCTCTGGGTCTCAGTTCTCAGCCAATAAAATGGGGATAATCATCCTTCCTTTGTCATGTCTATTTACATCACGAGGTCTTTGGGCCAGGGACTGTAACTGACTATGCATACGTGCAGCTCCTAGCACACTGGGGGCCCCTATCTCAATGGATGCCTCTGCAGCAAGGCAAGTAATAATACCCCAGACCAGGCAGAATCCAGCAACCTTGCATTTGCTGGTCTTGCATTTTCTGCTGAGGAGGGACACGGTGGGGGACCGTTCGGGATGGTGATTTTTCAAGAGGCACCTATTCGCTGTCGCCTGCAGACATGGCACAACTGATGCTCATCTGCCCTGACTCATGGCAACGAAGCTTTGCACAGAGGCTGTGCCAGGAGTCAGGCGGCTGTGTTGCCCCAGGAAGGGTGCCACCGCAACATATCTGTCAGCCCACAATGCTAAACTTTGGTTTGGACCCCCCCTCTCCCTTCTGCTTCCTTGAAAGGGTTTTGGAGGCTTCCTTCCATCACTCTCTTTATGTGTGAACAGGGCTGTCAATGTGTTTGCATCCCAAGCCCGTTTACTGGCTTGGCGATAGTTGTGGGGTGCTAAACGGATTAGCAGCCCTCACCGTCTGCCACGCACTGAGATCTGGTACAGCTTCTTGCTTCGGGAGATAACGCAGAAGCGATAATGCAGAAGAAGCGGAGGCTGTGAACATGCTTTAACTTAATTTAAGATCAACTTTAAACGAGAGAGACACAATTTTGGGTCTTTGCCTATGAGGAGAGAGGTACTGTTCTTTTGAGGGTTCTGATAAGTGACCTCAGGCCATGAAAGAGAGTGCTTTGGGTAAACCCCAAATTCCAAAGGGGGGGGTTCTGCAATTCACCCTACCTCAAGGATTTCAACACTCCACCTGCCCCAAACTGAACTATATTGTACCTGTGGGTGTGGGGGAAAGTCTCATAATTAAGGCTCTGGTCTGGGACTCAGGAGATCTGCATTCTAATCCCAGATCTGCCACAGACTTGACCTTGAGCAAGTCACTGAATCTCTCTGTGGTCCATTTGTAAACTGGGGCTAATAACACTTCCATGGTCTGTCTACATTGTAAGCTTTACAGGGCAAGGGCTATCTCGTCCTACATGTCTCTACAGCACCTAGTGCTATGCCAGGGGGCCCTGATTTCAGCTAGGGAATCTAAGCGCTACTCTAGTCCAAGTATCAATGATAAATTGTCGGAGACACCTAGCCCCGGGTGAGGTATGAGCTCAGATGTTTGGGTGCTCAGGCAAGCATCATACAGGTGTCCTGAGTCTGCAGGAAATGCCACAAGACCACTTTTCTGGTGGGTTTTCTAGCTTACCCTGTTTCTGATGCAGACACAATATCCCCTTTCCAGCAGACTCTTGTGCTGTGGTTTTTTGCCATTTCAGCTTCCAATCCTGTCCAGAGCCTGGAAGCTCAGAGGCAGCAGCCACCAAGAAAAACAGTGGAGTGAGCTGAACTTTTCCAAACCTCAGAAAAGGGTTTATTTTTATTGCATTTGAACCCAGTCACCTGTGGGCCCTAGCGGTGGCAGCCTGGGAATCCTTAAAACGTGTGAAATGAGAAATAGATTTAGCAGCTGCTGCCTGTAATTAATATTTTACTGATTTTTGTAAAAACAAAAGGAATAAAAGGATTGATGTAGCAAAAGCAAATGAAGGGCAGTGAACCAGAATTGAGAGAATTCTCAGGATCGTGAGGGATCTATACAACACTCCTGAGAAACTGAGCCATCTCCAGTTACGGGAGTAACCAAACTTAATGCTTTTTGGGCGTCATCCTGCATCAGTAGGGATTGTGCCGCTGCCTTCAATGGAAGCAAAATCAGACCCTAAACATTAACTTAAGTCCTCTGAAACCCCTAGGTGAGGAAGGTCAATGGGGGGATCAGTTTAATGGAAGTAAGTGGAATAAAGGTATTAAGAATAGTAGTAATTATTATTATTTACTAAATGTATTAAGGTCGTGCTCAAAGGTCTCAATCAGGATTATCTGTATATTTGTGCTTGGGGTGTGTGTGTATATAAATATAATCATGTATTCCCATTTATTTGATTCCCTGTATATGCTCTGTGTACATATAGAAATGCACCTACCTAGACACTGTAAGCGCCCTTAACATAACTTAGTATGTACATCCCGTAGGGATTGCAGGGATTGCAACTGCTTTGGAGGATAGGGTCATAATTCAAAATGATCTGGACAAATTGGAGAAATGGTCAGAGATAAACAGGATGAAGTTTAATAAGGACAAATGCAAAGTGCTCCACTTAGGTAGGAACAATCAGTTTCACACATACAGAATGGGAGGAGACTGTCTAGGAAGGAGTACGGCAGAAAGGGATCTAGGGGGGTTATAGTGGACCGCAAGCTAAATATGAGTCAACAGTGTGATGCTGTTGCAAAAAAAGCAAACATGATTCTGGGCTGCATTAACAGGTGTGTGGTGAGCAAGACACGAGAAGTCATTCTTCCGCTCTACTCTGCGCTGGTTAGGCCTCAACTGGAGTATTGTGTCCAGTTCTGGGCACCGCATTTCAAGAAAGATGTGGAGAAATTGGAGAGGGTCCAGAGAAGAGCAACAAGAATGATTAAGGATCTAGAGAACATGACCTATGAAGGAAGGCTGAAGGAATTGGGTTTGTTTAGTTTGGAAAAGAGAAGACTGAGAGGGGACATGATAGCGGTCTTCAGGTATCTAAAAGGGTGTCATAAGGAGGAGGGAGAAAACTTGTTCATCTTAGCATCTGAGGATAGAACAAGAAGCAATGGGCTTAAACTGCAGCAAGGGAGGTTTAGGTTGGACATTAGGAAAAAGTTCCTAACTGTCAGGGTGGTTAAACACTGGAATAAACTGCCCAGGGCAGTTGTGGAATCTCCATCTCTGGAGATATTTAAGAGTAGGTTAGATAAATGTCTATCAGGGATGGTCTAGACAGTAATTGGTCCTGCCATGAGGGCAGGGGGCTGGACTCGATGACCTCTCGAGGTCCCTTCCAGCCGTAGAATCTATGAATCTATGAATCCCAAACCATACCCTGAGTGCAGCAGAGCAATTTAATACAACCCACCACCAGTAAGCTTGGTAACCTACCAACTCCAATGCCACTGTGAATCCAAGGATGTGAAATGAACTTCACAGACAGTAATGTACCAGCTCTTTCTAGACACCCTAGCTGTCTGCATTTACTTATTTCATTCGCAATATGGGACGCCCCTTCCTTTTGTGGCAGGAGTGATTTTCAGATGCAGTATTTAGGTGTGTTGTTTCCTTTTGCTCTTCCATGCTTTATGCTTAGCACAGCACTTAGATGCCCTTTCCATGAGTGTCCTGAACTATGTACTAGTGAGGAAGAAGAATAGCAAAAGGGTCAGAAGCACAGTCAGTGAATCTCCTAGTGCAAGTCCTGGGATGGAACCCAGATCCAACTGCCCACTGACCGTATGTAGGGGAACTCTCCTGGGGCAATGCCTGGCACTCAGACTGTGGTTCTAACATCTCCCGTGGTTTACTGCAGCATAACAACTATTCTCTGGAATCTGGGATGCAGGCAGCGAAGTGGGGGGCTCTCATTCTGCCTTTAGGAACCCCACTCTAAATAACCTTGTCATTAATTTCACATCTATAGCAGGCGCAGAGAACTGCACCTCTTGCCTCCCACCCCCACTCAAATCATTTACTATCAGATGTGTCCCTTGTTTGTAAAAAGGGATAGTTTTAGCCCTTTAGTTTGGTTCTTTTAAATGGTTTGTTCAGTAACTTTAAGTGCAGTTTGTAGGAATAAAATTCTCAATGCTGGGCAAAATAAACCCCAAACCCCAGTGGATTCATGGTGGCAAACCAGCATCCCTTATCCCCCTTTAACAGAAAGATCTTTCTTCATTCCTAACTTGCCGGAGGGAGAACCCATCTGAGTTTCAACTTTGCACCCCTCCCACTAAAGCCTCCCCTTGGCAGTGGGTTTAATCCTCATAGCCGCACGGTTTCACATACTTCATTATCATGTGTTTGTGGATTAAGGACCAGCCCCTGAACGCTCCTTTGTCCTGCCCATTGTTGGGCATTTTGCTCGCCTCTGCTTTAAACCTTGTAACCATTTTGCTGCCTTTTAAAATCAGTCTGAATAGGGGGTTGGCTCAAAAAGGGGGAGGAGGGCAAGTGGGTGGAAAGGGATCCGAGGCATTGAGGTTAAACAGAAGCATTCAGACTGCAGCTGCCCCATCTCAATATATTCCCAGTGACCCCACAGGCACAGCGGCAGAAATGAACATCGCTGGCAACGTGGCTGCCCCGGGACAATACACCTGCTTGCTTGGGACAACCACTTTCATGCTTATTGGGATTAGAGATTTTAAGTGTCGTTCCAAATTGTGTGGATAAACAGTCTTGTGAAAACTTATCGTGGCAAAAAGGCCCCTTCGTCCCCGGCCTTTTGTCTGGGCAATTTTTATTGGCGGATTGGATTTGATGAGGTTTAAGGTTTATTCTAAGGACTCCATTGAAGAGCTGATCCTTTGTCTCACGCTGCCGAGCATGAAGAATATGAAACGTGGGCAAAAATAAATCTGCTTTTCACATGCATTAGCCACTGGAACGCATGGGGACCACCAAACGCCAGCTGAGAGCCGCAGACCCTGCTCTCTCCATAATGCCGGCTGTGGGCTTACAGGGCTGGAGTGGACCTCACTGCCGTCTTCATTTTTGGGTTCAGTTCAAAACCTCCCTTCTTGTTTTTAAAACCCCTCCAAGGCCTAGCTCCAGACCCTCTATCTGTTCCTTTCCCTGATACCTTGGCCTCATCTACCTCACACCAGCCTCCCCTTTGTCCCTTAGCACAATCTGCCCACCATCTGGGCAATATTAAGGCGTAGGTACTATCAGCCCAGGCCTATGGCCCCAGCTGAAGTCATGTGATGATGTCAATCTCCAATTTTCTTTAATTAAAAAAACCTGTACATTTTCTTTGGTTTGTGGAAGCAAAGAAAACCTTAAAAATGTGACACCCCCCACCACGTGTAACCAATGCCTGCCTGCCTCTGCAGAGAGCCTGAAACAATAGCTCGGAGAGGTGTGAACTGTCCCATTCATTTTAACTTTGAAATCTGCTGCCACCCCAAGATAGAGGGTGGGACCAGGGTATGGGCGGTGAGTCTGTGGCAGGGGAGTGGGACAATAAGGGTCGTATGTGGTCATAATTTGTCCCAATCACTATGATGTAAAATCCGTTTTCACAGCTGCACCCGTCTCTCCCACCTTGCTGATTCTCCCTTTGTTTTCAAGGCGCATTGAAAAGCCTCTCCCTCTCCTCCCTGGCCTCTCTGCCTCCTAATTTTTCTCTCTCCCCCTAACTTTTATTCATTACTTAGCTCTCCCTATATGATCTAACTGCAAGGCATTCGGGGGATGAGGCTTGGATAAAAAAGACGCTAGGAAAAATAAAGCCATGTTGCTTTATCAGAGTCTTTCAAGTAGGAAAGGGGAAATGTTTCCAGGCCCTGTGAGATCTGGGGGGCTCTGTGGACGTTCTTTGGAACTGGGAGTCAACTTTTTTGTGACATACTGGTGGCTTGGAGAACAAGCCATTGCATGTGTGTCCATGAGTGTGCGTGTGTCTGTCCACGCATGTGATCAGTATGCGTGATGTGTCCCACTCTGTGTCTGATCCAGAGGACACGAGTCTTTTACAGACCCCAGCTATGGGACCTGGCCCTTGCGTTTAAGCTGCAGAGGCTGATGCATTTAGCTGCGGAGGCCCCAGTTCAATCAGTGAGCATGACCAAGATGGTGGCCATCTGGTCACCTACTTAGAGCTGTAGGAAAGGCAGCCATTTTGGTTCACCAGGGTTTGTGCCAGCTTTCATTCTGGTTTGGGTTTAAATGGGTTTCACGCACTCCACAATTCAGTTAGAACATTACCCAACACTTGCCTGTAAAATTCAGCCCAGATGTCCAAGACTGGCACGGTTTCTACCCAAACCCACGAGTGGGTCCAGGATCTCCGAAAACTCAGCCCCCAGCTCACTACAGAACTCAGCCAGGGACTGTCCCCAAACCCTGCTGCTGAGCTCACTCAAAACCTGCCACACTTGAAACACAGCCCATGTTGGGCAGAAGGGTTGTGCTCAGGCTTAAGGGCATCTGCACATTTTTGTTTAATTGCTGGGTGGGTGAGGGGCATGGGGCCCTGACGGCCTAGGGGCCTGTTTGCCTGAGCTTCCAAGGCCGTTGCTCAGCTCCAGTGAAGGAGCGTGTTGGAGCAAGTTCCATGGAATAAAGGTAGAATTCGTTGGGAGCTTCTCCCAGATTAAAGGCAGCCTCTAGGGCAAACCTTCCTCAGAAATTACCCTGTTGATTAATCGCTCCCAAAGTGACTGGTGATAAATTAAGTGACTATGGGACAGACCTGCCAGTGGGGTTTGATTTTTTTTGGAAGGGGGGGAAGCAGGTGGAGAAAAAAGTTAGCGCATCATATGCCTGTGGGCTCCAGTGTTGCGCAGCAGCAAACCAGAGCCCAGAACCCATGGCTGGCCGTGGTTTTGAAATCCTCTCCTAGGCATGTCATACTGCCTTTTGCGAACGGAGCTGGAGGTTGGGCAAGGGGACAGGGAGGGGCAGTTTGCTGTGTAGTCTGTATCGTCAAGATGTGTTCTTAACTGAACGCACTGGGGGAGTGTGGAAGTGTGGAGAGAACAGATTTCAGGCCCAGGAGGTGTTTGGTTTGTGCCTAGAAAGTGCCTGATGTGGGTGCAGCCGTATTAGTGATTTTTATTAGGGTGCATAACCATCTGTTTAAATGTAATTTGACAGTTATTGCATGGCCGATCCATTCCACTCGATTATGGGCCCTGATTCCTGGAGTCTCGGGGTGGAAATCTACCTGTTGTGCTGTGCTTAGCCAACCTCCATACATCTGCCTTTTAATAATCAGGTGATATTTTATTAATGCCCATGGCTAGTCACTGTGCTGCTGAATGAAAATGAAATGCCTATTTGGGGCTCCTACCCTACAACTCCAGCCTTTCTAAGTAGGAAACACTGCTTGGAAAGGTTCCTTTATCCTGAAGAAAAGAGAGAGGGGATCAAATGGAAGCCCCAATCTAAGCACTGCCAATCTGGAGAAGGTGTTCAAAGATTGGATCAATGTATTACATTTCTGGCCTATCTCCAGTAGTAAATGCTCTCAGGCGAGTAACAGAGGCTTCTCCAGTTATCCGACTCAAGAAGCCACGGGATTTAAACAGCTACAATAAAAGGAAAGAGAAAAGGTTAAACTCCATGTTCTGATTTAAAGCCCTAGAGTATCAGAAATGCCGAGGTTTTGATTTGTGCATGAACTGGGCACTTAAGGGCCGATCAGAGCCGGGGTGCATAATTCAGGAAGGGCCAGCTCAGCTTTTCTTGCTGCCGTAAGCAACGTGGAAAATGCAGTTCCTATAGGCACTTGCAGTCAGAGCCTCTGAGCATTTTGCAGCCCCTAATATTTTGCTGGCCCAAGTTCCCGCTAGTCTCTTCTGGCCTGCTCAGAAGCTATGTAGTACTAGTCCTTCAAACAGCTCTGTCAATGCACTCAGGACTGACCCAGAGCCCTTTCCTTTGCTTTTTCAGTCCTGAGCCCACACACACAGGGCTCTGCCAATGCACCTCAATCCTGACTTGCAGCAGAATCATAGAATCTCAGGGTTGGAAGGGACCTTAGGAGGTCATCTAGTCCAGCCCCCTGCTCAAAGCAGGACCAAGCCCCAATTTTTGTCCCAGATCCCTAAATGGCCCCCTCAAGGATTGAACTCACAACCCTGGGTTTAGCAGGCCAATGCTCCAACCACTGAGCTATCCCTCCACAGTACTCCATGTTAGCCTAGTCCTGGGGCCTGCCAAACCCCCACATTCACGGGTGGTTGTGTGCACACTCACCCTGGCCTTTCGAATCCTAAGTGTTTGAGCCCCTAGCCCAGGGCACTTTCCTTTTGGTTTGTTCTTGTTCCTATTCATGCACCAGGGAGTTGGGAGGGAGCTGCATTCTGCCCCGAGCAGGCTGTGTCCTAGTTGCATAGCTAGCAGTAGAGACGCTTCTCTTTCCCTTGCAGTTGTTTCTCTTTGGACAGCGATGCCCCCACCCAAAACGATCTTGTTGTTGCTGTTTATTATTTGTATTGGGGTCGCTCCTAGGAGCCTTAGCCAGGGACCAGAACCCCTGGGTATTAGGTGCGGTACAACCCCAAACAAAAAGACAGTCCCTGCCCCAGAGAGTTCATAATCTGCATATAAAACAAGAGGCAACAGGTAGACAGAGATGAGGAAACGATGAGACAACGCTGGTCAGTAGGGACCATTGTGATTATCTAGTCTGACCTCCCGTATGACACAGGCCAGAGACCTGCCTCAAATGAAGGCAAGTTTTCCAATCCTTTAATCGTTCTTAGGACTCTCCTCTGAACCTTCTCCAGTTTATCAACATCCTTCTTGAATTGTGGGCACCAGGACAGGACACAGGAGTCTATTCACAGTGGCACCAGTGCCGGAGAGAGATAAAATAACCTCTCTGCTCCTCCTTGAGATTTTCCAGTCTAAGGATCCCAGGATCACACTAGCCCTTTGGGTCCCAGCGTCACGCTGGGAGCTCGTGCTCGGCTGATTACGAGAAGCAGCGGTTCCGGCAGGCCAGCGTCCTAACCCATCTGTTCCAGCAGCACATCCCATGGTTTGAGAGCACGTAAGCCTTGCAGCCTGTCA
This sequence comes from Macrochelys suwanniensis, assembly GCA_033296515.1. Taxonomy (NCBI): domain Eukaryota; kingdom Metazoa; phylum Chordata; order Testudines; family Chelydridae; genus Macrochelys; species Macrochelys suwanniensis. The sequence continues at coordinate 15,602,724 of CM065794.1, forward strand.
GGCAGGTATGAGGGACACTTCTCCCCCCGCTGAAATGCAGCGGCCTCTTTGGTGGACTAGCAGCTGTTTAACGCTGCCCATGGGTTTAAGACAGGACGGGACAAATACCATGAAACTGCAGACAGACTGGATAGAATCATCGGAGTAGGGTGACCAGACAGCTAGTGTGAAAAATCGGGACAGGGGGTGGGGGGTAATAGGAGCCTGTATAAGAAAAAGACCCAAAAATCGGGACTGTCCTTATAAAATTGACAGGTTTCAGTGTAGTAGCCGTGTTAGTCTGTGTCAGCAAAAAGAAAACAAGAAAAATACCTGTGGCACCTTAGAGACTAACAAATTTATTTCAGTATAAGCTTTCGTGGGTTAAGAACCCACTTCATCGGATGCATGATCCGATGAAGTGGGTTCTTAACCCACGAAAGCTTATGCTGAAATAAATTTGTTAGTCTCTAAGGTGCCACAGGTATTTTTCTTATAAAATTGGGACATCTGGTCACCCTACAGTGAGAATTTGGCCAGGGCACCTGGGGTAACACCACAAACACAGGACACTTCTCATCCAGCCAAACCAGCAGAGGGAAAGAATGGAGTCACCTTTCTCCATTAGGGCAAACTGCAAGCATTACGAATGTAGGACTGATATTTGTAGTGCAGACTGGCCAGCAGAGATTAAATGCAGAGTCTCTGGAACTCGGCACAGAGGGAGCTGGCTTAGGAACAACAGTTCCAGGGACCTCTGACACTTTATTTCTCACTCTCTGACCGTGGTGGGGCAGAGGGAATGGGAGCGCATAGTTAGGGCCCTCTGCCTGGATGGCTCATTTCCTTGCTTTGATGCTTAATGTGCATGAGGGAATTCCAGTCAATCAGTATGTATCCTCCCAGGCTCATGTGCACAAGTGGCCTTCTGCTGGCTGGCTCAGGCGGCCGAGGGGGCAGAAGGCGAGAGCAGGAAAATACTTAAAGGTGTCTCCAGCACAGACACACAGGAGTAAAATGCTGCTGTAGCAACAAGGGGAACAGTCAGGATGACACAAGTGCTGTGTTGCTAGTGCCGATATTGTATTATTCCTGCAGTGCCAGGGCATGCATGGCACTTTGCAGACGTATAAGAAGACACACGTCACAATCTTATCATCTGAGAAGGCAAATGTGGGCCAGTGGCTAGGGAGTCAGCAAACCCTGGGCTCTAGTCAAGTCACTGCCCCACACCGTGCCTCAGTTTCCCTATCTATCAAATGGAGTTAATTGAACTGCCCTTGCTTTGTAAAGTGCTTTCACGCCTACAGATGGTGCGTTCTATATAAGAGCTATGCATTATTATGCACAGACAAACAAGATTGATAGGAAATGTATGTGACACAAAATCCTGTGTCTCTTGGCTGTTTAGTTGGTCCCTCTGCTGTGTGTAATAGGCCCTATATTGCTGACAGTTAGTGGTGATTCTCTTTTAGCTCAGGGCCTGGGCTTCTGGAGTAGGAGGATCTGAGTCTTGCCAGGTAGTTCCTAGTGGCCATGGTGTGCTTATTGTGAGCGCTCTGAAGTTTCTGGCTGGCTAGGGATGCATTTATATAGCATCTCGAAAGGGACAAAATGCTAAAGAGAAACCCTGATCCCTACGTCAAAGGGGTGAGAGTGGGAAGGAACCAGCTGGCGTGCAATGTGGTGAGAAAAGGGTCCATGGAGCTAGTGGAATCTGGGGTGAAGGTAGCATGGTGCATAAGAATGTGGAAGCTCCAAGCTAGGGTGACCAGATAGCAACTGTGAAAAATCGGGACACTTTTTTGAGTGGGGGCATAGTTGCCTATATAAGACACAGCCCCTGATATTGGGACGTCTGGTCACCCTGCTCCAAGCGTACGGGGAGGCGTGGAATGCAGCACAAAGAAGCATCTGGGTGAGATCAGAAGAGAAGCTCAGGTGAGTGTAGGAGCTGGCACAGGCAAGAGATGAAGGCTGGTGGTGGCAAAGTCGCTGGGAAAGTTATCAGGAGAAGAAGCTTGAACGGTGTGCGGGAGAATCAGGGAAACCATCTGCCCTTTTTCTAACCCCCTTTTCACCTTAGGTGCTTACACAGCTTTTACATCCTCCATCCATTCTCTCTCCCCCAACCCCAGCAGCCCCATGGAACACTGTTACTTTGCGAATGACTCACAAAACAACACTCTTTTCTTGGAACGGGTTTGTTAGCCGTAACCATGGGCTAAAGAGTTTGGACCAAGGATTTCCAGGCTATAAGGAGTTTTGCTTTGACTGCTCATTATTCCTGCTGTGTGATCGGCTGCCTAAGTCATGTGTGTTCTGATCTGATGGCTCAAGAATAAACTGAAGAATAACTCTTGTGAATGCTGCTCTCAGGTGCAAATCGCTGTTTGTACTAAAATTCGCTCCACTTTTGGGCTCTGTGAACATTTTGCTGAATCCGCAGCAGGTTCCAGACTGGCCCTGGATATCGGTGACCCCACAAAGCGAATTGGGTGTCTTCACCAATGAAAGTATTTGCAGACCGTGTCTCTTGATATGCAACCAGCTGTAATGGTGATCCCCAGTTTAAACCCGGGAAAGGTGAGACACAGCAAAGTTAAGTGACTTGCCCAAGGACTCATTTGCAAATCTAAGGACAATGGATCTCTTTCAGACAGAAGTCACAGGCTTGGTGCAGAAATTATTGGGTGAGGTTCTCTGGCCTGTGCTAAGCACGAGTCAGACTAGATGATCATAATGGTCTTTTCTGGCCTTAAAAATTATAAATCTAGGGACTCAGGAGTATGGACTCCCAGTACTCCAGACCTAGAACTACAACCCAGGCAGGCAGCCCCCTATTCTAACCACTAGACCGCATTCCCTTCCAGAGCTGCAAACGGGTCACCTTTTTGACAGTCTCCTCCTCCAACCACCGACACAACATTGCCTCCTCCAGGATGTAGGCAAAAGTGCTGTCTGCAGGACATTCTTCTTTCCCCTTCCCATTCCGGATTTTCTCAAGTGCAGGATGGCTACAGACCCATAAACTTCCCTGAAGATTGATTTTTTTCCTCTCCCCGCCTGCCTCCATTTTGCTGTCAGGTAGGATCTTCTCCGCGTGACAGGTTTCTTTCTGTGAGGGAGCCTTGCACAGCCCATCTTGGGCAGTGCTCAGCAGCCTTTTGCTGTCGCATTGCGTTACTTGCTTGACGAGAATTGACTAATGAGCCTTCTTCGCCCCCCCTTCTCTTTTCTGCGAGATTCTTGTTTGCTGTCCAGCCACACTCATTCCAGCGACAGACATTCACACACAGAAGAATTTACCCTGTGCAGGAGGAAGAAAACTCCCAGAGCCATCTGTCCTTGCAACATTTTCTTTTCCTTAGCTGAACTGAGAGCAGATTCTTTTGCACTCCTGGCAGGCATATCAGCTCTCGATGGCTTTTCACAGGAGTCACCTAAGTGGGCTGTGTCCCCCTCTAGTGGCAGCTCTGTGTAAGAAGATAAGAGCCTGCTATTTCTAGCAACAAGGGGACTTACCCAATAGATCAAGTGGGAAAGGACTGTGCTGAAGGTCCCAGGTTCAGTCCCTGTGATGACCCACACCAGGAGTAATTACAGAAGCTGCCTCTCCACCCTCCTTGACATGAAGAGTATAGCCCCTGTACTGCAAAGAATGAAAGGAGATTCCCGTACAGTGCTGGCAGAGGTTCCATCTTTCAGAACAGGAAGATCTGAGTTCTGTGGCTGTGGCAGATGTGAGATGGAACTGATAGCCAGGCTGGAGCATGCGGTTACCAATGATTTGTTCCTCCCAGAACAGGTTTTACCAGGTGTCTCAGATTAGGTAAGCCTGGCTGCAGCAGAAAAGCAATTCTTAGCCGGCGTGAAGGCATCATTTTGGAACTGGACCCAAGATGTGTTTGGGGGCCTGGTTTTATATCTGTGCTGTTCCATTGAGCTGCATGGAGCTACTTCCCCTGCACGCTGTGTGGGCGGAGATCAGAGACAAAGGCCCCACCTTGGGCTGCAATTAAAATTCAAAGTAGTGAAAATGGGGCCCAGAATTTTACCCTCCTCACATGGCCCGTCCCTAATCCAATCATTCTGCATATCTCGTCAAGCAGAGCTCTGACCTGGAGGAGTCCATGTTGCTGACCCAACCGGCTCCTTGTGGCAAGCGGGGTGTTATAAGCAGTGCTTGATTTTGAGGGGCTGCTGTCACAGAGGACAGGGGATTCCACAGCAAGGTCAGATTGAATGGGAGGCTGCTCCTCGCAAAGCCATACACCCGATGGATTGTGCAGTAGCTGTCTGAGAGCTACAGGGTGTGTAGAGGGGGGAGGGTTTGTAAAATATTAGATCAAATGTCGTCATCATCATCACTGTTATGAGTATTCTGTCTCCATCTCCTCTCGGGCAGTTACCAGGCGATACTCATGGGTTTGTTGCGGGGCTGGAATTCTTCCTTGGTTTTTAAGGCACCTTCTGGTCCATAGCTTCTGTGAATAGCAGCAGAGAGTGCATCCCTCTGCTGGTTTTTTCTGGGACTCTTGGATTCTTGCCTGAGGGAGGTGTTTGGTAACAGCAGTATATGGAGAGGGGGCGTTTGGGGGGGAATAATTAGTGGGTGACACTAGTTCTGGAGGAAGCGGACCCTGCTGCACATTTTCACCAACTCTCAATTTGCTCTCCATTTATTTTGGTCTCCCCCGCCCCTCCCTCTCAGTCTCAGCTGCCTGATGAATGAAAGATGGTTTTTTAAGCCTTTTCCCCCCCCAAGGCCTGCAGCTCTGGTTTGGCGGTTATCACTGGGATAAATGCAGGCTTTTCGGCCTAGAGCGGAATCAGGCAGAGCCTCCCCCAGCCCCCTCCTTGAGTTAGGTTATCAATCCAAGCTCAGAATCGCTAGCACCAGTCTGGGTTCTCTCCACTGGGAGCCCTTTTCTTACCCTCTGGCCACAAGTAAGACCAGTGTGATTTAATTCTACACAGTATCAACACCAAACAGACTCAGCCCAGTGCTACTGGCTTCTCTTAATTCGTCTTTGTACTCCTCTTTTCCATGCATTTTAAAAAACTTTCTCTTTCTCTGTGCATCTCCATATTATATGCTGGCTTCAGTGGGGTTTGTTTATTTTGTTTGTTTGGTTTTCTCTTGCATTTCCCTCTTCTCATTGCCCCGGAGAAAACAAAGGAGACAGAAAATCAGATTGGATCTCCCCGCTCCGCCTGAGCAGAGGGTTGGAAAGTTTTTGGATGGCTTGAGAAAAAACCCCTCCTGCAGCTGCTGAGATGAAAGGACCCATCCGGAGATCAGAACCACTCTGTCTGGGCTTTGGCACGACCCAGAAAGTGCCCCAGTGCTCTCTATCTCAAAGGCGGCATCACCGCTCTTCCCTGATCTCATTGTTCGTTCAGCCAGCATCCATTAAGAATATGGGTATCGTCACTTCCAACCTAGGACTGGAACTGGGTTATGTAACAAGACTTTTTAAAGGCAAAAGAAAATGATCGGAGCCCTCGGTGGGTTTTTCTTCTCCCTCTTTCGCCATATAATTTCTGCTCTAATGCAAAAATGTGACTTTGGATCACGGGTAAGAACTGGAAGCTGCTCACTCCCTCCCTGCTCCTTCCATCTGGAAGTGTAATTAGGGCAGATTGGAGAAATTTAGAGATTAGCCTAAGAAGGAAAATACAGATCCAGGTTTTCAACGTGGCCACAGTTGGGGGATGTTTAGAGCTGGCGTTTGGTTTGAATCCACCTGTAGATAAAAAAAATAATGTTGCTCCCACTCCCATCCTCGGCCTTCACCCAGCTTTATAGTCTGAACCACTCTGTCTCCAGGTCCATAGCTCCTTTTGCACGTCCAGGTTCTAGCCTAGACCAGGCAAATCACTGTGAGAGAGGCTGCTTTCCTTGCATTTCTATCCAGGGTTGAGGATGTCTAGAACGCTGATTTTATGACCTGCTCAGCCTGGTTTTGCACTCAGTGGGGCTGCCCTCATACACCAGGTCAGAGTTTGGCCCTGGAAGTTCAGATCAGCAACCAAACCTTGGAGTGCTGATCCAAATCAAACCCAGATCTGGAACCTTCTGAGGCTGCCCCACAACTATGTCAAAGAAAGAACGGGACTGGTTGTGTATTGTCTGAGACTCCTGGCCTGGTGTTACATTAGTACTAATGTTGCAATAGGGGCATACACAGTTCAGCAGCCAGATTCCAACCCTGGAATGTGCATTGCAAACCATACTGCCCCTAGAGGGGGCTGGGTAGCCAGGACAGCCAGGAGGATAGCTCTGAAATGTACATGAATGAATCCCCGGGGTGCCTGCCAGAAGCAGGTAAGGCAAATACATTCAATAAATAACTGCAGTGCAAACCTCTGTGAGCCAAAGGGGAAGGGTTGGGGCGAGCCCTGCTGAGTTCCTTGGGGGAATTCTGCTGCTGTTCTCTGGTTCCAAAGTTTGCAAGGCCACTTTCACTGTAGTTTTGTGTTACAGCATTTCACGGTGTAATACGGGGTCTCAATAGTGACAGCAACAATGCTATGTTCTGTCTTACCGAAGAATCCCAATGCGCTTTGCAAACTAGATAAGGCACCAGCATCCTGATGCAGCCAGCTCTGGGGTGGAGGGCACAGCCAATCATCCCACCGAGAGCTTAGTACCAGTGGAGGGAGCTAGGGACGCTCTGGATAAGGACATCGGGCTAATCTCTCCATTCCTACCAGAAGGTGCCATGTGAGTTTTCTAATTAGCCTGGTAATGATTGCACCAAATTTGGAGGTGTAATTCACCAAGTGTTGTTCTCTTGAAGGTTCATGCAGAGCCACGGTCTCTGAGATATCAGCTGAAACACTCATTAATAGCACACTGCGTGGGACTCAGATGATTATCCCCTGGGCGGTATGAAGTGCAGCCTTGGACTCTGCTGGGGGCTGAACCTCTTGTACCAGGGGTCTAGGTACTTCAACTCGGAACTTAAAGCCACGGAGGCATTCCCTCCAGCAAGGCAGCTACCGCAGCATACAGAGTCTGTGCTATGAAATAATGATGTACAACGGGCCTTGAGGCACTCTTTGCAGCTCCGTCGGCCTTGATGACAAAAGAATAACGGAGAGTTGTATTGCTTCTTTTCTAGTGATCTTTACTCCCAGCTGTTTTCTCAAGAAGATCTGGATTCCTGTATCCAGCCTAAAGAATAGGGGCCGGAATCTTAAAAGTGCTGGACACCCACAGTTCCCTGGACCGCAGGGGAGTCACAACTGCTCTCCATGTCTCAAGAGTCGGAACCAAGAAGGGGGAGCCCTTAGTGGCCGCCGATGGACACCTTAGGAGAACCCACGCTTGGTCTGCTTTGTTTAGGCACAAGCAAAAGACCGGCTACAATTGGCAGTCAAATCTAAGTGGCTTTGCAGCAACAGGAACTGAATCCCACTCCTTTCTCAGCTTAAGGACACTTTGCAAAAGATGGCAATAAATGCAGTCCTTCCAAGGAGCTGAGTGGAATTAATATGCATGCACTGGTGGCATAGATATGTTCCCTGACATTAAACACCCTAGGTCGTCCTCCGAAGGGGGAGCAGTGAATGGTGCTGTTTGGTTAAAGCGTTCTCTCTTTCTCTCTCTCTCTTTCACCACCTTGAGCCAAAAGTATTCTCACAAGATTCTGGCCACATGAGAACTTTGAACCAGAAAGTTTTTTAGGGGGTTCCCTCTAGGTTTGGATCTACCCTGGTACCAGCAGAGGGCTGGCTTTGGATCCAGGGGTTGGAATCTGCCGCTTCTCCCAAGATAAAACATTCAAAGGGACTTGAATTGGAGAAAATGGGTTTGGAGCCAACGGCGCTTCCGGAGTCCTCAGATCTGTGCTAAACCAGATACCATGGAGATGGGCACCTTGACAATGCCAGTAGTAATAACACTCCAAAATGATTATAGATATAATTAGCATGGGGGGGAACCACTGATCATGTAGCCACCACAAACACCAGGCATGGAGAGGCCGTGTGGCTCAGTGGATGGGGCACCGGCTTGTATCAGGAGACCTTGCATTCAGTCTTTGGTTCTGTGTGACCTGAGCCCAGTCACTTCATCTCTCTGTGACTGAAGCGCTTGGGAGCAGACACAGAGCTGAAGCTGTCTCTTACTATATGTTTGTGCAGCGCCTAGCACGGTGGAGAAATAATAGTAACCACTCCAGCTGCTCTGCTTAAACAATAGGGGAGGAATGTCACTAATTCTGGCCAAATTCTTTATTTATATTCTTGTTTCCATGGAAAACAAAACAAAAAACACATTTATTATGTTGGCCACATAATTATGGCCACATCCTTAGCTGGTGTAAATCAACCTTTGACCTCAGTGAAACCCCATCTGTTTGCAGCCCCTGCGGATCTGACATCTGCACGTTCCATCCATTTAAAAAAATCGTAAAGGGGGGACACACAATTTCCCGACCCTTCTCTACCCAAAAAGTGAATGGAAAATCCTCTGCACCTACAGGAGTTTGGGGGGGGGAGGGGGGTGGGGACAGGGCTGTTGCTTTTCTTTTTTTCCAAGGAGCCGTGCGGCAAACAGCCCGATTTATAAGATTTCTCTATCATTAAAATGTAAATGAAAACAGACACGAAAACAATCTGAATTTCCAGCCGAGTTGCTCTTGCTTAATATTCTACCCTGAAGGGAGATGTGTGGAAGCAACTACATTTCAAACAGAATCATTAAAGAAGGCAGTCTCAAACTGTGTTTTCATCAGATACTATGGCATAGTTAAACACTCGGTATCTTGCCCATCATGGTGCTGCTGAAAAAGAGACAAGAGGGAAACAGTTTCAGAAAAGAAACATCAAAATTAAGGAGCCAAGGAATAGCAATGTCAGTTGCGTGTGTGGGTGGGTGCAACCTACACATGTGTGTATTTGTATACATGTGAGATCTGTCTTTGGAGGGGAGAGTACATGTAGCTCTGTGCATATACACACATGAAGTAATATGTTTGTGTAACTCTATGTGCACGTCACTGTGTATGTTTGGTGCGTGCCTTTTAAGTGTGACTTGAGTGATCGTGTGTGTCAGGGGCATGTGTATATGTTGGCATATGAGTGTCTACATCTAGAGGCGTTCTACAGTGTGAAAATGTGCCATGTTTCCTGACTCTGAACTGAGACTTTCAAACCATGTCCTGACATTTTAGGAACAGACGCACGGCAAATACCCTGATATTCCCACAATCTGCCTGCAACCTGCTCTCTGTGCTGTATTGCAAGCAGCTTCTGGGATTTTCCTTTTTGGCTGCAGGCAGAGGTGATTGTGTTTTTATACAGCTACCGCAATGGGTCTAAAGCCAATACAAGATAGAGGGGAGTGAGAACCAGAGCCTGAAAAATGTAAATCACGATGAGTCCTGTTCCAGCCAAACACCAAGGCATGCTGGGATAGCAAGAGGGCTGAGCTATTTTGCTTGAATCACTAACACAATATTTGCAACCCTAATAAGCTGAAATGTCAGCCTCATGTCTGCCTTGGCTGGCACAAAATTGCTCAGAGTGCTTTTTTGTTTCTATTTAACTTTAACAGAGGTCACCATCGCCAAATGAGATGCACAGGCGCTGTCAGATTGCAGGATTGCCTTGAAAGATCTGAGTCTTATATGGGCGCAGCTCGCAACACCAGAACAGGTTTCTTGTTCGTGTCATAGATGGTTCCTCATGAAACATGCATGATGCCAAGGGGCTTCTGCAGAGGGCCTGCCATTTTGTTTGATTGCCCCTGGTATGTCATTCATCATTCCACAGATAAAACCAAACCCGGTGCAGCAGAGTGGTGGTTCTTTTAAGAAAACTCCTTATTGCTCTCAGTCAGGCAAACGGGGTGTAGAAAGCGCAAGGAATCACAAAGCCTCCAGTTTCAGATGAATGCTTTAATTTAACAATCCGGCACCATAATGGATGATACCCAGTTCAGCATGGCCCAAAGAACCCCTCAACCGTCTGTCTAGCTCCTGCCACTTCTTCTTACATATATGCGCTGACCACAAGGTGGCACCATGCCACAAGGGGCAAACTCCCAGTCGCTATGACACAAAGGAAACCTGTCAGGACTCTTGGGCAATATATTGGTTTAGGGCAGCAGGAAAATTAAGTGCCTTTGCTTGCAGGTTCTCCCAGGAATGCAGCTCAGACCAGTCCTACAGCCTGCAAAATCCGTACTGCCCGCAGTGAAAACATCGCAAGAACACTGCAGCAAGCCGCCAGGATGTGGAAAGTCCTGAGCTGTGGCTGTCTGGAGTCCAGGCACTCGTGGGCTGTCTCTGGTTCTGGCCCTTGAACTCTCCACAAGGGTCAGTCGTGCCTAGCCCAGGGCTGCATGAGAATGAATCTGGATTGGGTAAGAAGCATTTTCTCTTGCCAGGAGACAGCGAGTAGAAACTGCTTCTTAATAATTAACTTAGAGCTGTCTGCAGGGCAACAAATCTGCTTCACGACAGCTTGGGAGGTTACGAAATTTGTTTTCATTTCGTACTGGAACAAACCCAAAACCTTCCCGACATTTTTGCAGAATGGCTGGTTCTGGATGGAAAAGCTCAGGTTTCAATGCAGGACGCTCCCCTCGCTCGCTTCGCTCTCTCGAAATGACCAGACAGCCCCTGGACCACAAAACCTGACAAATCTTTGCAAAATGGTTTGGCTTTGGTGCAAAGTCCCCGATCCTTCTGCTTGGGCTGATGTGGGACTGAAGTGGCCTTGTAGCTCTCCCCTCTGGACAGGGGTGACCCTCACCCTGGGAGGAGGGCAGGTTTGATGCCTGGCCCCATGCAAAGGTACACAAAGGGGAGGAAGGCTCCTTGTACCTGCTCTCTCATGCTCCAGCACTGAGCACCAACAACATGCATGCATGGGTTTTAACCCCACACGTCAGCTGGGAGCCCAGGGTCAGCCTGGAGCACAAGCAGCCGTGCAGCCATTGTCCCGAGTGGGTGCAATTTCTGCCGTCCAGGGAAGGGGGCTGCAAGATGGACACAGCTCATGGAAGGATAAGGGGAGGGCTGCACAAAAAGGGCTCTTAACTCCGCTGTCCAGATGCCCTTAGGCAGCACGGCTGAGCCCTGCCTGGGGCACCAGGCACAAAGAGAGGGCCTCTTTCTGCTCCGGCAGCCTTCAGAGACCTCCCAAGCGGCAGCAGGTGCATCTAGCACGAAGGCACACGTGGATCCTGGAAGGGGATGAGCTCATCTTGCAGGGTGACTTGTTTGCAGGCCCTAGTTAGGTTCACTGGCTCCCTCGCCAGAGTGGGAGCCGTGAGTCCCGTGGTCGCCTCAGGAAGGGAAAATACCTGGGCTCTGGGGAGCATCCGGCGCCTTTCAGCTCCAGAGGGCTGCTCAGAATCCACCCCGCGTGGCCCAGGGTCATGAGCCTTTGATCGCTGGTGGGTGAAATGAGTTTGGTGGGTGTCGGTGGACAGGTGCCGGCATCCCTGATATTGAGCTGCGGCTCCCATTGACGTCGGTTGGGTTGGGGGGTTCTCAGCCCCTCTGAGAAGGGGCCCCACTGTCAACATAAACCACCTGCGTTTGGGTCTAAATTGGAAGGCAAATGGAACCGCTGGCTGTTTAAAGGCCTTGCTTAAATAGGCAACAGGGCACTACCACGGGTGACAAACGATGCACACAGACACCCTTCCCTACCACAGGACATTACAAAGTACAGGGAACAGAGTCACGTTTCTGCTCCTGACGACACCAGTGGCTCTTTTCGCAGGGGAGGGGATTTCTGTCCTAGCTCGGTCCCCGGAGCAAAGGCGTTTAGAATATTAGGCCTGACTTATAAAACCAGCCTCCAACTTTGCACCTACTTTTTTTCCCTCTTGCACCCGCCACCCTCTGCAGACCTGGTGAATTGCACGCACAGACGTGTAGCCGTCTAATCACCTAATCTGTATGTAGGGTTGGAGTAGCTCAGTGTAAGCTCGAAAGCTCGTCTCTCTCACCACCAGAAGCTGGTCCAGTAAACGATTCTCTGCCTTCTACCTTGGCTCGACCCACCTGATTGGCAGGGAGTTCGGCACCCGGAGGTTGTGCATGAACAGAATAGTTCACTAAGTTCCCTTTATGGGGCCAGTCAGTTACGCCTGAGCAACCCCGGTGATGGCAAAAGGTTGCACAGGTGGTACTAAGGACATAACTGGAAACCAATGGGGCTATGCAGGTGTCCCATGGGCGTATTTTAGCCTTTCACTGGTGAAGATGCACAAGAAGGCCAGAGCCCTGCTTGACCCTTAGATCCCAGAGTGAGTTTACATTTCTGGGGGTGAGTGGGAAGAATCTTTCTTTTACTAACAAATGGAGCGCATTAGATCCTGAAGTCTCTGAGACACATTAAATGTGGAATTCCATGAGGCCATTTTGACAGTCACTTTTCGGAGTGGAAAAGGGTTTTAAATACATCTCAGCCTGCATCTCTGGATGTTAATGGCTCAAGGTGATTAATTTTCTTTGGTACTTTCCTGGCATCAGTTATTGCACCATTGTACCTTATTTTTTAACAACTATTTCAAGCCCACAAAATGCTGGAAATAGTTAGAATGGATTTGAGTAACAAGGTAAAATATTCCCCATCAAACCTTCGTAAATACTTGATCTAAAATAAATGGTATTTTAATTTTCAAAGAGAGGCCACTTTTGCCAAATCTTGCTTTGTGCAGTAAAATCGGTCCAAGATTACAAGGATTTAATATAATAACAATAAACTTTCAGAGGAAACCTTAAGAAACAAATGGCCCTGTCTGTTGTAGCTGGCAAATAAGGATCCCATGCCCTGGGGTCATTAGCTAAAATTTTCCCTGTACTGCTGAGATATGTTTGTGTGCAAGATATCACCCCCATCCCCAGAGGGGGTTGCCTTTCTGTGTGTGTGTGTGTATCTTAATTCTGCTCCCACTGCTCCCACTTACAGTAATGCAAGTCCAAACCCCATTAACTGCAATGGACGTTGGATCAGACCCTAAACAAGGAGCACCTCTGCAAAAGTCAATGGTGTTACACGAAGCATACTCAAGATCAGACGCAGGCCCATAGTGGGTAAAGGCTTTGAGATCCTTTTGAATGAAAGGTGCTGTTATTTAAGCTAATATTTAATGGATCATCACCTATATGTTTTGTCACCAAGGGACCAACCCCGTGATCCATCCCCATGCGGAATGCTGGTGGGATTGGGCCAGAACACTTGTTAAAAGAATTTGGGGGGTGGCGGGGAAGAAAGGCAGGTTTCTTTGCCAGTTGGTCATTCCCAAATTCAGCATCACATTTGTCCATTACCTCTTCATTTTGTGCTCATCTCTCCACGGTACTTACATGGCCCCCGACGCCGGAGTATCTGAGTCCCTCACAATCTTCTATGTATTCCTCCTCAGAACACTGCTGTGAAGTGGGGCAGGGCAGGGATTCCCATTTTATAGTTGGGAAACTGAGACCCAGAGGAACAAAGTGACTGAAGGAGTCTGCGGTGGAACAGAGATTTGAACCCAAGACCCCTAACTACAGGACCATCCTCCCCGTCCCGTTTGTATTTATTTTCCAGTGCCTGCAGCGCAGGTCAGAGCTGCATCAGCCAGGGTTACGTTTGCTGGGAAACAGCATGTGATTTAAAAAGAAAAAACTAACTAAAAACCCCCACCATGGAGGTGATTCTAAACAGCAGGCCTCAGGTGCATGGGCAGAGCAAGGGAGATGGGGAATGCAATCCCATCCCCAGGCATGGCAAGGAGACGTTCATTTCTCTCTGGGGACAATGCTAGGGTGACCAGATGTCCCGATTTTATAGGGACAGTCCTGATATTTGGAGCTTTTTCCTATATAGGCTCCTATTACCCCCCACCCCCGTCTCGATTTTTCACACTTGCTATCTGGTCACCCTAACAATGGCAGACAGACAAAGCACTGGACCAGATCCTCAGCCGGTGTCAATCAGCTCCCCTTTACACCAGGTGAGGTTCTGGCCCCCTGCCTGCTGTATCCTGCTGGGAGCAAAATTGATGTTAGCCAGTGAAAGAAGGGAGGTCACTGGCCTGCCCTGCAGATCAAAGGTTAGCAATAGGGCAACGGCAGCAATGATAGTCTCAGAGAGGGAGGGACAGTGGGAGGCTGAAAAGAGCAGGCTGGGTGTGGTTGATAATGGAGACCACCGATTGTAAAGACAGGCATGAAGGGAATTTGTTTTGCAGAGTTATAATCTCCCTAGATCTGAGTGTCTTGGAGATAGTAAAGGAGCCCTGGTGGACTCTGAAGTTGGCATGCAGTCAGGCTTTTTTCCCCCTGCAGTTGGGAGGGGTTTTCATTAATTTGCAAATCTTGTTTGGGTATTTAGAGGGGGCGGAAAACTCGGTATGAGGTTGATTTTGCAAATCAAAATGGGCTCTCAAAAAAACAGCACTATGGGTGTAAGCAGAGGGAACTTCACAATAACCGAGAAGGAAGCCTCGTGTTTACGGAGCAGACCTACCCCTTTGATCTGCTCCCTGAGTTATTCCTTCGTTTCTTGAGCAAATAATCTGGATTTTCACAATATTTACCTTGGAAATAATTATTTATATAAAACACTCAACCAAGATAAACAGAGAATCACTCGCTCTCTCTGCGGGTCAGGACAGCAGACAGCCCAGGGTCTAATGTTCTCTTAATCCCGCAGAGCCTCTGTCTGAGTGAATGTACCGCAGGCAGGCAGGCTTGGAATTAGAGCCCAAGCCAAAATGGAAAATGTTCCTTCCTTAGACAAATAAAGTTGGAGCACACACAATTCCGAATACATTGGCAGATGTTGAGGGACAAAATTCCTGAGAGCCCCCACCGAGCGGCAAACCTGGGGATAAAAAAACAAAGCCACTCCGCCTGAGACGCCCTTCCCTAGGTTCCAAATAGAGCCTAGGTTTGTGTGCGCGCATTGTTTTTAAAAGTGGCCACGGCAGCTTTGAATTCCCACAGGTTGTCGGGGCTGTAAAGGAGAGGGGGGAAAGGTGACGGAAGGTTCAAAGGCCTGGCCTGGCTTCCCTTTTTATCTCTATTCAATCTCTGCAGTGCCCTAGGCAAAGTCACCTTTAGGTCAATACTCAGGTGTTTTATCTGCCACCCATCTGCCTGTAGCAAACATCCCATCTCTCCTTATTAACCAACAGCTGCAGGGCAGGTGGGACTGGGGAGCGCGGGGAATCCGGTCACCCTGGTTTAGGAGGATGGTAAATAATGCAACCGTACCAGACCACGGGAGCAGCACAGAAGTTAGCACCAGCTCCATTTTGCTCATGCTTGGGAGGTGGGGAGCAGCCTCTGTCTTGGATTTTTAAAAGTTAAATGGCCGCCAATGTTGTACAAGCATTTTACAAGAGTCCTGTGGCACCTTATAGACTAACAGATGTGCTATAAGGTGCTACAGGACTCTGTCGCTTCTACAGATCCAGACTAACACGGCTACCCCTTGGGATGCTTTACAAGCGTCACCGCGTCTGTGACGTCATGGACGCCGCAGGTGCCACTAGGCACCGAGCAGTCCAGTGGGCGCTCTGCATATGCCATCGCGGGGATTGTGTGCGCACAATTGTACATGCAAATTGCGGAGGACCACAGAGAGGAACTCCTACAACTCTGGGCCTTTCTGTGCAGGTGTTTGTAGTTCCGTTCTGCACCAGCTGATGGTAGGGCCAGTTAGGTAAATGATCGGGGAGGGAGGCAGACTGATTGCTGGCCTTGGTTTCAGAGATATACCTGTAAAGTCTGGAGTGCTACTTTGGGGGCTGGGGGCATGGGGCGGGGGTCCTGAGCTTCTGAGTTAGCCCCATGTCAGCTTTTCGTCTGGTTGGTATTGCCATTGTACCGGCCCTGGAGGCTGAACTCCACCTCTTCAGCCACAGAGTAGATGCAATACTCCCAAGCATCAGCAACATCAGCTTCCCCCACGCTGACTTGGAATGACTCCGCCTAGTGGTGAGCTCAGCCCCAGACAGAGGCAGTCCTTGGCTTCTCTTCTGAATTTGCCGATGGTCAGTGGGGCACAGATTGTGGTGGGTTTGTAACGTGGACCCTTGTCTTCTAGGAACAAATCAAGATCGACTGATTGATTTTCATAGAGGTTCCCGAACACACGTCAGAGGGCCTGGGTGCAGAGCAGGTCCGTGTTGGTAAAAGACTCTCTATCCCACAGTCAGCCCTGGGAGAAGTTCGGCTGGACAATGCTGGCTTTTTAATCATTTTACACCCAACCCTGCGGCCGCTTTTGTCTTCGGAAGGTGGGACAATGTCGGTGTTGAAGTGTCTGATGGGCTCATGTCCAATCTGGCAGATGCAACGCAAAATGGTTCCTCCCACAGGACATTGGCCTTCAGGGAGTGTGAAACCTTGTCTGCGCTGGCCTCAATTCCAGACACTTTGACCCGCCGCCACCAGCCAGGCTGCAACAGCTGAACCCCCTTGTGTACACAAGGTGAGATGCAGGTGCAGCTCATTCCAGTTGCAAGCAGGAGGGTTTGCAGCGATGCACCTACAGCCCTGGACAGGTATCGAAGTCTGAAACCAGGTTAGATCTCCAGTGTAGACAAGGCCTCCGCATGAATCAGTTCCTGTTCCTACTTGGACTCCAGCTGACCACGTGCAAATGCTGCAACACAACACAGCCAGACTTTCTCAGATCACGTGCTACGTTCTTGTGTGATTGGCCCATCTCAGGTACTATACCATGTGGTCATGTGATCTGGGCTGCATTGTCTCATAGCTGGACCGTCTCAGGTCATGTGCCGTGCTGTCCCATGACCTGTGCCACATTGTTGCATGGCCAGACCTTTCCAGGTCGTATACCACGTGGCCACGTGAGAATGCCACGTTGTCACAGGGCCCAAATCTCACTCCTGCTTGAAAACTCGTCTGACTATTAATTTCCTGACGGGAGTCATGAAACTTGAGATTTCTGGGACAGCAGCTCCTGCTATCTGTAATCAGCTACGATAAGCTGATCTGACAGGGCAGGCGTTATTCACCCTCTGTCACGCTCTGCACTCTGCTTGCCGTGTTTTGTCCTGCAGTTTACGCAATTGCACATGACAGCCAGTGCATTTTGGGGTGTTTTCCTAGCCTGCCTTGGGTGGGGGCTAGAGAGAGGAAAGCAGCCACTACCCTGAAATGAGCCACCAGCAGGAGAGGTGCGTGAAATTGATACATAAACGCCAGGAAGTCGGTGAATCCCAGGCACCATTTATGGGGTATTATGGAAGCACGGGGTGGGCTTGAGCATCACACCACCAGTCCAGTCAGGAACCTCAAGGGCTCTAAAGCCATCCCTTACTTAGCAGTGAGCAGGGCTGGGGCAGGGAACAGACCCTGTTGTGGGGCCACGGAAGGAGCTAGGGCGAACCGTCCTCACCAGAAACCCAAGTGAAAGGGATCATGGTCTAGTGTTAGAGGAGGGGATTTTAAGTCAAGACTTTTGGCTTCTCTTCCTGGATCGGCCATTGACTCTGTACGTGAGCTTGGGTATAAGTCATTTCATCTCTCGAGGCATCAGTCTGTCATTTGTGAAATGGGGATAATGAATGGATATTGGCAGATGCTGAGGGCAATATCAATATTTACTGGACCTGTATTGACTAGGGTTGGCTCTGATTTTATCTAAGCCATCGAGAGCCCCATGTCACAGCCTGGGCTGGAGGAGAAGGTTACAAGGCTGCCCATTGATGGTGCTCTGAGCATTGACCACAAGGAGGTCACTCTGGAGAGAGGCACGGTGCTAAGCACATGACACCTTATACCCTCAAGTTGTGACCTTGATTCTCCTCCAGTCCAAAGACATTATGCTACCACGGCAACACCACTCCAGTACCCAGTGCCATATACTCACTTCCCACTAGTAGCTCTTGAGATACTCTTTCGTACAGCTCTGTCTCCAGACACATGAACTAAATGCAGGTGAAGGCTTGAACATCCTTTGCAACAATGTATATTGCGTTCCGTTGCTTCTACCCAGTGAGGTACAAGAAGGCCCCTGGTGTTCTAACCCGCATGCAACAGGAGCAGATGAAAATATCATGCACAGTACGATAGCCAGCTGTTGAAGAGTATTAAAGGAGCACTTTGGGGGATCTGTTTTTTATCTCCAAACTTTATTAATATGCATAATATGTCATGATCTAGCATGTCAGTGATACAGACAACAGCCAGCAGGCCCTAGAAGAGACGCAAACATGAAAGCAGGGACGCCCTTCGAGCAGCAAGGTACTTCTCCTCACGAAGAGGCTGGCGTCCTCCTGGCCGGGATGCAGATGGCGAGAAATCTGTTGCAGGTTTTCTTCTGTGATGCCAGGACAAGATTCGGTCGCCTTCTTGCATTTCGGATGCTGCCTCTCTAAGAACTGATTCTTAAAGAAAACCTCCCGTTTTAGCTCGACGTTTCCATCCTTTCAGGGTCAAAACTCAGGCTACAGGTGTTTCATTAGTACAGCAACGGGGCTTCCCTGCTCTCTGCAGGACTTGACCCTGCAGTCCCCACTGACTCGGGGATTATTAATTTATATTGTGGTAGCACCTAGAGGGCCCAGTCAAGAATTGGGGCCCTGCTGTGTTAGGCGCTGAAGAGCTGTAGAACAAGAAGGCAAAGCTTACAGTCTAAATATGCATAAAGATTGCAGGGTCAGCATCATAACTTCGAATGCTACAACCCCTTCTCCCATGAGCAAGCCTTAGTCACACGCCTAGTCCTGTAGACTTTCCTGGAACTACACCAGTGAGTGAGGGCTATGGGACTGTGGCCTCGCTTCCGCTTCCAGGAAGAGATGGAGAAAGGTGGTGCAAAATGGAAGTTATTGCAGGCATCAACTGCAGCTTTGTGAAGGTGCAGCGAGCATGGAATATAATCTAATAATAATAATACATAGTTCTTATATAGCAATTTTCATCTATCTGTCCATTTCAGAGCACTCTATTGGGTTAAGTACCATTACTCCCATTTTGCAGATGAGGAAACTGAGGCACAGAGAGGTGCAGTGACATGCCCAATGTCACTCAGCAGGTCAGTGGCGGGAACAGAATCCAGGTCTTTTGACTCCTAGGCCTCTGCTCTTGCCACTAAACCACACTGCCTCCCCTAGTACAGTACAATAAATAGAATAATAGAATATGGAGCAAATTCACTTTTAAGAAAATATACCAAATAAACACAACAGTCTCTTTTTGATCTCTCTTATATTTCTTATACTCTGTATGTGCATTTCTCATTGGAAAAATGGATTAGAAAAGTTATTCTCTTTGCTTTACAATAATAAATTAATAGAACATGAACAGCACAGCTTTGAGAAAGTTATTACTAGGGGATTCTTCTGATTTGGCACCTAGTTTTTAAATATATACTGTAGGTAGATAGGGGTGTGTGTGTGTGTGTGTGTGTGTGTGTGTGTAATAAAAAATCTAAATCAATATATTGTAATACTGAATCTGAAAAAAATATTCGAGTCAAATGAAACTTGAACCTATTTTAAAGCATTTTGGGGTCAGTTCTTAGTAGTATGAGTCTCTCTCTTTGACCCCAATTCATCAGCCCATCTCAAATCAGCAAAGCAGTTAAACTCATGCGTAACTAGATGTCAATGGGAATTAAGCCTTTAAGTCAAGACTGGGCATCTTTCTAAAAGACACATTCTAGCTCAAACAGAAGTTCCGGGCTTATTGCAGGAATCCCTGGGTGAAATTATCTGGCCATGCTGTGAAGGAGGTCAGATGGCCTTAAAAGCTACAGTCTGAGCACGTGCTTATAGTAAGCATGGGCTTAAGTGCATTTCCAAATAGGGAAGAAATCAAGCATGAGCTGAAATGCTTTGCTGAACCAAGGGCCTTTGCCACCAGATGGACTTTTCCACTCGGAGAGCACATCACACATTGCTGCAGATTACAATCCCCAAGCATATGCAACCCATCGATTCTTACAGAGCTTGCTGGACATGCACAATCTGTTTCTTACAAGGCATTGGCTGTCAACACAAGACACACACAATATAGTCGGGAGCTCCTTCCCGACGCAGCAATGAACATGTGGGAGCGGCATGCACCGCTTGCAATATGTTCCACCAACAGAACAGCCTGATCTGGCATCTCAACTTTCCGAGTCAGGCCCTACGATCTGAGCTAGAGAAGGGAAAATCCAGCAGAGGGTTAGCGTCTCCATGAGCTTCGTGGGTCAGGGTTTGATTTGGGCTCTTTCAAACATCTTCCCCCCCCCCCCACATTTTAAGTGTTGTTTTTCGTGGGAAATGTAGTAGATGGTATGGAGGTGGAGTAAAAAGTTCCCTAAGAAACTGGCAGCCTGTGCAAAGCAAACCATAACCTGACTGCACACCACCTTTGACACCTGCAATTCATCAGGTCAGGCTAGAACTGGATAATTGCAATGGTCCCTTCTGACCATTAAATCAATGAATAAAGATTCTCTTTTTCCAGCAGTTCTTATCATGGCTTCTAGAACAACGAGGGGAGGGAAAACTCTGCAGGCTAGAACCCAAATTAAACCTCCAACCTAAAAGCTTTGAATTCAGATGTCAGTGCAGAAGTCATGATTTTCCAGTGGATTCTAACCATGGCCAGTGGAGTTCTCCCATCTCTGATTTTAACAGTAATTTTCATGTCTAGATTCACGCTCCAAGCCAAGAATGTATTTGGGGGACAATTCCAAACCTTCCTAATGTTGCAGAGCCATGGTGAATAGGATTCCTATTAAAATGTTAATACAAAGAATTACAGGGAGGGTTTCAAAGATCAGTATCAGATCATGAGCCTCAGCAAAACGGGATTGTGAAGAGAATTGTGCCCCGTTCAGAGGTGTAGTATCCAACAGGCCGGATCTAGAGAACTCTCTTTGGCAGAGGCAGGCAGGGTGAGCATGGGCATGGGAAAGTAGCAGCGGTAGCAGCAGCAAGGGGAGCTGTCTGCAGAGGGGACCCTGATGAACGGCTATCCAGCCAATGCAGATAGCGGCTGAAGACGTGCTGGCCGGCCAAAAGGGGAAGCCGTCACACATAGCGAAGGCGGAGGGGGGAGAAGAGGTGGTTACAGAGGGAGGAGGAGAAAGATTAGAGGAGGCAATGCAGAGCCTGTTGGGGAGACCCAGCCCTTTGAGAGGAGCCAGGCATTGACAATGCTGATGAGCTGTTCCTGACAGATCGCTTTCGAAGCACTAAATGATTATGGATTTAGGATGAAATTTGAGAGCGTCTGGGCACTCATTGCACCCTTGGGTAGGCAGCTCAGCTGTGATGGACAGAGAGAGAGAGAAGGAGGTGGGATGGATGCAGAGAGAGGTCAGTAGATTGACATAAGGGATGAGACCGTCCTTAGGGGTATTGTTACGATGGAACATTCCACCCAGAAATAACCCTCTTGCCAACCAATCAGGTACTAGCTTGCTGACTGGGCTCTGCCGATTCACTAGTGACCCAGGGTCTCAGGTGAGATCTCTAGTGAGTCTGGGGTCCTGGGAACATTGGAGAATCCTGGCTGCTGATCAGCTGGCGAAGGGTTAATGATTTGTGCTAAAGGAATATGCAGCATGCGGGGTGGGGTTGAGAAAGGGTTAATCAGGCTCATTTCAAATGGGACCAGCCCCTCCTGTTCCCTGACTTCTCAGTCGCTAGCTGGGGCACGTTTCGGACTTTTCACTCTCAGCTAGAGCCATGCACTGAAATGGACGGGAACGTGCTTCTAGCTACGTTGTGCCCGCTCATAAATACCACATGGCTTTCATCAGGCCTGGTGTCCTCATGCTTCACGAAATCCCTGGGTGCATAAGGCAAGAGCCTCTCACGCCAGCCTCCCGTGCAGAACCTGGGAGCTGACTGAAGAGCTCAATCCTGGATGCTGGGCTCAGACGAAACAACTGGTTAGAGCCGGGTAAGGGTTTGGTGGGTGGGGAGGGCGGATCTGAACTGTGACAGATGGGGGATGAGCGTCTTTCACAGGCCAGCGTGAGCTGGCGCTTTGGGGCACACCATGCCCTGCTGGATGTACCGGAGGAGCTCTTTGCGGTTGTCCAGGACGGTGTCGAAGCTCTCCTGCAGCCGGTTCTGCTGCTCTACCACTTTCTGCTGGAGGCCGCGGATCCAGCGCAGCAAGGCCAAGCGCCGATACATCACCAGGTGGATGTGGTGTTTCTCCTTCTCTCGCTCCTTGAATCTCATCTGGTCCTGGAGGTTCTGGAAGGCCTCGGCCAGCACCGGGAAGACAGCGTCCGAGTCGGAGGAGTTTTCAGGATCAGTGTTGGGCACCTGAGGCGCTGGCTGCTTCCTCGGGTCTTTGGTGGCAGCAGCGGGTGCCTCCCAGGCATTGCCGGTGCTGCTGTCAGGGCTGTCGATGCTGAGGGAACTGCTGGCATAGCCATTGTCCTCTAAGGGGGAGCCGGCCAATTTGCCACCCTCTTTGGCCGTGTCTTCGGTAACCGCTTTCTCCTTCTCGGCGCCGCTGAGCTCAGCTCCCTTGGGGGGGCTGTGCACGTCCTCCTCAGAGAGGCCCAGCTCGTCTGACTTCAGCCCTCGGGGAGCATCCCTGAGCCTGCCCTGAGCTGTCTGTCTCTGCACTAAGAACACCAGATTATCGGCTGGATTTGTCGTGTTTTCTATCTGGCCGGAGCTCCCCTCCGTCCGAGTCCCGACCACCGCCTGGCTCCAGTTCTCATTGCTGTCATACCCTTCCTCCACAAAGTTGAAATTCTTGTCCTGCCTGAGCTCCCGTTCAGCGAGGAACGTGCCCAGCGTGGGGTCCCGCTTGCCCTCATGGAACGGAGCATTCAGGGGGACGTCTGGCTGGCACACTGCAAACATCCTTCCACCCTCCCGGCTGGGAAGAGAGAGAGAGAACGGATGTGAAGGAAGGAACTTGGTCTGAGTTCCCAGGGTCAGCATGGCCTCCCAGCTCTACCGTTCCCCAGCTTCTAACTCTCTTGAGCTCAAGGGACCTGATTCTGCTCTCATGTGCTCTGCTTTGTCACTGCAGTAACCCCATTGACTTCAGGACAGTTACTCCGGATTCATACCAGCATGAGTTAGAGGAGAAGCAGGTCCAAGGGACTGACATCAGCACAAACCAGGGAGGAAAGAGAGGAGCATTTAGTCTGGTCTTGAATGGGATGATACCCTAAGGTGGACACGGATTGATATGGCCTCAGATGTAATGCTTAGCTTCTAGGCTGAAGTTTGGGGGCTTGTGGGATTTTGGTTGGGCCCATGGTAGCGTTAGGGGACAAATGTAAACTTCAGATTTGGGTCCTAAACTGAGTAGAAGCTCAGATCCCAGGTTTCAGGTCTGGCCCATTTCTGGAACGGGAATAGTATGGTAAGCCCTAGCAATGTATAGGGTATTGGAGTACAGTAACAAAGGACACAGACCTTCCCATGGACATTGATGAGAACAGATTCGGGCCCCTAGTTTGGCCTGGCAAGGTCTGTTTTGTTAAGGTCTGGTAAAGTGAGAGATGAGAGTGGTGTGATGCCTTGTCTCAATGCATCAACATTTGGCTCCAGTACACGCTGCACTCACACTCTGGCCCGGCAAATATTAGAATAAAAGATCTCAAAAGTGTTTAAAACCTACCTGGGCTATTTCTTAGGGTGGTTTCATGGGATGGAGTGGGGGTGGCCATTTCTGACTCCCCCTGGTGGCAAAGTGAGCTCCGGCTCCCCTGTCTAAGTGGATGAGGGGAAGTCTGGTTTATATAGGGAGGTCGGAAGGGAGCCAGGCAGAACAAAAACCTTAATTTCTTGTTGGGAACCTCAGTGGTCTGGCCACCTTGGGTCTAACCCTCAGCTGGTGTACATTAGCACAGCCCCATTGGCTCCGGCGATTGACACCCGGTGAGGATCCAGCCGCCCTGTTAGCAGAGAGGGGGAACTGGTTGGCTGAAATGAGAACCGATGCAAAACTTTGCCCAAGCGCCATTCAGATCCTGTACCCTGAATTGTTTGAAAATGATTGTGGCATGAGAAGTTTTTTTTCCCTTTTTTGTTTGCGTTTTTGTGGCCTTCCCCTCGAGAGCAGCTCCTCTCAGGCAGTTTCTGGGCTACTTTAGTAAACCCAGGAAATCCTCAATAGCTTATGTCATCTAATCCCAGGGTCAGATTTTCAGCTGGTATCAATCCAAATAACTCCATTGAAGTCAGTCAGAACACCACCCACGCTTTCCTTAGCTTCCTGTACTAAACTGGAATGTAGAATTACTGTGGGCTGTTGCCCAGCTGCCATGTTCCACCCCAGAGGTGGCTGCTTATAAGTAATAAATGAAGTGAATTCTGTGCATGTAACAGTTTGTGAGGCACTTTGGAAGGATTTGATCTAGAAATCGTGAGATGTGATATTACGTGTTGATATTATTAAATGAGTCAGTGGTTTAACCCTGTTTGCCCTAATGAGGGGCATTCCCCAGCTGACTGTGGTTTCCCCCCTTGTGACTGAGTGATGGATTCTGGTTCCTTCTCTGCTAAATGAAAGTGCTGAAAGGACAGCGACACTTTAAATGACTTGTGTGATTCCGCCAAGCAAAGGGACACATCTGATCTGATATGTAGCAACATTCTGTCTAGATTAATCTCCCTAAATAGGCATCTTCTAAGACTATATTTTCCCTTCATCAATCGGAAGCAGGAGATAAGTCTTTTAAAGAACTGTCTGATGCAGGAGAAAAGTGCTGGAAACAGAAAACAGTTTACAAATACATCCCTACGACCATCCGTAAGTGAGAACTACAGAAGAGTCTACATAAGCATGGGATTAAAATCACTTTCCTTTAAAGACTTTCTTTTTACATTCTTTAAAATGTGTTCAGCTTTCCAGATGCAATTCCATAGGAACCTATTAGATTATTTTAATAAGGTCTCTGCTGATTTCTATTGGTCTCTGTTTGATTTTAAATAATGGGCCGATAGCCCTCCCAAAACCAATAGCCCCAATAGATCTGTTTCCTCATTACAAAAACCAAGTTGCAAACTGAAACTAGTAAAAAAAAAAATTAATTAAAACTTTGACTCGGGCTCTGAGTAGAGATGGATCCAATCTTCCAGCTGCATCACAGTGCAAAAGAAATTCACCTGTAGGAAAATCCAGGAGAACGCGATCACAGTTTTAAAGGAAGACAGAGTGTGGCAGCCCTTTCTTTTCATTAAAAAATTGGTGAATGAGCAAAGGAAGAACTACCCCTGGGTAG
Organism: Macrochelys suwanniensis; assembly: GCA_033296515.1. Taxonomy (NCBI): domain Eukaryota; kingdom Metazoa; phylum Chordata; order Testudines; family Chelydridae; genus Macrochelys; species Macrochelys suwanniensis. The sequence goes on from CM065794.1 coordinate 15,627,903, forward strand.
GAAGTAACTGGGCAGGCTTTGCCCACTCAGTCCTGCCCTGGTCAATATCACTGTTTTTTAGTAGGCCTCACAAATATGGCATGTTTTGTTTATCTTTGTCATGTCTCAGTGAGGAAATGGCAGATTTAAATGTCTGGGTATTTAGAGCCAGGATAATAGTCCCCCCTAGTAGATCATATGTGGGGGCTATTTCCCTTCAAATAAAATTAGCATTCCCCCTCCCAAAAAAATCATTTCCCCACCTCTGCAATAGTCCAGCATTTAAAGTTCTACTCTGGGATGCAGAAGACCTGGGTTCAGACTTTCTAGGTGACGTTGGGCAGGTCACTTCCGGTATGTCTACAGGGGATACAAGCCCTACACATGGCCGCAGCTGGCCCAGGTCAGCCGGCTCGGGCTAAGGGGCTAAATATGTCGTGTAGACTGTCGGGCTGGGGCTGAAGGACCCCGCGTGGGTTGAGGGTCCCAGAGCCCGGCTCCAGCCCCAACCCAAACCCTATACAGCAATTTTTCAGCCCTGGAGCCTGAGACTCACAAGCCCGAGTCAGCTGACCCAGGCCAGCGGCGCTTGTCTCCCCATGTAGACGTACCCGTCGTCTGGCTGGGCCTCAGTTCCCATCTGTAAACTGAGGATCACTGAACTCCCTTCCCTCCCAGGGGTGTTGTGAGGTTACATACGACAGCAGGGGCCCAACAGGCCTGAATCTTGTCTGCTGCCCCCCTGGGTGGTCACTGACACCCGTGCAAAGCAAGGGCCAAATGTACCCTCTGGGGTAAGGGAGTGGAGAGCTCTGACTGGGGAGCTCCTGCTCTGCACCAGTGGAAATGATGACTCGAGGGAGAGGGAATGGGGCATCACATCCTACATCCTACCACGGTTACTGCAGGTTTGGACCCGCGCTGCACCATAGTCCTGATCCTTTTCCCATTCACGCTGGTGTAGTTCAGAATTAGCACCATGCAAGACAAAAGAGCAACGCTGGTGTAAGACTGATTAAGGGAGAGGAGAATCAGGCCTGTTTGCTGGGCTACCAGGAAGGGGGTCACACACTCACCTGCCCTGCCCGGTTAAATTTGGATTCCGGCATGGTTGCTATGGCAAGGTTTCCATGGCAAGCAGAGACGTGTGTGTGTGTGTGTGTGTGTACGCACACCGCATCAGAGAGCACAATGCGCTGTGCTGGTAGCATGTGATGGATAGTGCCCAGAGGCGCAGAAGAGAGCTGGGCTGAATGATCCTGCCACAGAGACGGAGGGACCCCAAGGACCCCAAAGCCCTGCCTTGTGGGATGTCTGCAGGGGGTCCACGTCCTTCCCCTTAAAAGCAATTGCTGGTTCCTTCTCCCCAGATCACACAGCTCCCTGGACTGGCCAGCTCTGTAAGCAGCTTAGGGGAAAGAGATACCCGAAGAGGAGGAAGGGAAGAGGCTTTTAATGTGCATGATAATCTGTGCAGAGGGAGGGAGGGAGGGGGCAACTGAACAGATGTTGTGATCAGGGATTATGAGACTGCTGGATTCAATGCCCCAGCATGTCCCCACTTGGCTATAGAGCTAGCCTGGATCCCCAGCTATGGCAATCTAACAGCATTATAGCACACATCTTTTTAACGGCAAATGGCCAATGCTACCTTGGTCTGAATTAGGAATACAATAATCCCATGGTTTATGTGGGGAAAGCACAGTTCTAGCCTGACACTACAGTGTGAAAAGGTGACAAGCCCTTGGCTATTCAAAGGAGGGAGGGGGAAATTGTTGTGCTCTGTGTGTGTGTCGTAAGGTGTTGCCTGTCTCAGCCCTACGATGGACCTGGGTGAAACCCACCCCCATGCTGTACAGCCCCTGTGAATGAAATCAGAGAGTCCCACACACACGCCCACCCAGAGATCATGAACCGGGGCATCAGCGTGGGGGGCAGGATGAGGAGGTGCTGTTGCTTTTAGATCCCTTTAAAGCTGCTAATGATGATGAGAGAAATAAACAGCCCCTCTCGAAGGGATCCAACTGTGGCAAAAGCCATAAGCTCTCCACCCTGATCCCGGCACCCAGGGGAAGCAGGTGGCTTCAGTCCTTGGCACCAGCCTGTCTCCTGTATCACCCAAATACCCCCAGATCCCCAGTGTGCAGCCGACACTCACCGATGGAGCCGTGGGAAAGCGAAGCAGGATTTTCAGGCTGCTGCTCTTGCTTCTGCTCCTGCTGCTCAGCTGGAGAGAACGGAAATAGACCCCTCCACGGCAGCAGGAAAGCGTCATGTACTGCACACTTCCGACAGCAAGGAGAGCTGCCGGCAGCACCGTGTCACAGGCGGGTCAGCAGCTGGGCGAGAAATGCAAAGGGACCCCCAGGAGCCACCTTAGAGAGAGAGAGAGAGAGAGTGTGTGTGTGTGTGTGTGTGTGTGTGTCCCTTTAGAGATGACACCAAATTCCCTGCAGAGGATAAAAACCCACCAAGGGAGGAGCCATTAAAGCAGTGCAGAGGCACTCACACAGGGATGAGAAGCCCGTATAATGTCACGCTGGGTTTACTGGTCTAAGCACCAGTTTTAAACTAGCTACAGTCTGAGGCAGCGTGGGTTCAAATCCCTGCAGAGGCAACTGTTGGGGGCCCCACTGGAGACCTGTGGAAGGGCCCTGATTTTCAGAGGGTGGATGCTCAGTGCTTTATGAAAATCAGGCCTCTTTCAGGTGGCTCCAGTTAGAGACCAGAAATCACTAAGCCAAAGACAGGCCAACAGATTGCTGAGACTGTGGTGCCCTGGGGGCAGGGACGGTCCCTTTGTTCTGTCTGTACAGCACCTAGCACCCTGGGCTCTAGGACTGTGGTGCTAGCATGATGCAAATAATAACAATGATGATAATAAATTCCTGCCGTCGGTCTCCCTAGCCCATTCACAGAAAGTGAACCCCAAAGGCATGTGCAGCCACAGGCCAAGTGAATTGGGTGAAAACACTGAAGAACATTCACCGCAGCATGGCTGCTCGTCTCTAACTCCTTTTCATGAGCTAAAAAGTTGAGCGGGGCCCATCCTCCCTCTGTCCCCACTGCCCACCCAGCTGGCTTTGAATGACCCTGTCTTTTGCAGGAAACCCTCTGTAGCCCTTTCTTTCCTCCCTGGGGAGCAGGGGTAAATAGTCTCTGTTGAAGGTGGCTATTCATTCTGCCCCTTGTTTCACTGAGGCCTCCGTGCTCAAAGGAGAGGACAGCAGCTCTCTCCAACTGTGCAGAATGATACAATGTGACATGTTGGTTAACATTCCAGCTGCTCTGGTGCTCAGATACCAGGGTGATGGGCGCCACACAGGAACCCGCAGAGAAACGAAGTGTTCTGGTACCACAGCCACAGTTCTACCAGTGCATTCTGGACATCTCACAGTGCCAAACCTTGTTGCTGTGAGCAGGGGCTTTTGGGTCATTTCCAAATGCGCGGCTCTGCACTGTGAGAAACCCGGGCAGCTGCAAGACTGCTGGGAAGAGACCGCTGCAGATGGTGCCAATAAAGCTGGACCTGAGCTACAGGCCTTCTCCCAGGAGTTGCATCCATCCGCAAGGGGCCCCATCACAAGCTCAAGGCAGAGAGACCGCCGGCATTCAGCCACGTCTCTCCCGTGGCCTGGGCACGGGATCAGTGTGACACGGAGGCGGGACAATGGGGCTGTCCCTGGTTCTCCTCAAAAAGTGCCCGTGTATCTATTGCATGGGTAGTCGTGGGCAGCAGGGAGGCGGGTTTTCCACCTCCCGAGAAGGGTTTGCGGCTCCCTCACCCACAGGGACAGCACAGAAGGGCCCCTGGTTACTGTGTGTCGCAGCCCCTGTGTGATGCACATGTGGGAACGGGCCTGTGCCTCCCACCAGCCAGCTCCAGTGGGATACTGGGCTGTGATTCCCTTTAACTCTGTACATCTCCCAATTAATTCAGAGTTTTCTCAGCCCCTCTCTGAAAAACCTCAGTTCCCCTCCAGTTTCGTTAAAGGTTTCAGGGCATGTCAAAGGTAATGAAGCTCCAGGAGCTGCCATGATCTGCAGTTCTCTCGATAGATCTATCATGTGGGTGCACCTGAACGGTTCTTTTCTCTACAGGTTCCCCTCCGGCGCCCATCGCGATGGTCTCTGAGCACCGGAGTGGCTGGAATTTTAACCCGCATGTTGCCTAACTGGACCAGTGGCCGCCTGGGACCTGTCTATGCTCATGCTCCTACCATCCCTATGCTTGATGGACCTGAACCACCGTTAGTTAGCAATGGTGGGAAACTTTTGGAGGAAAAGCCAAGGGTAGATGAGGCCTCTCGGATATTCCCTGGCTTTGTCAGGAATCGTGGAAGACACCCCCCCACCCCATCAAAAAGTAATGAGGACAAACAAGCCCTGGGAGAAAGGAGACATCTATGGCGCTTCTAAGGCCTGGATGCTGCTGGCAAAGGGACACTGGGGGTCAAATCCCAAACACAGGGTAGAGCCCCAGAGTGGGTGGATGGTCTCGCTCCAATGACAAGGATGGGATTCCTGGGTTACACTTGGCAACACTTAGCGTGCTGTACTGATAACGTCTCCTTGGGTTTGTATGTGCATGTGTGGCGCCTGCTTGTGTGTTTCGGGGGTGTGTGTGTGTGTGTGTGATGATATATCTCACACAGCAACACACTGAAGAGCAGACTTCAGGAACCCAGCAGCCACACTCCACGCACCCCTGCCCAAGGGTTTCCCAGACTCCCCCACATTACCCCCTTCTCGGCCCATCTTCCACCCTGCGGCCAACGGGGGCTATGAAAGCCGCTCTCTCAATAGTCCTCTTGTTCCGCTGCGCAGGACTCGGGTGTCTTGAAACTTTAAAAAATAAGAGAACGAACACATCAAACAACTTCAGCGAATGCGACGCCTGGAGGGGAGAGGGTCACATGGAGCACCACGAACGCTTTGGGGATAAAGGGCCGTTGTCAGCACCCAGTGCTTGTTCGAGATGAAGGAGCAAATGGGAAGGGCTCTGAAGGGCTTGGAAGAATCCAACGGGTTAAGCAAGAAACATGAGGTTTGGTGGCCGGAGAGACATTTTGGCGAGGGGGCTGGGAAGGTGTCGTGCTTCACAGGAATACATGGGAGCTTGTGCTAGATCCCGCTGTGTCCCACTCTTTCCCGCTTAACCCTCTGCCTGCCTGGCAGTTTAGAGTAGGGACTGTCTGTGCAGCAGCTAGGACAGAGGGGTCCTGCTCGGGGACTGGGGCTCCCAGGTCCCCCTGTAATGCAGCAACAACGAGCTTTTCAGGGCAGGGATGGTCCCTGATTCTGTGTGCGTACAGCACCCAGCACCATTGGCTTCGCAGGGGTCTCTAGACATTACTGCAGCACAAATAACGGGAGAAAACAGCATGGCCAACCCCAAGCGTCCAGAAGTCATGAGTCAGCCCCGTAAATCATGAGATTTAACAGATAACCAGGGCTGGGGTCTGTTTATTGGCCTTCTGGTCTTGGCATATACAGGGATGTAAACAAATGGCCTCCTCCTGGGCGCCCCCTTGTGGCCTCGGGGCAGCCCTGCGAGTGGCCTCGCCTCAGGGTGCCTCTTGACGGCTCAGTAAATCCAATACAAGCACGTCCTCAAGTCCATCCTAGTTCATTAACCGAAACGCAAAGCAAGAGTCCCAAGCCACAACGTCGCCCACGTCGGGCCCACGCGCTGAATCTGTAAAAACGTGGCTCTGTTCTCACCGTCCTGGTGTCTTCCGCCAGCCCTGGACTCTCCCAGCCGTCCTCTGTCCCTCCACCATGGGATTATTGTATGCCTAATTCAGACCAAGGCAGCACTGGCCATTTGCCGTTAAAAAGATCCTGCTCTCTCGAAAAATGTATCACTAAAACCCACCCACCCACCCAGATTTAACCAATCCATCCATTTGCAGCTGGTAACGCCGCTGCGCCAAGCTTCCCTGGTTAGAACTGAGCCATAAGGCAGAATCAATTTCATGTATGTTGTTGGTGAAAGATGTGGATCGAGCGCAATAGAAAGTGGTGTCCTATTTCTCCACACAGCAGCCTGCCCTTCACAACCCTGAGTAAGTGAATCAAGGCCTCTCCTCTCCCCGGGGAGACATGTCTCCATGGCCCATTATTGGCTATATCACAGTATCACCTCAGAGTCCCTACCACGCCCAGTATTGTATGTACAGTTAGTGAGAGAGAGATTCCCTGCCACACACAACTGACAGTCCAGATGGAATCAGAGGCGAAGTGACAAGCCCAGGGTCACACAGCCAGTCAGTGGATGAGCTGGGACTCGAATTCATGTACCCTAACACCTGCTCCAGCACCGCATCCACTAGACCACACTGCCCCCTCCCAGATGAGGAAACTGAGGCAAAGGGAGATCAAGTGACCTGCACAGAGATCACTCGATCTCCTGAGTCCCTGCCCAGTGCCTTATCCACAAGCTGTTTTCTTGTTCCTCAGCCTCTCTGCTGAGCCTGCCAGGCAGTGACCGTGACTGTCCTGGTTTCTGGGATGCAACCACCTCCCCCCCGCTAGGAAACGGGCTGAGACCCCGCCATGACTGAAATCCATAGACCGCGCTATCGCCGCCCCGGCCGTTCAGAGGCAGCCGCCGTATGGAGAGACGCTGCCTATCCTGCCACAAACACGGCACGCAACCGAACGCAGCAAGACGCATGGAATTCCTTTGTGCATCCGCCAAAAAACCAAATCTTTGGCTTTTCAGATCAAAGTCCCTCTCGTGTATTGATGTTGGATCCAGGGCTGCCATTGTTCCATAATTTCACCCTCCGGGAGGAGGGTGGGGTCTAGACCTGCACTCCAGAGCTTGCGGAGGTAGAGAAAGATCATATAGGAAACCAAGTTCATGGCCAGGAAGCAGGAAAAGCGGGAGGCTCTAGGGCAGGGGGGATGCAACACACTGATCTTCTAAGAGGAAGGAAGAAAACTGGGCTGAGGGGGATTTCGTGCTGAATTTTAGACTCGCTTTCCCCTCCCCCTCCAAACCCCGCTTCAGAAGCAAATTAAAAACTATCCCTACAGGAAATTGAAAATCATTTAAAAGACTCTGAGCAGAAAATCTAATGAGCTGGATTTTCAGAGCTAGATTTTCTGGAGGAGATAACACAATGCATCATGTGTTCGACCGAGTGGGGGTCGACCGAGGGGGGTAAGGAGACTGAGTGAACTGTCCAGATGTATTCTAGGAATGACTCGACATAGCCTGGTGGCTAAAGCAGAGAACTGAGAGGCAGGACTCCTGGGTTCTTTTCCTGACCCTGCCTTTCGGTTTTTCTACGAAGGTATTGCTGTGGCACCTCTGACCTCAATGCAGGCCCAAATTTTCAAGGATGCCCTCTCATTCTGAGTGTCTCAGCTGTCAGGTGCCCTCCTTGAGACACCGACAGCCTGATTCCCAGGGGTGCTGAGCACCAACCGCACCATGGGGAGCAAAGCCCAGAGCACGCCTGGTTTCTTGCGAAAGCAGGGGAAGGATCTGAAAAATGGCGAGACACAACAGTGACACTTTGGAAAACTGGCCATTTTGGAACTCTGACGATTCTCTTTATATCAGTCCATTTTTCCTCGAGAACTCCAATGCTGTGCAGAGCTGATCTTCTGGGGTTTGTTCATTGCCACGTTTATGAGCTTTTTACTAAATCTTGAACTGCCGTTAAGACTGTGGCAGAAGCTTCAGTTTACCTATGCGTCACTCCCAGCTCCGCCATCAGAGACAAGACACACAAAGGGTGGGAGGAAAAACATAGGGGAAGTGATTTGTCCAAGAGCAAACAGCCGGTCAGCGGCAGAGCCAGGAGTAGAAGCCGGGTTTCCAGAGTCCCCCACGGCACCATACAGCCTCCAGATCTCATAGGTTTACAAATGTGGTGGGAGATTATTCGAGAGAGATGCCGTCCAGATCCCTGCTGCTGAGGATAAATCCAGATCCCAGCCGTCGCCGCCACTACCCCTCTCCACACTTGAGCCAGCGTTCATGCAGATAGCCTGCCACCTGCTTCTCATATGCTGCTTTTGCCGTTAACCAATGCAACGTGCCACGCGCTTTGAACAAAATTGGTCCCAGCAGAAGCCCTCAGAAATCCGCTCCAGTGCCCCCATGACGTGGGCTCCATGTCACGAGAGCTGCTGCTGGTTCCTAACCTTTTCTGCTGGGAAGGCTGAATAAGGGAGTTCAAAGCCGCCCACATGCTGGATCAGTTAGGGGCGAACACGGCACGCACAAGGCAAGCCGCGCAGCGGCCCCGTCCCACCGCCAGGTTTGGGGAAGGGACGCCCCTGTGCATGGCTCTGGCCAGCTTTGCAAATGGGGAATGGCCTGTGGGATTAGCCGCGCTGCTGCAAGGGAGGGGACTGGGTGGCACTTGCTAGAGACAGAGTTGATGTGCTCCCTCTACACAGCTCTGCGGATGCCCCTCAGTCCCGACCCGCAGCCCCCCTGCTCTTCCAGTCTTGCCTTCTCCGCGCACAGCTCTGCGGGTGCCCCTCAGTCCCGACCCGCAGCCCCCCTACTCTTCCAGTCTTGCCTTCTCCGTGCACAGCTCTGCGGGTGCCCCTCAGTCCCGACCCACAGCCCCCCTGCTCTTCCAGTCTTGCCTTCTCCGCGCACAGCTCTGCGGGTGCCCCTCAGTCCCGACCCGCAGCCCCCCTGCTCTTCCAGTCTTGCCTTCTCCGCACACAGCTCTGCGGGTGCCCCTCAGTCCCGACCCGCAGCTTTCCATGTCTGTCTTTGCTACTCATACGCAGCTCTGGCAAGAATACCCTTCAATCCCAGCCTGCAGCTCCCTTTGCTAGGCCCCTCCCGCCCTCCCCCATCGCTGCGCTGACGCCCCTGGGTCCTGACCTGCAGATCCTCCGCTATTCCACGCCAGGGCCTCCTGCACAGCTCTGCTAATGCTCAGGAATAATGATACCTGGAATACCTGTACTCCAGGTATCTCAGACTCCTTTAGTGCCTGGCAGCTCAGCACGGAGAGCAGGTGTGTTCAGAGCAGGCATGTTCCGGTGTGACCGTGATCCCCACCAGTGGGCATGTGGGGCCAACCTGGTGCAAACCCCGCAGCATGGGCCTCTGTCCGCAGCATCTGTCTATTCCGATGTAACCCGCGGGGCGAGCAGGCCTAGTGGGAGGGAACTCTCTACGCCCTCTGTTGGGTCTTTTGTTTATTTCACAGGACACCTAGTCAGATGGAACCAACCCTTGCTGCCATTGGCACCTGGCAGAAGGGTTACATGTCTGTCTGTCTGCAATAACAAGGCTCCCCAAGGGTCCCTATCGGGTAGTTCTAACACCCACTCGGCTGGGAGCCAGTTTGGATTCTGTCCGGCTGAGACGAAGCCAAAGAGGCACCTGGAAAGCTGAAAAGCGTGTGAATAGCAAAGGGGCATATTGTTTTTGCAGGCCGGGGGTGCCTGTGGGGGCTGGGGGAGATCAGGCTGTGGGGAGGCTGGGACACTAAGCCAGCATTCACATGCCACCGTCAGCTGGCTCTTGCCCTGGTTCCAGTCATCTTCCTTTTTAAAGAGAGGCAGAGATTTCGCTGAGGGGCCGTGTGGGTCAGAGCTTTGCTGGCAGAGCTGGGCCTGTCCCACGACATTTTAAGAAGCACAAGAGATGCGACAAAGGGAAGCGAAGACAGAGAGAGAACTTGGGGTGAAGGGGGGAACTGCGAGCCGTTTCCTCCCCACCCTCAGCTGCCAAAACCTGGATCCCTTCTCCAGCCGGCAGCAGCCGCCCCCGGAAGGTGAAGCGGGAATGGGAAAGAAAGCAAGAGGCCTAACATTTTGGATGGGCCCGTGCATAGCCAATGAAGCCAGCTCACACTGCCGTGCACACAAACCCAGGCCAGGGCGCGCATGTGGGCTGGAATGTGCCGGCGCTTGAAGGAAATGAAACATGGCTCTTTGGGAGACTTCCACATTCTTCTTTCTTCCTGTTTTCCTTCGGGCATTTTAATTCTTGCACTGGTTGCCACTCCCGCCCTCTCCCACCCCCTTGCACTGAGAGCAAAAGCCTCCCAACAAACCCCGCCAGTTCCCAGCACCTCAGAGTACGAGGCCAAGGGGAATTCTGAGGGGTGGGGGGGGGCGCGGTATGGGAGCTCTTTCCTTCTCTGCTTCCCTTCGCTGGGGGTCTTAGAGTCACACGCTTCCTCTGCCGCTAACGATTGTGTAGCATGCAGCACCCTCTTCTCCCCCCGCTACCGGATTACGAAATTCCCTCGCCTCACACAGCTCGGTCGATGCCCCTCAATCCAAACCCCCTGTTTCTCCCCATTCCAGTTCTCACACACACCTCTCTGCCAATGCCCCCGTTCAGCTCCAAGGGTCAGTCCCAGCCTAGTTTCCCTCCATTGTGAAACACGACATCCCTGCTTGCAAAGGCCACGGGCTTTTAACAAACATGGGCCAGAATGAATCAGGTCAAAGTGAGAGCGCTAAGGGTACGTCTACACTGCAGTCAAAATCCTGTGGCTGGCCTGTGCCAGCTGACTTGGGCTCGGGCTAAGGGGGTGCCTGAGCTCTGGGACCCTCCCATCTCACGGGGTCCTCGTGAGCGGGTGTGGGCCAGCCGCAGGTTTTGAACTGCAGTGTAGACATACCCGGAAGGGCCTGAAGACCCAGGGAGCAGCAGCCAAGGGGGAGAGTACATTGGCTAAGCTACGCTGACCATGATCCAGCCACCGCATGCAACAGATGTGCCCTCCCCTTTGCCACTCAGCCCCACTTCAAGCTCCCCTAATAGTAGCAATCTCATAGATTCATCGATTCCAAGGCCAGAAGGGACCATTGTGATCCTCTAGTCTGACTGCCTGTATAGCACAAGCCAGAGAATTGCCCTGAAAAAATCCCAGAGCACCACCCGACCCTTGGTAAATTGTTCCAATGGTTAATTACCCTCACTGTTATAACGTGCGCCTTATTTCCAGCCTGAATTTGTCTAGCTTCAGCTTCCAGCCACTGGCTCGTGTTCCAACCTTCACAACTAGATTGACAAGCCCATTATCCAATCTTTGTTCCCCACATTGGTCCTTATAGACTGTGATCAAGTCACCCCTGAACCTTCTCTTTTTCAAGCTAAATAGATGGAGCTCCTTAAGTCTACCACTGCCAGGCAGGTTTTCTCATCCTTTCACCATTTTCATGGCTCTTCTCGGAACCCTCTCCAACTGATCAACCTCCTTCTAGAATTGCGGGCGCCAGAACTGGACACAGGATTCCAGCGGGGGTGACACCAGTGCAAATACAGAGGTAAAATAACCTCCTTGCTCCTCCTCACGATTCCCCTGTTTAGACATCCAACGGCCGCATTAGCCCTTTTGGCCACAGCATCACACTGGGAGCTTGTGTTCATTTGATTACCCACCAAGACACCCAAATCTTTTCCAGAGTCCCGGCTCCCCAGGATAGAGTCCCCCGTTCTGTACATGTGGCCGGCGTTCTGTGTCCTGAGATGTATAGATTTACCTTTAGCCATATTAAAAGGCACAGTATTTGCTTGCGCCCAGCTTACCAAGCGACCCAAATCACTCTGAATCAGTGACCCATCCTCTTTGCTGTTTGCCACCACCCCAGGGTTTGTGTCATCCATCAGTGATGATCTGATGTGTTCTTCCAGGTCATTGACAAAACTGCTAATCTCGCCAGACTCCACTCCCTCCGTATTCACCGGCGGGTGGGAAGTTCTGTAGAGCCCAGATGGAATGGCTGGGAAAAGTCTACCCGTGAGCTGGAGAAGCCAAGAGTGGCATAGCCGGGAGGGACTGGAGATTAGGAGTGAGGGGCATTGGCAGAGCTGTGCGTGAGGGGAACTGAGGATTGGAATAGCAGGGGAGGGGTCTGTGGGTCGGCTTTGTGAGTGTGAGGAGCACACATCACCTGCTTGGGTTATATCCAGCTCTAGCCAGCAGAAACGGCCTCTAATTAGTGAAACACTAATTAGCTGAGCACTAATCTCATTGATTATCAGTTTTGCCAAATGCATCATACTAGGCATTTGCTCAAACACCTTGGACCAGAGCGGCCCATTCCCTGGACGGGCCTTAGACCACGGGGATCAGCAGGGCTGCTCAGCGCCACGCGCTAACCTTTGAGTGGTTCCATCGCCAGACCGACCGTGGGGGATGGGGAGCCCAGCTGCCTGCCCCTCCCCCGGGGCAGGGCTTAGCCTGAGTCCGCGTGGCAGACGAACCCAGAGGGGAACCGTCCCGAAAGAGTTAAAAGTCAAACGTTTATAAAAAACCCCAAACCCTGAACCACATGCGACCTAACCTCCCCGAACGGCTCATCTGAATTTAATAAAGTGAGAGGGGGTGGAAAAATCTCCCAAAAAGCTCTCAAAGAAATTAAAGTAAACAGCGTTCTGACCTTTGACCCCTCACTGCCCCACAACTGACACAAGTCTGTTGTTATGGTCGCAGACGGTTTGACATTTAGTTTAATTGTAAACACATTCGATAAATATGGGGGGGGCTGGAGTCGGGCATCTCCCCTCTCGGAAGGGATCCAGTCATGGGGCAGGGCCAGGAACGTCTGCCCCAGGGCAAGAGACAACTCTCCTGTGCGCAGAGAGAAAGACGACCCAGAGCTGAGAGCTCGTGTCTAGCACTGGGACGAGCAGTCCTGGTAAATCTTTGTCCGGCACTGCAATGGCCATCGCCTTCAGCTTTCACCCCCAGGCACCAGGGCTCCGGCTTCTGCTTTCTGCCCTCGGCCAACACTGGGGACTGAATGGAGGACCTGAAAGCCCAAGTCTACAGCACACGCTAAAAAGCTAAAAGTTCACGAGGTGGGACTGTGGGGGTATGTTTACACGGCACACTAAAAACTGGCTCTCACTCCGGTTTAAGCCCAAGCCCGGCTTCTGTCCACACACAAATCAGTCTGACTCATGTCAGCAAATGCTCAAGACCTGGGTCCTAGGACCCTGCTAGGGGGGTGGGTCAGAGCCCGAGTCCTGCTGTGATTCAGGTCCACATCCCGTCATTTTGCAGTGTGGATGGAAGATCATGGTGTACGTAGCACAGTACAAACACGTTAGCACGGCTATGAGGCCCGGGTCCTGCAATTGCAAACCCAGCTTCGCAACACAGTGCGGATGCTCAAGCGCAGACTTGGAAACATTGAGGCCACAAGCCGGACCCCAGAGACCTGGGTTTACAATGCAGTGTAGACCTACCCCCACAGTCCTAAGAGACTCGCATCCTCTGTGGCTCAAAGGACACCTAACACCCAGTGACCATGGGCTGACAGGCCGTACCTCCATATTGAAGTTAGAGGTGATGCTAATTAGACTCAACTCTTGGGATTGCCAGTGTCAGGATGGGCCTGTACTAGAAAATGAGACCAGTGAAGTGTCCACCCCGTTTGGTGTTTCGTGGGAAGTTTTGTGGGCACGGAAGGGGATGGTTATTTTTTGTGATTCCCCCTTGAGAAAATCTCCCAATTCGCGATGAGTGCCCTTGCCGGAACCCCAAACAGATTGCAAAGAAAAGCAACGTCTAAATCTCAGCCAACGAGAGGTGACAGCTGCCCTCTTGATGACAGCGACACACTGAGCGTTGAGTTGTGGACTTCCAGAGCTAAAAGCGCAAGCTACTACAGTGGTGCCAAAGAGCTAATCGTCTGTAGCTGGGTCTACGGCAGACTCACCATTCTCTGCGGCCTGGACCACACATTCGCCAGTGGGTCATAGAGGCATCTTCTGAGCTGGGCGTTTAGGGTAAAATTTTCAACACGGTTGAAAATTAACCCTTTAGGGACCAAAAGCCTCAGCCCAGCCCGCTGCTTTCCTGCGTCTTCCTTTTTCCGGAGGGGATGCAACAGCTAGTGTTCGAGCATCATGCATCACGGCCAAGGAATTAATGAGATTGGCTTAAAAATCATGAGATTTAAAAATGAATAACTATCAGGTTCTTGTAATTGGCCTCCTGTTCTCTGAACCCTGACAGTTCTCGCTGCCAAGCTTTTCCATGCGGGCACAAACAGAAGGGCTTGTCTCTCTTAAAATCTGAACAAGGGACTGCTGTGTTTGGGGTGGCATCCCTGATCCTCTTGGCTAATAGCCATTGATGGACCTATCCTCCATGAATTTATCTAATTCTTTTTTTAACCCAGTTAGACTTTTGGCCTTCACAACATCCCCTGGCAAGGAGTTCCACAGATTGACTATGCGTTGTGTGAAGAAATACTTCCTGGTGTTTGTTTTAAACCTGCTGCCTATTCATTTAATTGGGTGACCCCTGGTTCTTATGTTATGCGAAGAAGTAAATAACACTTCCCTATTTACTGTCTCCACATCATTCATTATTTATAGACCTTTATCAGATCCCCCCTTAGTCGTCTCTTTTCTAAGCTGAAAAGTCCCAGTCTTTTAGATCTCCATCTCTCTCTCTCTCTCTCCAGATAATACAGTATCTCTCTCTCCTGTGTGTGTGTATATATATGTGTATAATCTCCAGATAAGGATTAGGTCCTGTGTTGAGCAGGGGGTTGGACTAGATGACCTCCTGAGGTCCCTCTGAGAACGCCATGGTCAACAGTCACCAGGCAAGTCAGAGGTGGCAGCGGTTAGAAATGGGACAGGATGGTGGTGCATTGGCAGAGCTGAGTGTGCAGAGCCCGGGAATGGAATAGCCGGGGTGCCCCAGTTTGGGATGGAGCTGCATGGCCCGAGCTGGGTGGGGAACCCCAAGGATGGAATAGCAGTGGCGTCTGCAGATGAAGCTTGACTTTCATGGGCAGAGCTCTGCTGGACCCAGGAATAGGGTGTTGGCCAGGGCTGGCAAATTTACACAGGGATGAGGGATCGAATAACAGGCTGACCTTGCAGAGGAGGACTTCAGTGTCTTGGCAGAGATCTCTGCTCGGATTAGGAATTGCTAGCGGTCCATCATGAACACCAATGTCACCCTTGATTTAGAAGGCCTCGCTAACCAGCCTGGGACCCTCAGAGGAGGCATCCACACAGATGCAAAATTCTCTTTCTACTATGGGATTTCCCAGCGCGAACCCATTTAAAAATAAAAGGAGGGAGACAAATGATGAAAATTAACTCAGCAAAACTCCTCTTTGCACTGAACTTCCAGATCAAACATTATCAGCCCAGATCTGATCCCGCCGCTGCCCTCAGACCCGCTGTTCTCCCCACCTGTAAAACAAATTATATTTCAATCAGAATCAAAGAGAGTGACAGATGAGCTATATTTGATGAAAAATGCCAAGAATCTGCAGCCAGATTGGATTTCACAGAAGCCAAGAATTCCACAGCGGCCAGACTATTTCAATATGATATGAGGTCAAACCCTGGGTTTGTTTTTCCCCTGGCTAACAATTACCATCCACTGAGGATCAAGTTTTGGATCCGTCTGCAGCGCGTCTGTGCCAGTGGGACGAAGGAACCGTGCGGGACAAGGCGGGTTGGGGAGAAAGGAGTGGGTAGAGCTGGGTGCTGAGTTCCTTCCTGGCAGGTGAATGCATATGGCAAAGGTACCATCCCAAGGTCTCCTAGCCTGAGAAGCAGGTCAACTCTGAAGCCAGTGCAGAAATCCGGTTACTCACACCCCACCATAGAGCTGAGGGTTGGCCTGGGTCAGTGGGAAGCCAGCCCTTTGTGCATGACGACAGGAGAGGGAAGAGGGCTATATGCCCTTTGTGGGACGAAGGGCGACCACAGGCAGGGGTACAGGAAATACGGCATCCAGAAAACAGGGTAAAGGGCCTGGCTCTGCTCTTTTATGGTTTAGCCGCCTGTCACTGCACACATGGGACTGTGCCCTCCCCTCCCTTACACTGCACAGCCCCTTAGGGGGCCCATGGTATGGACAGTCCCTTCTCGGGCTGAGCCTCCCCCCAATACCAATGCAGACTAGGACATGTGAGGGTGCAGAGGCAGCCTGACCTCGGAGGGTGCCTGCAAGGAATCCCAGACGTCAGCTCAGCCTGCCCTCTTCTGGGGCCCAGGAGTGAGGGGGAGCCTGCAAGCACCTTGCAGTGAGCATCCAGGCTTATCTGACTCTCATCCCAGCTCGGGTGGGCCACTGCCATTTCAGACCCTGTCATTCCCCCAGCCTGCGACCTGGGCTACAGGCTGAGAATGCCAAATGCACCACAGCTGCATCTCAGGAGCAGCCTGTTCCTGCATCTGCCCAGCATTGGCTAGGCAGGTAGGATGTTCTGGTGGTTAAGACCCTGGACTGGGATTCAGGAGATTTGGATTCAATACCCTTCTCTGGCACAGACTCCCTGTGTGACCTTGGGCAAGTCACATAGTCTCTCTCTGCCCTCCCCTTCCCCTCTGTGAAATGGGGATAGGGATGCTTTGCTGTGAGGATAAATTGATTAATGTTTGTAGCCTGCCCAGATGCTGCAGAGGGGTCGATCTGGTAACTGCAATCCACCGGAAGGGGCAGAATTTTACACCACTCGGGGCCCTGCAGAAATAACCCATCCAACCGCAGAGAGGCAAGCAAAGTAAATAAATACTCCGGTTGTGGGATAAATGCCCTCGACCTGCTAACGAGAGAAGAAGCCCTTTTTCGATGTGACCTTATCTGGAGCGAAGAAATTCCTTCCTTTCCTTTCCCTCCCCAAACCCTCTTCACTTTCATAACTCACAAAAAGGGGATTTCTCTTGATTCCGGAGACGCTGCCTGCCAAGAGAGCAGGGCTGGTGTCTCTTAGATGCTTCCTCTGTGGTTTATCTGCTGCGCAGCTACAAAAGGAAAGTATTGATGCTGACTCCGCCCCTTCCATTAGACCAGGACCCCCAAAAATCACCGTTTCCTCTTGGTCTGTGAAACACTAATACCTTCCAGACAGAAAGGTCGGCTTAGGAAATTGTTTGGGAAATTGAAAGGAGCCCTTTGTGCTCTAGTTGAGCCTGTGCTTCTGGATTGCAATGGGGCTGGGGGAACGGGGGGGCTTTTCTTTTTTCTTCCTTGGTGCCACCTTCCTTCCTTCCGTATTATTCCCCTGGAAGCGGACATTGTTTTCTGGAGCACCGCAGGAACTGGATCTCACTTGTCACCCACGTGTACGGCCCCGAGTGCTTTGCGCTGGGAGCCCCTCTTGTTAAAGTTCAAAGCAAAGCCAAATCTAGTCAAATCTGGGCTTGATCAATAAACCTCCTTTTGCAAAGAGCTGGGCATGGGCTGGCCCCACTGGTGGGAAGTGGCTGTGTCCCTCTGCAGCAGGCTGCCATCCAGGGCTCTGACCGAGCCATTTGCAGGAAGGGGGTGGGGGGCGAGTGTGATCATTAGGGGGGAGCTGCCGCGGGAAAGGCGCTTGCTTATGGGTGGGGCCTGAGGGAACCAGGATGAAAATATTTGCTAATCTCTACCTCAATCTGGTGCGTTCCCAAAGGCAGTAAAAAAGTCCTTCAGAGCCGCCTGGATGAGTCTAGCGGGGGAAGGTCCCCCAGTATCCCGTGTGGGGCCTGACCCCCGTCAGAAGCAAGGAATCCCTCCATTATCCTGCCGTTAGACTGAATGCTTCGTACTTTGCGTTGCTTTCCCATAAGGCTCAGAGAGCTTCACGATTCCATGGCTCAGGAGCAGAGGGATGTTAGCAACATCTCCTTTAGGGGCACTTCCCAGTGGCAGGGAGCTAGTATTTCCTTAACACCATCGGAAACCCCGTTAATTTAGCATAACATTCGGCCAGGGGATCCATTCAATGGCAGAGGATGGTACCATGCATTTGCTGCTGCCCCACTCCCAGGGTCTATAAATGCTGCAAACCTTTGCCCGTCCTGGTGGCTGATAACATAGACTCAGGACCCTGGGACTGTGCAGTGCTTAGAAAAAGAGAGAATTCTATATCCTAGCTGCCTGGGCCTCTCACAGCCTTTCCTGCCCTGCATGGGGTTACCTGTGTTCATGTCAGAGAGAGAGAACAACCTAACTTCTCTCTTGATTCAGTATGGAGGAAAACCCCGACTTCTCTTTGAGTAATTAAGCACTGGAGCGAGTTACCAAGGGCAGGGGTGCATTCTTCATGTTTGGAGTCTTTAAATAAGTCTTTGCCTGTCTCTCTAAAACAGGGATTCTCCACCTTTTCCTTTCTGAACCGCCCCCCCCCCACCACCAACATGCTATAAAAATTCCACAGCCCACCTGTGCCACAACAACTCTTGTTCTGCATATCCAGTAGATTAAAAGCCAGGGCCAGCTTTAGGGGGTAGCAAGCAGGGCAATTGTCCAGGGCCCCACGCCACAGGGGACCTCGCGAAGTTAAGTTGCGTGGCCTTCAGCGTTCAGCCCCACGCACCAGGGCTCGGGCTTCAGCTTTCTGCCCTGGCCCCAGCAACTCTAACGCTGGCTCTGCTCTCTGGTTCATTTTGGTGGACCCCCTGAAACCTGCTTGCGGCCTCCCAAGGGATCCCAGCCCCTGGTTGAAAACTGCTGCTCTAAAAAATACCCTCATGTTACTGAGCTCCAAGCAAGAACCACTTAGGCAAATTCTCTGGCCTGTGTTATACAGGAGAGCAAACTAGTTGTTATAATGCCCCTTTCTGATTTAAAAGTCTGGAATCTATGTGAACCGTTATTCCTGCTATTTAAAACGCCTTAACTGTCAGAGAAGAGAGCCTCTGCTAACCTCCATGGATAAACCAGACCATGCTACCTGCTCAGTGAGGGATCAGTTTGCAAACTCTGCATCATGGTCCTCGTCTGGATGCCAACCCCCTCAAGTGCAGATGTGTTCGAATCTAAGGTTTTGCTTCAGGTCCTTTTCAGCGCAAGACCCACCTGGGGTGGAACAGAAAAAGATCTGGTGTGAACACCAGTCACTTCAGATAGCTGAGGTTCCCATGGCTCTGTTGGAAAGACTTGAACATAAGAACGGCCATACTGGGTCAGACCAAAGGTCCATCTAGCCCAGTAGCCTGTCTTCCGACAGTGGCCAATGTCAGGTGCCCCAGAGGGAATGGACAGAACAGGTAATCATCAAGTGATCCATCCCCTGTCACCCATTCCCAGCTTCTGGCAAACAGAGGCTAGGGTCACCCTCCCTGCCCATTGGGGCTAATAGCCATTGATGGACCTATCCTCCATTAATTTATCTAGTTCTTTTTTGAACCCTGTTATAGTTTTGGCCTTCAAACATCCTCTGGCAAGGAGTTCCACAGCTTGACTGTGCGTTGTGTGAAGAAATACTTCTTTGTTTGTTTTAAACCTGCTGCCTATTAATTTCAGTTGGTGACCCCTAGTTCGTGTGTTACGAGAAGGAGTAAATAACACTTCCTTATTCACTTTCTCCACACCAGTCATGATTTTATAGACCTCTATCATATCCCCCCCTTACTCGTCTCTTTTCCAAGCTAAAAAGCCCCGGTCTTTTTAATCTCTCCTCATACGGAAGCTGTTCCATACCCCTAATCGTTTTTGTTGCTCTTTTTTGAACTTTTTCCAATTCCAATAGATCTTTTTTAGCCTGGGATCACCACACAAGTGGCCAGCTCTGTTTGAGGACCAGCAGAGAACATGAATACCCAGGGTGGCAA
This sequence comes from Macrochelys suwanniensis, assembly GCA_033296515.1. Lineage (NCBI taxonomy): Eukaryota > Metazoa > Chordata > Testudines > Chelydridae > Macrochelys > Macrochelys suwanniensis. Next base: position 15,647,407 of record CM065794.1, read on the forward strand.
GCCTGCAGCTCTAAACCAAAAGGCTTCTGTCACGGAGAGTCACATGAAAAAAAACTTTCCAGGCTTAATGAATAAAAGACTCTCCTTGTTCTCACGAACGCTAATAGGGATGAGAAATCTGACAATGGGCTTGTGCTGATGGCCCCAGCCTGGCTGCGGACACTGCTCGGCACGGAAAGGAGACGCTTCCTAGGAGTTTAACGTTTTATTAAAGACAACAGGAACCAATGAGAACACACATGAGGATTCTGCTTTTAATTTTAGTGGTTGCAACAATGAGTCTCCACGTCCTTTCAGATGATGATGGGGGATACCCGGGCACTATGGAATCCCTTAAAGGGACATGGACAAGGACTGGCTTAAAGCCTTTTTTGTTTGTTTGTTTAGCAACAACTTACTATGGTAACTTGTCCTCCATGAATAATACGCACACACAGAGAGAGAGAAATAAGAAGTTTGAAAATCAATATTTCTTTCTCTGCCAAGTTTGTCTGTTTTTTAAAATGTCACATACTGGTCTGGTCCCTACCCCTCGTCCCTGTCATTTTTACAAGTCTGGCCCTTTTTTGGATATTTTTAATTTGCCAGTGCATCCCTTCTTCCACAGGCTCCAGCCCTGGAGCACTCACAGAAAAAAATTAGTGGGTGCTTATCACCCCCTGGCAACCAGTTCCCCTCCCCCCACCCCCCCCGCCACGATCATGCTAGAGGCTCTGGGAGGGAGGGTGAGGAGTGGGGATGGGGCACGCTGGGGGGAGGGGATGGAACTGGGCGGGAAAGAGGCGGGGTGGGAGATGGGGGGAAGGGGTTGGGTGGGGGCAGGGCCTGGACTGGAACAGGGGGCTGAGCACCCCCCTGAGCCCAGGGGAAGCCAGCGCCGATGCCTTGTTCCCTCTCCTGTGCAGCATGCCAGCTTCCTCTCTTCAGCAACAAATGGATTCATCTACAGCCATGTGGCTTTGAGGATGAAAGTTGCTGTGTACTGAGCTTGTAAGTGCCTCGGAGCAGGAGGTTGTCTTTTTGTTCTGTGTTTGTGCAGCACCTAGCGCCTGATCCCAGCTGGGGCTAGGATAATGTACTATATACATTGGGACTGCCATGGGGACCTCGACTCACGGCCGGAGTGCTGCCTCCTTCTGGCCGCGTCTGGGAATTAGCTCTGCAGGCCCAACCCCCGTCGTCTTGCTCTCCCATTCTGCAGCCCGCCCCTTGCTCCCCGGGAGCTGCAGCGCCTCGTCTTTGTGGCTTAGCCCTCCAGCCAATTCACAACAGGCCTCCGCATCGGGGGTGGTGTCGAAGTCTCCCATCTCAGTGGCTAGAACGAATGGTCCAGGACAGGCTTCAAGTTCACTGCCCAGACGGAGCCCCCTTACTGGGTTCCAGCCCAGAACCCTGTGTCCAGCAGCTAAGGTCTGTACTCCCACGAGTCACTCCCCAGGATTACTTCCGACCTCACCTGTCCCAGGCTCGCCTCCTCCACCCTTCCCCTATTTCCTGGGTCTGCTGGACAAACCCTTCTTGGGTCCAAATCCCTTTCTCTCCCTTGTCCCAGGGAGAGTGGCTGCAGCCGCCTAAATGTGCCCAGGTTTGCAGCCTACTGGGTTAATTGGCCTATGTTAACCCCTGTAAGGCGAGTGTGAGGAGCACACCCCATCCCAGGGACCAGTATACCTATGGAATGTGCATACTAAAGATGATCTGTATGTGCAGGAAGTTTAGTAACATGGAAACGATCCATCCAGAGACGGCACGTCACTGATGCTTTTGCGAACTGTGCCAATGGGAAGGGTAAAAAATTGGTTAACTGGCTAATCAGCAGGAAAAATACTCCAGTGAGTCATTTTATGGTCTTTATTTGCCTGTAGTCATCTCTCCTCTCTGCCTGCGTTTTTACCACATTCTTTCCATTTCTGAAGTATCGAGCGCTCGGGAACCGATGCCTGACAAGGGAGCTTGTTGTTCCCCAGTGGTAAAAACCCACCGTTAAAAATGCCAGCAAAAAGGTTTCCGCCAATTAAGCAGCGCAGTCGATTATATGGTGTATCATTAAGGACATCCATGTGATTGTGCAACGCTGGATGATACGTTGGTATCAGGAAGAAGCCTGTAAGAAGTGGGTCTCATGAGAACATCTTCATTGGAACCACTGCAAAGGCCTCTCTTGTGATGGGAAAACTAGCTACCGTCCCGTTCAGAACATTTCCTAACCCAAGACAGCTCACCCTTTATTCAGTGTGGGCTGAGATTCATCCCTCTGCTGAGGTCAGGCACAACGGGTTATGCATCACTGAACCCTGTGTCTATTGTCCGTCGCATTTCTACTGTGCCCATCACCATGGTATCTAGGTGCCAGCTGATAAGTGACACTGGAAAAATGAAAGCTGTCTCCAAGTTGGACCTACTAACCATGGCTTTACAGACGCAGCAAAGAGAGGCAGTCAATGCCCAGGTTAGGGCGAGGACCGTAGGCTAGACTGATCCATGGGAGAAAGAGGTCTAGCATTGCTGAAGCCACTGGCTGAATTCAGAGCTGTGTTTGGCTATGAGTTTTACTGCATATGGAGTGAAATTTACCCCTGTGCAGAGGGATAGAACATGGCCCATGCACCTCTTAAGTCCTACTTAAGCCTTTAAGTGCTTTTGGAGAGGACACCAATATATGGGAGTGGGACAGTCAGTGCTAAATTACCTAGCTTTGTCACAGTGAGTCTCAGATGGCATCTAAGGCTTTTCAAACCACTCTAGCTATGAACCCACACAATGACTAGAGGGGAGAGCATAGGAGAAGTGTGAATACCCTCAGGAGAGCTATTGAAACCTCCAAAATGCTTTCCAACCAGGAACCTGTGGCCTAAAGGATATATGGACGAGTATCTCTTCAGGCTGGGGTTCAGTCCTGCCTTGAATCATAACGAATGTTGGGTTGGGTCCATCTCATTCCTCATTTGTGCACATCCTAAAAGTGGCTGCACTTTTGGGGTATGAAGAGAGGTCTTGGGCTGAAATAGCAGGGGGTACTCCAGGTTGGGAATGAAGTGCTTTGGTGGAGGTAGAGGGCTGGAATTTGCATGGACCCTGATAGCGCTGTTTGAACCCAACCAGCATTGTCTGCGGCTCAGTTTCATGAGCACCAGGATTTAAAACAAAAACTGTAAGAAGAAGCAGTCAAGAGGTCTGAGACCTCGATAGGTAGAACAAACAGTCCTCAAGTTTATTCCAGTCACACAGGCCCTCTGCTAGCTTTAATGAGCCCCTCCTGTGCATATAAGCTATCTGAAATCAGGGAACAAGGTATGTCTGCAGTTAGCCCACATTTATAAACAAGTCCATGGCGTTAGTGGGTATAATTGGGAACTGCGATGGGATGGATCCTGCTCAGAATTCAGCAGGAATGCAAGAATGCCTCTGGAGAGAACTGCACCCACAAGCAAGCCAGATAAGCTAATTAACCCAGAAACGCTGGCTTTTATAAGACATCATAAAAATAATAATAAAAAATGGTGATATGCCCAGTGTGAAAGCAGAGCAGTTATTAGGTAGCGGACGTAACATGGCTGGGAGCGACAGGGGGAGAGAAACATCACAGGCGTCCCAGCTTCCTGGAGACAGTCTGCTCAGGCTAACAATGAGAAAACCTGGACAAGGAGGCTTCTCAGTGGCCAGAAGAGCCCCATAAAGCCAGGCCTGCCTGGCAAGAGTGAGAGACAGAGAGGAGGGACCAAGGAGTGAGCCTGGTGTAACTAGGGTGACCAGGCAGCAAGTGTGAAAAATCGGGACAGGGGCTGGGGGGTAATAGGAGCCTATATAAGAAAAAGACCCAAAAATCGGGACTGTCCCTATAAAATGGGGACATCTGCTCACCCTAGGTGTAACTCTGGTGCTAGAGCAAACCAGGCTCACATCCTACCAGCTGAACAATTCAGAGGGGACAGAGAAAAGACCTGAGAACTCCGGGGGAAGGAGTAGTTCAGGGAGCAAATCAGACAAAGCTGCAGATCAGCAGGCGAGTCAGTCAGAGATCCAGAGACCTGACCAAGGAGGACTGCATTGCTGGCGAGGAAGGATACTTAAGGGCCAGGTCAGAATGGCCAGCATGGGGTTGGGGAAGTTTTGGGGGTCCCAGGAGAGGAAGCAATGTGGGCAGGAGATGGCTCATGCAACCAAACAAATCCTGGTTGAGAGGGCTCAAAAATCAGGGGGGTAGATCAGGCAGGAGAAATGGCCTCATGTCACCCCATGGCCCGGGGGCCCTAGAGAGAGAATGGCAAACAGCCCCCCCCAAAAATCAGCTGGGAGGGGAGCGGGTTCTGAGCACATGAGACCCAGCAGGGTGACAGGGGCTGGAATTCCTCGGGCGGCATGATGAAGTTATAAAACATTTCTGAAGGTTCACGAGGCTCTCCCCGTGATGGGGGAAGAATGTCTGTGTCAGGATGTAGTTAAACCTCAGCGCACCCCCTCCGGGGGAAGAGATCTGTGACAGACCATCAAATAAAAGCTCTTCAGCCGGGGCAAGCGGCTCTGGGTTTTGCTCGCAGGGGGGAGGGGTTTGTCTAATTTGTCATGGGCGGAAAAAAACAGCAGCAAATATTGTCCACTGGAACGGGGGATGGGGGATGTGGTTCTGGCCACAGACAAACGCGCCAGGGCCCTTAAAGAGCACAGGGCCTTGTGGTGACGATCAGGGACAGTCATGGATTCTGTTCAGGTTTTCTGTGCTGTGCCCATCACCCGGATATCTGAACGCCTGTCACGGGACAGCTCTGTGGCTTACTTGGCCTGCCCTTTACATTGGCTCCTAGTCCCTGGGACTGTGTTTCATCACATGCATCGCAAACGACGTCATGCAAACAACCCCCACTGGACACGGCCATGTCACCCTGTAACGGACCCACCCCCGGAATGGTCTCGGCTCTGCTAAGGAGGGGGCAGGGGAAAGTTCAGGGTTGAGAAGAGATTGGCCCCTTTGACCCAGGGGTTCTGTTGTCCAGAAATTAATATGGGAGATGGGAAAAAGCAGATCTCCCTGCTTGAAATGGGAACAGGGGGGTGGGGGGGGGGGGTGGAGATTTTAAGAGAAACACCCCAGGGCTACTTTTGGTTTCTTGCCCCCAATGGGGCTATTCCCAGGGCAACATTCACCCCTGTGCAGAAATTAGCATGAGGCCCCCACTTAAATCCAACCTAGTCAAGGACTCATGCTGGCCTTTTTCACAAAGACCAATTCCCCCCATAAAGCGCATGATCCCATAGACCAGGAGGCTCGGAATGGATTTTGGTTTTAAAGGGAGAGCAGCAGAGTTGGGTCCTGCTTTGCTGCCCTCTACTGGCTGAAACTTTCCACACTCACAAATGTCTCCTATCCACACCATGGGGCCTGGCAATAGGGTGACCAGACAGCAAGTGTGAAAAATCGGGACAAGGGGCGGGGGGTAATAGGGGCCTATATAAGAAAAAGACTCAAAAATCAGGACTGTCCCTATAAAATCGGGACATCTGGTCACCCTACCTGGCAACCAAATGCCCACATCTTTGCTGCCTGCCACTCCTTCAGCCAGGCCAGCTGGCGCTCACATTCTATGTCTCTGGCTGAGAAAGGGGGACTAGACCCCAAAACATCTCTGTCTTTATTTAACTCTTCTGTGGCTGCAGCGCCGCGGTGGGGATGTGCATCAGAGGAGTGCAGAATAGCACAGGTTCAACCATCCCAGCGATGCAAAATGGGGCATGGGGACAGAGTTAAAATCCATAGAAAGGGAAGCACCGGTCAGTTCATTAAGTCCTCAGGCTACGTATTGAGGCATTTCCACATGAGTGAAAAGATTACAGAAAAATACCTCCTCCCATCCCATTGATAGTGTGAAACAGATCTCACTCAGTGGAGAAAGTGTGTGAGCCAGGACTCCTGGGTTCTATTCCAGTATCTGCCTCCTATTCATTGTGTGATGTTGAGTAAGCCCTTTCCCCTTTTTGTGTCTCTGTTTCCCATTCTTTGTCTGTCTTGTCGATTTAGAGTGTAAATGCTTTGGGGACGGGACTGTCTCTCACTATGTGTATGTATGAATCTAACAGGAGCCTCTAGGTTTATTATAATATAAATTAATAATAATAATTCACACCTTATTACTGCATTGTGAGACCTGTAGGTGAAAGATGCTACGTATTAATATTATCTTTAGCGCTTAATATAAGTGCTAAGAACTAACACTATCCCTCTGTTCATTTATAATTTAATATGATTTTTTACTTGGATTCTTCTGATGGGAGCCCAGTTATTCCTTTGGCAAGGACTTGAGTCAAGCTGCTCAAAGCTTTTGGAATGAAGCCCCAAAAGACCTAGTTAAAACCTTGTTAACCTTGGGTTCAAATCAGCTGAGTTGCATGCAAAACTTTTTATGATTTTTAATTGCTTTATTTTATTAGGCCTCACAAACTTGTTGTCAAAAGTTAAAGCAAAACCGGTCATGCTACATATTAAGATTCCTTTATAAATGGTTAATAAACAGTTAATAGATATTATAAGCATCTTACTAGAATGAGCAGTATGTGTTATAGATGGTTATAAGCACATCAAGAGAACTTGTCATGGTGATATGGAAACAGACAACTGCAACATCGTACGTTAGAAAGAAATGGAAATAATAGCATGGTCCACATTGCACTGCATGGAATCACGTAGAGCCTGTTTCATTGTGGAGATTTAAGCTCCTAAGAAATGCTTGAGATGTGCAAACATCAGCTCTGGTATCTTCTCTGAGAACGTGCTAGACAGATGAGTGAACCTAGGAAGCATTTGAAGTGTGGATTCAAGTTGATTTGGGAATCTGTGACTCTTCCCCACCATCTCTGCTCCCCTTTGGGCCCACATGTTGGATTGGAGTCCCTGAGCCCTGATGTGCAGGAATCTAGGGTGACATAGATTCATAGATTATAAGGCCAGAAGGGACCATTGTGATTATCTAGTCTGAATCCAGTGAAAGCCATTCACCCACGAAAGCTTATGCTCCAATACGTCTGTTAGTCTATAAGGTGCCACAGGACTCTCTGTCACTTCTACGGATCCATACTAACCCGGCTACCCCTCTGATACTAGTCTGATCTGACTCCTGGGTATTTGAGTGAATGTCAATTTCTTGTCTGCTTCTTTTTTACACTGCTAGTAAATACAACATAAAAAGAACAACAACAACAAGCAAACAAAAAACAGCCACAAATGTGCAGCTAAATTAATTATTTTTATTTAACTATTTGGGCGTTTTTGTTTGGTTTTTAATTTGTTCCGAGCTTGGGGCTTCCTTCTCCAAAACACTCATTTTACATGGACGTCTCTCTGTTGGTATCAATAGCAGGATGAAGTGCAGGATCAGAGCCTCAGACTGTGAGCCAGATACTCAACTTGTGTAAATCATTGTCGCTCCTTGAGGTCAGCGGAGTGCTGCCGATTGTCACCAGCTGAGGATTAGGCACCATGTCAGCAAAAGAGGCTTCGACCCGGAGCAGATTTTGACAGCATCTACTAACACAAAGCAAAAATCCCAAAGGTTTTAAAACAGACGCAGTTCCATGCTTTGCAATTCTGTTCCATTCAGGTTTTTAATGCTACATCTGTCCCTGTGGTATCTGAACACCGAGCATCACTAGGGAGATTGATGTGTCTAGGTTATAGAGAGAGACAAGGTGGGGGAGGGAATATCTTTTATTGGACCAGCTTCGGCTGGTGAGAGAGACAAGCTTTTGAGCCACACAGAGCTACTCTTCTTCACCTGCATGCAGGCGTGTGTTGATCCTGGGCCAGATCCTCAGCAGATGTGAGCCAGCATTGACATCAAAAACATCGATTTACAGCATCTGCGGATCTGGCTCACTGTGTGTGTGTGTGTGTGTTCAAACACACACCGTATAAAAGAGACTGCAGGTGCACTCAATGTACTATAGATATAAATGACAGATAAAGGCCAGATCCTAGCTACTGTCAAGCAGCAGAACTCTACTGAAGTCAATGGAAGAGAGCAATTTTCACCAGCTAGATTTAGGATCCTAGTTGTAGAGGAGCGTGCCTATATACTCCATACACTCATCTCTAGATTGGAATCATGTGCCTCCCTGTAAACACACACCCAGGTCTTGTAATAACGCATAAAACATCTTTTACAATCTATTCTAATGAATGTTTGTCAAGAAGAATCAAACACAAAACCAATCTCGGCAGATTTGACCACAAGCCATTGATCCTGTGGGAATGAGGTTAGGGATCTCCTTTTACCGTATCCCGTACAAGCTCACCTCAGGTCACTTCCACATCGTATAGTTTTACTCTCACAATAAACGGTCGGATTAATCTGGTCATTGGCTTCGCTGTAAAAATAAACACCGGCCGCTGAAGATAACTGTTGGACCAAAAGGAGCGCGCACAGCAGCGTAGGGTCAGGACAGAGAGCTGTTAGGAACTCAGAGCAAAAGGGAATCCATGCAAAAGAAAAAGCTGGAACTATGTGGGATTTGAGTGTCCCTAATTCCCAGCAGGGGTGTTTCTGGGCAATGCTACATCAGATTTCCTGTTCTCAGCTGTGAGTCACTGCTTGGGCTCTGCTATGCTGATATGAAAAGCAACAAGCACAGTTAGGAATGCAATACCTTTGTCCCTTCTCAGCCTCCCTCTCTCACATCTCCTTTTGCATCCTTCAGCCACATCCCTGCTCTCATAACATGCTCACAAGAGGCAACGCTGCCTGCAGTGGTCCAATATAGCATTAAAAGAAGCCAACCCACGTTACAACAGTCCTAAGAAGTGTTTGGCACAGCGAGAAAGGATGGTCTTGTGGTTAAAGCACAGGACGAGAGATTGGGGGGTTGGTCCCAGGAACTCACTGTGTGACCTCGAGCAAGTCACTGCCTTCCTGTGTGTCTGTTTCCTCCTCCATGCAATGGGGATAATGTTGCTAAACCACCTCTTTTAGGGCTAAATTAACTCATGGCTTTAAAGTGCATTGGGATCTGCAGATGGAAGGTGCTGTAGACTTGTAAAATACACTTGCAGCACTATTGTAAGAAGGTAACGGCTACTCACAACCTTCTGAGTGAAGCCCTCCATTCCACCTGGTTCTGGGTGTTGTTACAAACCCAACATCCGGCTGAGGTTGGAATGAGATGCCAGCAGACTAGTTTGGGATTCACCTCAGGAGGATGCAACAGATTCCTAGGTTCTGACTCAAACACAGGCAGCTTCTCCCAAATCCCAAGTGTCACCCAAAAGACAGAGCAAAATTCAAGGGCACAGGAAGGGGGTGGGGGCAGGGAAACGAAACTGTAAAAAAAGGAACTGGCAAAACAACCTGCATGAATCCTTGTGAAGTGAAGCCAGTGCAGCCCAGGGGGTTGGGGCATGCTGGTGTATATTCACACTCTAGCTCCTCCCGCAGTCTTTCCTACAGGGAACAGGCATCCTGGTGGCAAAGCCCAGGATAGGGAGGGAGTAAGATAGCAGCAGGGCTTCTACCCCCAATCCTCAGGCCTGCTGTAATTTGCACCCCAGCAGCCATGGCCCCTGTGGCCAGCCAGGGCGCAGCCCAGGTGTAGGAACCACCGAGAACATTTCCTTCCACCCCAGCCCCCAGCATGCGCCTGGTGCCCCGGGCTCTTTGCAGCGGCACCAGGGTGTTCTGCACTGCGGGCATTCCCTAGTGGAGGGGGGTGTTAACAGCTTCGTTACAGCCGCTTTGCACACATGGGCTCGATAGGGCACCTTCGAGTTCAGTATTCCATCCCATGTCTCTCAGTGGGGGGGTGGGGGAATAAGGGAGACCCCCCTCTCCGAGACAAGTAACTGATGCGCCGAGTCTGCCCAACCTCCTATCCACTGGGTTAGAATTGCTTCAAGCAGGATCTAGCTATTCCGCAGCTACCCGGACCAGACCCCACGCTGCACTCCTCATCCACGAGCTGAAATCTCAGGGCTCTATGGAATCCATAATCTGCAGCAGCAGCTCATTGGCATTGAAGTCCAGGAGCGCGCACGGTGTATGCCCCTTAGCTTGTCCTCTAGAACAGACGGTCCACGAGGCCCAGTGTAAGCGTTTCCTGTTTTGTGTGTGGACACAATACTGTGAGGTTCGGTGGGCTGATGTCGGTAACCAGGCCAAGCAAACCAGTGGAAATTACTGAGCTTGTTTCTTAACAGGAGGCAGGAAAGCTCCTGGAGTTTTAAAAGCAGGTTTTAAATTCTCAGAGGCAGTGTGGGGCTGGTTTATAAGCCATTATCCGCCCGAACGCTGTTACATCCCTTCTCAGAGCTCAGTAACTTCACTTCTTTACAAGTTTGCTTTACAAGGACGGAAATAAAACCCTTTTACAATCAGAACACAAGAGATTAATCAGATTCTTAAAACGACTTTATGTTAATAAATAATATCAGACAGGTGGCCATAAATCCACCTCAGTGTGCTGAACAAGAGACAGGGGCATATTTATTTGCCAGGATTAGGACATTTAGAATTGGGACCACTGATTTTGCAGCTGCGCTAGCCTTTGTTATCTGGTTTGTCCCATAGGGAACACACAAAAGTTGAGTTCTTCGATCATGTGGGTTTTTTCCTGGAGAATCCAGATAGAGGAGTTCGTAGAAACAGAGCAAGGCAGTAACTCAGTGGTTTTGGCCTTCAGTGCCTCATTTGAACCTTTTTCTGGTTTTGATCCAAATGGGATTCACACCCTCAATTTTGTTTGGAGCTTCTGGTTCAGAAATACACAAAAAAATAAACAAATTTTAAAAACTCAGTGAAGCTGAGCCTGGCAACAGATCAGAACTACTTGAACGCAGCAAACTCTTACACTTGGGACAAGGGCTGCAGGAAGGTTTGCAAACTCTGAGTTCAGCCAATGCGGGTTTATAACCAAACTCCTAATCCAGGCAAGTTTCACCAGTTAGGAAAGTTTTGCGCGGCTCTGAGTGTAGCATCAGTTTGGGAAATCATCAGCAAGAGCTGGAGAGCTAAGAAATGAAAGATCCTGTTTCCATGGGAGTATTCTTAGTCAATCGAAGCTGAAAGGAGAGAAACACACGGAGACAGGGGCCGAGGGCTGGTCCCAGAGAGTTTATCAAAGTTTCCCTGAAAGGTTGGCTGCTTTTTAATTGCCCTCTCAAGGAAGAAAACAGGAATGTGACAGCTTTATTATATTGTAACGAGGGGGGGGGGGTGTCTGTGTGTGTGTTAGAGCTAGTCAATTTTTTTTATGAAAACATTTTTTAACAATAAGCAGCTTTTCGACTTAAATGAAAATTTTCATGAAAAGTTTTCATTTTCTTTTCTTTTTCTTTTTTTTTTACCAAAATATATGTTTTTGATTTTTCTCTCTCCTTTGAACTCCTTTCCTGGGAGGATTTTTTTTCATTTCACAAAAGAAAAAGAAATTTCAAATGAAATGTTTTTTGTTTCATTTGAAAAATTTTGCTGAAAAAAATGTATCATTTTGCAATGAGAATGAGAGAGAGAAACACAACTGCCCTCTCCTGAATGGAATCAGAACCGCTCTGCCTTGTGTCACAGGATTTACATTGCTAACAACTAATGGGGATTCCCATTTCGCTCAAGGAGGCCCTGGGTTCTATTCCGATTTGCACCATGACGTTCAAAGCAGCCACAGTGACTAGCCAAAAGTTCCTAGGTGGCCTCTAATTTATTAGGATAATAACTCTAGGTTGATTGTGTGTTCAGATAAATAGGTGGATTGTTCGAATTAGCAGTGCTGATCAAAATCTTTGCCAGCGCCTTCAGCTCAGCCGCTCCTCGCCCCTTTGGCTGGTTGAGAGTGTTTGGCCTAGCCTGACACGCTTGCCTCTAAAGGTCTAGACTTGGAACGGGAAGTGTAGCACATTTTCAAGTTAGGAAACAAGGGCTTTTAGCAATTATAGCGACATTCCAAGATAAACTCCCGCTTCCTGATGAGTTTGTTTGCATTAACTTGTTTGGGCGACAGAGAAACAGATCCCTGTGAGAGGGCTACAGAGCCGTGGCTCTCCGGACTGAAATAGTTTGGTAAATTTTCTCTGCATGGGTGAAATTCCCTCTGCTACCAGAGGTTATTATCTTCATACAGGAACCAACAATATCCTTTCATTTAGACACTAATTTAAACAATGTGTGCGGAGGGCGGGGGTTCTTGCTGCTTAGGGATCCTTTGAAAACTCCAGGACTGAGCCAAACCAAAAGAATCAAAAGCCCAGCTGGTGGAGGGGATGTCTGTTTGCAATGGATCCCTTACACAAAGGGAAGACGGGCCTGAAATGCAGCATTTGGGTTCTGGACCCAAAGTTAAGGGCTGTCTTGAGTTTAAATTCCACTTCTGCACATTATGGAATGGGGCCCAGGGTGTGAACTGGAGATTCAGGTTCAAGGCTGGATTGCAAAGTTTGGTTGCGAAAGGTGTGAAAGATTTGGTGCAGTGTGGTATGGTCAGCAGAATATGGGAGGAGGAGTCACGACGCCTGGATTCTGTTCCCAGTTCTGCTGCTGCTTGACCTTCATATTTCTGAGCCCTTAAAAATCGGGGGTGATGGCTCTTACCCATCTTCTTACAGACCTATGGATGAACGGCATTCTAGAACAGCTGAGTATTGCTATTAATTTATTCCACTATAGAAAGGGACCCAAACCATGGCATTCCCCTCTGGGTTCAGATCTGGATTTAGCCCCCCGTGCACCCCAAAGCTGGGGCTCTGTGTTTAGACATGGGGGATCTGTTTCGTGCCCATCACTAAAGGTAAAGTCAGCAACATTTGCTCTCTCTCTTTCTCATGGAAATTCCTACTGACACTTTTCTCCTGGTTCCAGTTGGCAACTAGGTATTGGAACAGAGCAACGGTGTTGTTGGATCCTGGAGCTACTGGCCTCCAAATGAAACCAACAGACCATGGAGTTTGATGGAGCCTACTGGGAACCCCCTAGGGTTTACTAGAGTTTGAAGAGACACATTACATTCCCCGTGGAAGAATCAGACAAAGGGAACCCCTTGTGCATGGGAGAGCCTGGCAGTGGGAGGAAATTAATTACAGCAAATATTAAGCAGCTGAGGACTGGATTGGAGTGAAGGAGACTGGGCATGGGGGCCAAGTTGCTTCTTTAGCTTATACAGCTGCCATGTCCAGGAAATTCCCTGTAATTCTTAGGAATGATGCAAATACCAGTATCATTGTCCCAAGGGAAACAGGAAGTGGGGGGCATGGGTAGGGGCTGAGCACAGGAAAGGACCTGTCACAGAGTTGGGTTTTCCCTGGAGTGGCCAATGGGAAGAAATGAACTCAGATCGCCTGAACCTTTGAAACCTTTTGCTCTGCACGCAGGGCTTGGCCCATGGTGCTTCGGTCCCCAAAAGGAAAGAATGACCTGAGTCAACATAGCAAGTGCCTCATCTCTTTTCCCAGCCCTTCCTCGGGTCCCTCTCCTGGGACACAGTGACTGTCGGGTAGCACTGTTGGTATTTACACTGTTCCCTCAGGTAGTGGGTATCTATTCACATAGTTATTTAAATAGCTAGCAACAGTAATACTACGGGTACATTGCTGCTCTGGGGCCGGGCCGTTCATACTGTGGGAACAGCTAGTGATGATAAAGTGGTGGGAAAAGGCACTTGGATGCTGGGAGGGGGATGGGAACCTAAGTACTAAATCAAACGGCGAAAAAATTCTCATTACAAATTTTTCCAAAGGAGGCAGATCAGGCCGCGGTGTTTGTGTGTTTTGCCCAATGAGGAAAATCGGTTTCTCTGCTTAGCCAAAGTGTTCAGCCTTATCATTGCAATTTCCATACGGCCGGAGGGTACAATAAAATGCTTTTAAATTTGTTCTGTCGTAAAGCTCACATTAAGCATCAGAAAAGTCAGAGTGTATAATTGATAAATTATAAAAACATTTCCGTTTCCATTCTCAAGAACAGACACGACGAACGCAGAACAAGGAGGCATCAAGGACCCTAAGATGTCCCGCTCCCGCTGTGTGTCTCCTTGCCGCACAGGACAGCAGGGTGCTGCTGGTATCAATGTTTTCAACCAATGTCGCTCTTCCTTTAGTTTCATCAAGACAGCCACTGGAATGTGCCGCTCTCACATTCTTTACTGGTTTTGGAATAGCAGGTAGAGGCCCTGCCCAAGATGGGGGTCCCATTGTGTTAACCACTGCACTTCCACAGAGCAAGAGACATTCGCTGCTCCCAAGATCTTGCAATCCAAATAGCCCAAGCAAGGCTGGTTATCCCCATTTTACAGCTGGGGAGCAGAGCACAGTGAGATTAAGTGACTTTCCTAAGGTCGCCCAGGGAGATTGTGGCAGAGACGGATTTGAACCCAGATCTCTTGATGCCTAGTTGAGGGCCTTAGCCACCAGCCCTTCCTTCTTCTGGGAAGCTGACTGTTTCAGTGGCAGATGGAAGCCCTACCAGCCTCTCCCCAGTGAAGCCTTTCCCCTATTGAATGTCTTTTTACGGTGGCAGCTCTGTGTGCTCCCTTCCCGCACCCCAGAATCATCCCTCTGGGGACCCGGCCCACAAGGGGCGAATTTGGGAACCAAGATGAAGAGCTGAGGGATGGGTCAAAAACATCCCAGTTCCCAGCCCTACCCGGGGGAAGGAGAATACACATAGAGGAGAGAGGCGTGGGGTCTAGAGCCGGGAGCAGGGACTCGCTGGCTTTGGCCCTAGCTCGCTGTGTGGATGGCGTCACCTTGCTGGGTCTTAGTTCCCCCATTGACAGGGGAGCTAATCCCTACACCTCTCCTCAGGGGGGTGAGTCTCCAGTAGCCAGTGTAAAAGCCCGGGGAGTGACAAAGGGCTAGAGGTGCTGCGGAAGGGGGGTGTCTTATTCCTGTAGCCCACTCATCAGCTTAGCCCCTGGGAGACTCTATGGGAGACCTGCGCTTTCAAGGGCACAGATGAGGAGGAGATAGCAAGGCTGGGAGCTGTTAAAATGGGGGAGCAGTGAGAGAGGGAGCTGACGCCCTTTCCCTGCCGGCTTTTCACGCCATTTACTCGCACGCAGGCGGTAACAGCGGGGAGAGCCCCAGCCATTATGGCTCCCAGAGAGTATTTAGCATAAATTATTTCATTATAAATTAGCCTGTTAGCCAGCCGTATTGTGGAGCACAGGTCAGGTTCTCAGGGGAATGTCAGCGGCAATTAGCAGCCTAATGACCTCTTTCCTTTGGGAGGTGGAGGACCAGGAGAGTCTGCACCAGTCCAGGCCTGTTTCAAACGCTGTGTCTTTGCCAGGTGAAAAGGTGAAGCACGTAACCCATGGATGGAGCCTTCCCTTTCCTCTGATCCAATGCTTTTCCGTTCTCCCCGGCTTGGCGTTTCATTGTCTTGCTCATGGCTGCTGGTCTGCTGGACCGTGGCCCGTTCCTGTACCACTTTGCGTTACTACAACCGTGTCTTCCAAATGCTTTGCCAGATAGTTCGGCCCCGCCCATGCGCTGCCGAGGGGATGGCCCTCAGGCTAGGTACATATCACTAAGGCCATGGTGATAGGCACCTTGAGAACACGATGGATGAATTGTCATTTTATCCCCATTTTACAGTTGGGTAAATCGAGTCTCAGAGACCTGAACTCAGGGGTAATATGAATGGTGCTGCAATTAACAGAGCAGTGTGAGCTGGTGAAACTTACCGCGAGGGAAGTGATAGCGATAGCAAGAAAAGGATCAGTAGGAAGGTGTAATATAAAGTATGTCCTTTGGGCTAGCTGCAGTTAGCACACAGGCCTGGCAGTGAGGAGATCCTGCTATTGACTTGCTAAGTGACCTCAGGGACAAATGCTGCTTATGCCAGCTGTGAATATAGCCCAGTCTTTCTCTCTGGCCCTGCCTGGAAAACAGGACAAAAATACCTACTTTTATAAGATGCTTTGAGATCCATGGATGAAATGCATCAAGGGATCCAAATATATTTGTTATTATTCTAAAAGTGGAAAGACCACCAATTGAGACCAAGAGTTTAGCAGGACTCAAACAAGGATTAGACTTGGGTATAGATGACTAGAGTATCATAGAGACAAGGTGGGTGAGTTAATATCTTTTATTGGACCAACTTCTGTTGGTGGAGACAAGCTTTTGAGCTCCACAGAGCTCTTCTGCAGGTCAGAGTATCATAGTAAGGATTCAAAAATAAACAAGAGTTCTGCAAGGGCTCTAAATCCCCATGCTTCAGAGCATAAATCAACCTCTTACTAATCGGGGTCAGGAGGAAACTTATCTTGAGAGCAGGTTATCCCATAACTGCTGGGTTTCTTGCACCTGGCTCTGAAGCAGCTGTAGCCAGCCTATGTTGGAGACAGGAGACTGAACTTGATGGACCCTGGTACTGTCCAGTTTGGCAAGTCCTATGATGGGGGAAAGTCCCCTTTTCTGTGCTTCACACCCTGACAAGATTTTGGTGGATAAGATGCTGGCTGGAGAGAACTTCTAGGTTTTTTTGTGTTGAATTGTGTAATTCTTATGAATATTCACACCCATGTCAGGGAGAGATGGCTCATTCCCTAAAGGCAGGATATCAGTTGGAACATCATCTAATTGATTACTTGGAAATTGCTCTTGGTGGAAAGGGAAGGCCCCTTTTTACTCTCAAGGAATTAATTTTGCTAGTGCCATTCTTTGCTGCGCTCAATTAATCTCGTTAAAGTGATGTAATTTTAGTTAGCACTTCACACTAAGATACAGGAGGAAGGAGTTGTTTGATACGAGGAAGATTAGGTAATGATGGGGTAATGTAGGGTTGTTACCCTGGCAAGAGGGTGTGTGGCCCAATGCTGAATGAGCTAGGCTAGGAAGGCCGGGGAAAATCGTTGGAGTCTTTAGGCAGGTGGTGATTACCTCCAATGACTGGCTAATATGTATATAGCCTCCTAGTATAACAGCACGTCTTCCCGTCTATCATGGGGGAGACCAATGTTTGAGTTACGGCAGCACCAAGAGGCCCCAACCAGCATCAGGGGCCTCATGTACTAGGTGCTGTACAAACACATCGCAAAAGACATTCCGTGGCCTGAAGATCTTATCATCCAAACAGCCAAAGGAAAGATCACGACCCCCGCGTTAGAGGTGAGGAACTGAGGCGTTACGTGACTTGCCCGAGGTCCCACAGGAAGTCAGTGGTAGAATCAGGAATTAAACCCACAGCTCTGGCAGCCTAGTTCAATGCCTGGCCCATCCTTCCTCCCAGCCCTTGGTTGTTCTCACGGCGGAGAGGGAAGGTATGATCATGCTGGTGGTGACAACGGGGCTGTGTATCAATGTAGGGGTAGGGGGAGAATTTCAAATGCGCAAATGGCACCTCCCTCCCCCTGAAAATGAATGGTGCCCAGCTGCCTTGGGGGCCCGTGGCAAATCCTTCCCAGCCAGAACTAATAATAGCAACGTGCTGGTGTCTGTTTTATTAGAGGCCTGCTATAGAGAGAGCAGCACTGAAATTTGGGTATTTCTTCTCCCATCTTTTAGCAAAGGGCCTGACAAGTGTCAATGAAATCCACTTCACACACCCACCGTGGGGGAAAATAGATCGGTGTTGTTCCCTCTTGACAGGTGAGGAAACAGAGGCACAGAGCAATGACATGGCTTGCCCAATGTCAGCCAGTGAGTCATGCCATAAGTCCATGTGCCCTCCAAAGAGATCGCTTGACCTGCTGCAGAGATGCCACAGCCTCCAGGGCTAGAAAACCAAATTCTTTTCCGCTTTAATAAGCGGCAGCTGGATACGTAAGCAGCAGCGCCTGCTCTGTTTGGATCCCAGCAGGGAGCATGCATTCTGCAAAGGGCAGACAACCAGCCCTTTGCAAGAGCTCTTCCACGAAAGCGGCAGGTTTCAGAACGAAGCGCCGTAGCACCTCTGAATGCAAGGATCACGTCTCTTCTCCAGGGCTGGGCTGACTGCACGTTCCCAGCCCGCAGAGCCCTGGCCCGCAGCCGTGGGTTTAATCCGTTCTGTTTTCCCTGATGCAGCATCGAGTAGGTGGGGTGGGGAGAAAAACTGCTATGCCGGGTTCTGTTCCTGCTCACCTGACTCTTAAAGCCATAGCTCAGATGTGTTTGTACAGTACCTGGCGCGCTGGCCTTTAGGCTGTGCTACAATACAGGCGACGATCATAATGAAGATGAATGCTCGTCCCTGCCACTGGCTTCTCTTTAGCGCACGGTGACAGTTTTGCATTTTGTTCATGTGTCATGTAACCAGGTAAGGGGCAAAGCCACTTTTCCCCCCACCCCTTTTCCTGTGGGGCAGAACCAAGCGGAGCGGTCAGCTCTTTCCACCAATTGCCAGACTGGAAGTAAGGTGTACACTTTTAACTTGGAGGGTAATTAAGCACTGCAACAATTTACCAAGGGCTGTGGTGGAGTCTCCACCGTGGACAATTTTTAAATTAAGATGTTTTTCTAAATGATCTGCTGTAGGAATTATTTGGGGGAAGTTCTGTGGCCTGTGTTATCCAGGGGGTCAGACTAGATGATCCCAATGGTCTGAGCTGGCCTTGGACTCTAGGAATCCGTGGCCCTGCTCCCCAGCGCCCTGTACAGCACAGAATGCAAATCCTAAATCAGCCTGACATGCTAGATATGAAAGGACCCCATCTTGCAATCTCATTCTACAAGCAATTGAAGGCTACTCACAAGAGCCTGCAGACTTATTTCAGTGTGAGTTGCTTAGTTTGATGCAGTTTAAACCTGTTCCTTAACAACGTAAGCTAAATTGAAATAAACCTGGTTTAAACTGAAGCACCCACAGTGCCCTTGCCCCCGGTTTAAATGACATCTTAAGTTGAATCAGTGCAGCTCTGTGTGCAGAGAAGCATTTAGAGCTGGCAGGATTGGACCCTGAAATTGTCAAATCTCTAGCGCTCGGAATGTCGTCTTCTGCTTTGCAAAGTGTCGTGTGCTATAAGGAATAATTATGTAGGAGCTCTCCAGATGAAAAATCTGAAGACAGGGTACATGCAGATAAATGCTTATTCAGTCATTAGTAAGAAACAGATACACACACACACAGAGCCCAATGCGTGTAAAGCTATTAACAAGATCTACACAGCCAATAAATGCTTTATAAAGTTTGCATGAAACTCCTAGTGACCTGCCTTGGAAATGCTTTAGATTAGCTGCCCTGGTTGCTTTCCAGGAGCTGTTTGTATCCACTGCAAGTCCTCTTGGAGGAATCAACCAATAAACTGCAGACACAAAGGATTGCGACTGAACTTGAGCAGTTAAAGCTACTCACGCAAAGATGGGCCTCTCCCATCTCCAACACTGGCAGCTGGCTTTGTGGGAAGTAATCCCCCTTCCTCTTCAGAAGGAGGTGCAGACGGGGCGATGGGGGGAGCCCACAGAGCAATACCACAACAATTGTTGCCTTTTCTATACCGGCTATTGACCGTCTAAATCGTTCTTTGGTGATTACAATATAAATATAGCTTTTCATGGAGTTAAAGGCCTTTTATGGGATCCACACACACTTAACCACTTAACCCCAGGGACAAAAAGAGCAGTGAATTAGCTGTTCAGAGGCTGCTCGTGCAGAAAGGCAAGGCCTCAATAGGATTTGGGGAGCTCGGTGTATCAATTGCTATGCTTCAGAGGTTGCCAGTGGGGGTTTTGGAGTCAGAGCATGTGCCAATAAGGGTTGGGTGGATATGGATGGGGTATCAAAAAAAAAAAAAAAGCAGCTGCTTCCTTTTAATAAAACAATGATTTATTCATCATGGCAGGGGGAGCAGGAGGGGTGGAATACATTGCAGAGCACCCTGATGGCCCAGCAACTTAATGCCATCAGCGTTCGTTTTCTTTGGACTCTGAGCAACAAAATGCTCCTGGGATTGTTATGAGACAAGGAGCTGTAATAGAGATTGACTGAATTGAACCCTGCCCGTGAGCGAGCTCGGGGCTGTGAAACAGCATCCGGCGCAAAGATGAGCCTGGCTGAGGGTGGTGGGACCAGAATCCAAACATCCCCAAGGTGCAGGAGTGACTTACGCCAACGAGCTTGGATGTGGACTGGGCTCCAGCCCGGAACATCTCTTAACTTGGAGGGGAGAGTTCGGATTTGCTGTCCCAGCCTGGGACACTCCCTGGTAGAGTCGCTGCTAATTAGCGTGGGGTTTGGCTTGTGTGTCTTGAGGCCTTCCCCATCTTAGGCTCTGGGATCCCAATGAGCCGGCATCACTGCTGTGACAAAATGACCCTTCCCCTTCTGCGCAGCGCAGTTGTAGCTGCGTCGGTCCCAGGATATTAGGAGACAAGGTGGGGGAGGGACTGTCTTTAATTGGACCAACTCTACCTTGAATGGTCCCTTACAATCTGTGCTGACTGCTCGGGCCAAACGATCTGTTCCACCTTGCAACAGAGGCACCTTTCCCAGGCTTGAAGAAGAGCTCGGTGTGGCTTGAAAGCTGGTCTCTCTCCCCAAAAGAAGCGGGTCCAATAAAAGAGATTGTCTCTCCCAGCCTCTCCCAAGCCCCCAGCCCCAGGGTTTCGCATCAGGAGAACAGTCGAGTGTGCCAGGCTCGGTCCAAGGTGCGTTGGGCCCAGCTCGCTCTGTGCATCCTGCCCGACCCCGTGCATAGAGCCCGGACTCCTGAGAGGCAGCTGCCATGAGACGGGAGGTTAAATAGTTCAGCCAGATGCTGCTTCCTCGCTGTGCTGCCCACATCTTCTCCCCTCTCAGCACCCGTCTCACTCCCAGCAGGTACCTTGGCAGCCTGATTTGTGACCCACCCAGGCACAGCGGTGTCCCGTCCCCCCCGCTCCCCCCGGAGATGGCCCAATGGAAATGCTGGCTGGAGGCAACCTGCGGCCTCTCTCTGGGAACTGGTGCATAGCAAAGGGAGCTGGAGGACAGCAAGCTTCCGGCTCCTTGCAAATGCGTTCATGCCATTACAATGCACGGCAGCCCCTTGGTTCCCCATCGCTGTGGCTGAAGAGCCTGGCAGCAGGCAGAGTGGACACATGAATGACAGTGTCAGTAATTAGAGAAAAGAAGTTTGCAGGCGGTGGGTGCCCCCAACACCTATCTTACAATACGGCAAGGAAAGGGTTAAACTAAAGAAAAGATTAACATAACCTCGAGCCCATGCAAAATACACGGGGCAAGCAAGGCACCTCAGCAACGTAGGCACAAATAGAGACAGCTTGCCTAACAGGTAGAGCAGAGGACTCAGAGTCAGGACTCCTGGGTTCTATTCCTAGTTCTTACCACTTATTTGCTCAGTTATCTTGAGCAAATAACTTAATTAAGCTCCACTCTTCCCAGCTGTAAAATGGGGATTCAGCAGGTACACCCCCCTGGAGGGCAGAGGCTCTGAATTAGTTTGTGTTTGCAAAGCATGTGGAAATTGATGGGTGAAAATGGCTAGAAAATTACTATTAATATTAGTGAGGATGAATAAATATGAGGCTCATCCCATGGGGGGATTCTGAACATGAAGCCGAATGAGAATGTTGAAGCTTCATTTTGAGTTTTTCCCACCCAAAACGTCAATGAAAGTGGCACATGCCTCAGCCTGCAAAGTGTAATGAGTTTGCCAAAACTGCATATGCTGATGGAAAACTATTCCATCAAAAACGTTGCTACCAGCTCTACTGGACAGTAATAGAGCAGACTGTCATTCACCCTTGCAGCTTCTGATCTGAACTCCTCAGCCCCCAGCAACGTTACACACCTCCTTGTTCCGGTGCCCCAATGCCCTCCAGGCTCACCTCTCTTTAGAATGTAGATTTTCTGAGGGAATCAATTCCGCACCTGGGTCCTGGACTTGGACGGTTGTTTTGTTGCAGCCTCTGAGAGATGGCATCTGTGACACCCTGTCCTAGAGAGGAAATGTGCAACGGTGCTGCAGACGGACTGAATGTCCATGCCAGCCGCTCGGGCCAGCACCCAGTGCCTTGTACACCCCAGCCAGCGAGCAGTGTGGGTGTGCTCCGGGGCTCTTGATGGCAAGCAGAGGAAGAGCAGGGATGATATCTGCAGGAACCTGATTAAGCCCAGAGAGCTCCGGATGTGTATCTGTGTCTTTCATAGGCTTTAATCTCTCACTTTAGTTTGGTCCCACAAACAGCTCCCTGCGGGTATTAAAATAGCCAGTGAAAAACACCGATGCAAATGCATCCAGATGCTGGACACACAAATACAAACGATAGGACCCAGGCATGCCCTGAGGGCGAGACCCTGGGTGCCAGGACATAGCAAGCCAGATGCATTCCCCACAGACAGAGGCTGCAGTTTGCTTCCCGAGGCTCCCAGTTACACTGAAAATTCACTGGGGTCTTGCTTCATTTTCCTTTGGCGTTCCTTTTTTGGTGCTGCTTGTATAACCCCCTCTGGCCTGTGCCCATGGCTGAGGGCTCTCGCGCTGTTCCGAACCAAACTGGGAACACAAGCGGCAGACATTTCACGAGCGTGTGTGTTCTCCTGCGATCTCCCTTGCGAGTCCTTGCAGATGGGAAAGGTTTGGATTGAAGAGTCCAAGAAATAACCAGGATTTGGGTCCTTATCAGAACTGAACCTGAGACCGGTGTCAGCTCGAAAGCTTCTCTCTCAGCAACAGAAGTTGGTCCAATAAAAGATGTTACCTCATCCACCTTGTCTCTCTAATATCCTGGGACCAACACAGCTGTGACAACACTGCACCCATTTATATTGAGCCTTTCCACCGCAAAGGATCCCCACGTGCTTTTCAGCTGTGCATGCACAGAATGCAGCCACCTCTAGGGTGGAGCGAGGCACCAGCTGGCACACACCATACTGAAATTTTGGCTAGAGGCACTGGAACAACCCCTGCCTCATTCTTTCAGAAAGTGCTATAGGATCTGCGATGTCTATGCAGAACCTCGGTCTTCAAGGTCTCACCGAAAGCCAGTACACAGCAAACTTAGCATTCAAGTGACCAGCTCCAAAGGAAGAAGGACTACATTGACCTTCCTGGGATTAGAATCTGGTTTCAGGTCTCCTGGGCACGTGAAGACTTGAAGCTTGGACCCCTGAACCACCTCTCCACCAGGCAACAGGAGAGAAGGCAGAAGTGGTGACCGGGAATGTGTTGGAAACTGTGACCAAGTGCTGGGTGCATTGAGTGTTGGCTTGGTCTCCTTTTGCAACTGTGTGCCCCCTGTGTAAACATGAGAAAAGCTTTCTCTGAGCCGGGATGTGGGGGAAGAATCAACTCCGGGCCCCATTTTCTCCAAAGCCCCTCGTGTTCAAGTCTGTGCGTAGGGGCCGAAGATTCAGCTAAATAGCGCCCTCTTTGGGTCCAACTCTAATTTCCGGGGCCCTATTCCCCTGTCATCTCAACCAAGCTCACATGTGTGTCTGTATCAAACTGGCCTTGTTCATGTAACAAGGGTCTGAAATAATAAAGAATAACCCGGCTCTGTCCGAAGGTAGGTCAATGCCCTAGACCTTTCCTAGTTTAATGAGATATTGGTTGATCTGCTCGTGACAGCGACAGACGTTCAGGTTAGGCTCCGACGCTGATGGCGCCTCCTAACAGCGGGCCACCATTTCTCTGCTGCCTTGCTGAGGAGTCTGTTCCTGGGCTGAGGCAATCGAAGGGGAAATGGCTTCTGAGCTCCATTGCCCTCTCCCTGTGTTACAGCTCAGTTTTCTTTTGGCAGCATGTGAAAATGCAGATCCCGGGACGCAATCGGGAGCTGCCCCTGAGCAAAACACTGGGAGTTCGTCCCGGGGTTTGGTCGCTCTATAAATAAACACTGTCCGGTCTTGTGATCGTATTCGTCAAGTTGTTTCTCCGCGTGAAAGTGCGGAGATCTCTGCAAAGGAGACACATGCCCTCTGGGAGGTGAAGGTGCTGCTGGGAGGTAGGGGGATTTAAAAGAAACAGTCACATTGGTACAAGACACCACACTTATTTTCCTCCTTCAGTGACTGCCACAAAGTAACCCCATACATAGTAAGCAGAGTCCCACTCCACATGCATTAGGGACATGTCTGCTGTGACAGTTATGTTTGTGGCCCCGTAAGCAGTAACTTAAGCCAGGTTTCACTGTAACAGGAAACAATATTTCCTAAAGCAACCTGTGGAATCTATGCCACACGAGATCATTGAGTTAAATACTTTGGTTGGATTTTTTAATGGGGCTGGATCATTATAAATCCATTAATAACAGATACTGCGGTGATGGGAGTCTTGTGAATAGCAGGACAAAAAGACAGCTAGAATAAACAGTTATACAAGCTGAGTTAATGGTGAACAACTACAACTAGTTTCGGGTCATCAGCTGACCTGCTGCTGCAGAGGAAGATAGCTTTCACCCACCGTCTGTACCATTGCAAATATGGTGGGTGAGCTGAGGGATGGTTCATTTCACTCTCTGTTAATGCATTAGGTATTGGCTGACGCGTGTGTGTTGTGAGCGCTCCGGGGAAGGGGGGATCGGGAGTTGCGTTTGGAACCTCTCAGAAACGTGGGGTTGGCCAGGTTCAGGTGGAATTATGGAAGGTAAGGCGAGTGACGTCCATGTCCTCCCATGTATCACCTGCATACAGTTCCTCATGTGCCAGCAGAGTGGGGGTCTTCAGGAACCTCAGCTTGAAAAAGAAATTGCTGCCCTGCTCCTGGGAAGGATTTCTGGGCCTGGTCCTCCTCTAAGACCAATTTCACTGGAGTGACTCCTGATCTACACTGGTGTGAGAGGAGAATCAGGCCGGCTGTATTTATTAAAGCCCCTACGCACAGTTCCTCAAGGAATCCATCCCACACCCAGTCACACTAGAAGTTGACCAGACATGACCATGTTTGTCAGCAATAAAAATTCACGGGCCCAGGAGGCCTGAGGTTTTGGTGACACCGGACCTGCTGGGGCTTCCTCCTGCAGGACACACAATGAAGATGAAAGGATCTGACTGGGTCTCAGTCCCTTGGTGCTCAGTGCCAAAGCTCCCATACACACCCTCAGGCCACCCACAAGTGCCCATCCCACTGTGGCCACCTATACGCTGGCGTTGGTTCTGCTGCCCGAAGTAACAGCCTGGAGGGGTAGAGTCATCCCTGGCCCCAGCACCAGGGCTGAGCTGAGCTACAGCACTGAAAAGCAGCCGCAGTTTGGGCAGGCGAGCCACAAATCAGTTCCTTCCCCTCCTGTCCAGCCTGGGAAAAAGAAGGGCCACAAATGGGATTTCATTGAAGTCTCTAGAAGCTTAAGCAGAGCCGCCCAAGTCAGGCGGAGGCCCTATTTTTAGCCCCACACAGATGGGAGGATAAAAGGGGGCCGTGAGTGGAAATGAAAGACAAACAAACGCCGAGCAGATGTTGGATGAGGTGCTTTCCCACTCTCAGGATGTGTGCGCGCACAGAGAGCCGGAGCGGCAGAGCCACCGCCGGGGTCAATCGCAGAGCAAGGCGCAGGAACGCTGGCGCTTCATGGGAACTGAGGAGCCAGGACACCAGCGTCCTGGGCAGGGCTGGAGAGAGGCTCATGGGGCTTTAGCAACCCTAAAACACTGGGGGCTCCACTGAGATGACCAGCCTCCCCTCCCCCCATCGCCGCCCACCAGATGAATTCATCCTCCTGCCAAGTAAGCAGCCTATGCCGCACCAACAGGCAGCTGGCCAGCAGCTACTCGGCCTCCTTCCTCCTTCCCCGCTCCCTCGGCCCATGCAACCCAGAACCCCTCACCTCTCTGGGTGTGAGGACGGCTAGAGAAAAAGAAATGGAAGGGGGCGGCCTAGCTAGCTAGCTGTGGCATTTCTTATCAGCTTGGTCCCCATGCACCGATAAGAGTGCACAAGAGGAGGAATTCCCCGGGAGACGTGTACCTTTGCCGAGGTACTTGGCCGATACAGCCCCCTTGCCTAATGTACTCCTGTCACCCTCTGGCCAGAGCGCAGTCCAGGAGGTTTGAACATTCCCATGATGCCTCGGGTCGGACTCAGTCACCAGTTTGTCAGAGGGAGAATAGTCTGGTAGCTGAAGCACAGGAGAGAGGGTATCAGGACTCCTGGGTCCTCTCTCCGGATCTGCCACTCGTTCTTTGTGTGACCTTGGGCAGGTCACTGAGCCTCCGTTTCTCCCCCTAGAGATTCAGACCAATCTGCCAAGGGGCGGTTCAGAGGCTTAACCTGATAAATGCCGGAGCTCATCAGCTAGAACTTGGCAGGCCTTAAAGGGAGGTAGCGTGTGGCCGGGGTTGCGTTTGCTGCTAGTG
The DNA here is from genome assembly GCA_033296515.1 of Macrochelys suwanniensis. Taxonomy (NCBI): domain Eukaryota; kingdom Metazoa; phylum Chordata; order Testudines; family Chelydridae; genus Macrochelys; species Macrochelys suwanniensis. The sequence continues at coordinate 15,673,590 of CM065794.1, forward strand.
TGGCCACAAGTCCGTGGGAAGAAAAGCCCCCAAGTAAAGCGGAGACACTGGGCGGCTGGTCCCCCTTCAGCCAGAGCACACCTGCTGGGCAAATGGGCATGCCTGCTCTCCATCACTAGGGTGTTCAAGTCCAACGTGCCTCAGAGAGACTCGACCTTTTGGGAAGGGGAGCTCTGCATGGGCCTCTCTATTCAAAGGGGGGCAGGCGGACACGGGATTTGAAGGCTGACACCTGGGGTGCTATCTGGTGGGGGGGACACTCCTCGGGGAGAATACAGGGGCTGCTCTGTGTAGCTGAGAGGGGCTTGGGGCAGGGGAAGAGGCAGCTCAACACGCGCAACCGTTTTTACAAACAGCCTTGAAGTAAACAATGAGGTTATAAAAGTTCACGGGTCTGTGCTTTAAATAGCCCATAACTGACTGCGCCCTGGGCCTGTCTGGCGGCTCGTGCGTTGGCTCCCGACTGAGATTCGGTGCATTGCACCAGGAAGCCTGATGGGCGGAAAATTTTAACACGAGCCCGGGAAACCTGGTTTGGTGACAAGCTATTGGGAGAGCACAGGAGAGAGTTTGTAGTTGCTGGACTCCACTCTCACCTACCCCTGCCCATGGCATGTTCCCTGGCCTGCCCCTCCTCTCCAGGAAAAACACCAGTTTTCCCAGCCCTGGGAAGGCAGGATGGGGTAGAGTAGAGGGAGAGCAGGAGGCTGCAGAGAGAGAGAGAGAGAGAGAAGATCAGAGCCCAGAAAAGGGGAGAGATGAGGCTGGTGGGGAAGAGAGAAAGGGGCATGTTCCTTCTAATGGGGAAGAGCAGGCTGCCCAGGGCCGGGACTGGGGATAACCAATAGGTGCCCAGCACCATGTGGGCAGAGTGCGAACCCATTGCCATTAGAGTGTGAGTCAAGGGTTTGAACCCCGCCATGTTTGAGTGGATTCAGAACCAAGCCAAATGAGTCCATCCAACCGATCTATAGCTATGGCTAGATAAACAGATACATGGCCCACGCAGAGATGCACAATGCACATGTTCACACATGCATGTGCACTCACACACACTGGCCAAAAACATGCACACATACAGTCTATTCACAGAGAGAGAGAATTAGCTTTCCGATGCTACTACAACCTTTTTCCATTTGTTCCCAGATCCCACCCAAAGCTTTCCAGCCACACCATCTCTGGGAAGTCCCCTTGCTTCTTCCTTTGGGACACGTTTGATCTAGTCTCTGTCTCTCCATGAGTCTAACTCATGCAGCCTAAAGAGGGGTTCTGGGATCTCCGGGGTGCTGTACATACAAGCTTACCGGAAGAGGACAGAGGGACACCCCCGTTGCAGCCACACGCAGCCCTTTGCAGCCAGGTGAAAGTGTCCCTCGTGCGGGAAGGAGGCGAGAAAAGTCCTTAACAATCATTTATTTGTGCATTGACTTCCTGGTCAGTAGCAAGTCTGCCGGCTGCATTAACTCCAGTGCCGGTGCCAGGTATAGAACAATGTGCCCGTCAGTTACTGCTGTGGGATGGTATTTGTGTTTAATTCCTCTGCCTGGGTTACTGTGCACTGGTGAACCAAAGAGCCTAAGGGCACTTTGCACAATGGATGTTCCTCAGTAAAGGCGTAAGCATCATTTCCCAGCAGAGATCGCCCATGGCATCAGGACAGGACTGGATGATGCTTCCCCTCAGACTCCTGTCCAGGACTCTAGAACAAAGAAAGAAAAGACTCCACTCCAGAGAATCCGACGGGGAGGTGGCTTTGGGCCTTAAGACATTTTGTGGGGTGGCCGATGCAATGCAGACATGGTTCTTAAAGCTCAGTTATGGACCTTGCTATTGAGGTTCAGTGCTTTGATTTAAGGAGACCTCAGTCACCTGGGACGACGGGAACATGCGAATTGCTGTATTGGATCAGACCCACAGTCCAGCTAGACCTGGGCTGGAGCGGTCACTGAGGCCAGGAATTGTCACTAGGTTTTTGGCATGTCCAGCTTCTGCTCAAACCGGAAACGTCAGCCACATGGTTCTGCTCACAAGCATTTGGCAAGAGTAACAGACAACATGTAGGATGGGAAATGAAGACTCAAAGAAAAGTCATCCCAACTACTTCAACCCTGAAACAAGGGTTCAGGACCGTCCTGCTGGATGATTATGATCTAATCCAGTTTGTCCGTTCCTTATTTTGTCCTTTGCAGATGTTCTGATGCCTTGGCCAACTGTGTTGCCCCATCAAAGCTTTTCATCCTCAATTTTGTCAATATGAGAGAAATAAATTGGCCAACTCTCTGGGGCTGAGGCTTGTAGGGCCGTGTCTGTGTGCTCATACAGAGCTTTGCTGTCACCCCACGGACCGGGGGAGAAGGCGCTGTTCCTGCCAGATGTATTATCATACTTTTTGGCTCATGTAATACATTTCCCAAAGAACACACACACAGAGCAAGCAAGATCACAGAGCTAAGGCTACCATAATAAGGCCAGATCAGGCTGTGATATCATTCTCCCATGAGGACCTGCTCAGGGATTGATATTCCAAGACCACAGCCCTCACAGAAAGCACAATGGGGAACACATGGCGGCTTTAATCGACTGTTGATTTAATTATCCTCTTTATAGTATGTGATCATATTTTTATATGTTGCATTTGTTCTGAGCTGTCTGCTAATTTGGCTTCCATTATTGTGACTCTAGAAGGTGTGTGCCCCACTACCTGATATCTGTGGGTTATGGTCAAGTGTTATCTATAGCCAAGGATGCCTCTTGTCTTCTCTGGGCAGGATAAGGGAAAGTCTTCAGGGCGAGAAGTCTCTCTGTGGGATAATGACAAGCCCATCTGGCTATTGCTGTAGTAGCTGTAGCAGGAATACTTGACATTACTACAGTGCCTCCCATCATAGGGTCTCAGTGAACACTAGTGACCCTGGAAGTCTGGTACTTACTGTTCTCTCTTCTGGCACCAGTGTCCCAATCTGACGCCAGCGTCAGCCCTCTGCTGCTTGGTTGCAAATGTCCGGGGTCCTCCAGGCTGGCCTCCCATTGCAGGGGAAGTCAGTGATGTGCATTCCGAGTAGGTTGTAAGTTTAATCTGTTTTTGTTTCACACGTATAGATCAGTTTGGGACGTCTTCCCAAGACGGAGCATTTGCCTGCGCAGTAAGAATTAGGAAGAAACTACTCCTGCCTTAGCAATATCATGCCCATTTTGCAGCAGAGTAAACGGAAACAACAAAAAGTTAAGTGACTCACTGAAGGCCATGCAGCAAGCAAGTGGCAGGCATGTGTCTAGACTCCCAGTCCTCTGCTCTAACTATTAGACGACATTCCCCAAAAAGAGAGGATGTGCAAATCGGTGAACTGCTCGGAGCATTGAAATCATACAAATTACAGCCTTCCTGTCACTGTTACAACCCAGGGATTCCTCTTGGGTCTCAATAGTGTTGCATTTTATTGGTCTGCCGTAAAGAAGAATTGACGTCTGCCGAAGTTCTTGCCCTGTTCCGGGTGGAGGTGTCGTGCAGCCTGGGAGTGCTGAGAAGGTTAAAATCACTGGCGACAACCATGCATTGCAGAGAGAGCTTTACAATAAATCTCCGACAGGCCCAGCTTGTGTGGCTGAGGGGACACAATGCAGCCGAGAGGGGGTGATTGACAGGCCTGTTAATCCCAGGGAGGGCCTGATTGACAGCTGCTGTGGCCAACGCCCAGGGCCTCTTCACAGCTCACTGAGGTGAAATGTTCGGTCAGAGAAGGAGAGCTTGGCCCCAGAGGGGCATTCAGGACCTTTAACCTGTTTTCTCCCCTCCCCGCCCCCATCCCCCTGCAGTAGCCAGGTGCTGAGAGGGCTCAGGGCTGGCGTTGCATGGAAGGGGGTTCATGGGATACAGAGATCTGGAAAACTCCTTACCTTGCTGGTGCATACGGAAGTGCTGCTGGTGACTGGGCAGCAAATACAAAATATTTGTGGGCAGCGTTTATTGTAAACCTCGGTGCTCCTCCCGCCCTCCCCCCCCCGCCCCGTCCTGCTCCTTTGCAGTGCCCTGAGTCAAACGGGCTGCATTTGTTCTGTTCGCAGCCTTAGGAGCTGGAGAAGGGGAATATAGACCAGGGTGTTTGGTTTTGTGTTTTTCCTCTTGACATTCTTTACCGTGAAATGGCTGGACAGTGTCTTGGTGGTGAGGAGAGAGAGAGAGAGAGTGTGTGTGTGTGTGTGCGCGCGCACGCAGGCCCGGGTGTGATTGCATGCACGCATATGTGGGCGTGTCTGTCTAGCCATGTGTTTGTTCATGTGGGAAGGCCTGTGTGTGTATGTGGAGAACTGTGAACATTGTGTGTGTGTGTGTGTGTGTGTATTTGCATGTGTGTGTAAGCAGGCGGCAAGTGCCTGTATGCATCTCTATGTAAAATAGTTGTATGTATTTATCTAGTAGTATTTGCAAGATCAGACATTCCCCTTCCTGATTCTCTCCCCACAATATTCTTTGAGCCAGGAGAGCCAACAGACCCTCCTTGGCCAAACCTTGCACTCAGGTTTGCTCTGGATCCAGTGGTGAGACCAGGGAACTAGTTCTTGTCTCTCATCCCCAGCCTTCCCTGGTGCAGGAGGGGATGGGTCATCCCAGGGTCCGGGAGTTGCAGGCTGCATCACGCCTGCCCTCTCACGGGGCCAGTAATGGAGCGGAGGCAGGAAGGGAAAAGCCATTTCTCTAATCTGGTATTTAATTAGGAAAGGTTGGGGTTTTTCAAAGTGCCCCTTCAGGCTGAATGTAAAATAGGAATGTGGAAATACCACCTATTAATATCCCGAGCAGCTGAGGACGCGGCATTAGCTCCTCGCCTCGGCGATTAATTATGCTTTTTTCACAGAAATGAGACTATATTAACCATGTCGGCTGGAATTTTAAACAGCGTGAAGAGGGTCCAGCCTGCGCGGCCATGGCTCACGGAGGGGGGCGCCGCGGCTCCGCCCACGGAGGGTGTGGACTGGAACCTCATGGGGGGGATGAGCAGCCAGGGCTGCTCAATCCCCCACCCCCCCCACACTAAATGCCATGCAGTACTGTGCTCATCTTTGGGGGGGCAGGAGACTTACAGGGCTTTAACAGTTAGAGCAAGGCACTCAGAGTCAGACCTGGGTTCTATCCCTGCTCTGGGAGGGGAGTGGGGTCTAGTGGTTAGAGCAGGGGAAGTGGGCGTCAGGACTCCTGGGTTCTATCCCCAGCTCGGCTAGTGACTCACACTGCAGAGCTAAGCAGTTTAGAAAAGGCTGGGCTGGAGGGGGCACAATGTAGGAACAGAGGGTCAGGTGTGGGGTGGGATTGCTCCCTGAGCTAGGAGCATACCAGGCCCTGGGAAGACAGAGTAATGCTGGCTGAGCTCATTGGGAGCTGCTCTCCTGCTCCATGATGGGTCAGCCTGAACCAGCCTCTCTGGGGGGCAATAGCTCCCCAAATCCGATCCCCCCAGGCCTGAGCCCGTCACGAGGGGAGCATTGGAGCCGTGCGTCATGGAATCGTTTCTATCCGACTTTATCAGCCAACCCTCCGTTGGGCTCCCAGAGAGACGGCCCTTAGCCACGTCCCGGCCAACCCCCGGGGTTCCTGGCAAGCTGAGCTGTCCCCTATTGTAACGCAGAAAACGTGGCATTGGGGGAAGTGGGGATGGGAGAGAAGCAGCACGTTCGTGCGGAGCCCCCGCCCCGGGGACGTGGCCAGATGTTCCCGATAAGGGTCTGTGATTCCTTTTAATTAATCACAGCTGTTTTCTTGTGCGCTGGGTTTTACGGGCAGGAACGACAGGCGACGGCGCAGGAGAGTCCTGGGTGGGTAGGATGTGGAGACACGCCGCTTCCCCGAAGCAGACGAAGGTGGCTGCTTTTGCGGGAGGTGGCAGCTTGGGTCTTCTCCTCCCCCATCCTGCTGCAGAGTGGTGCAGGCAACAGAACCTGTCTCCTTGAAAGGGAGCACTGGCTTGTGGGTAATCCCCAAGCTACCTCATTCGAATAGCAAATCATTTGCTCATACTTTCGCCCTTCTCCTAGGGCTGTTCACGTGGCGGGACTCAAAACACTTTGCAGCCAGTTAGCACGGGACCCCTGTAAGACAGAAAGGGAAAAACAGAGGCACCCAATTCCCCCACCACTGAGCTGCGACCTCCTCTGGGGCAGGACAAGACACCTCTTTACCAGCCGTGCAGAACAGGCGCAATGCTGTCCCCAATTGAAACCACAGAGGGAAATTTGAAGGAGGCTGAATGTAATGACCGGGGTTAGGCTTGGGGCAGAACACCCTGCCACCAGAGGGAAGTGCTATGAGATCTTACTGACCACAAGTCATCCAGACCTTGGCTTCTCACCCCATTGGAAGGGATGCTTGAAGCACTGTCTGCCTTTGCCCGGCCGTACTTACAGGCTATTCCGGAGCCACAGACTCCTGCCTTTGGAAATGGGTCCCTTAGTCACTAACTGACTTGAGGGAGGTGATGAAGCCGAGCCCAGAGCCCAGGTGAGGTGAGAGGGAGCTGATGCTGGGAAGCCTGTCCCTGGGGAACAGGCTGTGCTCTTTGCCCTACCAGGATGGAGCTCAGCGCATGAACCTGGCACCTCCAGAGACCTCAGCTCAACTCCTGACACAAACCAAGAGCAAAAACGGGCCTGAGAGTTATCCTTTGTCCACCTCATGTTTCAGCGTGCCCAGCAGCCTCCGCTCGAGAGGCTCGGGGCTGGAAGAGCAGGGCCAGGAATGAAGGGTGCTGCAGAGCTTGGGGGGTCTGGGCAGGACTACTGTGGGAGGGGGCCCAGGACTGGAATAGGAGGGGGCTGCTAGCTGGGACTGACCTTCACCAGCAGAGGTTTGTGGAGACCAGGACGGGCGTAGCAGGGAACGTGTTGTAAGTGAGAAAAGACGTTCTTATTATTTATTTGTGTTGGAGTCCAAGCCTGGCCCGGTACCCTCTTGCACTAGGTGCTCTCTGGAGTGCATTGGGAGAAGCTAACACACGAGTCCAAACTACGAACCCCAGGTTGGCTGACCTCCTTCCTGTGAGTGCCAGGGCCCAGCGTGATGGTACGTTTCTTGGCACAGACGTTACTTGCTGCGGGGGCCATTGCTTGGCACTTACCGTCCTCCCCAGTTGCTGGGGTGACAGGCAGTGGGAGCAGCGGGTGTGCAGGACCTTCCCTCCAGCTGCCCCAGCCTCAGAAACTCCATGTTGGCGTTAAACATAAAGGAGTCCTCAGTTCATCCCCAGACCAAGTACAGCATGTTCAGCAGCAGGGCAAGCATCCCATAGGCCGGGGGTGACCGGCTCTTAGCACGCGGGCCTGGCAGCATCAGCCAATGACAGCCAGCTCCGAACAAGTAAAGCTTCAGACGTGGGTTGGGTGTGGGTGAGCGAGTTGGCACTGAATACCCTCGCTGGAGCTTTGGCGAGGGGTGGAGTTTCTCTGGGAACATCGGAACTGGACTTCACCAGGCTGGAGAAGTTCTCGGCCATGTCTGAGCTGTTACATTGCGTCTCCTACTACAATAAAACAGAAACGCCATCATTAGAGACAGAAAAGACCCGTCCCTTCCCGTGGGGTCCACCTCCCTCCTTGCTTACATTTTCCCGCTGAGTAATTCATTCCATTTCTCCTACTGCCATCCCCCGCCTTGTAGCACCCGTGTCCAGATGGAGGCTGTCATCATTCAGAACACATTCAGGAGACACAGCATATGTGTTCAGGTTTACAATAACTCTACAGTCGGGCCATTTACATTCAGAAATCTCCTCTCGCAGAATGAAGTAGAAGAGGGCCCCAGATATAAATAATTGACTCATACATAAATTTCCGAGTGCTGCTGCATCCCTTGGAACATAGATTCTTGCTCTTCATGCTGCGAATGGGAAGTGCGGTAAGCAGCCGGGACTGGTCTTTGCTGGGGAGTGGAAGACTGATAGTTTAGGCTGGAACACTAAAGATGGATACCGATAATTATAGATAAGTAGAGAAAGCAAGAGCTCAGACTAGAGGGTCTCTCTAGAAAAGCCCCCAGTATTGGCTGCTTCAGAAGAATGTGCAAGATAACCCGTAAACTAATATCTGTCTTGGGTAATTGTCTGACCGCCATTATCACAGTGTCTGGGCATCTCATCATCTTCACCAACAGCCCTTCGCGGTAGGGAAATTCAGATGGGGACACAGAGACACTAAGTGACTTGCCCAAGGTCACACGGGCTGATGGGAGGTCTGTGGCAGAGCAGGGACTGGAATACCGGGCTCCTGAGATTTCATATCTGCACTGCTCTGGCCCAGCTTGGACTGAGACTCTGAGCCTGCCTGTATCCGCGCCTGCAGAGAGCACCCGAGAATGAACAAGGCCCCTGGGTGACAGGCAGCTTCCTGAACTGTCTCCATTGTTACAAGAGGCTTGTCAATCCCTTTGCGCTTTAGAACGAACCCACCATCTGAGCGGTCGCATTTGGCCGCAGCTGGCGCGCAAAGACTGAAGGAGCTCTCCAAAAGAAGGCTCTGGCCACCCCAGTCTCTGATCTTCCTCAGGTGCCAAGGGATCGAGCTAATGATGGTCCCAGGAGATGAGCCCAGCACATCTCACCCCTGCTGGAGTTTGACAATTGGACCATGCCAGCAAATGTAAATCATTCAGTCCCTGAGCTCTTTGCTTGTGCAAGCCCGAGGGTGGCTGCCGAAGGTGCAGCCCGCAGTTCTCAGCGTTCTCAGGGAGACAGGTCAGGGACAACCTGGCCATCTGGAGCCATTCGCTTTGAACAGAAAGCCAGTGACTCTGCACAGAGCAGGTACAGCATAGGAACAGCCGGGGCATGCTGGGCCCATCCTCCCTGCCCCGCCAGTGTGCTTCTCTCCTGACCTGGAACAACCAGCCAGCGAGAAGGGGGTTCACTTTCCAGAGCTCGCGTGATCCTTGAGCACTGTGCTGAGACTGCCCGTCTGGGGGCTGGCTCCTGCCAGCGGAGACGGGGATCCGACTAAAACCGCCCACTCTGCTCGTACGGATGATGCCGCATCCACCAGCCCCTAACCCCACTGCGGTCACCGCTGACTTGGGCCACCTTCCAACCCATCTCTTAGATTAAATGTGTCCCAAGAGCTATCCAGCCTCCCTGATCCTTTCTGGCTGCTTAACCAGCCCTTGTGTAAAGAGGATGCCAGATGTAGGATCAGATCAGGAGGTCAAAGATGAAGATGCACAATTTTAAATGATGCAGGATCATTAGGTTGTAGAGAGAGAGGGAGTGTGTGTGTGTGGGTGAGAGAGAGAGAGAGAGAGAGAGAGAGAGAGAAATAATATTTTCTGACCAAACCACAAACAATTTTCAGGTGCTTTTAGAATTATGAAAACTGACTGACATTGATTGATTGATTTCCCAGTTGCAACTAGCTGCAACTGCCATGCCTGGAACACCTTACCTGCTTTAGACAGACATTAAGCCAGACCTGGGTCCAATAGGTGTGAATGGGACTTAAATGGAATCTCCTTGGGAAGGCCCTTTGGACACGGGTGAATTTCACCCAGAAAGCAGATTTTAATTTTGCATGCCTAAGTACTCCTTTTGGAAGTGCTTTGGGGCTCATCCAGTCAGAGAACACAAAAAAGAAATAATATCAGCCAAATGCCTCAGCTAGAATTTGGAATATCCTGCACTGAATACTCTCAGCAAACTGCCTGCAAGCAATCCAGAGAGTGTGAAAATCCAAGCTGAAAATTCTCCCAAGTAGGTCGGAGTAGTAAATGAATTGTGATCGGCTCCCAGATAGAGGCTAATTTTGTTATCGGTTACTAAATATTCGCACTGTTCTAATGACAATAATCTGCCCTGGGGTTTGTCAGTTACCTTGCGGAGTGTCTGTTTTCCTCCAGCAGGGCAGACTGGGTCGATCGCCTTCTGTGCATCGACGGCAGCTTTTCAAAGCTCTGATAGTCCAGTGCATGTGGTGTAATTATTAAAACCAGCAACAACCCAATAAAACCTTTAATGTATCATAATAGAACTGACCTGCACAAAGCACCAGCCAATAGCCTGTAGGAAATGAACCATCCTGAACCGGCTGAAGGCACTGAACTGGACGGCACGTGGCTGGTTTTCCCACCTCTCATTTCTATGAGTCTTTACTTTCAGATCCCTCTTCAAAATACAGCTTTTGCTACATCCTTTAATTGCTTCCAGCCCATCCCAACATCTGTTGCACTGTGTGTTTTGTCCGTGTCAGAACTGGCTTATAAGCACCCGGCAGCAGCTGCATAGTAGCCTTTGCGGCTGAGCAAAGCCGATCGAAACATTTTAAAATGTCAATGAAAAACGGCAAAAATGTTCTGCAAAAGTTTTCACTGAATTTCCCCCCAACCCTCTGTTTTATCAGACATGCCTAGTGTTTATACAGCACTCGACAGAATGGTAGCGCTCATGAAATGATAATGTAAGAACAGCCAGAGTCAACGGTTCGTCACGTTCAGTAGCCTGTTGTCTGACAGTGGCCGGTGCCAGATGCTTCAGAAGGAATGACTAGGCCAGGGCAATTTTGAGTGATCCATCCCCTAATGTCCAGGCCCAGCTTCTGGTATTTGGCAGTTTATGGACACCCGGTTGCATCCCTGGCCATCTTGGCTAATAGCCATTGATGGGCCTAGCCAATTCTTTTTTGAACCAAGTTAGACTTTTGGCCTTCACAACATCCTATGGCAATGAGTTCCACAGGTTGACTGTGCGTTGTGTGAAATAGTACTTCCTTATGTTTGCTTTAAACCTGCTGCCTGTTAATTTCATCAGGTGGCCTATAGTTCTTGTGTTATGTGAAGGAGTAACACTTCCCTATTCATTTTCTCCACACCAGTCATGATTTTATAGACCAGGCATCAGCAACCTTCGTCATGCTGCTCGCCAGGGTAAGCCCCCTGGCGGGCTGGGCCAGTTTGTTTACTTGCCGCGTCCGCCGGTTCGGTGGATTGTGGCTCCTACTGGCCACGGTTCGCCGTCCCCTGCCAGTGGGGGCTGTGGGAAGCAGCGTGGGCCGAGGGATGTGCTGTCTGCCACGTCCCACAGCACCCATTGGGCTGGAGTGGCGAACTGCGGCCAGTGGGAGCCGCGATTGGCTGAACCTGGGGACGTGGCAAGTAAACAAACCGGCCCGGCCCGCCAGGGGGCTTACCCTGGCGAGCCGCGTGCCGAAGGTTGCCGACGCTTGTTATAGACCCCTATCATATCCCCCCTTAGTCGTCTTTTTTCTAAGATGAACAATCCCAGTCTTTTTAATCTCGGATGGAAGCTGTTCCATACCCGTAATCACTTTTGTTGTCCTACTCTGTATCTTTTCCAATTCCAATGTATCTTTTTTTGAGACGGGGGCAACCAGAACGGCTTGCAGTGTCCAACGTGTGGGAAAACAATGTGATGTGCATCACTGCCCTCTCCTGGAGGGAGTCAGAACAGCTCATCTGTATGTCATAGACCGTGTACTGCCAACAGCTGATGGAGATTTCTCTTTGGGCCTGGGCTTCTGGAGCAGAAGGATCTGAGTTCTATCCCCACAGCTGCCATCAAGTTCTGCAGGCCTGGGACATGCAGCACAGAGACATCTGGGAAGTCACGGCTGCCACTGATTCATTACAGCCATAAATACTGAATGATGGGCATTACCATTCAGGACTGGGGGGCTCTCACAGTGACTTTTCCCTGCCGTGTCCTCTTCTTCCTGAATTTAATTTTCAAATGGGAGTTTTAAAAACAAACCAGCTGGGAGCGACCAGCCCCTCTGCTCCCTCACCTCCACTAGCTCAGTTAGTTCTGTATGTTCCTGCTTTGCCAACGCCCTAAATGTAGCAAACTAAGCAGCATTGCTGGGTCACGTGGCTTTGTCCAAAGCTCTCACACTGCGCTGTTGGCAGGTTAACGTCACAATGGCACCATCTCGTGGCCACCGCTTGCAGGTTTGGAAACTACCTGTGGCGCCCACTCATGCTGCCAGATCACGGTTTTGAGGACATCTGTGCTACTGAAATATGCTTTTCACTAGGCACAAACCCTAGGAATCCTGCATTAACAGCGCACCTCTGTGTACATCACTAGCGTGCCCACGCCCTTTGCATTTCACGGTCCCCGGCAATCACCTTGCACTTTCCCTGGGGGGGGGCCGAACGAGTCCTGGTTCATTGCGGTCGCTGCAGCAAACTCGTTTCACTGCAAAGGGTTCATTCCGGACACGTGGCTCACTGGGGGCTTGAAAACTTCCTCCTTATCCACAGAACCATTGGGTAGCAGCTGGCTGAGCCTGTCCTTGGCCAACAGCCCTGCATGGGAGGATGAGAGCTGTGGGCCAGAGGGGAGTTCAGTCTCTGGGGTCTGTTCTGTCTGCAGTGCTAGCCTGGCCTGGAAATCACAAAGGTTCAACCGCTCTCAACCCATCAGTTGCTCAGTTACCCTGTCCCCGTTCTTGGGACGGGATGGAGGGTGGGGGGCAAAGCTGTCCTTAAGGCACCTTCATGCGCCCTGTATTCAGGGGCCTGCTTGGCCCTCGGTATAAATTTAGAGCAGCCTAACAGCTGCTCTAACTCGTGCTCTGCTTCCCAGAGCCCCCTATAGTCCTGGGACGGGGCGGCCACGAGAACGATTAAAGGATTAGAAAACCTGCCTTATAGTGATAAGCCGATTGAGCTCCTTGAGTCTAACAAAGAGAAGGGTAAGGGATGATTTGAGTACAGCATAGAAGGACTGATATGGGGAAGAGAGAGTTAATAATGGGCTCTTCAGTCTAGCGGAGAAGGTCTAACATGAGCCAGTGGCTGGAAGTTGAAACTAGACCAATTCAAAGTGAAAATCAGGTGTACAGTTTTAACAGTGAAGGTGATTAACCATTGGAAAAATCTACTAAGGATTGTGGTGGACTCCCCATGCCTGGCAACTTTTACATCAAGATTGGCTGTTTTTCTAAAAGATCTGCTCTAGGAATTATCTGGCCTGCGCTGTCCAGAGGGTCAGACGAGAGGATCACAATGGTCCTTCTGGCCTTCGAAGCTATGACTCAGCCATAGCGTAGTTCAACAAAGTGATGCTACCCCACATCAGTGGGAACCCTGGGTCAATGCTGAGGATTTCTGAAAATCCCATTCCTCGTCCTCTCCAAGAAATAAGAACCATAGAGCACTGCAGCCCCGGCCTCGGGTGCCTGAGTGCTTTTGAGGAGCTCCAGCCATGCACTGGGACATTCATAAATGTCTAGCTATATTCCCCTCCGAAGTGAAATAACCCTCACGCCCCAAGGCTGAACCTTCCTCCCTCAGCCTGCACGGAGGGAACATCATCAAATATTGAAACTCAGTGGGATGCTGCAAGGGAAACCGCTCTGCATAATGCGGTCAAACAGCCTTGAGGTGGAAGAAAAGTCTTGGCTAAAAGTAAAATTCATCTCTTGCAAAGTTACAAGATTTGAGGGGCTTCCCATTGGGTGCTGCAACCTTTTATGCCATTTTCCTGACTTACGGCTGGTTCAGATGTTTCCAGTCTGGGCGAACGTAGCCGGGTTTAGTTGTTAATTGGGACTCGGAATGATACAAGAGAAAATAATGATCCCGAGGACCCAGACTCTGATCACAGAATTATAACTAACTCTACCCACAGATAGTGATATGCAATGAAGCTTTTGCGACACAGTTCAGCCAGTACACTTGACCCTAATGGCCCAGAGCGGTAGAACAGTTCGTATTTATTACCCACTAGCTCTGTGTTTATTTTGCAGACAAATCTTGTTCTATTCCGCAAAGTCAAAGCTACTGGAAATTAAGGCCCAGGATCTGTTGTCAAAATTCCAGGAGTTCCCATAAAAGGCTCTAGTTCAAGCCCATCTCGAAAGAGAACATCTATGGTTAGTGCAGAAGTAACGACAGGAGAATAATATTTGTTGGCTCTCACCCGGTGTGTCGTCTCTATTTAGACCGGGAGCTTTCGGGGGCCAGGGGCTGCCTTTCACTATGTGTTTGTACAGCACCCAGCACAATGTGGCCTGTGGTCATTACTGAACTTCACTTCTAATGCAAACACTTAACAACATAAGCAAAAGACCCAGGGGTCAGTTCATGCCTCGCATCTTCCTGCAATTTACCTGCTTCGGTTTGCTACTTTCCCAACACTTCGCAAAGTCCAACTCCTGTGCTTTTCCAAGGGGGCAGGAGGAGGGGGACCTGCCGTTGCTCTTTAACAGCCTGTGGGAACTGGGTGCCAGGGATGTGCCAAGGAGCCTGCCACAGGCTCTGGTCTGCTCAACGTTTAGCAAATGTTCCCTGGAAACACACACCGTCTGACTCGTTCGAGACACAGGATTGCTATGCTCACTCCCTTTTCTCACTGCTAAGTCCCTGGTGTCTTTTATAAAGCATCTCTGCTAATGTGACAGGTGGGATTCAGTGAGTGATTTCCTCGCCCTGGCTCGGTCCAGGGCTTCGGGGGGTGGGGGGGAAGGTCTCCGTTAAATTTCAATTTTCCCACTTGCTTTCAGATCATTTATAAAGCGTGGGAGTCAGGGAGATGTTGGGGGCCCTTTTGACACAGTGTTAACTTTATCACCACTCCAGCACTGAGCTGAGATGGATGGAGCATCCCTAAGGTCTGTCACTGGCAGATTAATGTGGTTGGCTAAATGGCCCTTGGATGGCTAGGAGGCCAAAAGATTTCGTAGTCATAGGAATAGGAGGGGGGATAGCTACTCTCCGGACCCAGGCTAGGCGTCCTCATCTGGCAGGATGCACCATAGATTGCACTGCCTGCGCCTGGAGGAGACAACGCCTTGGAATAAACACAGCTCGATCAGATTTTGGGGCTCTGTATTTTTTTCTTTTCAACGGGCTCAGAACAAATACATGTTCCAGGCGCAGGTGAGCCTGTTTCACTGAGGCGCAGGCCCGGGGAGAGAAGACTGGGCCGCTGCACCAGACGCTGACAGACAACGCAGCAAGGAACACTGCATCCAGGCGCTTCGACGGCGCAAAGGTTGGGTGTGGGCTAAGACGGCGTCAGACTGAGCCGAGGCCCAGTGAAACTGTTCAGGTCCGGATTTAGGCTGCTCCCAAAGCTCAGGACTGCTCCGATCCAAGGTTTGGCTTGGACACAGCACAATGCTAAAAGGGCCCACTGGAAAGTTCTGCTGCTGCTCAGGCTTTGGGTTTCAAAGCTCCCCAAGACTTCAGACCAGTCTCAGTTCAGGCCAGTCTCAGTTACCGTTACTATTAGTCAGGACCTACCAAATTCACGGTCCATTTTGCTCAATTTCACGGTCATAGGGTTTTAAAAATTGTAAATTTCATGATTTCAGTATTTAAATCTGAAATTTCACGGTGTTGTGATCGTAGGGTCCTGACCCAAAAAGGAGCTGTCTCTGAGGGGGCAGGGGTCGCGGTACTGCTACCCTTACTCCTGCCCTGCTGCTGCTGGCGGTAGCGCTGCCTTCAGAACTAAGCAGCTGGAGAGCGGCAGCTGCTGGCCGGGAGCCCAGCTCTGAAGGCAGAGCCACCGCCAGCAGCAGCGGAGCAGAAGTAAGTACGGCGTGGGACGGTGTTGCCACCCTTACTTCTGCACCGCTGCCTGCAGGGCTGGGCCCTCAGTCAGCAGCTGCCGCTCTCCAGCCACCCAGCTCCAAAGTAAGGGGGGGCAATACCACGACCCCCCCTAAAATAACCTTGTGACACCCCCCGCAACTCCCTTTTGGGTCAGGACCCCCGATTTGAGAAACGCTGGTCTCCCCTGTGAAATCTGTATAGTACGGGGTAAAAGCACACAAAAGACCGGATTTCACGGTCTGTGACACAGTTTTCATGGCCATTAATTTAGTAGGGCCCTAACTATTGTGCCTCCGTACAAGTTTCTGCAGCATAACTGGTCGAAATAAAGACACCGTCTGGCATGTCCAGGGCCAAGAAGGGGCTGGCCTGGGTTTTAGGGGCCATTAATCTTCTGATTTCTGACTCACTAGGCACTATCTGAACTCAGCGTGGTCCCGTTCAGCACACTGAGCTCCCTTCAGATGCACGGCAGCTGCTCTACCTCCATTAGACTCACCCTGCCAGTGTGTGTGTCCCAGGAGAGAGCTGGTGAATCACCAGTCGGTCGGCTGGGGGCTGGAAGGAAAAACCAAACAGTTCTAAAATGGTGATTTGGAACAAAGCAAAGTCTTTGTTTTCGGGGGAGGGGAGGGTGTTTCTGGCCAAAATTGTTTGCTGAATTTGACCAAACCCCCATCATTTCAGGGCCTCCAGATCCTGCGCCCAATGGTGCCCTGTGGTGTTTCACCAGATCACACCGGCGCGACAGGGCGGGGTGACCTCAGTCGCCATTTAAACCCCCATTGCAATGAAACTGAAGGGGCCGCCCTCACCTTGCTCAGCTCCCCAGCACTGAGCCCATAGCAGCTATTCACGGAGACACGCCGCTGTTAGCTCGCCCGTCCAGTTCTCTGTGTCAATTCCCCGTTCCCCACTGCTACAGCTGTTACAGCTCTGCAGGGCGGTGCCGAGCAAAGTGCCCGGCTCCCCCCACCCAGCAGATCCCAGCACCCCAGGACACTAAGGACAGAACAGCCCCCGGATTCCCCAGGGGCTGCCAGTCTGCCTAACCCAATGAGGTAGCAAGCTATGTATGTGCCCCTCTCTCCATAATTGCACCCCCCGCAAAAAGAGCAGGCAAAGTCTGGCCCTGGCGCTGATCGATAGCACAATGAGACATGACAGCAGGCCAAGGCAAATATCAGGGCAGAGGGGGACAGCAGCGGGCAATGCACAGGGAAAGCTGCCTTTGGAGAACAGTCTCCAGCCAGTAAATCCTAGGAACGTTTGTGTGTGTTTCTCCCTTGGTGCTTCAGAACAATTTCTATACGTGGGTCCTAGCGTGGGAGCGGAGGAAAAAAGGGGACGAGCCTCGTGAGCGGGAGAGGGACGTTCCACCCTGAGCTAGCTTGGGCTCCATTCCCGGCGGCTTGAGACATAGTCACTCCAGGCCCGGCTTCTGGAGTCAGTTGCTTACATCAGAATCTCAGCGATGTCTGCCTGAGTCTGCTGAGAGCCTGGAACAATAACTCTATGGGGTGTAAACTGAGGGGGACTCGCTGCTGCAACCATGGCAAGTGTAGGGTGGAGCTATGGCGGTCCCGGGTCCTGGTGCACACGGGATCTTGGATTGCCCGAATCCAGCCCTGTTTCACTCTAACAAAGCGAAAAAGAGAGGGGAGCCAGAACCGTGGCTCTGAAGAGGAGAGAAGCAAGAAGTAAATAAGGAAAGAACGCACGGCCTCCTTCTAAGCCAGACATCCTTTTCTTTATGACAAGGGAGAAAATTAAATTAGCCGCTCGCTTTCAGCTAAAAGCAAAAACAAAGAAGCAGAAACTGATGAGGAGAAACGTCTCCTCCTCTTCTTCTTCTATTTTCCTCACTGCATTTCTGATAACAAAGAACCTGAAGGAAAAGAGACAAATGCTGATTTAGTCACCTGCACTCAGTCCATAGTTCATGGCTCTGAAGATGTGCCCCCATCCATCACTTCCAGAGAGGGGCTGTGCCAGCTAATGAGATGGTTGAAAACCAGAGAAGCTAAATAATTGTGCCATGGCTGTTTTAGAAGACACTGGCCCCACCCCTACTTCCATTAACCCCTTAGGGGGTCTTTTTGTCCTTTAACCCCCATAGCCAGGTTTGGCATGTGATTAAGGATCCAGGGCAGATGAGGTTCAAGAAGCTCACATGTGCTTCACACCCCCCCCCCCCTTCACATGCAACCCCCCCCCCCCCACACACACACAAACACTCTCTTCTTTTCATGTGTCCACTGTGATATAATTTTTCACATTTTGAAAATACAGATGATTGTAGCCTGGGTCCATCTGGTTTCCCAAATAACCTGTCTCTTTGATAAATAACGTAAATTAAATTAGACAAGACAAACAAATAGTTTTTTCCTCTCCCCCTTTCGGTCTCTTGGAAAAAGAAAGGGAAAAAAAAAGAAAAGAAAAACATAATTCAGTGACTGCCTTGAACCCCCTGAGGAGCCGTGCAGTGGTGAAAGCTATGATTATCAACGTGTCTGCAATGTTAACCTTTAACACGGCCCAGAGACCATTGCTTCCCTCTGCTTCTAAGCTCTTTAAGTTCTTTGCCAGAATATGATTTCCCATAAACTGGCTCTATTAACAAGGCCAGCAGAAGAACAATGGTCACTTTTATGGCTCCTGTTAGCCAAAGATCTCAAAGGGCTTTGCAGAAACATTCACGAATGGCACGGCGGAGCTGGGAGGTATTATTTCCTTCTTTATAGAGAGGGAAACTGAGGCACGGAACAGTGCAGGCCAAGGTCGCACGCAGCAAGACCATGGCAGAGCTGGCAATAAAGCCCAGGTGTTCTGAAGCGTCCCCTGCTCTAACCACTACTCCACATGCCCCACCAGAGCCAGGAACAAGCCCTAGGAGGCCCAGCTCCCAGTCCTCCCTGCTCTATTTGACACTGCATCGCCATGTGATTAGAGGTGGGAAACAATGAGCGAAGCAGACTATTTCAGGTGCAGCTGCTGCACTTTTCTGCTGTGATTTCCCTCTGGGCCAGTCCCACCCAGCTGGGGTCTAAACCTCCTTCCGTCTCACAAAGATCTGGCCTCCTCCTGCTTCGCTGTATTAGCGCAGAACTGCCGGAGCTCAGCAGACACCAATCTTAACGTCCCTTAGTATCTGCCCCTCCGTCCCTCCTGGAAGGTCTGTCCCCGGGCAGTGTTAAACTCTGGCATCAAAGTGCGGTGTCATTAAGGCCAGAAGGAACCACCAGATCATCTAGTCTGAACCCCTGCATAGCATAGGCCACTACCACTATGCAGCACCCACACTAAAGCTAGCAACTGAAACTAGACCTAAGAACCACAGCCCACAGAAGACTAAGCTATTGTGTGCCCAGGCAGAGACTAGGAGGGATGAAGGTATCTCACTGCCCGAGGCCCTGGCAGGGAATTGATTTGGGGAGATATACCCAGATAATCCTGGCCAGTGACCTGCGCCCCAGGCTGCAAAAAAATGGTGAACGCTCCCCCGCTCCCCAAAGGTCTTTGCCAGTTAGGGTGACCAGATGTCCCGATATTTGGGGCTTTTTCTTATACAGACTCCTATTACCCCCCACCCTCTGTCCCGATTTTTCACACTTGCTGTCTGGTCACCCTATTGCCAATCTGACCTGGGGGAAATTCCTTCCCAACCCACACGTGGTGATCAGTGTTACCCCAAGCATGTGAGCAACTTAACCAGCCAGCGAAGCATGAGAGAGAGAATTCTCAGCACCACCGTCCCGTCTCCAGCCAGGGCCATCCCTGATGCTTCAGAAAAGGAAGACAAAAAACAAACAAAAAAACCCAACAACCCCGCCATATCGGGAATACATCGCTGGGGGGTGGGAAGGAGAAGAGGGATACCACCGACTCCTGCAGGTGATCAGTAGAAGCCGGGAAGCAAAAGATTTTAGAAAGATAAGACATGAACCACAAGTGACCCCCAGGAACTGCTCCCTTCCACCTCAGGCAGACCTGTCAGACAACCCCACTCATCAGTTTATCATCAGTTCTATGTCCCACTTTAAAAATACACGTGTGAAGATAAAGAACAGGAGACCGGGCTAGACCCATTGGGAAATGGAGCTACTGTGTGAGCTTCCCGGAAGGCGTGTTTGTTCCCCCATCCAGACCCACAACTATCCTGTGAGTTCAGGCTTTCCACAGCACTCTGCAGGCCTGGGGGGAGTTGTACTAGCAGAGATGCTATTCTCCTATTCCTAGCTCTCCTCAGTCCTGCCTGGAACAATCAATAGCTCTCTGCCCCGCCTGAGAATTAATCCTCTGGTTCTGCTTTTGCAACACGCCCTCCCCATGGGACCTGACAGCCAGCAAGACTTCACCCTTGTTTTACTGCCTTCCTGCCAAGCACTTTGCCTCACCAGGGTACTCTGCAGCTTAGTTAGTTAATAATGTTCACAGAGTTTTGTGTCCATTGTCCAGATTGAGCTGTGAAGTGAATTACCCAATGTTACACAGTGAATCAGTGGCAGAGCTGAGAAGATAACCCAGGAGTCCTGACTTCCAGTCCCCTGTTCTGACCATTAGACATCACTCTCCTCCCACAACTGGGAACAGAACCCAGAAGTCCTGCTTCCCCACCACTAGTCCAGCCTTCTGTCTTGCTTAGCTCAGAAAATTCAGCTGGCTTGTCCAGACTAGAGATGGCGCTTGCTGTAACGGGGGAAGCGGGGGAGTCTCTCTCTCTGCATCATCCCAGTGCCGGGAGGAGAGAAATGGATCAATACCTGAAAATGAGACGAGGAGGCTGAGTTAATGTGAGAGACGGAGGCGGGGTGGAGCCCGGAGGGATTAGTACATCGGCAACAGAAGCGGGGAGGTGGGAGTGGCGAGATGAATGGGAGCAGATGACAAAGATGAATAGAAACGGAAAGTGACAAAGGAAGACAGACTGGGGCTAAGGGTGGGATTCTTCAACCCCAGATAGCAATGGGCCACCTGGAACATGGGATGCTGCTGCTGCTCATCCTCCCCCCGTGCCTCACTTCCCAGCTTTACAGGGAGGGTTGCCAGCACCCTCCCCATTACTGACCCCGCTGGGAAAGACTAAAGAGTCTCCTTCCCACCTCTGTGCAGCCTCAGGGCATGTCTGAACTATGAGGGACAAATAGCCCCCGATAATTGGTCCGTTCACCAACAAACTCCAGCTGATGGCAATGGGACAAGAGGGCTGGGTACCTCAGACTGGAGATGAAGCTGAATCTCTGCTTTGTGGCTTTACATTTGAGACCCCTACATATAGCTTTGGGGGGGCCACAGTTATATACCTCGAATTATCTAATTAAATCCCGTTAACTATAGTCCTTGCTGCACCCCCCTCCCTCGAACAGACACCCCAGTCTGCTTCCAAGACCAGTGAGACACCAGGATTATGCTGCTGCCCATGTCACCAGTTCACTGGGGGGGGCCTTTGGACCTCACTTTATTCCTGTCTAAGAGGGGATGGTAATTCACTGACGCAGAGGGGTATTGTGAAGGGCTTTCAGATCGTTCGACCAAAGGCAATTAATAAATACAGTATATTGCTATATCCTCACCCTTCGCTGATAGAGTAGGATAAGGAATATACTGTACATCAGAAAATGCTTATAGCTCAAACTGGGTCCCCATTGTGTTAGGTGCTGGACAAATGAACTCCCTGCGCCAGGGTTCTTACAGGTTAGACAAGACAAGCCCAATGGGGTGGGCAATAGAGGTAAGAGTGAACCAACACTGTTTTTGCAGAAAGCACCTGTAACTTGCAAACCACCAAGTCCTGTCATTGGCAGTTTCCACACATTTAAACCATTTTCAGGCCAAGTGCGCATGCACGGACTCAGGATGGGAAGTGAAGTAAATGACAAACTACAATCAAACGTGCATTGCCCTGTTGCTAAAAATTCCTCTTCATCTACGGAAAGGTTGATTTGATAGCAGGCCAATTATTATGCAAGCGCGTAGCCATTAAGGCAGCCTTGTTAACAATTAGCTGTTCACATAGGTCCTGATTCAAAGCCCGTTAGAGTCAGTGGAAAGACGCCCATTGACTGCAGTAGGCATTGGACACAGCTTTTGGTGACCTCGGGAAAGGTTCGTGCCTGCCCCTTTCTTTCTCGGGCTCCCACTAACTCTGCAAGAGGCTAAACACTAAGAGACTGTAATTTTGAGATACCATAATTATGGGTGATTTTTTAAACTCTAGTTTAGATCCATTTGTCCTGATGATTACCTCTGGCTGTGTTATGGGCAAATATGGAATAGAGTAAAGGGGAAAAACCCACAAACACATCAGTCATTTTATTTTTTTTAAAAGGAATTAAAGGGAGGGCACAATACATTAGGTGCAACTTAATGAAGTGTAACATTAAGGGTTCTCTGGCTACACTGCCTAATAGAAAGCCACAGAGAGAGCTCGGCTTTGTGTACGTTGTTTAAAAAACTGTTTTGAGCTGTGGAATCAGTCTGGCTTCTGCTGCATCACATCCACACAGGCCCTTCACCCGCCCCCTCCCCCCCCAACTTTATCCTCCCTAAGGCATACCTCTGCCATGATGCCTACAAAACCCACCCCATGATCGGAGCTGGCTCTGGCCAGCTGCTCACCACGTCCAGCTCCTGATTTTCATTGTTACCCCAGCCTGCCCCATTTCCCCGACTCGTCTGTTGGTTTCATCCGCCCCCTGCAGGGAGTTGTAAACCCAGCGTGGAAGTGTTTGGGGGTATTGACTCTTTGCCTTTCTTGCATGTACAGCAGCTAGCACAATGGGGCCCTGATTCCAGAGGGGGGCCTCTAGGAGCGACTCTCCTATAAGTGAATAAGCACTTAGCACAGGGCTAGTCGCTGCTCAGTTGTGCCCCTGTAAATCTGGAATAGCTGTTAGTGGGTGGCATTAGTCTGGATTTACACTGGTGTAGCAAAGCCAGATTGGGCCCATACTGTATATTCTCAGTTGGTGACTGCACTGGAACATTTTAGGCACATACTAGTGCAGACAGCCAGAGATGGTCCAAAAGGCAGCAGCTCCACATGGTTTAACTTTAGCATCAGCTCCATGGGGCTTAGCACCTGACCCTGGCAGAGACTGCCTCTGACCCTGTCCACTACCCCGCCACCTGTACTGACTGAGGGTTTCTCACCGACGTGCTCTAGTTTTACGTGTCTGAGGATGGCAGCAAGCCTGCACGTTGGAGGGTTCCCACCTCTGGCACTTACTCTCTATAGAAGCATACCAAAGCCTGCTTAGTGGCCCTCAGAGCACAAGACAACAAAGCTCCTAGTTTAGGCCAAGAATTTGCACAACTGGGTATAAACCTCACAGTCGCTCCCCCGCTATGGTGAGTGTGAGTGGTTAACAGAGGGAGGCAGAGATTATTGCTTGCCCCTATGAGCAATCACGCTCCCAACTGCCCATGAAATAAGGGCATAATGCATTCCTCTCGTAAGGAGTAAGCTACACACCTGATAAAGGAAGGAAACTAATTGTAACATTGACCATTCCTCTCCACACGTTAACATAACCCCCACCACACCCACACACCTTTCCTACTAAAATAAATCCTAGAGATGGGGCAAATCTTAGACAGAGCTGGTTACCTCTTCCTCCCTCACCAAAAAAAACCCCAGGATAATAACCCAGACCCCAATCCTGTGAAGATATATTTCTTACTGCCAGCAGCCCCATGGATTTCCATGGGACCAGCGAATAACCCACAAAAGAACTCCGTTTTTCCTGTCATAGAATGACAGCAGGCTGCTAAAACTTCTGGGATTTGAACCTGTCTTTCCAAAATGTATAGCTGCTTTCAGTTCTACTATATAGACAACTAAGCTGCTAAATCCAAACAGCTTCTTTATTTCTCTTATTGCTACATCATGCAAAAGTAGGGCTATTTTACACCAACTAAAAATAATGTATTGCTGGTTCTTACAGGGCCAACCATCCTATCATCCACAGCATCAAGTTCTGTTACTTAAACTAAATTTACTGGCTCATGTAGTTACTTAATGTGTTATGATCATGAGAAGATTAATGGCAGCATTTAGTAATCG